>OX393553.1:39156448-39756448 GCA_947650365.1 Chamaelirium japonicum | reverse complement strand
TAAAAGGATTTAATTCCAATAGTGTTTCTATCGTGCACTAATGTGAAGCACACACGTAGCATAGGATTGGACTTCCCACTTTCTCTAACTACGTCCTGAGTTTTGAAGAGATGGTTCAAGGATCATATATAATGTCGATAAGGTGGAACCTTCAGGGACTAAGGTTTATGGCTTCCAACTAGGACTCGATCGACACACTACCCGAGTATACCATTGATCCTCTGAGTCCAAGTTAACATGTGTAACCACCCAAAGTGCGACACAGACTGTACTCCAATTCCCCTGGACTTACTATATTCTCCCGTATATCCCTTCTTCGCTTAGTAGTGGTAAACCCGATGTCTCTCTACTTGGTGCCATGATGCGACTCAAGTGGTGAAGAATACCGTCAGACTCGAATGCTCATTTGACTTGGTTCCTTCTAGGTATACTACGCACAACGTACCTCTGATTATCCTACCGTGTAACCGAATCCGGTCAATGGTCCAACTGATGACCACAAGGCCTGTGTTTAATAGGACAAGTCAAATCAATGAACGCACCTTCCATTAGGGGTATGAATGGCCTGCAGGAGTGGCACGCTGATGCGATGCCAGCCGGATAACCTAGCACACCATGATTTTGGGTTATGTAATTGAACCCACACATAATGGTGTGATAAAATATCACTGTATGCGCAAAAAAAGATACGGGTCGTCTCTATTGTGAATCACACGAGATTACAAGAGTGGTCGGGACCCGGGTGGCTCGGGGTTGACGAGTCCAGGTGCGGCGAGTATTGATCAGGGTGGGAGAGATCCTCTGGAGGGTCCCTTTAATCCGCGTCTCCATGTGGTGTTTGTGCGAGAGCTCTGAAGGGGGTTGCTCAGGACAGAGGTCTTTACAGGGTGAGGGTTTTTGAGAGGCTAAGGAGTATCCGTTGTTTCTTTGGTCCCTTCCGTGCTTCGCGCTTTCTCGGCTAGGGGGTCTTCAGCTTCGTTCCTCGGTCTTCGTCTCTTCCTCGCTCCTTGCTTGACCTCGGCGTCCTTGATCGTCGGTTCGCAGCGTCGATCGTGTTTTTGGCATCGGCTTTGGTTTCGGCTTTCGGCTTTGGCTTGGCTTTGGCGTGGCTCTGGCTTTTGCTTTGCTTTGGCGCGTGCGCTTGGACGTAGACGGGGAGACTTGCGATGCTTTCGTTCTTTTGGACTTTGCGTCGTATCGGCTAGAACGTGCGGTGCTTTTGCTCATGACCGGCGTAGTCGCTTGGCTTTGGCACTTGCGTTGCTTCGACGCGGGTTTTACCGGGGCTTCTGCTCTAGCTTCATACGTATGCTTTGGCTTCAGCATCAACTCGATCTTTTTCTCGAACGACGTAAGCTACTTCTTCAATGCTTCGACGGTTCGGGTGTCGACTGGACTTCTCTTCTTCTCCGGGCTTCTTTGGCGTGATCGGAGTTGAAAAATACTTTTGGAGATAGTGGGGGTAGCACCGATCTCCGTGCGACAGTTGTAGCGCCGGCTTTGCTTCGAAGACGACGGTTGTAGCGACGCTTCAGGTAGTCTTCTCCAGGCTTTCTTCTTTATGGATGGAGCAGACGTTCGTCGAAGGCGACGGGGTGATGACGCTTCGTTCCTCTTCTCCGGGCTTTGGAGCTTGATCGGAGTGGAGGGTTCGTTGGAGCTGACGGGGTAGTGCCGCTCCGAGCTTCTTCTCCGGCCTTTGCTTCTGGCATCTTCGGAGTCGAAGGGTCTTCTTCTCCGAGCTTTCTTCTTCGTGCATGGAGTCAAAGTCTTGATCTTCTTGTGCAAGGGTCTTCACGTTGATGAGGGCTTTCAATGGACTAAACCGATCCCGAAGGGACAGGCTTGCCCGTGCCTCGTGAAGCCTTGGGTCGATGAAGAAGCGTCTCCTTTTCTGCAGAGCTTCCCCGCTTTTGTCTTCAATCTTCGACCTCTTGAGCCTTCCCCCACCCCCTCTATTTATAGGCAAAAGGGGAGGGGGGAGAGATATGGGAAGTTTTAATTTTAAATCCCTTTAATATCTCCCTCATAATTACCCAGGATTTATTCATCCATTGATGAGGGGAATAACATTTATTTGCTTTCTTTTCCTGGCGGGGTAATTATGGCTGGATTTTGCACACGAAATCGATGGCGACCCGGCTCTTCTTCTTGTCCGTCGGATCGAGGGATCGGCGCAGATCCGCGCATGAGCAGACGTCATACGCAACGTCCCCCCGCGCATGGCGGTAGTTCTTTCCTTTTTTTGCTTCTCTTTCCTTTTCTTTTCTTTCCTTTCTTTTCTTTCCTTTCTTTTTTTTTTGCAAGGCCGGCCGGCCCCATGGGGTTCAGGTCCTAGTAAGGGCCGGCTCCCTTTGAGTGTGGGGTCCGCTCCTCCCTTGTTGGGCGCGAATCGGGTCCGGGTCCACACTGGTGCGTGCAAGTCGGGTCCGAGTCGGAGCACGCGTCGGGTTTGCATCCGCGTTGGCGCACGTAAGTCGGGTCCGGGTTAGACAAAATTCGTGTGTCTACAAATGCCCCCTCAAGGACGAGTGTGTCGATGAGAATGTGTAGGGTTTGGACACGTAAGAATCGTAGAGCACTTGTCCTTGATTCCTTTCATGGGCGGGGTCGGGGGTCTATTTAAGGACCCCCACCCCCTTCATCCGACGTTCTGCTCTTCGCAAAGGTTCCGCCGGCTTCTGGAGACCGCCGTCGGAAGAGAGCTGCCTGGGGTTGCACGCGACTTGCTCCGTCTTCCCGGTGTCGCCTCTTTCGTCGGCGGCGGTGACAATGGTGCGCGATTTGAAGGTCGTTGCGAAAACTGGCTCAAAGCGACGCGGCGATGGCGACTGCGGCGAGGAAGTTGGAGGAGCGCGGCTAAGGTGCGATCCGCCTTCGCCGCCTCTTCCTTCCTCTTTCTTCTTCTTCTTCTTCTTCTTCTTCTTCCTCCTCCTCCTTTTCTTTTCCTTTTTCTTTTTCTTTTTCTTTTTTTTTTTCTTCTTCCCCCTGTTTTTTTTTCTTTTTTTTCTTTCTTTCCTTCTTTGCTTCGGCTCCGGGCCGTGGGAGCAGCAGCGGGAGCCGGCGCGTGGGCGGCGGCGACCGGCGTGGGGCAGCGGTGCACGCGCGCGGGGCCAGGGTTACGGGTGCCGGGTGCGGGCGCGGGGGTCACGGCGGCCGGGTGCGGGCGCGGGGGTCACGGCGGCCGGGTCGGGCTCGGCCGCGACCGGATCGGAGAGGGGGGGGGGGGCGTCTTTGGGCGCCCCCCCCCCCCCGGCTGCGTTGGTGACGGGGTCGGGTCGGCCCCGACCAGATCGGAGGAGGGGGGGCGCGCGGGCCCCCCCCTCTGCCGCTGTTTGACTTCCCCTTTTTGTTTTGTTTTTTTTTTTTTTTGTTTTTTTTTTGAGGCTGCGGCGCGGCGCGCGGGGCGGTGGCCTCGGTGGTTTCGGGTGCGCGGGCGTGGCGGCGTGGGGCCGGTATGGGCGACAGCGGAAGCCGAGCGTCGTGCGGGCCGGGTGCGGGTTTATTGGCAAGTGACACGGTGCCGTGTGGGGGGGGGGGTCAGGTTGGCAAGTGGCTGCGGCTCCGGCTGGGTGGCGCTGGCGTAGTCGGCCGGCACGAGTGGTGTCGGCGCAGTCGGGCTGGCGCGGGTGGTGTACGGACCCCCGGGAGTGTGGTGCGAAGGCCCAGGCGCGACGGTGACTTTGAGTCGGGTGATCCTGACAGGGGGGCTGTGGTGGAGGTGGAGCAGTACTCCCCTCACCGCTTTGCTCGCCAGCAAGGATTTCGACAGGAAGTTCCCGGTATGCCTCAGCAGTTGCAGGGGCGTATTAGTCCGCAGGAGGGTTATCGTCTATGGGCTTCTCTCTACGCCCGATTGACTGGCGGCAGCTTCTTCCCTGGGACCAAGTCCGGGTTTCGGGACGCCGCCACTCCGGAGTACTGCAAGTGGATTGAAGGGCGAGTTTCCCCTTTGCTTGCAAGTCTCCCGGTTGACATCCTGGCGAGCAGTGAATTCAAAAACTTTCGTTTTGATCCTACTACAGGAGTGGAGGATCGTCGCCTTCGATTGGGGCTTCAGAGCGCCCAGAAGAGTTGCAGTCGTCTTTCCAGTTCTCGTCGTGTCCCTTCTTTAGCTCCGGTGTTAGGAGCCGACCTCGTTAATGCCCCTGGGCCATCCCTTTTCTCGAGGGCCGCTGTTGAGGGTGCCCCGCCCAAAAGAAGAAAGGTTTGTATTCCTCGCGGGATGACTTCACGGGTCCCTTGTCTGGTGGAGAATACCGAGGAGCCCGGACTTCTAAAAGATGAGGTGATCCCTCCTTCTAGGGTTGCTTCGTCCGACCTTGCAGGTATGGAGTTCTCTTTATCTTGCTTCCTTTCTATGCTCGGGAAGTTCCATCATGCTGAGCAGTGTATCTTTTTTGGACATATTCCGTTATAGTGGTGGAGCATGGGGCGGATTCTCCGAAGGCATCTCTTGGGCATTCGTCTACTGGGGCCACGCGGGAAGCACCTGGGGCATGTGGGCTAGATGTTCCTCCGGACGATCTGGACCTCCTCAGGGTTTGTGGGGAGAACTTCCCTAGCGACGATATTGACTTGGACGACATTGACATCGATGCTTTGTCTTTTCACGAGGAAGCCGAAGTTTCAAGTGTCGACAAGTGGCGTTCCCCGGTTGCTGTGCCCTCGTGCCCGTTGGAGGAGACGATTGTTGCAGCGGTAGCGGCGGTTTCTCCAGTTCTACCGCCCTCATTGGCGAAGGCGGTTTCTGTCACGGCTGCTGCGGGAGGAAAGGTTTTGCCCACCTACTCTGAGGCACCTCGCCCGAGCTCAAGGCCGAGGAGCAGACTTTCAGAGTTCCTTCTTGCGAGCTGCCGGCAGTATATCAAGTCAACGTTGGAGCCTTTTCAAGATGCTAGCTTTGGCACCCTCCAGGACTGGTGGTCGACGGACGGTGCAGAGTTTTGCGCGAGCCTGGAGGAGTTCAAAGTCGACAGTTCTTCTTTTGTTGCTCAGATGAACCTGCTCATGACCGATAGCGAGGCTTATCGCTCCCGGCGAGCTTTACTAGAGGGGAACTCTCCTTCTGAGTTGGAGGCCGCTGAGGCGAGTTTGTGTCAGTCAGAGCACCAACTTGCGGAGGCCGCTTCTATCCTGTCGAAGGCTCAAAGGAAGATAGAATCGGTGCGCGCCTTGCTTCGAAAGGCAGAGTCTCGTCTGGAGTGAGCTGAGGCTGCAGAAAGCGCTTTGAAGGCGAGTTACTTGAAGCAGCAGTCAGACTTGGCGACCCGTCGTGAGCTTCTGGCCACTCGTCCCGTGGAACTTCAGCGAGTGGAGGCTACTAGAGAGGAGTTACTGCGCCGTCTTCGAGCTCTGGATACCTTCTTTTAGTTGCTCCTTGTCTAGTTGTTTTGCATTGTAACTTTCTTTTTGGAACTTATGCCATGTATCGCCTTTTCTTCACTATCTAATAATATTGCCTTATTCTGTCGTATTTATGCATGGACCCTTGTTGTCTTTTTTTTCTTTTGGTCGGACTGAACCTGAAGTAACGTCTCAGGCTGCCTACGTACCCCCCTAAGAGGGATCAAGTCGCACGTAGTTTTTTTTTTTTTTTTTTTTGCAAGGGGTGTGGCCTTGCTTTAGGCGTAGTACCTTTTGAGGTACTTGCCGTTGATAGGGCCGAGTGTCAGCCCTTCTGGCGTGGTGAGGAGATAGGCGTCGTTGGAGTAGACTTCCTTGACGGAGTGCGGGCCATCCCACTTAGCATCAAATTTCTTCCCTCCTCGATGCGAGAGGATGATGGGGCGTTTGACTGCCAACACCAGTTCCCCTATCTGGAATAATCGAGGACGAATCTTCTTGTTGAAGGCACGAGACAGTCTGGCCTGATAATACTCCAGACGTTGTTGAGCTTCGAGGCGTCTTTCATCCAATGCTTCCAATTCTGCTAGGCGGAGCTGGGCGTTATCATCGCTGGTGAGGCCTTCTTGGATTGCTATCCTGAGCGATGGGATCTGGAGCTCGAGCGGAAGAACAGCTTCTACACCATAGACGAGGGAGTACGGTGTTGCTTGCGTCGGCGTGCGGAAGGACGTCCGGTAAGCCCATAGCGCTTCGCCCATGCGTTCGTGCCAATCTTTCTTTGTCTTCGAGACGGTTTTCTCCAGCAGCTTGCAAAGAGTCTTGTTGAAAGCCTCCGCCAGACCGTTGGCCGGAGCGTTGTATATCGTCGAGCAGTTCTGCTTAATGTTGTACAATGTACAGAACTGGCTGACGACAGCATTCTTGAATTGCTTCCCGTTGTCTGTTACGATGTAGCGAGGGACTTCATATCGGAAGATGATGTCATTCTGGATGAAGCTGATAACGGAGTGCTTTGTAACTTCCCGTAGAGGTGTCGCTTCATCCCACTTGGAAAAGTAGTCCGTTGCCGCCAGAATATAAAGATGTTGCTTGGATGACTTGGGCAGGGGGCTGACAATATCGAGTCCCCATCCGTCGAAGGGCCATGATGCGATTGTCGGGTGCAGAGGTTCCGGAGGTTGACGGATGTAGTCCTCGTGCAGCTGGCAAATGTGACATCTTTTCACGTACTCCAAGCTGTCATTGATCATGGTGGGCCAGTAATATCCCATCCTCCTGACTCGAAAGTGGAGCTTCGGGCCAGACTGGTGTTAGCCGCAGATTCCAGCGTGTACTTCTTCCAGTGCTACTTCTACCTCTTCCTTTGCGAGGTATCTCAGGAGTATGCCATCGTAGCCTCGGCGGTACAACTCATTGTTGAAGTGGTAGAATTTCAGAGATCGTCGGTGGACGTCGACTTTGCGCTTCGGATCTTTAGGGAGTTTACCATGGATGAGATAATCCACAAAAGGCTGCCTTCGGTCTCGCTCTTCAATTTCGAGGACGTGCACCGTGTTGGTTTGAACTGGAATTTCGATCGGACCTTCTTCTTCGGTGATCATGAATCTTCTGCAGATGGGGACGACGAGCTGACGTTCTTCTGGAAACGGGAGTGTAGCCGCCAGATTTGCAAGTGCGTCAGCTTGCTGGTTGAGGTTCCTAGAGACTTGCTGAATGGAAGCAGCCTTGAGTTTGCCGAGGAGCTCCACAGCTCGCACATGCAACGGTACCAGGTCTTCTTTGTTGACTTCGTATGCCCCCAAGACTTGCTGGATAACGAGTTGAGAGTCACCAAAAATCTCTAGTCCTTGAAGCTTCATTTCGTCGGCCAGCTCGAGACCGATGAGCAGAGCTTGATATTCTGCCACATTGTTGGAACATGATTCCGACAGTAGGAATGAGAAGGGGAGTATTTCGTTGTCCGGAGTGATGAAGACGACTCTGGCTCCCGCTATGTCTTGCCTTGCTGCGCTGTCAAAGAACATTTTCCAGGATGGGGCGATGTCGATGGAGAACACTTCTTCGTCTGGGAGATCTTCTGATAACTCCTATTCCGCCGAGAGAGGATATTCTGTGAGGAAATTCGCGAGGGCTTACCCTTTAACCACTTTATGTGGTACGAAGGTGATATCAAATTCAAGTAGAAGCAGTGCCCACTTGGCCAGACGTCCGGAGAGCACTGGTCTTGACATGATGTACTTGAGGGGGTCGGCCTTCGAGACGAGTCTGATGGTGTGAGCCAGCATATAGTGTCGCAGCTTTTTCGTGGCGAAGATAAGTGCTAAGCAGACCTTCTCGATTGGGGAGTAATTTAGCTCTGCGCTGACGAGAGTGCGACTCAAGTAGTAGCAAGCCGTCTCCTTGCCAAGTTCATTGTTCTGAGCCAGGAGTGCCCCCAAGGATTGCTCTTGGGCACTAATGTAGAGGATTAGCGGCCTTCCTTGAACTGGTACCGATAGGACTGGCGGCTTCAGTAGATAGGCTTTGATGTTTTGGAGTACTTCTTGGCAAGCTTCATCCCATTTGAACGGCGCTCCTTTCTTCATGAGGCGACTAAACGGGTGGCACTTTCCGGCTAGGTTGGCGATGAATCTTCGGATATACGCCAAGTGCCCTTGGAGGCCTCTGAGGTCTCGCACTATCTTTGGTGCGGGCATATTGACGATAGCATCAATTTTGGATTGATCTATCTCAATGCCTCGATGTCGGACGACGAAGCCGAGGAACTTACCTAAGGAGACTCCGAACGCGCACTTGAGTGGATTCATGTGGAGTTGGTACCTTCGAAGGTGTTTAAAGATTAGCTCGAGATCTTGCAGATGCGCCGACTTCTTCTTAGATTTCACGACAAGGTCATCGACATAGCACTCCACGTTTTGATGAAGAATGTTGTCGAAAATTTTCTGCATAGCTCGTTGGTAGGTGGCTCCTGCGTTCTTCAAGCCGAATGGCATTACTTTGTAGCAGTAGATTACTTTCGGTGTGCGGAATACCGTGAGCTCTTCGTCCTTGGGTGCCATCCAAATCTGGTTGTAGCCTGAGGATCCGTCCATGAAAGTTAGCACCTCGTGGCCTGTCGTGGCGTCCACCATTAGCTCTGTGATTGGCAAGGGAAAGTTATCCTTCGGACATGCGTTATTCAAATCTCTGAAAAGTCCACACACACCCGGATTTGGCCATTCTTCTTTTTGACTGGGACGACGCTAGAGATCCATGTCAGGTATTTGACCTCTCGGATGAAGCCGGCTTCAATTAGTTTGTTCACTTCACCTTCTATTTGGGGTACCAGTTCCGGCCAGTAGCATCTTTGTCCTTGTTTGATAGTGCTAGCTCCGTGTTTGACGCTGAGCTGGTGCACTGCGATTTTGGGATCGAGGCCCGGCATCTCCTTGTAGGACCATGCGAAGACGTCTCTGTATTCTTTAAACAATTTGATGTATACGGCTTCTTCCTCAGGAGTCAAGAGTGTGCTGACGAATGTAGGCCGAGGCTCCGTCTTTGTGCCCAAGTTGATTTCCTTCAAGTCATCAACGGTGGACTGCCCCCCTTCTTCGAGGACTGGCAGGGCATCTGGCAACTCGTCGTCCGAAGGAGAAGTATCACCGTTGTCGGGGTCCGAAATGGAGATATGATTGACGGCAGCCATGGGTGGGTGGGTGGGTATTGAAATGAGGTCCTCAACGGGCATTCCTAAATGATCGAACACCGACTTCTTCTTTGATTGCTTGACTAGCCCGAGCCTTTCGAACACGGATGTGCGCTTCAGATTCGATCAGCATAGGCTGCTTTTATTTTGCTTCTAGAGTGAGGCTTGGCGTCGAGCCCGCTGCCATCTTCTTTTGCTGTTGGGATGGCTGGCGTAGGTAGAGCGTGCATCAGAGATTGTTGATCCTTCAGCTGCTTCGTCTACCATCTTCGCCCCGATGTAGTTGGAGGTGAAGGTCTTCTTTGCTGCGGTCCTGACGACCATCGGAGTTTAACTGGAGCTGATGCCTCGGCAATTTGGGAGAATTTGTTCACCGTTTTGGAACAGCCGAGCTTGAGTCCTCGTCATCTCATGTGGAATTGCTGCTGGGGGAAGTATGCCCAAGACGCTTTCCTTGTCGTAGCCGGCTCTGAACAGCAACCCAGCAGCATTTTGCCCCCAGCTCCCTTTTGGCTTGAATCCGAGTTGAGTAGGTTCGATGGATTCGATGGGTCTGCTCGGGTTCAGAGCTTGCGTCAGACTGGGTAATGGCAACGTCATTTCCTGCAAAGTGACTACATTGGCCTGCGATAACGGCGGGGCCCGTTTTCTTGCCGGAGTAGAAGGCGGTCGTTCAGATTTACGAAGCCACTGAGGCGCGAGACGCAGGACTGGCGTCGTTTGGACGGGCAACGGGGTATGTTGCATTGCTCTTGACTCGGAACTGATGCGCATCTTTTGCCTAGATTTTGGCACTTCTTAAACCTCAAGTCTTGCCTTGTCGGAGGGTGGCACCGGATTTGCAGGAAGAGGAGTCTTATCCCGATTCACTTCTTCAGTCTTCTGGGCTCGAGGGGCTTTAGCTGGAAGGACTTCTGCGACTTGATCTCTCGCTTGGTAGAACTTGACATCGGCCAAATGTGCCTCGGCCTCATTGAATGGCTTGTCATCAGCAATTATACATTTCTCCATGCCTTCTTCGTAGTACTTGAGGCACTGGTGCCAGGTGGACACAATGACGCCATTCTCGTGTAGCCACGGCCTTCCTAACAGGAGGCGATATGACGTCTGGCAATCGATGATGTGGAAGAGGACCGATGTATCTAGCGGGCCGATGGAAAGCTTCAAACGGATGATTCCGACGGTGGACTGTCCGCCCTGGTTGAACCCTTGAATGACCAACTGACTGGGCGAGAGCTGGTCATTGGTGATGCCGAGTTGCCGTATTGTCTGGATAGGCATGATATTGACGGCGGAGCCACAGTCCAGCAAAATTCAGTTTACCGGCTTCTCTTTGATGTATCCCAAGACATAGACAGGCTGGTTGTGCAGTCGCGTTCCGAGTTGCAAGTCCTCGTCTGAAAAGGTTATCGTTGCATCGCACGAGGCCACGGTTTTGCCCTTCTTGTCATCCTTCCTTTTCCTCTTGTAGCTATCTGGGTCGGCCAAGGCCGCAGCCATTGCCAGGCGAGCTTTCTTCGAAAGATGCAAAGCTTCTATGAGCGGCAAGTGCAGGATTGCTTCGTCATGAGAGGCAGTGCCCCTTTTGTCGGAATCATCTCCCTCATCAGTGGAGTCTCCCTCTTCAGATGTCTCGAATTCCCCTTTTCCTTCTAACGCCTTATGGACTTCGACCATGCAACAAGACACCCTGATGTGTTGATCAACTGGGAGGAAGTGATCGGGGAAGAGTTCTTGCAAGGTTGCTGGTTCTGGAAGGTTCTGCTGGAGGAGATCGTCTTGGCTTGCTGGCGGCACTTTGAACGCCTTCCTCCCTGGAGTCTTACTTTTCTTCTTGTAGGTTCTTCGCTCGGGAAACTTCCTCATCACGCGGTCTTGCTTGTGCTGCCTTTCTTGCCATGGCTTTCGCCGCTGGGGTAGCATGACCCATGCCTCTTCGTCGGTGGATTCTCCTCCGCTGAGATGATGATTGACAGCAGCAACTGGTTCCCTTGGAGACATTTGTTCTTCTAGAGGTTCTACTAGTTCGTCTTCCGACCCCCAACTAGTGGGCTTGATTTCTTCGATCGAAACTGATGGAGGCTTTGAGTAGAGGACGTAATAGTCAAACTTCCCCGAAGGCTGGCCCAGCAGACTGACTTCTGGATCTCCATGCTCGTATCTTTTTCGGAGAGTGCATTGGAACGTAGCTCGACTGGAAGGGACTTGCTCTTCCTGAAGCTCCACTGGCTCGTCTTCCGATCCCCAGCCGATGGGCTTGATTTCGTCAATTGAAACGGAAGGAGGCCTTAAGTAGAGGACGTAATAGTTGAACTTTCCCGAAGGCTGGCCCAGCAGACCGACTTCTGGATCTCCTTGTTCGTATCTCCTTTGGAGCGCTTGTTGGGATGTAGCATTGCTTGGAAGAGGTGCTGGCGTGAGCGATGGTTGCCCCCAGGGTAGCAATGTTTCTTCCTCGGTGAGCGCAGGAGTACGTTGACGTCGCTTCGAGACTCTCGGCTGGGAAATTGACTTAGCGTTGGCCTTTGACGGTTGATGCGCAATTTGGGCGTTCTTTGTCGCGTAACAACCAGTACCAGTGAGAAGGAGCCGAAGGTGATGGACGTCATGTTCGCCGTAGCAACCTCTCCGGTGTCGATCTATATCTTTCCTTGCTTTGCGAGCGCCATTATTCTTTCCTTGAAGATGAAGCATCTTTCGATGGGATGACTTACCACCCGGTGGTATTTGCAGAAGAGAGGGTCGTCGATGCGATGCATCTGCTCGGGCCTCTTCGAAGGAGGGAGCTCTATCATCTTCTCTTGTAGCAGTTGGTCGAACATGGAGGAGACTTCCGAGTCTGGGAAGGGGTACTCCTTGGCTTCGAGCTCCTCGAGAGTTTTTTTATCCTTTGTCTTGGCGGCGGAGGCGACGGTATGGCGACTCCCTTCTTCTGATCCGGCTTGCCACCGATCTTGAGCGGCTTGGAGGTTGAGGCGACGTCCGCAATATTGACTTGTTTCGGTTTCGGTACCGGTGGCTTATCCTTCTTTTCCACCTTCAAGAAGTCTTTGTTCTTCGAGTCCCCGCGGCTTGCTAGGCTGAGTTCCATATCGTGAGCCTGAGTCGCGAGTTCTTCGAAAGACCGATGCTTGATACCTTTGAGGATATAGAGCAGGCCCCAGTGCATGCCTTGGGTGCACATCTCGATGGCCGAGTCTTCAGACAAGCGGTCCCGTGAATTCAATGCGAGGTTTCTCCATCTATCGATGTAGTCGATCACCGGCTCATCTTTCTTTTGCTTGACAGCGGTGAGTTCAGTCATGCTGACGGTGCGTCTGGTGCTGTAGAAGCGGTTGAGGAACTCCCTCTCCATCTGATCCCAGCTATCGATGGTTCCTGGAGGAAGATCAGCGTACCAGTCAAAAGCATTACCTTTGAGGGTACGGACGAACTGTTTCATCATCTCGTCGCCATATGTGCTGGCATTGTTGCAAGTTTCGATGAAGTGAGCAACATGTTGTCTTGGATTTCCCTTTCCGTCGAAGTGCTAGAACTTTGGTGGCTGGAATCCGACTGGAAAGCGTAGCTGCTGGATCCTCGCAGTCTAGGGCTTCGAGTATGCCACCGTGATCGGAGGAAGGCCACTGTCGTGGGAGCGCATCATGTCGGCTACCAACGTTTGGACTTGCTGAGCATTCATTGTTGCTATTGCCAGAGGTCGTGTGGCCACCGAGGCTGGCGCTGGGGAGACGACTTCCACTGGGACGGGAGTCGAGGAGAGTACTGGAGTAACTGCTTGAATCGTTGGAACAACCTCTGCAGGAGCGGGAGTTGAAGACGGAGCTGGAGCGGCTACTGGAGAAGCAAGGGGTTGATCGTTTGTTGCAGCATCCCTTGCGCTTAGCTTCTGAAGCAAAGTATTGATATGACGATCCTTCTCCACCATCAGTCGAGTAATCTGCGCCATATGCTCGTTCATCTGCATGACTTGGAGCTGAAGAGCGGACGGAGGATGGTGACGGAGGACGTCTCGATGTTGCATGCTAGCATCCTCACCGTCGTCGTCGGAGACGTAGTTACGCCGACTTGCTTCTGGTTGATGATTGATGTTTGCCCCCTGCAGAGGAGGTGTAACTTCTGTTGGAGAATCCGAACGGGCTCGGGATTGGGGCTGGCCCTCCCCAAACTTCTGGATATGGATTCCAGGATCGAGGCTCTTTTCTTCATGCACCAAGGCCTCGTCGGTGCTTTGGCGAGCATCCTCGGCAGTAGTTTCTGGCATGAAGACATCCGCAAGAGTTCGAGTACGCCGAGTGTAGACACGTACCATCGGGGGATCATCACCCTCCGGGTTTACTGGATCACCGTGTCGGAGTAGAGGAGACTCGGCGATGGGCGAAAGGCTTGGAGCAAACGCATCGTTGCTTGTCCCGGCCATTGCGAACTTGGAGCGACTTCTTTTAGCCGTACAGATGAAAGGAGAGGAGGTCCCACCGGGCGTGCCAGAAATCTGTATGCGCAAAAAAAGATGTGGGTCGTCTCTATTGCGAATCACACGAGATTACAAGAGTGACCGGGACCCGGGTAGCTCGGGGTTGACGAGTCCGGGTGCGGTGAGTATTGATCAGGGGATTGTGGGAAAGATCCTCTGGAGGGTCCCTTTAATCCGCGTCTCCACGTGGTGTTCGTGTGAGAGCTCTGAAGGGGGTTGCCCAGGACAGAGGTCTTTACAGGGTGAGGTTTTTTGAGAGGCTAAGGAGTATCCGCTGTTTCTTTGATCCCTTTCGTGCTTCGTGCTTTCTCGGCTAGGGGGTCTTCAGCTTCGTTCCTCGGTCTTCGTGTATTCCTCGCTCCTTGCTTGACCTCGGCGTCCTTGATCGTCGGTTCGCGGCGTCGATCGTGCTTTTGGCGTCAGCTTTGGCTTTGGCTTTCGGCTTTGGCTTGGCTTTGGCATGGCTCTGGCTTTTGCTTTGCTTTGGCGCGTGCGCTTGGACGTAGACGGGTGGACTTGCGATGCTTTCGTTCTTCCGGACTTCGTGTCGTATCGGCTAGAACGTTCGGTGCTTTTGCTCGTGATTGGCATAGTCGTTTGGCTTTGGCACTTGCGTTGCTTCGGCGCGGGCTTTACCGGGGCTTCTGCTCTAGCTTCATACGTATGCTTTGGCTTCAGCATCAACTCGATCTTCTTCTCGAACGACGTAGGCTACTTCTTCAATGCTTCGACGGTTCGGGTGTCGATTGGACTTCTCTTCTTCTCCGGGCTTCTTTGGCGTGATCGGAGTTGAAGAATACTTTTGGAGATAGTGGGGGTAGCACCGATCTCCGTGCGACGGTTGTAGCGTCGGCTTTGCTTCGAAGACGACGGGTGTAGCGACGCTTCAGGTAGTCTTCTCCAGGCTTTCTTCTTCGTGGATGGAGCAGACGTTCGTCGAAGGCGACGGGGTGATGACGCTTCGTTCCTCTTCTCCGGGCTTTAGAGCTTGATCGGAGTGGAGGGTTCGTTGGAGCTGACGGGGTAGTGCCGCTCCGAGCTTCTTCTCCGGCCTTTGCTTCTGGCGTCTTCGGAGTCGAAGGGTCTTCTTCTCTGAGCTTTCTTCTTCGTGCACGGAGTCGAAGTCTTGATCTTCTTGTGCAAGGGTCTTCACGTTGATGAGGGCTTTCAATGGACTAAACCGATCCCGAAGGGACAGGCTTGCCCGTGCCTCGTGAAGCCTTGGGTCGATGAAGAAGCGTCTCCTTTTCTGCAGAGCTTCCCCGCTTTTGTCTTCAATCTTCAACCTCTTGAGCCTTCCCCCACCCCCTCTATTTATAGGCAAAAGGGGAGGGGGGAGAGATATGGAAAGTTTTAATTTTAAATCCCTTTAATATCTCCCTCATAATTACCCGGGATTTATTCATCCATTGATGAGGGAAATAACATTTATTTGCTTTCCTTTCTTGGCGGGGTAATTATGGCTGGATTTTGCACACGAAATCGATGGCGACCCGGCTCTTCTTCTTGTCCGTCGGATCGAGGGATCGGCGCAGATCCGTGCGTGAGCAGACGTCATACGCAACCTCCCCCCGCGCATGGCGGTAGTTCTTTCCTTTTCTTGCTTCTCTTTCCTTTTCTTTTCTTTCCTTTTCTTTTCTTTCCTTTCTTTTATTTTTTTTTTTTTTTGCAAGGCCGGCCAGCCCAATGGAGTTCGGGTCCTAGTAAGGGTCGGCCCCATGGGGTTCGGATCCCTAGTAGGGGCCGGCCCCCCTTGAGTGTGGGGTCCGCTCCTCCCTTGTTGGGCGCGAATCGGGTCCGGGTCCGTACTGGTGCGTGCAAGTCGGGTCCGAGTCGGAGCGCGCGTCGGGTTTGCATCCGCGTTGGCGCACGTAAGTCGGGTCCTGGTTAGACAAAATTCGTGTGTCTACAATCACATAACTAGTTAGTCTATCAGTCATGGCTCCTCAGAGTTTATGATCATTTTATCCTAAGCAGAAACACGACTTAGTGCACTGGTGTCAGCTCACCATTCTGTGCTTCATGTTGGTTCTGTCAGTCACAGATACTATGCCTGGTGATGACCATGGTGAAGATACCCATGTACTGTCACCCCAATAACATAATATGATGAGGCGACCAACCTGATCATAACTGTGAACTTTTTCAAATTACATGGGTCCAATCCACTTAGTCTTCAACTCAGTGGACTATCATGTAGTCGTGGCTCTCTGTTCTAACAAGAACATGTAACTATATTACGTACCAATATGCATCTCATATAATAACATTCATCCTTTATTAATAGATCAAAACAGAGTTTTACAAGCTTAGAACACACCAACTCCAACAGTTACCCAGGAGGGGGACCAAGTACCGTTATTTACAATCCTTTATGATTTCTCCCCATCAGAAAAATCAACAGATCCAATTGATGAGATTGATCTCAAAATTAGGCCCAGTAGCCGATAGCATATACACTTATGGAAAACCCAATCAATAATCACCCATGCCCATTCTTATTGGGTTTTAACCTTACTTGGACTATGGACCTAACGTGTGGATAAGTGGGCCATATCTGGAAGTCCATAGGCTTACAAGTTAGGCTCATGCCCAATACCTTTGGGGAGGGCTCTACCCTCCACGTGGGGCAAGGCCCAGTCATGACAAACAAATCAATGGGCCCAAAAATGAAAGCTCTATGTAATATTTTTCAAATTTGTTAATTCATTTTTAGATTATTTTTTAAAAATAAATTTTGATCACATCAAATTATTTTTGATATACTTTTAAATTTTACTATATTATAAAATAATTCTCATTAGTTTATGTTACAATTAATAACGCGGCACAAGAATATGTTTGTTAGTATTTGAGTGATGGATGTAGCGCAAGAGAAGACACTCTCTTCTTCCACCAAGCTACCGTAGCTAAGATCAATCGCATCAGAGACATAGAAATATATTTTTTTAATGATTCATGAAAAGGGAGGTCACAACAAGACCTCAAGAGACGCCACAGCCCGGCCAATCATCACAACATCGCCACTCCGACAGACAAGCTAAAACAGCAACACTATCACACTGACGAAAAGGCGGCACAACTCGGCGTAAGCACAACACCACCAACAATCCGGTGGTTGACAAGGAGCACATGGCTCACCAAAACCAAAAAAAAAAACACAAGAGAAAGGGACCAAATCCGCATCACACAAGCAGCCACCACAAGGCTCAACAAGCCGAATAGCATCAACAACATAGCGTCATGGATGGAACCGCAATAGCACCTTGATCTCCACTGATCTAACCGCTGCCTCACCGATCCACACCGGGAGCTGGCCCATCGAGCATAGGAGGGGATCTTGGGACCTAAAGAGTCGAAAAACCACCACATTGGGTGGGCCAGGGTTTAGATTCGCCAACACCTACTTACATATTGTTAATATATATAGAGATGGGTCAAATCAGGTCTTATGTATAGTTGGGTCGGGTTCTATGTTGTACATAAATATTGGGCTTAGTCCCTCAATGAAGAGATATTCTATTCTCTCCAAACCCAAACCGTCATCTCCTAACATGGTATCAGAACTCAAGGGTTTCTCCCGCTGTGACGCAACGACGATGGCTGCTCCCCCCTCTCATCCGGCCCCTCCTCCGGTACCGACACCTTCTTCGGCCCCTCTCCTGACGTCTGCAATCGACCTCCTTGCCACCCTCATGCCATACCTCGCCCCCTCTCCTCTCTTACCATCATCTGCGACCCCTTCCTCCACCGACCACCCCTCTCACTTGACCTTCAGCCACTTATCTGCCACCCTCCATAGGCCTCCCTACAGCATCTCCCTCTATGCTATAATACTAGTGCGGGTATGTTGCCTCCCTCCTCTTACAGACCGAATGTGGCATCAGTCGTGGGTACCCCCGCTATGGACTCCTACAACACCTCTCGTCTCCCATGACACCTACACCCAGTGGCTGCTCACCAAGTCCCTCCGGCCCTCTGATTTGAGGATGTTCTCGGGCCGTGTCCCTCCACCGAGTCAGCCAGTTGTGGACGTGGTCAGGGCCCCCTCCGCCATGATTGTGGTACTACTGATGATGATGTTGTCGGTCTCGCTTTTTCGATGCCTCCCTTGTCTGACTCTGATCGTCTTCAGTGACAAGAGGAGCTACTTCTTCGGTACCTCGGCTCTACTAGCTATTCGAGAGGTCACGATCTGTCCGCTACTTTTGATATTGCTGCTCCATGGATCTTCGACTCTGGTACCTCCTACCACCTCACTTCTAACTCTATCATACTCACCGACTGTACCCCTACTCCTACCAATCTGGGGGTCTGCATTGCTGATGGGGGCCTCATACCTATTTCATAGTGTGGTTCCATTACCTCTGTCTCCAATCCCACTGGTCGCTTGACCTTACCCCGTGGTCACCATACTTCCCTCTTAAATATTAATTTAATATTTGTTAGTTATCTTTATGACTCTGGCCTGACAGTTACCTTTACTTCTTCTTCTTGTTCTATGCAGGATCTGCGGACGGGTCAGAGGGTTGGGCTGGGTCATCGAGCAAGGGGACTCTACCAGTTGGATCACCTTAATGTTTCCACATCCACTCCTTCCAATCTGTCAGCCCTGTCTGTCACCTTTGATGCCGACCTGTGGCACAAACGGTTAGGTCACATTTTCAATGCTAGACTCCAAAGCATTTTTCCACTTAGGCGATTTGGGTTGAGTGTCTTTCTCTCCCTTCTCTGTCTGCATGTGTTGTTGATTGGCAAAGGACCTAGCTCTTTATTTTTCTGCTAGTGCTTTTCGATCTAACACTCCTTTTGATCTTGTGCATTCTAATGTTTGGGGTCTTGCTCTAATTGCCTCATTTACTGATTTCATGTATTATGTGAGCTTCATAGATGATTACTTCCGATGTACCTAGCTCTATCTTATGCGCCACCGCTCCGAGATCCTCACATTTATAAGACCTTCACTACTATGCTCCATATCCAATTTGGTCGGCGTATTAAGACCTTTCGGTCTGACTGTGCTCAGGAGTATCTCTCCTTTGAGATGTGTGAGATCCTTCAGACTCATGGCACTCTTCACCAACAGTCGTGCCCCCATATCCATGAACAGAACAGAGTCGACGAGCGCAAGCATCGCCATGTCCTTGAGACAGTGCGAGCTCTACTTCTGTTCTACATTCCTACTGGGCTGAGGTTGTTCTGACCGTCGTTCACTATATAAACATCACTCCATCTTCTACCCTCTCTGGTGCTATCCCGTACGAGCAGCTTTACTCCATATTCCTCGACTACTCCCTTCTTCGTATCTTTGGGTGCACGTGTTTCATCCTCCTCCCTCCTCATAAGCACACCAAACTCTCTAGTAGGTATGTTATGTGTGTCCACTTGGGGCTTAGTCGGGAGCACAAGGGCAATCGGTGCTACGATCCATTGGCTCATCAGATCCATGTCTTTCGTTATATCTTATTTGTTAAGGATGTCCCGTACTCTTCCACTGAATCCCGGGATCTTTCCTTACTTCCTGCATCACCCTCTACGCCTCCACTACCCTCACCGCCTGTGTCACTCTATACGCCTCCACCACCTCTTAACATCCCCTTCCTACCTCCGTATCCTGCTCCCATGCCCACGACTGTACCTTACCCAATGAGCCTCCCCTATCATCATCGGGATCCTTCTCGTCTCCACCTCCCCCTCCTTAACCTACCATGCCCCTGCCTCCTCCATCTCCCCCAGCACCACTACATGTCACCTGTACCTACGTTCGTCGCTCCACAGTCACTTCTAGCGAGTCTATTCCTACTATTACTCCCTCTCCTGTTGTTGCTCCCTCCTCTCCGGTCGCAGATCCTGGCCTTATTCGATGCTACCTAGTGCACGGATATCACCCTCCTGACATATATGACTACTCTTCTGACAGGTTTGGCTACTATGTTTTTACCTCTGACTCTCTTGAATCCTTTGGATACTCTGTTGTTGCCTCATATTCCCTATCTTATCGGGCCTTTCTTACTGCTCTCCATATTCACCGAGAGTCCCAGTCAACCGTGAGGTAGCTTTACACTCAGAGTAGCAGCAAGCCATGACAGTGGAGCTTGAGCCTTTTTAGCAGACCCAGACTTGAGATCTGGTTCCTTGTCCCTCAAGTGTGATGCATGTTAGCTGCAAATGGATCTTCAAGATCAAGACTTGACTTAATGGCTCCATTGAGAGGCAAAAGGTTGCTCGGGGCTTCTCCCAAGATTATGGGATTGACTACGAGGAGACGTTTGCCCCCAGTTACTCAAATGACTAATGTGTGTATCCTCTTAGCTATGGCAGCTGCTCGAGGGTGGCCTCTTCATCAGATGGACGTGACAAATACGTTCCTTCACGGTGACCTCTCAGAGAAGGTGTACATGGCTTCTCTATCGAATGCTTCTGTTCCTACGGGGCACGTCTGCCGTCTGTGTCGGACTATTTATAGGCTAAAGCAGACCCCTCGTGCCTGATTTGAGTACTTTCACATGACAGTTTTTGCCTCTAGGTTTGTAGAACGACACTCTGGCTATGCCCTGTTCACCCGCTCCTCCAGTCAGGGTCTTGCTATTCTACTCCTGTATGTGGATGGTATGATTATTACTGGGGACGATATTGACACCATAGCATCCCTTTAGTGTCACCTCCAGAGTCAGTTCGAGATGAAAGATCTGGATCTCTTCGATACTTCCTTGGCCTTGAGATTGCTCATTTGACTCATAGTTTGTTGATCTCCCAACAGAAGTACATTTCTGACATCCTTGGCGATGCTGATCTCATTGACTCTTGCATTGCTGACACACCCATAGAGCTTAACTTGAGTGTTCTACCTACAAATAGTGAGCCTCTCTGGAATATCTCCAGATAATAGAGGCTGGTTGGAATGCTAGTCTATCTCAGTATCACTAGACCTAGCATTGCTCATCCTGTAGGCATTGTCAGTCATTTTGTTCAGGCTCCCAGTTA
Source organism: Chamaelirium japonicum (assembly GCA_947650365.1). Lineage (NCBI taxonomy): Eukaryota > Viridiplantae > Streptophyta > Magnoliopsida > Liliales > Melanthiaceae > Chamaelirium > Chamaelirium japonicum. Next base: position 39,735,956 of record OX393553.1, on the reverse strand, counting down.
TGTTCACTATGCAGCCGTACTCAGGATCATCCGCTATCTTTGGGGCACCATCACCCGTTCATTGCTTCTAACTTCCAACTCTACTATCTTGCTGCGCGCCTACTTCGATGCCGACGGAGCAGGGGACATTGCTACTTACCGTTCTACCACTGCTATTGTGTGTTCCTTTGTGACTCTCTCATCTCTTGGCGCAATAAGAAATAGAAGTCCATTGCTCGCTCCAGCACCGAAGTCGAATACAGTGCTATGGCTTCCACCACCGCCGAGTTTGTCTGGCTTCATCGTCTTCTACTCGACCTGGAAGTCGTGATATCCGAGCTCACACCTCTCTTCTGTGACAACCGGAGTGCTATTCAAATCGCTAACCATGTTTTCCACGAGCAGACAAAACATATAGAGGCTGACTGTCACTATGTTCGCCAAGAGTTTCTCGCCCATACCATCTTCTTGTCATTCATTCACTCGACAGAACAGACTGCTGACTTCCTCACGAAATCTCTTATCATAACTTGCTTCCGGCATTTTATCAGCAAACTCTCGGTATATGATCCACCGTGAGTTTGAGAGGGAGTGGTAATGTATATAGAGATGGGTCAGATCGAGCCAAGTGCAGTTCACGATTGAGCCAATTGCAATTCACCTGTTGAGGCTGAGTGCAACGGACGGCAATGGCATCAGGATAACTCCATCTGGATGGAAAAGAGGATGGCGGAGAAGCATTCTACTATTCCTACTAACAATATTAGGAGCTTGAAGGAGTTCAGACTGTTCATGCCTAAAGGAAGGCCAACCAACCTGCTGACTGGTTGTTCAAGCAAAGCAGTTAAAGCCTCTGATCCTGCCCTTTGGACTTGCATCCATCCACCTTTAGCCCCCAACACACACACACACACAGAATAGTATAAGGGTTTTTTATAAATCGACCCCCTATAAACTAGTCAAATTGTGTATTCACAACTATAAACCTCACGGCGACCCTCCAAAACATATAGAGTTGTGCGTATTCACCCCTCCATTACTAATCCTCAACAAAAGTGACTTACTCAGGATGAGCTTCTAACCTAAGGTCCAATTTCTATTTTACCTAGGCCCAAAGGTTGACTTACCGCCTGATCAGCTAATTCCAGTTGTTTTCAGTGAACATCCTAACCCTAACTCCACTCCGATCTCCTGCTTGTCTGAGAACCCTCCGTGCTCGTCCGATAGGTTTGGCAGCACTCGTTGTTTACACCTAACAATCAACGGGGAATATTCTAAGTATACTAATCCTTTTGAGACGGTAGTTAACTAGAGGGTGAATATGCATAATTTTATATTATTCAGAGTGATATGCAAACATATGGTTTCCAGGGATTAATCCATAATTAGACTAGTTTGTATGGATCGATTTGCAAAAAATCTATAGTATAAAAGAGGCTTTGATAACAAATAGTATAAATCTCCCCAAACTTGTAATATCTTGAAGGAAAAAAAAAAAACGAAGTATATGCCAGCCGGACATGAATCACATATCCTCTATAGGAAGGGGGCTCACAGCTTTGTATTCACGTCAATGGCACAGATCTCACCTACACACCCTACACTTTGGATAAATTAGACTGACCCCATATGTTCTCAACCCCCAAATGAAGTACAGATACAAGCATCTGATCTCCTGCGAACCGCAGCAGCATCAGCATGGCTTCTGCCTCTAAATCCCCCTGGCACCTCGAGAGCATTCTGATCTTCCACCTCACGCGGATCCAACGGTGAAAATATGACCGACCGGTGATCGCTTCCCCATACAGGATCTGCAGCCACGCGGAAGTGATCGATGCACCGAAAAGGATAACCAAACCCTGATCGCCACTCAGAACACCGCGCTCCAAACGGCCCCATCTCCTTCACCGCACCGTTCGTGCACCTCCTTCAAATTGTCGACCGACTTGCAGATCCCGCTGCAGCTCCAGTCGAACGATGCGACGCAAACATTTCCCGCCTGCGCCTTCCACTCGCAGTCTGGAAATAATCAAACAATCAAACTTACTCAAAAAGAATATACTCTATCAGAGGCAACACCTAAAAATAGAAAACAAAACCTGGTGGGCTCCCACAGCACATGTTCCGGTCATCGATGTGCTCAACCTCGAGCCCGATAAACCAGGCACCAAGCGATACATCCTCGTTCGCATACTTGTGTAGTATAGGCCTGCACATGATCCGGCATACAATGATCATTAGCATGTCTTATTTGTATGCTAATAAAGGCAACTCTTCTCTTCTGTTCTTACTGGTTGATTGAAATGTACGTTGCCAGATCTTTCGAGATCGCATAGATCTGCCCGGTAGCGTGCCGGAAGTACTTGTTCCCTTCCTCCCCAAATTTCCAGTATTCGGGCTCATGATACTTCGCGTTCCTAGAAACAAAGTTGCAGACAATTCAGTGGTTTATGCCGAAGGTTGCAGAATGACGATTATCAAGCATTCATTGTCAAGGCCAAAAGGGAATTACTTCTGAGCAAGAACTGGACCAGACTTCATGCACCCGATGTAGGTTCTTGGTTCTGATCTGTGCCGGGCTAACGTCGCAGCTAACATACCTTTGTTATTTGATGAAAAGATGTGGTGTTATGCATTAACCATGATAACCAGAGAGAGGATTGTTATCACTCAAAAGGGGAATAGCCTTATATAAGTTGTACATGAGATGAGGTCACTCTATGTGAACATACCCCAAGGAAGAGATAATAAAACCTATACAAGATGCTAAGTATATATATGCTCTAACAACCCCGAATCGAAATCTGAAAAAGATGATGCGGTGTCATTCATTAACCACAAATTTAAAACTCAAAGATGCACAAAGTCCGAGAACTCACCTAGATTGACGTGGACGTCATCGTCTACCTTGACGTAAAACTCGGCATCCCATTTGGCAACTGCAGTGGAGAAAAATATCTTTGTTTTTGCAGATAGTTCATGATACCCTTCGACGTGCTCCTGAATGAGTATGGCAAATGCGGTCATGACAGATTTAGAATACAATTTGATAAAAGTTTAGGAAGATGAAACGACCGAGTGGTGAAGGGATTATGCCCTACCAGCCTAAGGAAGTCATTGTGCATAGCCTCTTCTGAATCAATAGCGCGATCTAGAATGCTGTTGGATGTAGCACTTTGCAGAGAAGGGAATTTTGGTTAGACTTCCGGTACTCACTTGGCAATTTTACAAGTTGTTACAAGGGATTACATTGATGAGGTGAGAAAACTATAACTCATAAAAATGACAATATTAAAAAATTATGATTAAATTGGTATATGGCTAAATCTTATTTTGAAAAATCACCAAATATATCTTTATTTTGGAAAAAAATAACAAAAAACGTCATACAATCTTAAAAGGACTGTGCAACTTGATTTAATTGCTAACAAATCACTATTAGTCATGACTATATCATGTATTCTTCTTGAAATCCTTAAGTATATATGCCGGAATGGGATGGTTAATAAAAAAACCATCATCAGCATCATATTAGTTTTATCTAGCAAGATGGGTCGACTATAAGGAAGATTAACATGAATTTTCTGACCAACTATCAACTTGGGTCAACCCTCTATGAATGGTGTCAAACTTGATCAAGACAACTTGGCAAGAGGGGCATATGTCAAGAAACCTAAAAGGGCAATTGGCAAGTAAATTGTGAGGGTGCATAAATAGAGAAATCGTTCCATTAAGCATTCCCTACTATAAGGTGACGAGCTTGATGAATCTAGTGTTGTCGATCAGGATTGAATGCCATTCACTTATCGTAGGTGCCTACCATCTGACGGCATTGATCCATTGGGCATGCCATCTTACGATATAGGACACCTGATTGGATTAAATTTCTATAAAATATCCATCACTCCCCTCCCACCAACAAAGGAAACGTGGAATTGTACGTGGCACCTCCACAACCCCTCAGTGTTTGGGTGGGACCTAAAAGGAGGACCGCCACCCAGGTACCGACGACTTCCCACCATGTAACCCCAATCAAGATCGCCCTGGAGGGCTCTCTACCCCAGGCACCCTCTCTCCATCTTGGATGATCACCCAGGACTCGCAAGACTAAAGCCCCTAGATCCTGGAGGCATCTCAGAAGGCGGGCAAAACCGTCCCCGACAATCTCCATAGGATCCGAGGACAAACTCAGACGAGCTCTCCAAAGGTCAACATGAGGTCAACACCAAGACTCCCAAACGTGGCGGGTTCTCAGAAGAACGACAATAACATTTCTGATGCTCTCGAGACCCAAGACGAGCTTCACCACGATGAGCAACCTCATCAGTAACAGACAACGAGCCCAAAACCATAATGTCATGACAAACTCTTCATGATGGGCGACCTCTGCAACACACCTCCGGACGATCACAAATGATCAATGTAACCCCACATCGGTATTAGATGCTAAGGAGTAACATCAGACAGCCGTATACCCACCACGTCGCTCGTTTGACACGATGCTAGCTAAATTAAACTGGGAAAATTATACATACCCCATGAAGTTTGATAATCAATTTCACCGCCTTATCAATTTTTCCCTATAAACACCCCTTAAAGTTTGACCATTATCACTTTAACCTCCTCATCCATCGAACAGAGTTACGAAAAGTGACGTCATTAACAAAAAACAAGAAATAACCAATTTACTCTTAATCTATTTTCAAATTTTATCTATTTGAACCGAAAGAGCTAAAACAAAAAAGTGAGAGATGGAGATGCATGGAAGAGAGAGAAAGAAAGAAAGAGAGAGAGAGAGAGAGAGAGAGAGAGGTGTGTAGAGTGAGGTAGTGAGATATAGAGAGAGAAGAGTGTTGTGATCCGAGGCCCTCGTGCAGCAGAAGAAGCGTGAGAACGCCGACATGCGAGAGAACTTCCACGGAGAAGACAATGGCTCACCACCACCAAGAAGACGAAACAAAAGAGCAAATAAAGCACGAAACAAACACACGAGATATGCAGCAACAACAATCGATTGATTCACTATTGAGGAGATAACCCGAGTACAAAAAACCTTGCCACAACAATCCCTCTCAATACCCGCAAAGAGAAGCTATTCCACAAGAGACTATATCTGCAACCTTCACCCCAAAGAAACTAGAGAGAATCCTTCCTAGAAACCCTAAGCCTCCTTAGATCACTCTCTTTCCCCCTAGGTGATGATTACCCTCTCTTATGGCTTCTCTTTGTACCTAGGTTCGTCCTAGACCTGCCCTTATATAGGCATACAATCGTGCAAAACTTGGAGAAGAAAATCCACAAGAAAACGCAGCCCGAACTGCCACACTTGCGTACTGCCGTAACCAGTCGTGCGCACGCCTTGATCCGGTTTTCTCGCTCGACAAATATGCCGATGCCAGTCGTGCGCACGACTCTTCCTGGCCGATCCTTCCTAACTCCAGTACTCTGTCTTCCGCCGTAACTACACGCACGAACTTTGGAGTTGTATGCGGCTTGTTTGGATCCACATTTTCAACAAAGAAAAAGACAGAGAAATAGAAACAAGAATAGGATAGAGAGAAATTTGGATAAAGAAATAAAGAGATAGAGATGGGTTTAAGCTCCCATGTTTCAGCTTCATTTGTTGTGTTTGTGGTGGGGGCTTGGGAACCCTTGTTAGCCACTAGAATCAACGGTGATGAGTTTGCGTCTTACATAGAGAGGGAGGTAGAGAGAATATATAGAAAGAGGTGGCAAGAGATTGAGATATATAGGGAGAGGTATAAAAAGATAAATACGCAGAGAAAGAAAGAGAGGGAGATAAAGAGACATCGATAAAATTATATAGAGATATCGAGATAGGTTTCAATCCCACTGTTTCTAATTTTGCGTGACCGAAATGGTTAGAGAGAGAGAGAGGAGGTAGAGACGATTAGAGAGAGGTAGAGAAAATAGAAAGGGAATAAAATGGGATATGGTAGCCCACTAAGGTCCATCGGCACTGATGCCTCACCTTGCACGTAAATGCCCAAACCCATTGGCCTCTGCGCTTGCAGTTGCAATATATATATATATATATATATATATATATATATAGAGAGAGAGAGAGAGAGAGAGAGAGAGAGAGAGAGAGAGAGAAATGCTAAAATGCGGCGTGCGGTGCGTGCGGCGTCGCACCGCAGCCGTCTGATGTACCGCTGCGTGCATCGCACGCACCACAGCAGTGCATCAGACGGCTACGGTGCGGCGCCGCACACACCGCACGCCGCACCCTAGCATCCCTCTCTCTCTCTCTCTCTCTCTATATATATATATATATATATATATATATATATATATATATATATAGAGAGAGAGAGAGAGAGAGAGAGAGTTTATTGGTTTGTTCAAACAAAAGGGCAACATAGTAAGTGATAAACCAGTCACGTGATTTATGTCCACGTTCCAAACAACACACTGATGGGTGATATGTGCCACCGGCTAAAATTAAAGTGGGTGTTTGGGTGTTCGTAGGAAAAGATAGATGAGGTAGGGGGTATTTGTAAGGAAAGACAGATGAGGTGGTGAAACAATTATTAGTCAACTAGAGGGGGTCTTTGTGTAATTTACCAAAGAAGATTAAAGTGGACCAAGAGGATAACAGCCAATGTAGACAATAATAAGAAAATTTCTTGAGAATACATTTAGAACAGATCGTGTATAAAGAGAACTTTGCATCTGAAGAACCAAGTTTAGTAGCAGAAATGCATGATAAACTATTCATTACTCCATTAACTTGGTATCCTTCAATGCCTGAATTGATGATTTTTTCGCTACAGTCCTATCAATTTCAAACAGCATTCTTCTGCAAACAATTTTCTTTAATTTGCCTTTGGCTTAAGGGAGTGTTTGGGCCAGCACATGATATACAAGGATATTATCTGTCATGCATTCATCTTACTAAGAAAATTAGCTCAAGAAAGAAGCTATTTTTGAGCTTTATGTAGGAAAAATAATATAATACACACTCCGGAAGGTCTTTTAAGTTATCTCAAATGCCTAAGGATTTTACAAAATTCATGATTTTTTCCATCTTCCATTTACTCATCAGAGCAACAAATCATCAGGCAAGATAAGTTCTGGCTTCCAAAAGTCAATTTGCAATTAGGGATAGTACTACGCTCAGTTAAAACTTGAGGTTCACTATTCTAATATTTTATGAGTAAAGAGAAGTTGAGTGATCAATGCTTTAGATTCCGTAACCATCATGGATGGTTGTTTTCATAAGCTTAGCTTATATAGTAACTCTTTCCACCATATCTCAAATTTTCAACTTATAGGGCCCATTAGTGGATTGATTCTATAAGATTATTTGTAGAAAGGCATAACAAAGTATTCATTACTGCATTGATTTTTACACTTCAAAACCAGAATAATGAGGAATTTTCACTATTTTCCTATCAATTTCAATCAACATTAGTCGAGTACAAAAATTTTCTTTAATTTATCATTTGGATCAGGGAGGTGTTTGGATGCCTGGGCGTACTACACAAGGAATTGGCTGATGGGCATCCATCTACTGGGGGAAGCTACCCTTGTGTTTTAGTTGAAAACTCCAACACCATCTTTATGAGGGTTAATATGCACATTTCGATAGGTGATTTACATTACCATGGATATTTAATTATTATATGATTGCACTCAAGTATGATATTTAGGCACTTCCATCTTCCCTTTAACAAGTCCTAGAAACGACGCCTCATGCACGATTATTTAATACTTACGTTCTTTGGCCGAGCATGCCATACTTGGATAGCATGCCCCCGCATCTAAAGAACACTTCTCATTTACCTTAGATCTTTCAGAGTTTCAGCCAAAGTTTAAGGTTCTCTAATTCAGTACGACAGTGGTAAAGAGAAGTTGTGAGTATGCTCTACGATCCAGACTCTGTAATCTTTATAGGAAAAGTTCCGTAAGTTTAGCTCTGCAAAAGCCTCTGCACCATATTTAAAGTTTCTCATATAAATCCCAGTGGTTTTTCTTGGTGGCAGGTGATAGTCTAGGATGATTGAGCAAGGAGGTATTCCTAGACAGCCAATCTAGGTGTAAGACCTAGGTTATTACCCTAGATTCCAGCCGACAAATTCTCATTACTTTAACTTGAGGAGACGAGTTGGAATGTATTTCTAATATCATTAGAACTTGCAGCCAATATATACACATACATAATTCATACCGAAAGAGCATGCCACCACACTGGGGGTGTATGTATATACAGAGTCTATAGTCTCTACAAACTCATAAAAAGAAGATTTAAAGAACAAAAGAATATATCAACGAACATCACAATAAACATATATATGTTGTGACATATATACTGTGCAACAGGCTACTATACCGACCATCTCTAACACCCCCTCTTAACTCTCAAGCATGAGGTAGATCATACACCAAGAGTTTGCTACGAGAATGATGGGCTGATCATGAGGAGGACAATAGAACCGTCGACGGGAAAGGAGGAATGCCAAGAGGCAACATAGCAACCCGGATATCAGTGTAAATGAATAACGGGTGGTCAAAGTGCTGAGTCCACAAGACGAGGTGAGAATATGCTCAAGGACGACAACCACGGAATAAGTTACATGTACAATGACGCATCACATTGGCTACTGAGTCAAAGTGACAAAGGTGCAACGTTGGTGACGAGCTAAGTCCGCATACAAACTAGGATGGCCCTGAAAGAAGAAATAGAATGCCAGATCGTAACCATGGCAATGGCACATGACAAGATACAACTTGGGCAAAGTACCTCAAGCAACGGTGCTACTAGAACAACGACCTCCACGACGAAGAATCGCAAGCTAAAGAGGTTGATGCAAACTACTGTCGAGATGTGAACAAGGCAACCTGACAACAAAGGCGTTGGGTCTAGAAGATGCTAACCACCGAGGTGTTGGGCTAACTTGAGGAGCCGACAAACACAAGGGAGCTGGATCGACTTTGAGAAGTCAGCAAGTGCAGGGGTATTGTGCCCGAAGAAGACAACACCGAGACAGACCCAAAAAAAAATACATCGAAGAAGACCAATCTGAAACAAGGCTCCAAAAATGATAAAAAAAAAAGTGAAGGATGGTGAAATCCACAGATAATGCGTGAACCACAACCAAGGCAGTGTGAGCGAGACAAGGGACAATGGCCAAAGGCGATTAAACCTGAAAACAACGGTTAGGGTAGAAAGGAATAAACACGTTGTGTGCTGAAGCTAATCGAAAACGAAACAGCAGGGAACACACACAAGTGTTTAAAAATGAAAAAAAAACAAAGGAATCCCAAAGTAATTCCAAGGAAGCCCTAGAACCTAAAGTCAAAAGTCCATGACTAGTTATGGAAGTGGTCTCAATGCTAACAGTCTAGACTGTCTAGTAAAGGAGGGCGAAGCGTGCTAGTACTGTGAACCCAAGAACCTACAAACCCAATCAATGATGGCTAACCATAAACAAAGGGGTCAACACGAGAATGTAAGACGTAATAAAGTATCACTACAAGCTAATGACGAAACACCAAGGAGTAACTAATGGCTTAGAAATGTGTGGGGCACAAAAGTAGGACACGTACATGAAAAACGAGGAAAATATCCAAAAAGATACAAATCGAGTATGTACAGGGGCGCGAGTAGCAAACACATGCTAGTGGTAGGACATTGTGGTGTAACTGTATAATCCACTGATTAGAGAGGCTGTGGGCAAGGTACAAAATCTCGACATATTTCGCGAAATATTTCGGTTTTCTCAAACCTCGGCACGAAATTCGTATTGTGATATCGAACGAAATAGGAATCACGATAATATCGCGATATTTCGTGCGATATATTTGTTGGCACGAAATATCGCGATATTTCGTGGATATTTCGGGACATTTCGAGACATTTCGGGAAATTTCGGGAAATTTCGGGATTTTAACACCGAAATTTTGGGACTGACTGGTTATAAAAGGGGACTGGGGGTTTCGGTTTCAGCAGCTTATTTACATATAATAACATTTAAGTAAATGTTTCTCTATTTACTTTAAGTTATTATATGTAAATAAGCAAATACCCCCCCATTTGATTTCAATAAAAATATCAAAAAAATCAAAAACCAAGTGAATCAAAAAGTAGGTTTTCAGTTTTAGTAGGAGAAAACAGTTTTTTCGGTTTTTCATAAAATTTGTATGTTGAGAAAAGTGGTTAAATCAACTCATTTTTAGCTCAAAAAATTCCACAAGATGTAGAACTACAAGTACATCTAGAAAACCATGGTCTGTCAAAGAAAATTTTGAATGTATAAAAACTTTTCTTTATAAAAACTCATTTTTTCAGACTTAGTAAAAAAACAGTGTTTTGCATTTCAGCATAATTTTTGCACGATTTCAAACTTGCACAACTTTCTTGTTTTAAGTCCGTTTTCAAAATCGTTTGAAGCATTATTTTAACAATCAACTAATCTTTATTTTGAAAATATTTTTATCGACAAAAAGATTAAAAGCTATTTTAAAAACATAGATCAAAACAGGACCAAACAAGACTGCACAAGACTCACAGACTCAAATGTAGAATACATGCTTTGTGATGCTTTACACCTGTAGATTGGGTATAATTATTATCTGAGTGTTCCAAATTGTGTATATATACTTGGTTTATGACTATGCAGAGATTCACTGAAAAATTCCATTAAAAAATCAATATTTCCACCATTTCTATAAAATCACAATATTTCCACACCGTCGAAATATTTCCACGAAATATTTCCATATCCAGAGGGGTCGAAATATTGACCGAAATGGAAATTTCGAACCTTGGTTGTGGGAACCACCATGTGGGTCCCGCATACGAAAATCAACAAAAAAAGGTACAAAAAACTTGTGAAACCAGGCTAAAAACAATAAACTAAATGCTAAAAGGCATGGAAGAGGGTTGAATGGGACTAAAAGGGGGTAAAATTTCTATTCATGAACAATGAATTGACCGACAATGGTGAAAAACAAAGCAACAAAAACTGAATAGCTTGAAAAGGAAGAGAGAGAATGGTCAAAGGAGACTTTTGAAGGCTTACCAGAGCATCTACGGCTCAAAGGAAAAATCCTGAGCAAGGTCACTGTTGACGAAGTCCCACATCGGTGAGGGAGACACCCATAACCCGCTTAATATACCCCCTGTGGACCTCCCCTTACGACCCGGGTTTTGGGGCGTGAGGGTATCTAACATGGTATCAGAGCTGACCCGTCTCCTGCTCCTGCTCCCGCTCCGAGTGCTCCCCACCGATCGTGCCTTGCCACGTGTGCTCCAAGTGAGGGAGAGTGCTGACGAATAGTCCCACATCGGTGAGGGAGGCACCCATCACCCGCTTAATATACCCCCTGTGGACCTCCCCTTACGACCTCGTTCTTGAGAGTATGATCTACCTCGTGCTTGAGAGTTAAGAGGGGGTGTTAGAGCTCAATAGGAATGTACAATCCACGACTGACCTTTCATCGAATTACAAAGATTAGGAACGGCGATATTTTGCATGTCACGGCTATTCAATCTAAGGGTGTGATTGACCCGATAAGAGCAAAATTCCCTCCAAAGATTGGTGATGATGGCATCGCAAACCTTGCTCTAACACCATGAATCTTGAAAAGAGTTGGAATAAATGAGCCTTGTATCATTAGGTCTTGACGTATATATATGTATATGTACATGACTCACATCGAAAGAGCGTAGTATGTTGTTGTCCAGTGTTCTTTTAGTTTTCATGAAAGTTTGGATCATGTGGGGAATATTGATTATTTAGGCTTTATTGGGCCTACTTCGTAGACCAACTTTAGGCCGAAGGATTTCTTATATGGTTCGCCTTTTTGTCCAACCTTTTTGGAGCCAAAAAGTTGTTTTGGCTTTTTGGACTCTAGTGACTCAAAATTTGAATGGTTCCCTCCATTTGCCAATAACCATGTGTGATCCAAATTTTCCTTCTTTTGGAGGGAAAACCTTTTCACATGGGATGAGCACCTTTCCTTTAATCCCACATTACTCAAGGGAAGTGGTGAAGGTGGATATATAAGTATAGGCTTACATAAGACTTATGTCTTTATGTGAGGGATCTATAGCAAAGATGCAACCCATCTGCGAGGGTGATTGGGCATTTAGGGCGCATTGGACACTTTAGAGGCACGCATTGCACTTTTCTTTTTCCAAAGCAAACATGTGCCTAGGTTTGAACCCAACAGACTCGGTTGGATCTTGTCAATTGATCTGGACTTAGGTCGGACCTGGTCGATGACTGGGTGTAATTTCCTCCAAATTATTTAAATTTTGGGTAGTTGTTTTTAGTTGTACAGTTTCCTTAAAAAGTATCCTTTCTAATGGTTGTGTTTGAATTCAATTTTGTCTCTTTTGTTACCATAATTAGATCTCTCTGGTTTCTGGTTTAGTTTAATCTGGTTATCTAAGAGTGATTTTTTCGGTGTTCAATCTTCTGTGACAGCAGTAGTAATATTCAAAAGTTTGAGTTCGATGTTTGGATACTATGAAGTGCACGTAATATCCAGTACTTTGGCCCATTGTATCTTGGGAATAGATTGCCAGAATCTAGTGCATTGGAGGCAGCAAATTATGTTCTAAAGATAATGTTCAACACGTCCCGAACTCCTAATTTCTTTGGTTTGATTTTCAACTCTATTCTCTCAATTCTAAAAGTCTGCTTCTCTGATTTATTCCATTTATATATTCCAACTGTCACCACACTAGGGGTGCATCTATGTTCATACCCTGTACAAACAGTCCACATACAGTAGAGACAAATAACATAAAAATAAAAATAGAAGATTATATCAATGGACTACAATCTAAGCATGTATATGTTGCAATATATGTGCACTATAACATGCTCCTATCCCGACTACATCTACCACGTTTCAACAGTGGATCCTACAGTTCATGTTCAATATGGTGATCTGATTTTCAGAGCAGGAACTGCCATACACACCTTGCTTCCAAGATGACAATTTCCAAAATGTGTGTGCTGCAATATGTATGAACTGTAAATCTGTAACAAGCTACTACACCGACTAACATATTTCAATGGTGAATGATGGATCTTATGGTTCATGTTCAATAAGGTGATCTCCATATTTGCAGAGCAGGAGCTATCTTACACACCTTGCTTACAAGATGACAGTTACCAAAATATATAAATCATTTCTGTAAATGGTGTGATGCATTACACACCTTGCTTCTTATATAAATAGGAGGCATGTTCATTATGAACTTGTAGATTGATGAAGTTCTCCAGTTTTCATCTGTGACAAACCCTAGAGGAAGAGAGGAAGAGAGAGAGAGAAGGAGAGCTAGGGTTTGGGGAGAGAATGGAATGAATCTCTCATTAGGCCAATTGCCAATATAAGGTGAATACATGTGAGTCATATATACCCTAAGTGTATGTATATACACTAATACATCTTAACACCCCCCCTCAAACTCAGGGTGGATCATGCACCAAGAGTTTGGCAATCAAAGACCGAAAACGTGGTGTAGGATGTGACTTCGTGAAGAAGTCTGCGATCTGCTCTGCTGAGGGAATGAAAGGTAGTGAGATTGTCATGGCCTCATACTCCTGTCGGACGAAGTGACAGTCAATCTCGATGTGCTTTGTCCTTTCATGAAAAACCGGGTTGCTAGCAATCTGAATAGCACTCCGGTTATCACAGTGAAGTGGAGTAGGCTCGGAGAAAGCAACACCGAGATCACTGAGGAGACGTCGAAGGTGAACTATCTCCTTAGTCGTGGAGGCCATGGCCCTGTACTCAGCCTCAGTGCTAGAAAGAGACACCACTTTCTGCTTCTTGCTGCGCCAGGATATCAGAGAGTCGCCGAGAAACAAACAGTAACCAGTGGTGGAGCGGCGTGTAGTCGGATCTCCAGCCCAGTCTGCATCTGAGTAGGCTCTAAGTCTGAGAGAGGAGGACGACGATAGAAACAAAGAGCGAGTAACTGTCCCTCTGAGGTACCGGAGGATCCGAAGAAGAGCACCGTAGTGAACTGAGTGTGGAGCTGCAACAAATTGACTGACAATGCTGACAGCGTGTGCAATGTCAGGCCGAGTGATGCAGAGATAGACGAGTTGTCCCACAATCTGCCTGTACCGAGTGGGATCTGAAAGAGGAACTCCATCTGTAGGACATAGCTTCGAGTGAAGCTCAAGAGGGGTGTCTACTGTGCGGTCATCTGTGAGGGCAGCACGACTAAGGATGTCTGAAAGGTACTTCTGCTGAGAGAGCAGAATGCCATCTGTACTGTATGCTACCTCAAGACCAAGAAAATAGCGAAGTGTACCCAAATCCTTCATCTGAAATTGGTTCCTCAAGTGCTGCTGAAGACTAGCAATTGCAGCAGAGTCATCTCCAGTGATGATCATGTCGTCCACGTATAGCAGTAGAATCGCCCGGCCCTGCGGGGACGACCTGACAAACAGAGAATGGTCCTGACTGCTCTCTGAATAACCAAGTTCCCGGACAGCACGGCGGAACCGCTCAAACCAGGCACGAGGAGCTTGCTTGAGCCCATAAATGGCCCGACGAAGACGACACACGTGCTGAGAAGGAACACGGAGACCAGGAGGAGGATCCATGTAGATAGTCTCAGACAGGTCACCGTGGAGAAAGGCATTTTTCACGTCCATCTGAAGAAGGGCCCATCGATGAACAGCTGCAACTGCCAAAAGAGTGCGAACGGTGGTCATCTGAGCCACCGGAGCAAAGGTCTCCTCGTAGTCAACGCCATACTCTTGAGTAAATCCACGAGCCACTACCCGAGCCTTGTGACGCTCAATGGATCCATCAGGGCGGTGCTTGACCTTATAAATCCACTTGCAGCTGACAGGCTTAACGCCAGAGGGCAGAGGGACAACATCCCAGGTATGAGTCTGCTGAAAGGCCTGAAACTCCTCATCCATAGCCTGACGCCACTGAGGAAACTGAACTGCCTCAGAGTAGGATCGGGGCTCCTGATCTGCGTGCACAGCAGTAAGAAAGGCAGTAAACTGAGGCGAGTAACTGCATACAGAGGCGAAGCCAAAACGATCAGGAGGGCCAGTGTCGTGGCTAAAACGGTCAGGCGGGTGACGCTGGCGCGAAGGGTAGCGAGGCGGGCCTGGATCCACGACTGGCAACGACGGAGCAGGCACAGGAGGCGAAGGACTAGGAGTGACCTCAACAGCAGGAGAGCCGGCATCCGCTGAGAAGGAAGGACACGGAGACACAGGGGTAGGCCGGCGAGAGTAGACCTGAGGAAAAGAAGAGACAACCCGGGGAGGAGAGAGAGGCACGGGCAGAGAGGAGGAAGCCTCGGAGGAGTCCCCTGGAGACGCTGGGGAAACAACAGGCAAAGGATCCCGTGGTGCCGAGGGAGCTGGAGGTGGGGAAGGGGTCGACGGAGTCGGGGGAACAAGAGAGGCTGACGAGGGAGGCATAGATGTCAATGATGGAGGAGAAGAGACCTCGAGGAAGGTGAGATCCTGAGCGTCAGGAGAGTAGTAGGGCGTATCCTCGACAAAGGAGACGTGTCGAGAAATACGCAAGCGACGAGCAACAGGGTCATAGCAGCGGTACCCCTTGTGCTCAGTGCTGATCCCAAGAAGAATGCACTTAGCTGCCTGAGCAGACAGCTTGGTGCACTCATGGAGAGGAAGAAGAACAAAACAGGTGCACCCAAAAGTGCGAAGAGGGCTGTAGTCAGGAGTGGTAGAAAGGAGACGCTCATGAGGAGATAAGTCGTCCGGAAGAACTGACGAAGGAGTGATGTTAATGAGCTGGACTGAGGTGAGGAGAGCCTCAGCCCAGAAGCGCCGAGGAACAGAACCAGAAAGAAGGAGAGCACGAGTAGTAGCAAGAATATGGCGATGCTTGCGCTCAGCAACACCATTCTGCTCATGGATGTGAGGACACGAGTGCTGGAAAATAGTCCCATGGGACTGAATAAGGCCGCGCATAGCGGTGGATAGATACTCAAGGGCACAATCAGATCGAAAGATCTTGATGCGCCGACTAAACTGCGTGTGAATCATGGAGGTGAAGTCCTTATAGACTTGGAGAATATCCGATCGACGGCGAAGAAGGTAGACCCACGTGTAACGACTGTAATCATCCACAAACGAGACATAATATAAATATCCAGTCATAGAGGGGAGAGGAGAGGGGCCCCAGATATCAGAGTGAACAAGATCAAAAGGAGCAGAGCTCTGAGAAGTACTTGATGAAAAAGGAAGGGCAGCAGCTTTTGCAAGCTTGCAGCCAGTACAAGTAGATAAAGAAGAAAAAGGACCCCGACCTAGAGCTCCAGAATGGAGTAATCTCTTAAGTCGCGGTTCCGACACATGACCCAGTCTCCTATGCCACAGGTCGGCATTAGGAGAGACAACTCCACAAAACCCAGATGATGACGGATCCAAAGAGTGAAGAAACTCCATCTGGTAGAGCCCGCCAGCCCTACGACCTGCTCCAATCGGTCGGCCAGTACGCAGATCCTGCACAGAACAAGCGGAAGGGGTAAATGTCACAGAGCAGCCAGAGTCACACAAAGCACTAACAGAAATCAGGTGCATGTGGAGTGTGGGAGCATGAAGCACAGAGGATAAGGAGAGATTGCAAGCAGGGCGGAGGCTGAAGTAATGGATCCAGACTGTGAGATGGCTAAGCGAGAGCCATCTGCAGTGTGGATCGGTGGCAGGTGTGGCGCAGGCTGACAGGCAGTGAGCAAGGAGGCATCCGGAGTCATGTGGTGTGAGGCGCCCGAATCCAGTATCCAAACAGTGGGACTACCAGAAGATGCAGAGAAAGCTGAGGCGCTGGAAGGTCCAGGAGTAGCGGCAGACTGCTGAGAAAGTCTAAGCTGAGTTAGTTCTTCACGAATAGACTGTAGATCGCCAGCTGTGACGGAAGAGGCAGCAGCAGCAGTAGGAACAGGGCGACCACGACCTCGAGCTCGTCCTCGACCTCGATCTCTGTAGGTAGGATGCTTCTCTGGATGAAGTGAGAAGCAAGTGTCCACAAAGTGGCCCGGTGTCTGACAGTGAGTGCAAAACGGTCTACCATGGGAGGCAGTAGCTGGTGGGCCTGAGACCGGCGGCGGAGCAGCAGCAAGAACACCCTGAAGACCGGACGGAAGAGGTAAGGCCCTGGAGGCAAGAGTACGCAGACGAGTCTCTTCAGCGACCAGCTCAGCCACAGCCTCATCAAGACGAGGAAGGCTGTCCCGGTGAAGAAGCTGACCTGCCAGAGCACTGAACTCTGGTCGTAGGGCAGCAAATAGCTGATAGAGCTGAAGGCGCTCCCGGTAGAGCTGATACTCGACAGCACGGGATGGGTCAGGAACGGGAGCAAGATCCTGAAGATCACGCCAATAGGAGCGCATTTGACAGTAAAACTGTTGGACCGTCAACTCTCCCTGCTGTGCCGACTGGGCCTGCGTGAGAAGCTGATACTCACGTGCTCCACTCTTCTCAACAAAGCGAGCAATGAGCTGTCCCCAAATCGCTGCAGAAGTGGCAAGCCCAACCATGTCCCGGCGAAGAGAACGATCCACAGATGCAACAAGGTAGGCCTTGATGCGCTGATCTCGAAGGCGCCAGGGACCGTATGCTGCATCGGAAGCAGAAAGCATGAAAGTGCCATCAAGGTGACCTCGAAGATTGCGACCCTCAAGGGTGGATTCCACCGTGGCGGACCATGCCGGCCAGTCGGAGGCCTCTTGTAGGAGAAAGTCGGTGGCGAGCGGGAGAAAATCCCGTGGAATCTCGTAGGGAGCCACCGGAGGAGACGGCGGAGAGGAAGTCGAGGACATGATTGTAGAGAGTGAATGCTAGCGGCAGGCACGGGAGTGAGTGCGAGAGCGCGAGGTCGCAGTGGCAGGGGCTGGATCGCAGAACACGCAGAGATCTGCGGGCCGGATCTGCGGGCCGGAACTCAGAGGAGGGCCGGATCTCAGAGGAGGGCCGGATCTGCGGGCCGGATCTCAGAGGAGGGCCAGGGCAGGGGAGCACTGCGGGCCGGATCTCAGGGCAAGGGAGCCAGGGCAGGGGAGCACTGCGGACTCGCGCGACGCGCGACGTGCGGGATGCTGGAGTCGCGCGGGATGCAGAAGCGCAGGCCGGACTCACGCGGGGACGCAGGGAGTCGCGCGGGATGCAGGGAGTCGCGCGGGATGCAGGGACTCACGCGGGGACGCAGGGACTCACGCGGGACGCAGGCCGGACTCACGCGAGACAGGACGCTGGACGGGACGCTGGACGCGCGGGACGGAAGCGTCCAGCGGGGCAGGGGATCTGACGCGCGGGGCAGGGGATCTGACGCGCGGGACGCGGGACTCGCGGGAAGCGGGGCACGCCGGAAGCCGGACGCGGGGGCTGCGATCGCTGAACGCGGGGGCTGCGATCAACCTCGGGGGCTGCGATCTGGATCTACGAAGGCAAGGGAGCCGTGGACGACGCCGGCGATCAACCTCGCTCTGATACCATGTGACAAACCCTAGAGGAAGAGAGGAAGAGAGAGAGAGAAGGAGAGCTAGGGTTTGGGGAGAGAATGGAATGAATCTCTCATTAGGCCAATTGCCAATATAAGGTGAATACATGTGAGTCATATATACCCTAAGTGTATGTATATACACTAATACATCTTAACATCATCAATTATCAAAAGATGGTATAAATTTCTAACAAATTTTGTTTTATGTCACATTCCTATAAGTGCCATAGAAAGGAAAGTAGAAAGAAATTCTCATAAACCCCACCGAAAAGTCAAACAAACTTATTTTAAACATATATATTAAAAGGAAATGTTAATTAAGTCGGGGTTTACATAATGAAATAGTATTGCTTAGTGAAATATATTATTCATGATGAACATCTATATAACATGCTAAGGCCATTCGCATTATTTACAACTTTACCAAAAAAAGAAACTTTGCGTTAATTACATTTTTACCACAAAAAGAAACAAAGACAAAAAGGAATAAGTCAAAACTACGGTTAAACCGACGACCCTCAACCACCAAATGAATACGGTGGGGGTGTAGGTGGCGATGCCTGGTCCGCTGCAGTGCCGACAGGCACGGGCATGCACTAGTAGATTACATGATACATAGTGACATCTTTAAACAATTAGCTAAAAGCGATATATTGATGTATAGGTTGTATTGGTTGTTTTGAGAACTATAATTTGAGGGCGATGCACTTCGGTTAAATGTAAAGAACTATCCAATCTATTTATAGCTTGAAAATGCAATAATCTTTGAAAGTGAGCTAACATGAAATTAAAGATGTCGTGCAGTCAAACAAATCCATGTTTTACTAGTCTCGATAAATTGTGCAATTAGTACTTCAATTTAAAGATCGCAGTACAAAAGCATGATAAAAGATTGCGTAGGTCATATTGGACTAGCAAAATAAGTACAGGATGTGTCATAATAAAATAGACTAGATACAGTTGAAGCAATAATTGACAACCACTAGAAAATGAATGGCATTAAACCAATTAAAAATTAACGGGCCTAAATTTTTTGAAGTACCTGTGACCAATCATGAAACGAATGACGATTCCCTTCTCACGCTCGAGTTGTTGGAACTTTTCGCCTAGACAAAGGAAGATTAAGACACAAATGTTGTAATGTAAAGTTTACATAACTGAAGGTACAAGATAAAAATACAAAATATTACTGCTAATAAAAAATGATAATAGATTTCTACCCAAAACACACTGCTTTTTGGAGACTTTTCAAACCAATGTACAAGTATATAAATGATTATCCTTAGAGCAAGTATACTATTACAAAGGTCTACCCAACTGGGTGTCAATTCCCAAAAGGAGATGACAATTTGTATCAGGTACTTCATATCAATGGCATGCTCATCATGTTGGCCCATATGACCCAGCAGTCCAAAGGAAAACATCACTGACTATTAAATCCACTTTGATTTTAAAAATTCAGGTGCGACTACTTTTAGGGAAACCTTGGACTTGGAGGGCTGCTCTCTGGTTGCATGAGCTAAAACTGCGTAACTAACAAGGTGGATCTTCTAACCGACCTAGTGGCACTTTAGGTTCTTTGGCATGCCCCTATCTTGCGATGTTGGCTCGGACAGGTTTTTGGTACCAATGTTAAAATGGTTGAAGTCAAGTTGACAACTGATATAAAATTTCTGATGCAGTGCAGTAGGGGCAAAATCGTAACTATATTGTTCCTGGGTCTGCTGGATAGGGGCACGCAAGGTAAGAGTAGATTGCGATGGGAAGAGGGTTCTATAGAATCAATTTTTGAAGGATTTGGTCAAGGTTGATGGGATTTTGGGGGTTCTTAAGGTTCAAATATAGGTATTTTCAGGTGGTTGGTAAAAGATGATGATGTAATCTTTTTTTCCTTTCTAGAACCTACAGATCAATAGATCGCAGAGGGGAGGGGAAGGATCCCTAGGCATCACAACCTAGGTTTTGCTCGGCTCCACCACCTAGTGACATAAAACCTTCACTTGGCGGACGAAATCTGTTAATAAGGAACTAACGCCCGAAAGGTAATTGCAAGAAGTGAAAAAGGCACTCTTGAACTCAACTCGACCTTTTTGTTTACCTCGATGTACCGCTCATGGATTCCCAAACCAAATAAACCTTGGGAGCTGCGAGCCATTACCCAGACCAACAAACTTTCTCATTTATTGAATATGGTCTTTGACGAGATTTTTGTGCCTCAATCTCATGGGTTTAGGAAAGGTCGAGGTTCTTTCTTGAAGTCCTAGCTAGGGCCCGTCGATTATAGATCGTCGTGGCCTCAAACCAATTCTCGTTAAGCCAAAAAACCTTTGCTTGGCCCATTTCAAATAAGAAAGATTAAAAAAATATTTTATGTTATAAAAACACTACATAAAAAGCCTTGGGGAAGGATCCCAAGGCTTCACCACCTAGCGAGAGAACCCTTATCGGGAACAATCATGCATAACATAAATTTTCTTTAATTCATTTAATAGATTATAAAGAAGGCTATGGGGGTCTTTAAATAACCCACCAAGCAACCATACAACTGGTCCTAAGTCCTAACCATATGGTACTAAAATCCACACAACAAGCCAAAACACATCGGTTGAAAATGACACTAAATAAAACTCCCAAAATAGCAAATAAATAAGAGAAAAATGCCTCATAAATATGGATCAAGCCTATTTTGAGATGGGCCATAGAAACTAAGCTGAGCTTGGGCCTTGGGTACTGTCATATTCTAGTTCCCCATTAAATTCTTTTTAATCTTTCGTGGAGCATTGTTAATTAGAATTACCCCATATTGATGGGATATGAGTCATAAGACTAGGATGATAATGATGATGGATGTGAAACTACACACGAAGACAAATTATCTCATGACAAACCTAAATGTTCATGGCAAAATACTCGGCTTTCTAGATTATATAACATGTAAACAAATTATCTCATGATGAACCTAACTGGTAATGGCAAAATACTTAGTTTTCATGATTATATAACATGTAAACAAATTATCTCTTGATGAAACAAAATGGTAATGGCAAAATACTCAGTTTTCAAGATTATATAACATGTGACATGATTTTCACTCTAATTTAACTGTTTGGAGTGAAAATATATACATCGAAATCTTGGGAAGCTCAAATGGTCCTCATAATAACATGCATGCATCTTTACTCCATTTCCCAGTATTCGAATTGGAGCATAGAAACTTCTAGGAAGATAAATTTCAGAAGATTTGTTTGTTGAACAAACACTAGCACACTTAACTTTACATATGGCAATGTTAGCTGTCGGAACTGAAATTGCAAAAACAGTATAATGGTATTTATTAAGGATAAGATTATAAATACAACTATGATAGAAGTCAATGTGGACAACTTATCATGATTTAATATTATTTGAATTTTTTCATGCTTAGGGCATCTACGGTCCTTATTCAAACCCTTACTCAGATTTAAATGAGTAAATAAGCCCCAATCAGCTTCAGCCCTTTACTCAAACTCATACCAAATTGAGTTTTACTCAGATTTTCCACCAAATCGAGGGAGACTCAAATCTCATACCAAATTCCCAACTGTCATCTTTAAGGACTTCCTATTTACAACATTGCCATCCAACGGTTGAGTTTTTAATCAAATTTGGGTAAAATCTCCAAAATCAGCTCAAGCCCTTGCTCAAATTCGTACCAAATTGGGTTTTTACTCAAATTTGAGCTAGGGACAGAGTGCTCCGTATTAGATTGAGTTTTCACTCAAATTAGCATAGCTGGAGAGATTTGGCACTCCAACAAGCCACAGACATAAGTATTGCACAAAACTAAACTCGAACTTGAAAACAATATATAACGGTTGTGGGTAGTTCAGAAAAAGAAACCTTGAGGCATCCAGGTCTCTCTAATGGAGTCCCGCCTCTTCCTGCTGCTGAATGCCGTATTTATCCCAACGACGACAAAAGCCTTCTTCTTTTGCTCGCTCGATGCCGAGATTACTTGGGATCCATCGATGCCGATCAACTCTTGAGAGCTCCGTGTGGCGGCCAGCTCCATCTGAAGCGTGGATATCGTCCTATCTAAAGCCCTGGCAACAATCAAAAACCCGGAGGCCTACTAAGATCAATCTGCAAACTCGACCGAGAACTGAACATGTAAAGACGGCATCGCTCGAGGATTCTACGCACTGTATGGCCGTGTGGGTCTTGGTCACCTCCCCCATTACATCACCATCCTGGCCAAGCTTCTAACGTTGAGCAGAAATTGAAGTCAGAGAGACAATTAATTCGAAAAGAGGCAAAAGCTCAACAGCTCAACGGATTCACACATCAGAAAAATCACACCGACCCTTCTCGTGGTGCAATCCTCGGAGATGACCTGAAGCTCCATTTCCTGCTGCCGCCTCGAGATAATCCGGCCGTTCAACTCGGGGACCGGCCACAACCTGCCACACCGAAAAACACAGCATCTAGACAAATCAATCGAACGAGAAATGCCCAACCAACATAGTTCAAATTGCTAAAGAAAGAAGGCAACAAACAATCAAACAGAGAAAACCCATCAAACGTAATTCTGAAAATTGCAAGAAAAATGGGACCTTTCACGAACCCAGAACCTAAATTTCTAAATTTCGTCAAGCAGGAAGGAGTAAAAGCTACACACAATATTAGAGAGAGAGAGAGAGAGAGAGAGGTACTTGTCAGTGAGCAGCATTCCGAGGCCGAAGCTAGAAACGCAGAGGATGAGAATCCATCTCGCCGAGACTCTCCTCTCGATGGTGCTGATCCGGGACCTCATCATGGCTCGGGTTTTCTCTCTCTTAGCTCCTTTGCACCCTTCTCTGCAACTTAAGGAAGCCGGGGGAGGGAGTCGCCGGCGGGGGACTGCTGCGAGGAGCACGGCAGCTCCGTGACGCCGTCCTCCGAAGTCACCGCTGGATTGACGGGGCCGCCGTTGGAGTGATGTGATGATCTCGAAATTGGGGATAAAACTTGGATGGGAGGCCCCACCGCAGAACGCCGCGGGGATGCCTGCTGCCACTGCGTGCCTCTGGCCATGGAGCCCACCACAATGCTCAGTGTGGCGGGCCGTGGTAGGCCTCCCCACGCTGCAATGCCGTAAGGCCTCCCCACCGAAGCTTGGTCTCCGAGATAGGGTGTCGCGTAGTGGCGCGTGAAAAGGATTTGGGAGGATTCCTGTCCTTGTCGATGACTGGATTTTTTTTTTTTTTTTTGATGGGTTGATGATTGGATTGGAGATATTATGGGTTTTACCGCGAAGGGACGTTGCAGCGTAAGAGCATAGACTCCGAATTCTTTCTCTATTGAAGAGAGCCACATGGGCTTTTCAATAAATTTGGAAGTACTTTTTTAAACCAACTCTATAGACTCTCATTCTCTCCCTATTCACGTGGGTGTCAAATCCATATAGATTGCCGAGGCAGCCAAATTTGGGGTGGCAATGGATCCGGTCGTGTCGGGTTCGTGCCGTGTCTAGTTTCGTGTCGTGTCCAAAATCCCTAGATCCGGACCTGACACGTTTAACTAATCTTGTCTAGATCCTAAACCCGTATCTGACCCGCTAATAAACGGGTAGACCCGATAAGATCCGTTTACCACACGGGTCTATTCAGTTGACCCGATCCAACCCAATCCGACTCGAACCGACCTGACCCGAAAGACCCGCTGGTATTATATATTATAGTATCGGATTGCGGGTATACCCGACCCGACACGACCCGTTGAATACTAAACGGATCTTTCCGGATCGATCGTGTCCAGACCCTAAACCCGGATCCAACCCGTTTATGAAACAGGTCTATCGTGTCGATCCGTTTACGATCCGAACCTGTTTAGTCCTGATCCGGACCTGCTTAACTTCGTGTCGGGTTTGCTGTGTCGGGTCCGAAATTGCCAGCCCTAAGCCAAATCAACCATTAGTTGGTGATTAAAAGAACAAAAAAAAAAGCAGCAATCAATGATCACCCCACGTGGATGGACCACATGTACAAAAAACAATATAAACATCGAACTCTTCGTTGTATGCAGCGACTGAAGTAACGCTCTGTTACTTTAACTTACCTTTCGACAAGCATGTTGGAGGCGTGTTTTTGAGGATCGAGCTCCCTGCTCCATCGAAGGGAGAGGAGTAAGGAGCCTCTTAGAGAAGCTCAAACTAGTCGTGTTTTTATTTGTGCCCATAAAAATTGGTGTCCTATCTAATTTGAAAAATCGTGGTTGTTAAGATATTTGTGTAGACATGTATGGGATATATAGGGAGTATGTGGATATAGAAAAAGAGAGTGTGCTTATATCTGATTTGATGTGTAAGTATCGTTGTTTTTATTTATACTTGGTCCTTGAGCCCTAATAATAAACAACGACACATTCTCTTATTAGAATGTTTTCATGGTATCAGAGCTGCCAACCCCAGCCGTCCTTCCCGAGAGCCTCCAACCCTTCTTCCTTCTCTCGTGATCAACCTGACCGGCCGCACCTTTCTCATCTCGTACCCGAATCGCCTCCAGACGCGATCCTCCCCTCCACGTGTAGACGCGATCCCGATATCCTCCGGTGTAAGACTGATCTCCTCCGGCGTCCCTCCTGCGCGTCGACCTCGCTGCCGACCCCTGCGAACGGGCGTCGTTCTCATCTCGCGCCAAATCGCCTCCAAACGTGATCCTCCTCTGCAAGTGTAGACGCGATCCGTGGACGACCCTCCTCCGGCGAGAGCTCGATCTCCTCCGGCGTCCCTCCTGCGCATCGCCCTAGCAAGCCCCATCCCCTGCTCCGAGATCTGCTGCGCTGATCCGCTGCGAAACGCTCCAGCAGCTTGATCCCGTGCGTCGAGATCTGCTGCACTGATCTCGTGCGAATTACTCCACCGGCCCAATGCTGTGTGCTGAGATCTGCTGTAGATTGGGCCCGATCTACCACAGTAGAAAGTCATC
The DNA here is from genome assembly GCA_947650365.1 of Chamaelirium japonicum. NCBI lineage: Eukaryota > Viridiplantae > Streptophyta > Magnoliopsida > Liliales > Melanthiaceae > Chamaelirium > Chamaelirium japonicum. Next base: position 39,710,544 of record OX393553.1, on the reverse strand, counting down.
AATTATGTAGACCTTTTTTTTTTGCACCGGGATCCTGTGCATCGCTCCGCAGTTCCCAATGGCTTTCTTCAATGACGACCGTATCTTCGGGAGGCGGCTCCCCACTCACACCGATCTCCTCCTCTCCACTCAAACAGATTGGACACCATGGTCGGCATCTATCAGAAACGAACTAGAGGGTCAGTTTCTCTACCACCATCTCTTCCACTCTGTGATACCCACCGAGGACATCGATGCCCTCTATACTCCTGGTGCACCGGCCTCTTCTGTCAAAAACCCCGACGTCGACGACACTACAACAGAAATCGTTGCCACGCCACTGACACCTCCCTCCACTGCAGATCTTCAGCGACTGCAGACTCGCAGGTCATACGAGGATGCCCACGTAAAGGCATTCCTTGTAGCATCAGTGAGTGCCTCTCTACGCAGCGGTCTGGTTGCCTTTCCGACAGCCTATGCTATTTGGACACACCTATGTGGCCTCTTTGTTCAGTCGGACGGTGACCGTGATACCCATCTCCTGAGAGAGATGATGACGGCCCAGCAGGGCACTCGGCGTGTCGAGGAGTACTACACCTCCATGGGTACCCTCTAACAAGAGCTCGCGCAGATGGAGCCCGGACCTAATGCCACGGTATTAGAGATCCAACTATTCTGAGAACGCAGGAAGGTGCACTTTCTTCTCGCCGGACTCACACCGGCTATTCAGCCCTTGGTCGGGCAACTGCTGTATCGCACCCCCTTTCCTCGTCTTATCGAGGTTATCATTGTACTTCTCTCTAAGCAATCCCGGTTAGAAAGCACTAGCACTACCACATCCCCTCCTGCTTCGACACCTACTACTGGCCATGTGGGGGTTCTCGCTACTGCCCCTCGCTCATCCGCTCCTGCACCATCGGTGACACCAACTCTGGCCCCTCCACGCTCTGGTGGGCACTCTAGTGGACGTGGTGTACCCTACTGCATTTACTGCGATAAGAAATGTCACTCGGTCAAGATGTGTTGGACTCTACATCCTGAAAAGCGTACCAGACCCCCTGACCAGGGACGACCTATTCGTGGCTCTCCTCCTGCACATGCTACCCTCGTTGAACCTACCTTGACAATCGACCCAGCTCAGTACCAGTTCTAGACGTTTCAGCAATTTCAACAGTTCCAGCAGCACCAGCTGAACTCCTACGCCTCCTCCTCGTCTGTACCGCCTACTGCCTACTCGGCCAACTCTCGTACTCCCTTTCCCTGGGTTCTAGACTCAGGGGCCGCTCAACATCTCACTCATGACTTATATATTCTTACTGCTCTTCGCCCCGCAGCCATTCCACCCCTCCACACTGCGAATGGATCTCATCTCTCTATATCCCAGTGTGGCTCCATCTCACCCTCTTCTGACCCATCGGGCCGCCTCACTTTACCTACTGTCTATTATTCCCCTGACCTATGCATGAACCTTATCTCTATTTTCATACTTTGTGACTTGGGACTAACTGTTACCTTCTCTACCTCTGGTTGTGTTGTGTAGGATCTTCGCTCTGGCAGGACGATTGGAACTGGTCATAGAGAGGATAGTCTCTTCCATCTTGAGTCTCTTCAAGTGCCTCCTTATTCTAATAGTTCTTGTGGTGTTAGTTCGTCTGCTGCCGACTTGTGGCACAGAAGATTAGATCACGTACGTGTCCGGCAATGACTTAAAAACCTTTTTCAGTCTGGGGCTTTAGGTCGTGTTTCCTTTTCTCCTCTTTCTCCTTGTACAGGTTATAAGCTTGCTAAGCTCACAGCCTCTCTTTTTCGTCCCACCGAGTTTAGATCTACTGCTCCATTTGAGCTTGTTCATTCAGATATTTGGGAGCCTTCGCCTATGTCATCTATAAATGGATATCTTTATTATATTTGTTTCATTGATGATTACTCTCGTTTTACATGGGTCTATTTACTTCGTCGCCGTTCTGAGGTCTTCTCTATTTACACTGCCTTCACCAATATGTTTCAAACCCAGTTTCACTTCCGTATCAAGACTTTTTCGATCTGATTGTGCCCGTGAGTTTCTCTCTAAGCGATCTCTCCTAAAGTCTCACAGCACCATTTTTCAGCAGTCTTGTCTGCACACTCACCAACAAAACGGTGTTGCTAAGCGCAAGCATCGTCACATCCTTGAGACTACTCGTTCTCTTCTTCTCTCCTCCTCTGTTCTTCACTCCTTTTGGGCAGAAGCAGTCCTTACCTCTGTTAATTTAATTAACATTACTCCCTCTTCCTTTCTGTTTGGTTCCTCTCCTCATGAGCGTCTCTTCTTATCTCCTCCCTCTTATGACATGTTTCGTGTTTTTGGTTACACTTGTTTCGTGTTACTGCCACCCCATGAACACAACAAACTATCTTCAAAGGCAGCTAAGTGTGTTCTTCTGGGCCTCAGTACTGAGCATAAGGGTTATCGTTGTTATGATCCTATTGCTCGCCGACTTCGCCTAGCATGATATGTCACCTTCTTTGAGGATGTTCCCTTTTAATCCCCTACTTCTCAGGATCTTCGCTTCCTCTCCTCTGAGTCCCCAAGTCTCGAGTCTTCCCCGTCTGTATCTTCCTCTGTTCTGTCATGTCCACTAGCCGATTCCTATAGGCTCAACCCCTGTGCACCCCCTCTGGTCTCACCGTCTACCTCTGTGCCTTCATTTGAGGCTCCTTCTCCTGAGCCTATAACTCCTCCTGAGTCTCCTTCTGCGTCTCCTCTCCCGACCTCACCACCGGTTCCTCCTCCACCAACTGAAGGTCGTGCCACAACACCAGAACGCCGCTATCCTATGCGTGACCGTCGCCCGCCTACCAAGCTAAATTTGTTTGTTGCAGCCCGCTCATATGCTCCATCATACCAGGTTTTCCTTATATCTATTCATGCCACCCCTTCCGAGCCCCGCTCATACCGTGAGGCCGCTCAGTACCTCGAGTGGCAGAAAGCTATAGACGAGGAGCTTCAGGCATTTGCTTAGACTGGAACCTGGTCTGTTGTCCCTCTCCCCGCTGGAGTTGAGCCTATCAGGTGCAAATGGGTCTACAAGGTCAAACATCATCCTGATGGCTCTATTGAGCGGCACAATGCCAGGCTCATTGCGCGTGGCTTTACTCAGGAGGATGGCATCGACTATGACGAGACTTTTGCTCTGGTCGCTCAGATGACAACTGTTCACACTCTTCTTGTTGTTGTTGTAATTAGACAGTGGCCCCTCTTTCAGATGGATATAAAGAACGTCTTTCTTGACGAAACTCTTTCTGAGGTTGTTTACATGAAACCGTATCCGGGCTACTCTACGCCTCCCCAGCATGCCTGCCTTCTTCATCGTGCAGTTTACGGCCTCAAGCAGGCTCCTCGTGCTTGGTTTGAGTCGCAATGCTATTCGTCGGATTGGTTTCTCGGAGAGCTCCCAGTATTATTCTCTGTTTGTACGGTCCTCATCGCGGGGGCGGGTTCTTCTTCTTCTCTACGTTGATGACATGATCATCACAGGCGATGATGTTACCAGTGTGGCATCGCTCAAAGGTCACCTCCACCGATAGTTTCAGATGAAGGATTTGGGTCATCTCCGCTACTTCCTTGGTCTTGAGATAGTACAGAGTCGGTATGGCATCCTCATCACTTAGCAGCGCTATACCTTAGATATTCTAACTCGAGCTGTACTGGTTGATCAAAAGGTTGCAGATACACCTGAGGAGCTTAATGTTAAGCTTCGACCTATGGACAGAGAGCCCCTTTCCGATCCCACTCACTACAGGCAGATTGTAAGCCAGCCTGTCTACTTACCAGACCTGACATTGCTCATACTGTCAGCATTGTCAGCCAGTTTGTTCAGGCTTCTCGCTCTGTTCACTATGTAGCACTTCTATGGATTCTTCGGTACCTACGGGGATCCATTAACCAATCTCTCCTTATGCCCACAGACTCATCTCTGGTTCTTCGAGCCTTCTCTGATGCTGACTGGGCTGGTGATCCTCTTATCTCATGGAGAAGCAAGAAACAAAAGTTGTTTCCCTCTCCAACACCGAGGCCGAGTATCGCGTTATGGCTTCAACCACCAAAGAAATCATCCATGTCAGGTACCTTCTCTCAGACTTTGGGGTTAACGTCTCTTCACCTACTGCTCTCTGTTGTGACAACCGGAGCGCCATTTAGATTGCTTGGAATCCGATCTTTCATGAGTGAACGAAGCATATCGAGATCGACTGTCACTTCACCCGCGAGCACTATGAGGCCGAGACCAACTCTCTCCCACATGTTTCCTCCGCTGAGCAGATTACGGATTTCTTCACAAAATCTCACCCTACTCATCGATTCCGGTTTCTAACTAGCAAACTCACTTTGTTTGACTCACCGTGAGTTTGGGTGGGGGGGGGGGGGGTAAGATATTTTGTGTATACATGTGTGGTATATGTAGAGAGTAGGTGCATATAGGAGAAGAGAGTGTGCTTGTATCTGACTTGCTGTGCAAGTATCCTTGTATCTATTTATACTTGGCCTTTGAGCCACATTCTCTCATCAGAATATTTTCAGTGGTGTTATATGTTAGGATTTGGCTTGTGAAAGCCGAATCTGGATCGAGGCTCTCTGTGTGGACGAGATCAAGTTTGAATAGGACTAGGGATCGTATCCAAGACGGATAAGAAAGGCCAAAGAAATCCCACCAGTTTGAAGACTTGGAGCAGCAGGAATGCATCAGGAAAAACTGATTCGCCCAGGCGAAACTGGCGGCTAGAGCCGGATAGAAACCCAAGAAATTTCGCACCAGGTGAATCGGGGCTGGCAAGCGGGTCAGGTCTCTGGTCGGACCATTTTCTGGACTGGTTTTGGTTTTCCTACGAACATATGTTTGCTTCTTTATAAAAGGGGAAACATGGGGGGCTCTAGTCAAGGCCGCCTTGACCATAAGGCCATCTTGACCATAAGTCCCGATTTGAACAGAAAGCCTTCAAGGCCGAAAAAAATATAAACAGCTAAGGCCCCATCTACAAAAAAGGCCCAAAAACTACTTAAAAAGCCTAGCACCCCATATAAACGTATAATTTAAGGCCCAGTTAAAATAAATTTCTATGATATAGTAAATCAATTAATATTATTTATATTTATTTAAAGTTTTTTGCCTTAGGCCTCAACTTGGATCGAGTCGGTCCTAGCTCTAGGTTAATTGAAGCAAGGTGTGGTGACTACCAAAGGGGTTCTTTAGATCATTACGGAGAAGAGGAGGTTATAGAGAGAGAGAGGGCACAGTGCTCCCTTTAAGACTCTTGGATGCTCGTGGGAACAATGCAGCCGATGAACACAGTTGTTCTTCTAGGGTAGATGGTTGGGAGAGTAAATTGAAGAACGAAGAGAGAACAAGAAGCTAAGAGAGAGGAAGGAAGGAAGAGAGAAAAAGAAGAGAAGAAGGAAGGAAGAAGAGAAGAGAGAGTTGCTAGAATTGGTGTGTTCTAAGTTTGTAAATCTTTGGTTTTTGATCAATTAATAAATAATGAATGTTATTATATGAGATGCATATTGGTATATAATATTGTTACGTGTTCTTGTTAGAACAGAGAGCCATGGTAGTCCACTGAGTTGTAGACTAAGTGAATTGGTAGTATGTAACTTAAATCAGTTTGCAGCTATGATAAGGTTGGTCGTCTTATCATGATAAGTTATTGGGGATTACAGTGCATGTGTGTCTTTACCATGGTCATCACCAAGCACAGTGTCTGTGGCCGAACAGAACCAACACGGTGCATAAATCAATGAGAAGATACCGGTGTATTAAGCCATGTTTTTGCTTAGGGTAAAACGGTCCTAAACCCTGAAGAACCATGACTGGTGGGTTAACCAGTTGTGTAATTTGGCACACCAATGTGTGAGGGACCAATTATATGATCAAAAAACACGGTGTGTTGGGTTACCCGATTGGTGTCGCATCAGTGTGCCACTCCTGTATGTCATCCACACCCCTAACGGGAGGTGCGTTCCTTGGTCTTACTTACGTCGTATTAAACCCATGCATGATGATCATAAGTTGAACTATTGACCGGATCTGGTTACTCGACAGGGTAATCGATGGTACGATATATGTAGTTAATCTGGAAGGAACCAAGTAATATGAGCACTTGAATCTGATGATATTCTCCACCGCTCGAGTCGCGTTATGGCACTAAGTGGAGGGACAATAAGTTTACCATTACTAAGCAGAGAGCATGGGTATGCGAGAGAACATAGTAAATCCGGGAGAATTGGAGTGCAGCCTGCATCGCATTCTGGGTGGCTACGTAAGTTAACTCAGACATAAAGGGTCGATGGCACACTCGGGTAGTGTGTCAATCGAGTCCAAGTTAGAAGCCATGAACATTGGTCCCTAAATGTTCCACCTTATCCATATTATATACGGTCCTTAAACCATCTCCTTGAAACACATAACGCGGTTAAAAGAAACGAGAAGTCCAAACCTATGCTCCGTGTATGCTTCGCACTAGTGCACGATAGATGCATAGCTTCATGTGTGTACTAAGGGAAAATCCTAGAGTAGTATAGAAACACACGTAGTTATCCCTTACCATAAGTGAACTTCACCACATAGGTGCGATATATCGGGACATGTTGCGAGTTGACTTTATTAGAGGTACCCTATGTGTTTACCAAGGGCACCCCAGAGAATAGTGAAGTCACTATTGCACCACAATTATGAGTGTCTTGCTAGTTCTCGCTCACTTGGGACGACCATCAAGTGAAATAGGGGTGTTTTGGTAATACCATACATCACTATGCACTAGAGGGGCCAGCCTTAGGTGTTGGGAGACCAAGTCAAGGCTGGCCCCCTTGTTTTTAGGGGTTTGCCTATTCTATAGAGGCCGGCTATAAAGATAAATCCTAGGGTTTGACTAAGTCTTAGAAGCCCTATAAGTTAAGAAGAGATAAATACTAAATGGAGAAATAGTAAGGGGCTAGCTTTTAGGAAAGCTAATCCTAGAAGGGGTCAGTCCTATAAAAGAGCAGAGGGAGAAAAGGGACCAGCCCTAGTGTTGCCTTCGTCGACCCTCCCTTTATCTCCTTTTCTCTCGTCTCTTTCGTCTCCCTCGCTTGCAACTTCGTCTTCCTCGTGTGGTGTTTCGTAGATGGAGAAGGGTTGTTTTTCGGAGGTACTCAGAGATCTGAGAACAATGTGTGTAAGATACGATGAACAAAGAAGGCATCATCTTCATGCAAACTGTCGGTTTCTTCACGGACCATCGTCCGTCTCCATCGACAAAGAAGATAATTCTCCGTAGTTAAAAGATCCGCACAAAAAAGTATGCAATACTCTAACACATAGATATAGCATAATTTCGAATGCATGCATGCTAGATATTCACAACACTGGATTGACGTTAGGATATTCGATTCACGTCCACGCATATATAGATTGGTTTTAGTGAAATTTTAATCATATAACTGTTGAAAAAATACTATGGTAGATGCTCGCAATGGAAGCAATTTATCGGTCAAAAGATTGTTCGTGGTGCACGTTACACGATTAAAACTTTCTTAGAAACTAATCTACATATGTATACATGTGTGTGCACGTGAATCGAACATCCTAATGGTAATCTAGCATAATGAATATCTAGCATGTATGCAATTCAATGATTATGATAGATCTACGTGCTAGAAATTTATGTACATTTGTGTGGATCTTTTAACCGCGGAGAATTATCTTCTTTATCGATGGAGACGGAAGATCGTCCACGAAGAAGCTATCGATTTGTAGAAAAACAATGCCTTCTTGTTCAACTAATCTCACACGATGCACGGAACATCACTCTCGAATCTTTGGGTGTCTTTGAAGAATGACCCTTCTTCTATGAAACTCCATGCAAGGAAGACGAAGTCGCATGCAAGGAAGACGAAAGAGACAAGAGAGAATAAGCAAACAAGAGAGAGAGAGAAAGAGAAAGTGAAAGAAGGCTCAGGTATGGCAAGCATGGAGGCGGTCCCCTCTCTCCCTCTGCTCTTAAATAGGGCTGGCTCCTTCTAGGATTGAGCTCCCTAGAAGATAGGGCCTCCCTCCTCTTTTCTCTCCCTTTATCTCTCCTCAAATTTCTCCGCTTTCCTAACTTATAGGAGTGGTTTTGACCTGGTCAAAGCCTTCTATTTAATCCCTATGGCCAGCCCTATAAAGGGGGATTTAAATCCCTAAATAATAGGGGTCGGCCTTGACTTGGTCTCCCATATCTAGGGTTGACCCCCTACTAGTGTATAGTGGCTTATGGTTTGACTACAACACCCCTATGTCGCTAGTTTGCCTCCCCTTGTGTACACGACTTATCAAGACACTTATATATAAGTGAAGTTCATTAGTGCTTTCACTATTCACCGAGGCTCCCAAAGGGTGCCCCTAGTAAAGTCAACCAATCAACTCGCAATATATCCCGATGCATCGCACCCATATAGTGAAATCTACTTATGACAAGGGATAACTATATGTGTCTCTGTACTAGTCTAGGGTTTCCCTTTAGTACACGCACGTAGTTACGCATCTATCGTGCACTAGTGCAAAGCACACACAGAGTTTGGGTTTACACTTCTTGATTCCTCTAACTGTGTCCTGTGTTCCGAGGAGATGGTTTAAGGATCGTACATAATATCGATAAGGTGGAACCTTCAGGGACCAGGGTTCATGCATGACTTTCAACTTGAACTAAATCAACACACCATCCGAGTGTACCATTAATCCTTTGAAACTTAGTTAACCTGTGTGGCCACCCAGAGTACGGCACAGGCTACACTTTAATTCCCCTGGACTTACTATGTTCTCCCACATACCCCTACTCTCTGCTTAGTAGTGGAAAACTCGTTGTCTCTCTATTTGGTTCCATGACGCAACTTGAGTAGTAGAGAATACCGTCCGACTCGAGTGCTTATATGACTCAATTCCTTCCAGGTTGACCACATACGTCGTATCACTGATTACCCCGTCGAGTAATTAAACCTAGTCAATAGTCCGACTGATGACCACCAGGCCTGGATTTGGTACAACGTAAGTCAGACCAAGGAATGCACCTCTCATAAGGGGTATAGATGGCATGCAAGAGTGGCACGCTGATACGACACTAGCCGGGTAACTCAGTTTACCATGGTTTTGGATTACGTAACTGGACCCTCACACATTGGTATACCAAAGCACTACACAATTGGTTAGCCCACCAGATGTAATTCCTTAGGATTTAAGATCATTTTACCCTAAGCAGAAACACAGCTTGGTGCACCGGTGTCAGCTCACCAATCTGTGCACCATGTTGGTTCCGTTCGTCCATAGACACTGTGCCTAGTAATGACCATGGTGAAAACTCCCCATGCACTGTCATTCCTAACAGTTTATCATGAAAAGACGACCAACCTGATTATAGCTGCGAACTGATTTATGCTACATGGGACCAATCTATCTAGTCTTCAACTCAGTTGACTACCATATAATAATGGCTCTCTATTCACGAAAGAACACGTAACTGTTGGAGTTTAATCTGGGTCAGAGGCTCGCAGCGGAAGCGATTTGGCGGTCGAAAGACCGTTCATGGTGCACGTTACACTATTTAAACTTTTATGGAAACTAATCTACATATGTGTGCATGTGTATGCACGAGAATCGAAAACCCCTAACGGCAATCTAGCGCAATGATTAACTAGCATGCATGCAAATCATAATGCTCGCTAGATCTACATATTAGATTACACATACCTTTCGTACGGATCTTTTAACCGCGGAGAATTGTCTTCTTTGTCGATGGAGACGGAAGATCGTTCGCGAAGATGCCGATGGTACGAATGGAGATATTACCTTCTTGTTCACCCGATCTCACACGATGCACAGAACGTCGCTCTCGGATCTCTGAGTGCCTCCGAAGAACGACCCTTCTCCTTCTTCAGAATTCCACGCGAGGAAGACGAAGTAGCAAGCAGGAAACGGGAGATAAAACGGGAGAGAACTAGAGAGATGAGAGGAGGGGGGGTTCGGATTTTCTAGCACATGGGGCCGGCGCCCCATAGGTCCTTTTATAGGGCCGGCCAACCCCCTTGGATAAGGATCCAAGGGGATAATGACCCCCTCTCATTATCTCTCCATTATCTCCTTTTTATCTCTCCGCGTATTTATCCGTTTTCTCACTTTTTAGGGCTCGATCTTAACCGTTTTTATCGCCCCATCCCTATCTATATGGCCGGCCCTATAAATGAGGGATTCTTATCCCTACATCATAGGGCCGGCCCTAGCAAGGTGCCTCACTACTAGGGTCGGCCAACAGTGAGGTCCGGCAGAGTGAGGTTTTTACTAACTCATAGTCCCTTGTTCTACGAAGGTACTTGAGTATACACTTCACTGCTGTCCAGTGATCTGGACCCGGATTCGACTGAAACCGACCCATCATTCCTACTGCGAAACAGATATCAGGCCTTGTACAATGCATAGCATACATTAGACTACCTAATGCCGAAGCATAAGGTATCTTCTGCATTTCTGCTCTCTCCTCAGGTGTCTTAGGACATTGATCCTTAGACAGTTTTACGCCATGTCTAAATGGCACAAAACCCTTCTTGGAGTTTTGCATGTCAAATCTAGCCATAACCTTATCTATATACGCAGCCTGTGATAGCGAGAGAATCATGTTCTGGCGATCACGTGTTACCTTGATCCCCAAAACATAACTCGCTTCACCTAGGTCTTTCATATCGAACTGTGTTGACAACCAGACCTTTACCGTTGACAATGTTCCTACATCATTTCCAATGAGTAGAATATCGTCTACGTAAAGTATCAAATATACTACTGTGGTCTTATCAGTCCTCTTGTATACACATGGTTCATCCTCGTTTTGAGTAAATCCATACGACTGGATTGCCTGATCAAAACGGATGTTCCAACTTCTAGATGCTTGCTTTAGTCCATAAATGGACTTCTGCAACTTGCAAACTAGATGTTCCTGACCCTCTGACTCAAAGCCTGGTGGCTGAATCATATAAATGTCTTCTTCCAAATTTCCATTGAGGAATGCTGTCTTGACATCCATTTGCCAGATCTCCCAGTTGTAATGGGCTGCAATGGATAGGAGGATCCGAATAGACTTTATCATAGCTACCGGCGAGAAGGTTTCGTCAAAGTCGATCCCTTCTCTCTAGGTATAACCCTTGGCAACTAATCTAGCTTTATAAGTCTCTATTGTACCATCGGATCCTCTCTTCTTCTTATACACCCACTTATACCCAATAGGTTTAATATTGGATGATGGTGTAACAAGAGTCCAGACTGCGTTATGGGACATTGATTCAATTTCTGCCTCCATAGCCTTTTGCCAGTCAGAGCTGTCAGAAGCTCCCACTGCCTCATCGTAGCTCAGTGGGTCATCCTCCTGACCCTCTGGATCAACCAATAAGGTTTCTCCATAGTATCTGTCAGGAGCTCTGATGTTTCTCCCACTGCGACGAGGTGGTGGTGGTGTTACAGGATTAATAGGTTCTACAGTATCTAGTATATTATTATCTGTAATGTCAGCTCCCACTATGCTTTCGGATGCGCTCTCTGATCTAGTACCCAGTAGCTCATCCAGAACTACCTTACTAGCAGGCTTGTGGTCCATAACATAATCATGTTCTAGGAAAATGGCATTCGTTGAAACGATTACCTTCTTTTCCTCAGGATCATAAAATAGTCCACCTTTAGTCTCTTTGGGATACCCTACAAACAGACATGCTTTGGACTTTGGCTCCATCTTTTCCCTCTTGTCTATCCGCACATGTGCAGGACATCCCCATATTCTGAAATGCTGTAGTGTTGGCTTTTGCCTTGACCACAGTTCTCTAGGGGTCTGAGGCACTGATTTAGACGAAACGTGGTTCAGAACATATGCTGTTGTCTGAAGGGCATATCCCCAAAAGGTCATTGGTAAACAGGCATAACTCATCATGCTTCGAACCATGTCCAATAAGGTTTGATTCCTTCTCTCAGAGACTCCATTCTGTTGTGGGGTACCTGGAGCAGTTAACTGGGATGTTATCCCATGCTCCACCAAATACCCAAGGAACTCGTCAGATAGGTATTCACCTCCTCGATCAGATCGAAGGGTTTTTATACATTTACATGTCTGCTTTTCTACTTCAGCCCTGAACTCTTTGAACATGTCAAAGGATTCCGACTTCCGATGCATAAGGTAAATGTAACCATATCTTGAGTAATCATCTGTAAAAGTGATGAAGTACTCATGGCCTCCTATCGCCTTGACGCTCATGGGTCCACATACATCTGAATGGATTAACTCCAATACCTCAGTAGCTCTCACTCCTTGGCCTTTGAAGGCCCTCTTGGTCATCTTGCCTTCCAGGCAGGATTCACAGGTGGGAAGGATCTCCGTAGGATCTGTTTCCAGAAGCCCGGCCTTTACCAACCTATGGATCCTATCTAAGGCAATATGCCCAAGCCGTAAGTGCCACAATTGGGTTAAATTCTCCAAAGGTTTCTTACGCTTAGATGAATTAACATTAAATGCTGAAGTTATTATGTTATCTTTCTCAAATTTAGGACTGACAATATAGAGATGATTCTGTACCATTCCTCTTATTATAAAAGTTCCATTCAGTTTAAAAGACACACCAGAAGTATCAAAATAAACTGAATAACCTTCATTAACTAAAGAAGAAACAGAAATTAAGTTACGTCGCAAGGACGGTACATAAAAGACATCTCTAAGAGTCAAAGTCTTATTATTCGAAAAACTAAGAGTAACATCTCCAATAGCTTCAGCAGTAGCCACGGCCTCAGTTCCCATGCTCAAGGTCACCTCTCCATCAAGCAACCTTCTGCTTTCCCGAAACCCCTTAAGAGAGTTACAGGCATGGTTAGTGGATCCTGAATCCACAATCCAACTAGCAAAAGAACTATTACTTGAAAGAAATGATTCAACAACTAAGAGTTGTAAATTACCTTCTCCAGCATTCTGAGGCTTCTTGCAGTCCTTCTTCCAATGACCCTTCTGGCCACACCGGAAACACTTCGTGCCCGGTTTCTTTGATTCTCCAGACCTAGAGGCCCCATCAGAGTCCTGCACAGGCGCTGACTTAGGTTTCTTCTTATGTATCTTGCCTTGAGGTTTACCAGGCTTCTTGAAGGATCTGCGTTGCACGTGAAGTGCTTCGCCCTTCTGCTTGAAGCCATCCTCAGCTGCCTGGAGAGCTCCCAGAAGCTCTGCATTTGTCATAGCCAACTTGTTTAAATTAAAATTGGTGATAAAGCCTTCAAAGGCTCCAGACAGTGACGAGAGGAAGATGTCTGTCATTACCTCGCCTTCTAGCACAATGTCCATGGTTGCTAGTTCGTTCTGGAACCCAAACATTTTCATCATGTGTTCCCGAACCAGCGTCCCATTGGACATCTTAGTGCCAACGAGTTTCTTGATGGTAAGGTATCGCGTAACGCGATTGTGACCTTCAAACATCTTCTTCAAATACAATATCATGTCAGAAGCGTCGGGCATCTCCTCGACTTGCTTCTGCAGAGTTGTTTGTAAGGATGCTATAATATAGCATTTACATATCTCATTAGATTCCTTCCAGTCAGTAAAAGCCTTTAACTGTGCCTCTGTGGCATTGGGTCCTGGCAAATCCGGCTCAGGGTCATTCAGGGCTGACATGTGTTTACCTATCCTTAAGACTAGGTACAGGTTGCGCTTCCAGTCCGCATAGTTGGGACCGTTAAGTTTGTGGTCATTTAGGATAGCGGACAGGGGGTCTAACTTGGTCATCTGAAAATAAAAGATTGAATATATGAGATGCATGAAAACTTATTTTTATAGATTTTTAAAACAAGCTAATTATATCCATATGACAACGCTACCCTCAAGCGAAGCCATCTCTATGGATTAATTAACCATGTATGTAAGATCTCGGAGTAGGCTACACCTGTCCGAGGGGGCAGTGTGCAGGTCTTTCGCTTACACGGGTCTTTCCCTTGACCCTATCCAAATCTGCCAACTACGGGCTTTGATGGACCATGGTTATCTTTTGGCCAGTACCACGTGATCACCGTTGTCTTCGCAACGAATAGCTCACGCGTACTTAGGATGCTTACCCACGAGCTTCGGCAATTACGGCACGGGAATTCTAACGGCCCCCACGAGGGTGAGTAAAGCCTGAACACTTGGCACCGTAACCGCCATATCCCGAAGGAGATCACTAAGTAGCTTGGCATAGAAAAACACAGCTCTCATCCGAGGGGGTTGTTGAGTTATGCCCTTCCACCCGAGTACGAAGTGATTAGCCGTGGAGGCCAGAGGATTTCTAAAAAATTCCTCTATTACATCCCTTATAATTCTGAGGGTTATTTTGCGAGTATGAATTTATGCTAATGCAAAGGTAGCGACCTCCTAAATACTAGACCCTGGTCACACCATGCTCCCACTAGCGTTCAAGCCTTTCGCATAGCATTAATCACTCTTGGAATATCATAGTCCCTGCCTCAAGTGGATTTCTCCATTCAAGGGTCACATTACATATTCCAAGAATATCGATGCTTTGCAAAATTGGTTATCACGCTAATGCTCTGGAGCTAATCTTAGAGTCAGACTCACTGGAAAGGACTCCCACTAGTCATGGCGCCTCGCTTATAGATTTGACAATTGATGTTCAATGGATCTCCATCTCATCTTTGATTTCGATGCTGGCCAAATAGGCACACCCGACTAATCGGGTGTTGACCTAATGGTGGCATAACCATATGTGATGGGATCCCACTAACATCAAAAGTCAACTAAATAATAGACGTCATCTAGCGGGATCCTATCCTCAAACAGTCGCTTGGACCGGAGGGGAAAGGCATCCCTCTGAAAACTGATAATCATATTATCTCATCGGGGTTCGATATGAAGCATAAAGAACTAATTAAAGAAAGCAACCATTAAAACTGAATTAAGTTCAGGGTCCGACCCCTGAATCTAATTAGCACAGCGTAGGCCTCTAGCTTTCTTCGCAAGGTTCCTCGGTCCGGCTCCTCCGTCGCGCTCGCGAACACTTTACCGGATCGTCTTCATCCTCCAGGGTTCCGCTTCCGCTCCCGATGGTGGATTTCTTTGGCACATCTTTCTTCTCGATCTGTAACTGAAAAAGTCTAGTATGCTTCGAGCAAGTGCTCGCTCGTACACAATTTCCTAGAAAGAAAAGAAAACACACCTAGAAAAAGGCCATGGGAAACCAAGGATGGTCAACCCCTATCACTCGCCCAATCTAAGGCTCAATTACATATCCACACACAGAAAGCAAATCCAGACAATTGCTAACTCGGGGTCCGACCCCCGGTAGCAAGCACAAAGCATAGATCAAGATTTTTATAGCGGCGCCCTGCAAGAATGATTAATAGAACAAGCACAATCTATACATATGCATGATCTAAGCGTAAGAACCCCGATGATCTCACGCATTCATCATGCGCACACATGTTGGTTTCATGAAAAAAATATGAAACGCACACCACTTATGCTGCTCTGATACCAATTGTTGGAGTTTAATCCGGGTCAGAGGCTCGCAGCGGAAGCGATTTGGCGGTCGAAAGACCGTTCATGGTGCACGTTACACTATTTAAACTTTCATGGAAACTAATCTATATATGTGTGCATGTGTATGCACGAGAATCGAAAACCCCTAACGGCAATCTAGCGCAATGATTAACTAGCATGCATGCAAATCATAATGCTCGCTAGATCTACATGTTAGATTACACATACCTTTCGTACGGATCTTTTAACCGCGGAGAATTGTCTTCTTTGTCGATGGAGACGGAAGATCGTTCGCGAAGATGCCGATGGTACGAATAGAGATGTTACCTTCTTGTTCACCCGATCTCACACGATGCACAGAACGTCGCTCTCGGATCTCTGAGTGCCTCCGAAGAACGACCATTCTCCTTCTTAAGAACTCCACGCGAGGAAGACGAAGTAGCAAGCGGGAAACGGGAGATAAAACGGGAGAGAACTAGAGAGATGAGAGGAGGGGGGGTTCGGATTTTCTAGCACATGGGGCCGGCGCCCCATAGGTCCTTTTATAGGGCTGGCCAACCCCCTTGGATAAGGATCCAAGGGGATAATGACCCCCTCTCATTATCTCCTTTTTATCTCTCCGCGTATTTATCTGTTTTCCCACTTTTTAGGGCTCGATCTTAACCGTTTTTATCGCCCCATCCCTATCTATATGGCCGGCCCTATAGATGAGGGATTCTTATCCCTACATCATAGGGCCGGCCCTAGCAAGGTGCCTCACTACTAGGGTCGGCCAACAGTGAGGTCCGGCAGAGTGAGGTTTTTACCAAAACGCCCCGACGCCTCATTTTGACCATTTCTAGCGTGCGATACCTAGCGGCCACTTCTTAAGTGATCTTTACTAGTTACCTACTATTAACTGAGGCCACCGGAGGGTACCTCTAGCAAAGTCAACTAGTCAACTCGCAGCACATCCCGGTGCATCGCACCTGTTCAGCGAAGTTCACTTATGGCTAGGGATTACTACATGCGACTCCATACTAGTCTCGGGCTCAACCCTTAGTACTCGTACGTAGTTACGCATCTACCGTGCTCTAGTGCCAAGCACACACGGAGCGTATACTTCTTTCTTCCTCTTGCTTATGGTGTTCCGAGGAGACGGTTCAAGAACCGTACATAATGTTGATAAGGTGGAACCATCAGGGACCGAGGTTCATGGCTTCCAACTCAAGCTCGATCGACACACTACCCGAGTGTACCATCGATCCTCTGAGCTCGAGTTAACTTGCGTAGCCACCCAGAGTGCGACGCAGGCTGCACTCCAATTCACCCAGACTTACTATGTTCTCCATCATACCCCTGCTCTCCGCTTAGTAGTGGTAAACCCGTTGTCCCTCCACTTGATGCCATGATTCACTTCGAGCGGTAAAGACTACCGTCAGACTCGAATGATCATATGACTTGGTTCCTTCCAGGTTGATCTATACATCGTACCTCTGATTACCCCGTCGAGTAATCGAACCCGGTCAACAGTCAAACTGATGACCACCAGGCCTGGGTTTGGTACAGTATAAGTCACACCAAGGAACGCACCTCCCTTCAGGGGTGTGGATGACCTGCAGGAGTGACACGCTAATGCAACGCTAGCCGGGTAACCCAGTACACCGTGGTTTTGGATCACTGCATATGGATCCTCACACATTGGTGCGCCAAAGCACCACGCAACTGGTTAGTCCATCAGACGTGGTTCCTTAGGGTTTAGGACCGTTTTACCCTAAGCAGAAACACGGCTTAGTGTACCAGTGTCTGCTCACTGATCTGTACACCGTGTTAGTTCCGTTCAGCCACAGACACTGTGCTTGGTGATGACCATGGTGAAGACATCCCATGAACTGTCATCGCCAACAGCTTAACATGATGAGGCGACCAACCTGATCATAGCTGCGAACTAATTTAGATTATATGGGACCAATCCACTCAGTCTTCAACTCAGTGGACTACTATATAACCATGGCTCTCTGTTCTTAAAAGAACACGTAACTATGTTACGCACCTCTAT
Source organism: Chamaelirium japonicum (assembly GCA_947650365.1). NCBI lineage: Eukaryota > Viridiplantae > Streptophyta > Magnoliopsida > Liliales > Melanthiaceae > Chamaelirium > Chamaelirium japonicum. Next base: position 39,692,996 of record OX393553.1, on the reverse strand, counting down.
GCATCTCATATAATAATAACTATCAATCTTTATTAGACCAAAACATAAAGTTTTACAAGCTTAGAACACATCAATCCTAACAGTAACTGTGTTATGTATCAACATGCATATCATATAATAACATTCATCCTTTATTAATAGATCAAAACCAGAGTTTTACAAGTTTAGAACACACCAATTCTAACAGTAACGCACACCACGCATAGTCTTTCAACTGGCAAATCGCTTCCATTGCAAGCCTCTACCATTGGATTTTTTCCAACAAGAGTAAAGAGTCATCTCCGGGTTCTTTTTCAAGTTCATCCAAGTCTCCATCTTAGTTCTTTGGAGCATCTACCTTGGCTTCTACTTTGGGCGCTTTCATCTCTTGGTGGATCCTCTAATATGTCTTGTTATCTCTTGAGTAGGTTGTTCTCTACTTCGTGGGTGTGTTTTTGGTGAGAGGAGCAAGATGAGGGTTTGTGGGGTCCGGTAAAAGGTGATCACCGCAAGGTGCATTCTCTAGTAATAATCCAAATTCTTGATTGTCGGTAAATCTATGATGTTCGTTCTATTGTATTGGTCTATCGAATTATTTGTGGTTATGCGATCTCTTCAGGGATCCAATCCTCGAACCTTCGAGCACCATATTGAGAGCTTGAAGGGTTCCACGGCGTAAGGGATTAGTGTCGCTAGCCAATTCCCAAACATTATTTGCACCCCATAAGTTGATAGGATCGCCTAATTGATACATGGATACATACCCGATTTGATGCTTTGATAAGGGCACCCTTTTGATGAGGGCCCCCTTCCTTCCTACCTTTTCTTTCCTACTCTGGTCCACTACCACTGGCCTTTATTCCTTTCTTCCTCTCTATTTCCTCTCTTTACTCTCCTCCCTGCTCTAATCTGTCACCGCCGCATTTTCCCTCATATCCCTTTCCTCCTACTTCTACCCATATTATTTCTCCTCCTCCTCCTTCCTCCTTCCTCCTTCCTCCTTGCCGAACCTCTATCCCCACTGAAGATGTGTCGGTGACTATCCACCAACATCGTATGGATCAAATTTGTTCAATGATTCTCCACCGATCATTTCACACTACCTTGATGACTACCAGTCAGCATCATCATGTCAGTTAGGAGCCATCAACAAGGTAAAGAATTGTTAAGTGGCTATCAACGAACACATATCCAGAGGGTTAGGGAGTCGGTGGGAAATGGAGCAAGCGGGAGGAGAAAAGAGGAAGGATGGGGGAGGATGAGGAGGAAGAAGAAGAATGATAAAAGAGGACAGATCGGAGACAATGCTCTTATCAATAGGCCTGAGATGTCTCAAGGATACATTGAACATTTTAATTTTTTTATTGAATTGGGTGCTCTTATCAATTTGCAAAGTGCAAATAACAACACCATTTGAAAAACGAGCAAAGATATTCACCCTTTAGTATTCCAAAAGTTCATATCTCCAGTCGGTTGGCCCCGGCGCATGTCACAACCGCACGATGGTAGGCGACCTGAAAGCGAATTGTACTCGAGCCGACTGCATGTAGCTGTGATGCGCGTCGAGCCCACCGTTTTCCACCCCAGTTGGGACATCCTAACGTGATAAATGATCATAGTCGTCCCTTTGCCTGCCACTCGAAATAGTGTGAATCACCAGTCAGACTGATGCAACGGACGATTGTGATCAAGTCCACGTCAGGATCGCCCAATCTAGATGGAAAATCGGATGGTTGAATACCATTTTCCTTTAAATTTGATAAACCCCACATATAAGGGACCACACATAACCATTAACTCCTCCTCGCTTTGATCCGCTGCCGCCATCCTCCTTTTCCTCCCTCCGACGACAACAAGACCATTCCGAGAAAAGGAAGGAAGAGGAGTAAGGAGAGGAAGGAGACACCAAAGGCAACTATGGCGGGTTCGGGCACGGCGATGACAACATGTTGTATGTGCAGCGTTAATGGCGGATTGGTGGGTGCTCTTATGAATAGGTATTGAGGATCTCATGGGCACATAGGTAAATTACACTTAGACCCCCTGGGTTTATGCTTATTATACTTTCTTCTTGAGATTTCTGAAATTACACTTTGACCCTCGTCAGACATTTTTATTGGTAAAAAAGTTGTTAAAATCATGGATTGTCTAAAAAATAAAGTTATAATAAAGAGCATTTCACACTTTGTTGCATGTTATAAGGGTAAAACGATACCTTAAACTAGGATTTATCACTAAAATGTTGAGTTTTAAGTACCACTTTACCCTTAGGGCATGCATAGAATATGAAACGTCTTTTATTATAACTTTGTGTTTAGACAAGCCACGGCTATAAAATAATAAATAATAAATAAATATAGTTGACAGGGGATCAACGTGTAATTTCACAAACCTGAAAGTGTAATGTGCATAAACCTCACCCTGGAGGTTAAAATGTAATTTACTCTTTTTTCCTTTCAAAATTACCTTGGTACCTGTGTTTTTTCTTAGTTTTGTAGGGTTGTTGATGGGGTGCCCTTAGCAAGACTAATATGGAAAACAATGACAAGCATCAACTTCCCCTCTTGTCATGACCACACTATGCTGGTTGGTGGTTGGAGATTTTGGGGAGCCAGGGACATTTGGTCATGACAAGCTGGAAAAGGGCATCGTTTGGTTGGTACAAGGTTACTTTGTTGTCAAAGCCGTCTGACTCATTTTCTGATATTAAAAGCATGAAATTCTTTCTCGCCGCCGCCGCACCACCACCATCATCATGTATCACATGAGTTGCAAGATTCTACCTTTCCGTCTGATTGCACCCTTTCGTTGCCTTTACACCCCTACGGTGTTCTTTAGATGCGGAAATGACATTTGCTTCCTTTAAATTATAATCTACGGGCTAGGCTGTGTTCTTTTTCTGAGACTGGGAGTTTGATCCACTCTCATATAATCGAGAAAGTAATCGAACAGGTCCCTTGATGCGATCAGGGTGGTAAAGGATTGTATCTTATTAAATGGGACCGATGTTTGTAAACCCTACGACGAGGACCGATCGGGTAACCGAAAGTTTAATTTCATCCAAATTTCCCGATCGGGGATGATGAGTCCCCTTAGCCTAAGGCACCATAAGTGGCTCTCCTTCTGAAAAGCTATCACCTTCCTCGGAACGAAGGCTTTCGTTTGGAAACTCATTAAACCTTGTCTTCGCTTGAAATGTCCTCTCAACCGCATAAGGTTGGAGATGGACCCTTTTTGCAGCTGCTGGACCAAGGAAGAGGAGGATACCAACCACGCTCTTTCGTCGTCTCAAGGCATCTAGCATATGCAACCTTAGTCTAACTTCCTTTGATATCAATGCTTGCTTAAGTTCGACTGATCTCGTCTAGGACTGTTAATGGGCCGGGTTCGGATCGGGCCACCCCATGTCCTGGTCTGGCCCAAATTTATGAGTGTGTGTCCACACCCAGTCCGGACCCAAATTAAAATTTTCGGCCTTGGCCCAAACCCAGTCCGAAACTTTTTTACAAAGCCCAATCCTACACCCGGCCCAAATTAAGCCCGTATTTCTAGCACGGTATATACCTAAATCTTTTTTTCTCCTCTTGATCACATAATAAAAGTAGAAAATAGCATTGATTATGTTTTGCATTAAAAAGGATATATGTGAAATCATGCTCCTAAAGTCTGGGTCATTTGATATTTGCAACGTGGGCTCTTTTAAAACTATGTATTCATTGTATATAAAAAAAACATTCGGGTTTCTGGTCGGGTTAGTGGTTGTTTATACCCGGCCCATAACACAGTCGGGCTTGAATGGTCGAGCCCAACCCGGTCCAAAGCCCATTAACAGCCCTAATCTTGTCCCCCTGATCTTGAAAAAATGGAGTTGATTAATGGGGCGTGGATAGTGGTGGCAATGGGTCGTGTCTAGTCTAGTTTCGGGTTGTGTCCAAAACCCCTAGACCCGGACCCGATCCGTTTAACTAATTGTGTCTAGATTCTAAACCCGTGCCCAACCCGTTTAAAAACGGGTAGACCCGATAAGACCCCTTTGCCACACGGGTTTATTCAGTTGACCCAATCCGACTCAACCCGACATTACTCGATAGACCCACTAATACTATATAGTATAGTATCGGATTGCGGGTAGACCCGACAGGACCCGATGAATTTTAAACGGGTCTTCTCGGATCTATCATGTCCAGACCCTAAACCCGAACCCGACCCGTTTATTAAACGGGTCTATCGTATCAACCCTTTTACGACCGAACCCGTTTAACCCCGACCCAGACCCGCTAACTTCGTGCCGGGTCTGCCGTGTCGGGTCCGAAATTGCCAGCCCTAGACGTGGAGCATAACCAAGGCCGGCATGATTGCTCTGCCAGGCCAGTGCTTATGGCAACCTTCGAATTCAGACAAACTAATGGATGACCTTGTTGCAACTTACAGTTGAACACGGACAGTGACCAATTGGGTGAGAAATGGGCATCCCAGGATACGATCAAGATTAGATCTGGCAACTTCGGACCCGACACGGCAGACCCGACACGAAGTTAGGGGTCTGGGTCAGGGCTAAACGAGTTTGGGTCGTAAACGGATCGACACGATAGACCCGTTTAATAAACGGGTCGGGTCCGGGTTTAGGGTCTGGACATGATAGAACCAGGAAGACCTGTTTAGTATTCAACGGGTCGTGTCGGGTCGGATCGGGTCTACCCGCAATCTGATACTATAATATATAATACCAGTGGGTCTTTTGGGTCAGGTCGTGTCGAGTTGGATTGGGTCGGATCGGGTCAACTGAATAGACCCGGGTGGTAGACGGGTCTTATCGGGTCTACCCATTTATTAGTGGGTCGGGCACGGGTTTAGGATCTAAACACGATTAGTTAAACGGGTCGGGTCCGAGTCTAGGGGTTTTGGACACGACATGACACCAGACACGACACGACCCATTGCCACCCCTAATCAAGATGAACTTTGATGGTGCGGTCGACCATGGATGAGGAATTGCAGGTGCTGGGTTCGTTGCCAGGGATGAAGATGAAGAGTGCACATGATTGGAAGCATCACCCTCTGATGCTTCTATGGACCACAAACGGGAAGAGAAGGGGAAGTCGCCATCGTTGCCGGTGGTGGGGGAGGTGTTGGAGAGGGTGGAAGGGCTGAATTCCCTCCTCCTTCGCCGTTGTCGCTGCCTGCTTGAAGCCACAACAAAAACAATCTATCCTCCCTTAGCTTTGACCTTCTTTCGTGCAATTGCTAAGGTACTCTTTGGCTAAGCTTCTACCACCTAGAATCTGATTTTGGATTCTAAGGTAATCACCTTGGGTAATAATCTAGAGCCGATTCGTAACAAAATTTAGAATCTGATTCTACCCGATTTATAGTGGCCAGTGAGAAGCGGCCCACACCTAGCTCTAGATCTCAACTTCATTCACGAATTCGGATGAATGACAACATTGCCCGTAAAAAAAACAGAGGAGAAAATGGGAATATGGGTATGCTGTATCGGGACCCGAGAGGAAAAATATCAATCCGGCCCCTTCTCTTCACTTCGATGAAGAACCAAAGGTGATGAAGGACTCTCGAACCCTGCGATCGATGGCTTGAAGCAGTGCCTCTCTCTCTCTCTCTCTCTCTCTCTCTCTCTCTCTCTCTCTCTCTCTCTCTCTCTCTCTCTCTCTCCCCCCACCATATGCATATGTCATCTATAGGAGCATAGCTCCTTATCAGAGAAATGATAGCTCCAAAAGGAAAAACATAAATAAAACATTATTAAATACATTACCCTTAAGGGGCTAAGGTTCAACAAGAATATCTATTTTTTCATTAATAGTTGGCCTTGTGTTATTTCTCTAATATGTGCCACTTGAATTAGCCTACAGCTATAGTTTTGGTTGCAAGAAAAAAATTATCAAGATGGAAAAAAAACTAGTTATCAATGTATCATCAAAGATAATACACAACACAAATATCCATCTGAATAATTCATAAAGTTTAAGATAAAACATCACTATAATTGAAATGGTGAGAGCATAGAAATAATACTGATCTCATCAAGTTTCCATATAAAATATGTACCTACGTAGGGTGATTGAATCCTAAATGAGAAATCTTATATATAGAATTTCATATACATTGGCAATCAAAAAATATAGGTAGGGGTGTAAAAAAAGCCCATCGATCCAAGCCCAGCCCGAAAGTCAACAGCCCAAACCCGGCCCGAACATACCATGCGCCGGGCTCGGGCCGCCACCTTAAGCCCGCCACCTGGCCCGAGAGCCCGATATAATTACTGTATATTTATTATATATATAAAAACTGGGTGTGTTAAACATAAAGACAATATTGTGCTATGGTTTATGGCATCTCTTTACCTCTTAAAGGTTGAGCCTTCAAACCCCACTATATACATATTTGTTTATTAAAAGATCATGACACCTGAAAGAGAGAGAGAAAGAGAGAGAGAGGATTTGTCCGGTGGAGAGAATGAAGAGAGGTCGACGACTTCGGTGCGAGAGATGTGAAAACCTAGATCGAGAATATATGGGTACTATCACTTTGCATTTTATATCTTTTATTGGGCCCCACTATGACGGCCATGGTAGTGATTATAAAACGACTGTCATATAGAAGGTTCAATACTTAGTTCCTTTTCATCTTCGAAGAATCTGGTGTGTCTAAAAGCACTTCAAAATTTATTCCTAAAGATGCAGTAACCTTTCTTAGACTTATTATGTGAAAATATATATAAAAACCAAAAATCAAATCAAATCAACTAACAGCTATAAAAGCCTAGTTCTTGGCATGCATAAAAATTAATCACTTCTTATACAACAAAAAAGGTGAATAGGACCTAGCAAGGATAATTGACTACAACTATAAGAAAAATTGAGGCAATGAATGATCTACCAGTCGTTATGAAAATAAATTATGATTTACAAGTAAATCCTAGTATCTGGCTCTTAAAACACATTGATTTTCATGTTATAGTGCAAGCTATTGTCAGATGCAAGTCCGATGAAAGTAACATCGGAGTGGTTAATAAAATGATAAATCCGTATCACATTCTCAGATCGATGTACTAATTTATGCAGTACACTATCAGAATGAGAAAATAGGGAAGACAATTTTCAAAATTTGTGCACAAGAGAGCAGGTTCCAATAATAACAGAACACAGAGACCATTATGGTTTTATTAAATGGCAAGTATGATTTGCAACTGAAGAAAACAATTCAATTAGTGGGTTTCAGCCACCTGTTGCATGCTGCCATGTCAATCGAGGCAGTGAAATCGAGAAAACCTTCGGACTGAATGCCATTTCTCGACACAAAGAGGGATTTTTTTTTAAAAAAAAAAAGCATTTCTTTTAACTGATATAGCATCCTGCACCTATTATTCCTTCTCAAAAATAAAAATAAAAATTTTAACTAATATAGCATCCTGCACCTACTATTCCTTTTCAAAATTAAAATTAAAATTTATGAGTGACTCAGAATATGTTTGTTTGTGTGTGTGTGTAAGAGAGAGAGAGACTGACTGTGCTCCCATCTCAAGAGGCCATGAGTCCCGTCCTCACCTCAGACCCGTGACTCCCCCTCCCCTTTCGCTTTAAACCCATGACTCGACCTCACAACTCACCTCCCCCCCCCTCCCCTTCATTGAATATAGGGAGAGAGATCGGAGACGTGGGAGGCGCGATGGCGATGCACCGGTGGCCCAATGGCAACGTGGGAAGCGCGATGGCAGCCCGATAGTGACATGGGAGGTGCGATGGCAGCGCACCGTGAGTAGGAGGCACGACGGCGAGTGAGAGAAGCGGGAGGCACGACGGCGGCGCACCGGCGGCCCAACGGCGAGTGGAAGGAACGATGCCCGACGGCCCGACGGAAACCCTAGCGGCACATCGGTGGCCCGACGGCGAGTGGGAGAAGCGGGAGGCATGACGGTGAGAGGGAGGCACGACGCCCGACGGCAACCAGAGAGAGAGGGGGGGTTTACCTGCAGCAACCTAGCGGTGTCGTCGGTGTGGGAGAAGCGGGGGAAGGAGAGATACGAACAAACGAAGCCTCGGTTCTTTGACTCGCGAAAATAACAAACCCTTACGCTTAAATTTGGGTCACGAGTTAATCACGTGAAACTAAAAAAAATTTAAAATAAATTTTATGATATTTTAGTAACATTTGTAATCGTTACAAACATAAATAAAAAACGTTACGTTATATCAAAAACGCTATTCTATGAATTACTAACAGAAATTTTCAATTACTAACGCTTATAACTGTTACCAATTTTGTAACGGCAATAAGTGTTACAAACCAAAAAAACAGTGTGTTACAAAATCACAGTTTTGGTGTAGTGGAGTCTCTCTCTCTCGATCGACGATCCCTCCCACTTCTGAGTCTCTCTCTCTCTCTCTCTCTCTCTCTCTCTATAGTTTGATGTATCCATGCATTCAATTTTTACAAACCCTAATCTAGAGAATTGAGGATTTTGAAAACCAAAATACCCAATTCTCTAGATTAGGGTTTGTAAAAATTGAGGATTTGTTGTAATCGATTTTTTTTAGAAACATTTAAATCAAAATTTTCATATGTTTAAATCAAAATCCCCAATTAGAATTTGTATGTTGAAGTCCGAAACCGTAATTGATATATTATAATTGATACGGAATCTGAGAAGCTGAAGTTGTTTTAACCAAATATGATTCTAACTTCTAGACAAACCAAAATAAATTTCTGAAAACTCAATCCAAACAATAATTGATTCCATACAGAAAATAAGAATTGATTCCTAGTAGAATCAATTCTCAAATTCTGTCATGAATCAATTTTTTTCAGAATCATAGCTAGTCCAAACAAGACCTGAAGCATTTGATACCAGAGTAGATTTTGATCATAATTACTTGATTATAATTTTCTTTTCCTTAAAAAATTAGATTAAAATTATAAATAAATAATTATAGTGTGCCTTCTTCTCTCTCTCTATATGATCCTGAGAATATAATTAATCATCACACTTTCCTTAAAACGGGACGGAAAGGGTACAAAAGATTGCAAGGAAAAGCTGTTTTTGCAGCATCCCGATTCCCTCAGAAGCAATGTTGCACCGGCCCACATCACACACACTTAACACACGGCGTAACTTAGCAACGTGCACCTCGGCTCCATTAACAATAGCTAAAGCTAACCACACAAGATAAAAGAACAAAGCTTAAAGGGCAGCAAAGGAAAAGGCCACTTAACACCGCACTTCGCCACACCACCACCTTCCCATTTTTACTCTATACCCTCTCTTTCTCTCTCTACTCTCCTTTCCCATTTTATCTCTCTACTCTCCTCTCTCTCTCTCTCCTTCTCTCTCTCTCTCTCTCTCTCTCTCTCTCTCTCTCTCTCTGTAATAGGGCCAAAACAAATTAGTACCAACACACCGAAGTCGGTATTGCTACTCCCGAAGCTTAAGAGCGGCGGCGGCTGGCGGGGAGGGAATAAAGGAGGAAGGGGGAAGCAAGAGAGGCAGCCGCGCGTCGCAATGACGTCCAGGGACAACCAAGCCAACGGCGACCACCACCACCACCAGCAGCAGCAGCAACAACGACGCCCGGCGTACCCTCCGCCCCGCGAGCGCCACTACCTTGGCCCGTCCCCATCCTCCTCCTCCTCGTCGGCATCCCTCAAGGGCTGCTGCTGCTGCCTCTTCCTCCTCCTCACCTTCCTCGCCCTCCTCGTCGTCGCCGTCGTCCTCGTCATCATCCTCGCGGTGAAGCCCCGGAAGCCCCAATTCGACCTCCAGCAGGTCTCCGTCCAGTACCTGCTCGTCGCCACCCCCTCCGCCCCCGCCGACGCCTCGGCCACCCCCGCGGCGGCGTACCTGTCGCTGAACATCTCGCTGCTGTTCACGGCGGTGAACCCGAACAAGGCGGGGATCCGGTACGGCGCGACGTCGCTGTACGTGATGTACCGCGGGGTCCCCCTGGGGCTGGCGACGGTGCCGGGGTTCGAGCAGCCGGCCCACTCGACCCGGCTGGTGCAGTCCCGGGTCAGCGTGAGCCGGTTCAACGTCCTCCAGGCCGACGCCGCCGAGCTCGTCCGCGACGCCGCCCTCAACGACCGCGTCGAGCTCCGCATCACCGGCGACGTCGGCGCCAAGATCAGCTTCCTCGGCTTCACCTCCCCCAGGGTTCAGGTCACCGCCCTCCCCTCCCTTCACCCCATGCTAACTTGCGCCACCATTATTTCCGCAATTTAATTATATCTTATATTTTCCTTCATAAAAAAAAAAACCAGCAGGTGTCGGTGGATTGTGCTATCGTGATCAGCCCCCGGAAGCAGTCGCTCACTTACAAGCAGTGCGGCGTCGACGGATTGAACGTCTGAAAACCGGACGACCGGGTGGCGAGAAATTCGGGGGGTTTACTATTATTATTTATTTTTTATTAATTTTTTTTCCATTATCTTGAGGTGTTCCTTCGGCTCGAAGTATCTCAAGTAAAGCGGGCCGTCTGCTATCGTGCGCCGGGGCGGCAGTAGGGTTGGTGGAGCAGAGGGGCCGGAGTGTGGACAGCAAACCAATCACCGAGTGTCCGTTTCTGCGAACCGCCCCCCCCCCCTTGAGGCCTTGACTTCAGCTGAACTCAACCACGCGCATGTGAGGGTGGTAAGATACGCCGCGGGTGACGACAACCCCGGCACGCTCTGCTTGTAGGCTTGTAGCGGGTGGCAGCAGAGACAAGGAGATCACAGATTAAAATATTGGCATGGACGGCCAGGATCAGCGGCTGAGCATGTGGCACCAGCTCCGCGAGAGTACCAAATCCTCTCTTTGAGGGCGAGAGGAATGGGATTATGGGGCCCGGTGAGGCACCGGTCGTCTCTTTTTTTTCTTTCTTTTCTTTAATTATTATTATTTTTAAAAAAAAGAAAGATACTGTTTGTTTTGCTTTGTATTGAGATCCAACAAGATATGAGCTTGACTTGTAAAGAGGGTGAGGCTTTTGAGTCCGAAAATGGGGGGTATTCCTATTGCTTACCGAAAGGGGAAAGCAAAGTGAGTGTTAAACCCTAATGTGGATATTCATGCAACTTGGTGCCCCCGATTTGAACAAGATTCTGATGAGGAATTTGCTTGGCGGTGGCAATGGAGGTCGAAAAACTAAAATTCTGACCGAACTCGATCTGAAAGTTAGGGTATGGGTATAGATTTTGTACCCGAAACAAGGTTTAGTTAGGGTACGGGTAGGGCTGGCAATTTTTTAACCCGACACGAGATTAACATGTGGTCTGAGTTAAACGGGTCGTAAACGACTAACCTGATTAGTAAATGGGTTGTGTATGGGTTTTGTCTTTGACCGGTTTAAAATTCATTGGGTCGGGTTTATCGAGTATACGATCACAATGTCACTTAGCTAGCTGTCCGGGTTCAATGTGATTCACTGGTTTGCGTTGGGCGCAATGGACGGCTGTGATCACAACACCCACAGATGGAGAGTTGCAGCACAATATAGAATAATAAAAATTTCAAAGAATGGGTATGTAAATGTGTCTTAGCAGGTCTATCAGTTTATGAACAGGTTAGCTACGGGCTTAGGATCTAGACAAGATTAGTTAAACATGTCAAATCTGGGTTTAGGGGTTTTAGGTACGACCCGAAACCAGACACCGTCTGAACACGACTTGACATGATCCATTACCAGCCCTAGGTATGGTATAGAAACTCTACCCGATAAACTTTAGGGTATGGCTATCCCAATACCCATACCCGAAACTGATGCCCGGGTTCTACTCTAATTTTTGTATGTTATGGTTGGACTCCAAACTATTGTTATATAACTAAGTTCTAACCAACTCTCATCAGTGCCCAAATTCGACCCTCATTCCCTACTAATCTATTCTAATATAATAACATACGTAAGAGCTTTTTAAATTTTTAATATATTTTTTATAAAAAATCATAAAATGTATTGATTTTTTTCCTCATAACAATTGCATGTCGTAGGAAAAAAAAAAAAGAAAGGAAATTATATATGATTTATGCCCAAAACCAAAATGGGTATTGACGGTGCTTGAAAATTTAGCACCAGCCTACCATCTTGATACATGAGGTCGCCTTCGATTGGAGGGGTCATCTCGCCTGGCCCAGATACCCAATTTGCCCGTGTTTTGCTCGCATTCGGAGTATCATCTTCTATCAAAGAAGAAGGTGTTTCGGAAGATTCCACCACGCACAGCGGGGACGTGAAGCTCGGACATCAGAGGACACTGGCATACGATATGTTGCTCGATAGCAGGTAGCGGACAGGTGAATCACATCGGCCCCGCCATCTCACGATAGGAGATAGGTGGGCGTCGCCCGCGGACGCTTGCACGAGATCGGCTCGCCCATGAAATGTGGCATCTTAATAGAGAGCTTAAGAAACACTTCAGAAGATTATCACCTCTACCTCGCCGAGCTTCCACGATTAGGTCGCTCGCCCTCAGCTCGGGCGATGAACAACTTGCACAGAAGGTCGCCCCAGGTCGCATGCGACCAGCTCGCCCGCGAAGAAGGTCGCCTCTAGTATGTGGCTCAAATAGTACTTAAGAAGATTATCGCCTTCGGCTAGTCGAGCTTTTGCGATCACTTCGCTCGCCCACAGCTCGTGCCACAAATAGGTCGCACAGAAGGTCACCCCTGATCGCATGCGACTAGCTCGCCCGCGAAGGAGGTCACCTCTAGTATGTAGCTCAAATAATACTTCTGAAGATTATCGCCTCCAGCTCGCCGAGCTTCCGCGATCACTTCGCTCGCCCTCAGCTCGTGCCACAAACAGCTTGCACAGGAGGTCGCCCCTGATCACATGCGACCAGCTCGCCCGTGAAGGAGGCCACCCCTAGTATGCAGCTTAAAGAATACTTTAGGAGTTTTATCCCCTCCAGCTCGTCGAGCTTCCGCGACCAAGTCGCTCTCCATCGGTGCACGCTACGATCAGTTCGCACGCGAGTGAAATCGCCTTTTGTTTACAGAAGTCCCCTATAGTAAGGCGGCAACAGACCGACAGGTGTCCACACCCCTACGGAATTACATGGATGTTTGTAAGCCAAGTTCATAGATAAGAGCCTTCCAGAACATCCACCTGGCTCGGACAGGACAGGTGCATCCCCTCTGTCGGCCTCAGACCTCCACCTGACTAAGCAAGATGACAAGCCCCATTAAGAACCCACGTGGGTTGGCACGAGGAGGTGTGGAAGGTGCGGGAATAAACGGCGACGTGTCAGCCTCCTATGGTCTACAAAATGGCTATAAAGGTACGACCCCATGCTCCAAAGTAGAGGTTCGAAACTCTAAAACCTTGGCCCCTTTTCTGATTCTCGATCCCCCCTTTTGAACCTTCACTGACTTGAGCGTGGAGGGTCTGCGCTCCTTAGGGAGCCAGCCGTTCACGTGATTCCTTTTTTTCTTGCAGGACAAGCGATCTCCCACACAAAAATTTTCCCCCGACAGGTATTGTTCGGATATGGACCCTCGTAACCTGAATAAGTATGGGTCAGGTATAGACCCTGTCATTCGCAAATGGGTTGGTTCTTAATAGAGGACCCGTACCTTAAGGTGACATATCACAACCATTTGATAGCAGGCAACCCGATGGGTGAACGACACTCGGCCCAAACTGATGGCCATGGGCAGAGCCAAGTAGGGGGGTCTCCATCATGTTTCTTTATAATTGTGGGGTTCTTGTTTCCACACCCCTCTCTCTCTCTCTCTCTCTCACAGTTGTACCTATTGTTTTATTTTAACATAGTTGTACACTTGTACCCTCCATATATGGGCATCCTATTTGTTTTTTTTACATAATTGTACCATATCTATTAGGGTCTCTTTCTCTCTCATGAACACATAAGACGAATCAGGCACCCAACATGGGATGGAAGAGTTGGCAAGTAACTGATGCTTGGGTGAGGATGTTGTATACATGTTCGACTCTTTCCCCCCTCGATTTACCTATGAGTACGGTGGAAAATTCTGAGTGTGTCAGGCTCCACTCCTGAGGGATTAGTCCGAGTCCAAAGTGGGCCATTGCATGAAAAGTTTCGAGATACCACCAATCTAAAAAATAATAAAAAACTAGGCCAACAATAATTAGCAGAAAAAAATCTATAGTGATGGGTCAGCTATATAGATGGTAAGACTATATAGGCATCTCTTGAACCTCCCCTATAACTAAATTAAAAGAAGTACCTCATTGTAAGACTATTTATACAAAAATGATATTCAGCCATCTAGATTTTCATCCGGACCCGACCATCCAGATGTGGCACTGATCACAACCGTCTGTTACACCCAACCCTGAATGGTGATCGGCTAAAGGGATGGTTTCGGATGGCTGAATAGCATTGCTTTTATTTACAATCTTAACCTTTGGTTTATAATCTTGAGTTCTTGACTTCGCATCTTGCCCCTCCTACAAGTAAATCTTGGCTCCGCCACTGATGGCATCACAGCCGCACACGGTCGGATGGAACGCGGATCACTTTTGGGTGATTCGCACTTACATAGCCTAATTCCCAACCAAGTGAATAAGGGAAAAGGTCGAACCACTAGCATAGCCAAATGCAGCCTTAGCCAGTCACGAGAGAGAGAGAGAGAGAGAGAGCAAATGCTTTCCACTTTGTTTCATTTTTCTTCTACTTTGAATTTTGGGTACGGGACGTCGACTTCCTCAGCCGACAGCAATCTTAGTTTATTTTAGAAAATCCACTGTTCATTTCTAAATTATTTCTTGCTTACAATGATTTCTCTTACAAAACCTTCTCTCTTTTTTTCTTTATTTTTTTCTGTGTGTGAAATCAACCGTCGACCTACCAACAATCAATCCACCAAGGGATAGGATAGTTGCCAAAACAATTGATGCTTGGGTGGGGAGGTCGTGGGTTCAACTCATCCTCTCGATTTGGCTAGAAGTGACGTGGGAAATGCCCAGTGGGTCGGGCTTCACTTCTGATGGGATTAGTCCGTTCCTGAAACGGGTCATTGCCTGAAAGGTTTCAGGACACCCACTGATCTCAAAAAAAAAAAAAAGTGCCTGTAGTAACAGTTCAAAACTTTCAGATTTTGCCCAAAACCAGTTTGGAAAAGAAGTAAACTACTTTTAGCTTATCCAGAACCAATCTTAAAATTACCAACATAAAAGAGGTTGGCACTAAAACCAATATTTTTTTGGGTTAATGTGTCTAAGGTCCCTGACAATAGATCAGTAAGATGAAAAGGACGTGCAAAAGATGCCTTCACCTAAGGTCCCTGGTCAATTGCCAAAAGCCAAAAATACACCCTCCCTCTTCTCCTGCTTCTCTTGACTAATAGGTGGCAAGGCGAGCGCGAGCAGCGGTGGGCACGAGCGGCAGTGGCAGCAGTAGGTGCGAGTTGCAGCTGCTCCCCTCCGCCAAGAAACCTCAGGGGGCGGAGGGGCTCGGTTTAGGATTTCTAGGTCTAGGTTCGGGTTAGTTTTAGAATGGAGTGGCATGATTTCAAAATTTAAAGTGCAGTGAGAGGCTTTTTTTTTGGAAAATCAGTGAGAGGTATTTTTCGTTCACATGGTTTAGGGTCGATTAGTTGTCGTTTAGCTAAAACTGAGATATTTTCAAGGATCGCCCACTAAGTCCTCCTATTTTTTTTTCTATAGCATTCTCTTTATAACAATTTTATACGTCTCTTTCAATTCAATCTGCAACATTCTCTATCTCTTCACAATATTCCCACTTCGATATTTTCTCTCTATAACATTCTTTACAACATTGTATATTCTCATAGCATATCTATACTATATACTAAAACGGAAGCCTCTATCTTTCAGGCTACGACACGTGGCACCCTTTAAATAGCAAAATTTGATATACCGTGTGTGAATGCGACTCTACAGAGTTTTATGTAAAGATCAAGTACCCATTATAATGGATGGTTGACAACTGTATCCCGCGTTGGCTACCTCAAGCGGTGCGTGTCATTAGAATTCTGAAAATGTCCATGAATACGAGGACGGCAGAACATTTTCCAAAACCAACAAGCTTCTCCCATAATACCCCTTCAATTCAACTCCCATCTCTTTCCATTCCAACCTCTCTCCATTCCATTCAAACCCTATAAATCCCCCCAAGTCTCTCTACCATGTGGAATTGTGGTCGGTGAGTTGAGCCCGCTGAGCAAGGCCCTAGGGAAGGAGGAGATCAACATTGAGTTCATCAATGAGACTCTTGGATATGGAGATGGTGACTTTAGGGAGCACAGAGATGCAGACGGTTCTGGTGAGGCTCACTCCGGGTACGTCAGGCCCGGGCCGCTGAGGGTGCTAATGACTTGAGCCGGTCCGAAAAGTTGACGATCCTCGACCCCCTCTCCATCCGTGTCACCACCAAAGCGACCAATCACTACAATTTAAGGAATATGTACTTATACTGTGACAAACCTAAACAAAGCAATTGTCATCATTTTTATACAATATAAGGATATGCAATCTACTTTTATTGGTCGTCAAGGATCATGGATTGTACAACGATATATTTTCATGCAGGTTGATGTTAATTCGCTATATTCCTAAACTCAGAAAAAATAATTGTTAAGCATTTAAAAGATTTATCTCCTAGCTAATTCACTATATTCCTAAACTCTCTCTCTCTCTCTCTCTCTCTCTCTCTCTCTCTCTCTCTCTCTCTCTCAATATGTCCTATCTTCCTCTTTCTAATGTCCTTTTTTATCATTGTTTTGACCGATCAGATCTGATGCCTACATCTATTTTTAATTGATAGACCCGTCCGGGAAACTTAGGGTGGGCAACATGGTCTCTCTTTCTTTCGTTTCACTTTTCTAGGTTGTTTGTGATTTACAACTTTGTTTGATACTTTTTGGATATGGGTTTATTCCATCAATGTCCTTTACAATGCCAAGAATGATTTTTTTTTCTTTTCGTTTTCATCTGTGGCTTAATTTTTTTCCTATCAATGTTTAATCGGTAAAGGATTATCTGATGCATTCTGGAATTGAGTTTCTTCCATTAATAGCTTTTACAATGCCAAGTTTGATTTTTAATTCCATAAACATCATAGCAACTTTCTTTCCATGATGGGTGACGAGAGCGACAAGATTAATAGGGTCCCAAGGATCAAAGCTTTCTCCACTTTCATAAAACGAGCACCATCGCAACTGCCAGTGCATTGCACAGGATCTAATTAAACAAGTAAATATACGAAAACAGAGTCATCGCTCTTGTGTTTTGACACGTGGATCTCTTTTTAAGAACGGGAGTCCTCTCGTGTGTGAACACAGCTCTCTCATAATCAGTTCTAAATGACCATTGGAACTCCATTTGAACGACCCATTTAAACATGCATGCTCTCTCTCGCACATTGAAATTTTGAATCACATTTATGTCAACCTACCATAAATGAAAAAATTTATTAATATAATATTTTAAGTCTACCTTTCCATGCATTGGCACGGGTTAGTAACTAGTATCTATACTATATACTAAAACGGAAGCCTCTCTCCTGTGTTGTGACACGTGGATGTCTTTTAAAGAACTAGAATCCTTCTTCTATGTATGAACGAGGCTCTCTTTTAAATCCTATTAAAAACCTACCATAAAGATGATAAATACTCATTCAAAGGGTTTTAATGTTACTATATCTCTCTAACAAGTGATGTTGTTTGTGCCAAATGACATACATTAAGCTTATCCGGACATTGATGACAAAATGCAGTCCTCTCTTCCATTCTATGACAAGTGGACCACTTTAAAGAACCAGAATCCTTCTCTCATGTGTGAACGCGGTTCTCTCATAAATCCCATTAAGAACCTAATATAAAGATGATAAATACCCCAGACAATTGTATTTAATGATCAATTGATGTTAATTAGAAAAATCATTAGTAATATCTTTTTCTCTCTCTAACAAGTGAATCACACTTGGATTAATGAATCGTAATTTCTCAAGATTGCACACTTATTTGAACGGTTGTGATGACTTTGCTAAGTGGTGTGCATCAAGTTCATCCGGGCATTGCCCGGGTTTCTTACTAGTATATACTAAAATGGAAGCCTCTCCCGTGTTGTGACACGTGGACGTCTTTTAAAGAGCTAGATTCTTTTTTCGTGTGTGAACGAGGCTCTTTTTTAAATCCATTTAAAAATCTACCGTAAAGATGATAAATTTTCATTCAATGGTACGTAATGGTAATT
Organism: Chamaelirium japonicum; assembly: GCA_947650365.1. NCBI lineage: Eukaryota > Viridiplantae > Streptophyta > Magnoliopsida > Liliales > Melanthiaceae > Chamaelirium > Chamaelirium japonicum. The sequence goes on along the minus strand of OX393553.1, from coordinate 39,674,826 downwards.
TGATGTTAATCTCTCTCTCTCTCTCTCTCTCTCTCTCTCTCTCTCTCTCTCTCTCTTTCTCTCTCTCTCTATCTAACAAGTGAATTACACTCTTCAGATTTCACACTTCTTTGAACAGTTACGATGTCGTCTTTGCCAAATGGTATGCATCAAGCAGATTCAGGCATTGCCATATTCGGTCGTTTTGGCCATATCCAGAGCAAACAAACTCGAAATCGACTTCCATTTGTAGTCACTGACTTAAAACAGAAAAACCCACCACATATAAAAAGATGAATCCCTTTAGAAATGACCAAAATATCATTATAGGGTAAAATGATTTTAATTGATCAATCTTTCAACCATTACTTGATCCTCTGACCTCGGAATTCGATTTCGTCAGTCACCCTAAGATCCAGATAGTAAGGACTACCAAGATGAATAAGTTAAAACTCAAACTAATAACAAGAAGCACGGACGTCTTTTAAAGAACTAGATTCTTCTTCCGTGTGTGAATGTGGTTCTCTTTTAAATCCATTTAAAAATCTATCATAAAGATGATAAATTTTTATTCAATGGCATTAATTAATGGTCATTTGATTTGATGTTAATCTCTCTCTCTCTCTCTCTCTCTCTCTCTCTCTCTCTCTAACAAGTGAATCACACTTACTTCAGATTTCACATTTCTTCGAACAGTTGCGATGTCGTCTTTGTCAAATGGCGTGCATCAAGCACATTCGGACATTGCCCGGGTTTATTACTAGTTCTCTCTATAATGATCTCTCTGCACGATATATTCTCTCTCTAACCACTTCCCCCAGCCTAAGTAAAGATGCCTATCTTTAGTTCAATTCTTATCCCTTCGTTTGTTTTAAACAAACCTATGTGAATATCAAGTATCTCCTCATTTTACTTTATTGCTGGCTCTCTTTACAATATTCTCCCTCGCAAAGAAATTCTCTTTGGGTTACCCTTGATAAAGCTGCCTTGAGATCAAGTTTAGCGTTTTCAAGTATCAAAGATTCTCCGCTGCTTTGGGCAGTTGGTAGTGGTACCGAGTACTATTCTGGGTTCGATACCCATTCTCTGCTTGTTGTAGCGCTCCCGCTCGTTGTGCGGCGATTTCCTAGGGCCGGGTGGGCCCTTTTGGGCCGGTGCTCGGTGTGGCGCCTCCTCGCTCATTCGTGCAGCGACTTCATGGGGCTATGCGGGCCTTTCCCCATATGGCTATGTATCCGTGCTCCTGTGCGGTGACTCTTGGGCCTTAGCTAGAAGAAACATTCAGTGCACCAGACCTATATGCTGATATCGTGGGACGACTCGTTCACAACCCTCCAGTGTATGACGACTCGTTCACAACCCTCCAATTCATACACCTCCGAAGGGCAATATCATTCAACCCTTGAGGGCCTTGATGCAGGCATGACGGGACCGCCTTCCGCCCCTACTAACGGTGCAAGTCGTAGCTGCTCACCGTCGCCGATTCGGATTAGGTCTAGGGTTGGCTTCGGTTTAGTTAGAACATAGTGGCATCTATACTACATACTAAAATGGAAGCCTCTCTTCCGTGTTGTGACACGTGGACGTCTTTTAAAGAGCAAGAATTTTTCTTCCGTGTGTGAACGTGACTTTCTTTTAAATCCATTTAAAAATCTATCATAAAGAATAAATTTTCATTCAATGGCATTTAATGGTCATTCGATGTTAATCTCTCTCTCTCTCTAACAAGTGAATCACACTCACTTCATATTTCACACTTCTTCGAACAGTTGCGATGTCGTCTTTACCAAATAGCATGCATCAAGAACATTCAGGCATTGCCCGGGTTTCTTACTAGTTGAAATGAAAATTTGAAGCACAATGCAGGATATTTTATCCTCTGTCCTTTGGCTAAAACTGATCTCTTGTTTTGGACCTGACAGATACCTTCAACTCTATTCAATGGTGAAGTAATGTGAAATCCAACTCAAGATAACACTCTGATCTAAGATCCAAAGCACATGTTTGCGCCTGATCATCATTGATTGATGGTTGTGATTGACGGTCACGATGGTGACCACCTGATCATCCTCGTCAAAAAACAGCAAATTCTAAATCTTCGATAAAGGCCAGACCAGAAGTAATTATGTACGCGTAGCATAAGACCAAAGATCAGTAACTTTGCTGAAGCCCTATCGAAAGCCCAGTTGCGGTTCTCGCACCATGCATGCCCCTCTGTGAAGAAACATTGCATAAACAGTAACACACAGAATAAAAAAGAAAGACCAAAGATAAATAAATTTTACAGCAGTGGTCAACATTTCTTCCACAGATTCTAAGGGATCAAGAAGACCCTTTTCGACAATGATAAAATGTAAGGGCAACAAGAATTAGAGCATTCCCATGACTCAGCACCAAGCTTAGTAGGGACCGGACAGCCATCGACAAATGACACAACTGTCGTCATTGTCTAAGGACATATATAATGATTGCCAAACCAATTTGGCAAAGTTCATTACTTGGAACCGACCGCGAATGACAGCTTCGGTCGAGATTTATTCTTACCCAACAGCTTCATCTGATTCGCCCTCTCCTCCTCCTCTTCCATCTTCTTTCTTCGCAACGCCTCCTCCTTTTGTCTTTGGAGACGCTCCAGCTCCTGATACCGCTCCAGCTCTTTCTGCTGCTGCTCCAGAGCTTCTCTCCGCTGAGCCTCCTCCACCCTCCTACGGTTCTCCTCGAGCATCTTGTCCAACTCCTCCCTCTCTCTTCGTTCTTGCTCCTGCAATTCGAATTTCAAAACACACCCAACAGCCAGATAACGAGGATTAGGACAATGAAACAACATTTCTCCAAGGGCTATCAAGCTCTTGTTTTCTAGGAGAACTTGAACAAAGTTATTAGCCCCTTATTCTATCCAATTCATGAGATAACAAAGCCTATAAGGCCGAGTTCTTTTCATGGGAATTAGAATTCCAAGGAAATGGGAACATTTCCATGTTCTTTCCATAACACAGAGCTGAATGTTTGCTTGTTACATGAGAAATGAAAGCCCACTGTTCGGGGGATTTCATTTCTCATCCAAAGGCCTAAGAGTTGTAAATCCCACTGCACCTCCCTCATTCTCACAAGTGTTAAAGTCAGCCGTTTTTTTGAAAAACGTGTATAAAACGCAACTGAATCCGTAAACATTTGCTACCGGAATAAAACAATTTTTTAAATAAAACGGCAAGTCGGGAAAAAGAAGAAGAAGAGATGTTTGTGGCTTAATCATGTTCTTTTGAAAATCAAAAAAACAGGAAAAGGGGGGGGGGGGGGGGGAACAACATTTGGATCCATTTTCCTTTCTTTTTGCTTACCGTTGATGACATGATATGATGTTTAATCAACTTGTCGCTTGCTGATTAAGTCCTTTTTGCTTTCCTTTGCTTATGGTAAATGTGATGTTATTGGTTTATATTTAATGTTGATACATTCTTTACTTGTACTTGCTTAGGCATTTATTGTCACCGTGTTAATGTGGTTTTACATGCGTAGTTCTTGTTATTAATGTGGTCTTTAGATCCTCTACTTCTTTAGTTCTTTTTAATGCATTCTTTATTTGTACAGTTTTTCTTGCTTAAGAACTTAAGTTGCTTATTATTAATGTGTATGCATTGGTTTTTTGTATTTGATGTTTTGCTTATTTTTAGTTATAATATATTAAATGACATATACTACTAAAAAATATGTCGGAACATATATATCAAAATTTTGGGATAAGTTGTCGTCTTTTTCCCGACTTTTCTGATTTATGCATTGCTTATTTGTATTTGGTGTTTTGCTTATTTTAGTTGTTATATATTAAATGACATATACTACTGAAAAATATGTTATAACATATATATCAAAATTTTGAGATAAGTTATCTTTTTCCCAACTTTTCTGATTTATGCATTGGTTATTTGTATTTAGTGTTTTGCTTATTTTAGTTGTTATATATTAAATGACATATACTACTGAAAAATATGTTGGAACATTATATCAAAATTTTGAGATAAGTTAAATGAAAAATATGGAACATTATATCAAAATTTTGAGATAAGTTGTCTTTTTCCCAAGTTTTCTGATTTTGCCGAATTTTCCCCACTTCTACACTAGCCGGCTTTTTCCCGACTTCCGACTTGATAACTTTGATCGTCATGGTGCAAGCATGTACCGCCGTACCGGTATAAAAACCCTATGTGAAAAGATTTGCAAATCTCAAGGCACCTTGTAGTTTTATGGAAAGAAATGGAAATTGGCCTATTTCCTGGAAATTCCAATTCCCATGTAATGAACATAGCCTTGAAGTATTTGGGTATATTTTACCAACACAGGATACTGCACAAATATATGCTTATTAAGCTTAAGCAAATATCACTAAGTATATCAGTCAAAGAAAAGATTTAGTTAACAGTATAAGCATATTTACACGAGAATTATAAAGCCACCTGACCGCAATGAGAACCGGCACACTGTATAGAGTTTGACATTTGCATTGCAGACCCAGCTATAATTCTAAAGCACGTAAATGAATCAAAGAATTAAGCTGACAGAAAGAATTTAAAAACTGAAAGCCTGAGGAAGGGTGTAGTAAAGATTAAAGCGTATCTTCATATATGATACTTACTGCTTTCTTCCTAGCTTCAATAAGAGCTGATTCCTTTTCCTTTGCAAGTTGAGCTGCAACCTCATCAAATAGCTTCTTTCGACCTTCATCTATCCGCCGCTGTATTTCCAGCTTGACCTCCTCAGAATTTAGAGTCTCCTCGACTTTTTTCCTAATAGCTTCCTCAACTCTCTTAGCAGTTTCCTCTTCTAATAGTTTTAACTCCGCCTCCCTTTGGCGCCTGATAGGACAAGCAACAAGTCAAAAAGAGGGAAACATTCTTTTATCAAATATAAAGATAATTGGCACTGAGACATATCTTTCGACCAGACAGTGCTCTTACTGAATAAGCAAGTAGCATGCAAAGCCTCATTTATTATGACCACAAAACTTCCCTTTTGTCCATCTTAATACAAACACAAGCTTATGCTTTCAAGGCATACCTCTCTAAAAGATTCTGAGATCCAAACAAATGAGTATTCAAACTGGTGAACAGTAGATAAACGAGGCACCAATGGATCATCAAATATAACAAGTGGAACTATAGCAGTAGCTTCCTTCAGAAAAGCCTGCGGAGAAAAATGTCAAGCAACCTGTAGCGGGTTTAAAACTAATCACAAAACACATCATTTGCACATTAATGCACAATTCTGGCACAATCAAAATTTTGAAAACTACTTATGCAAATTACAGTGTGGGATGATGCATTTGCTTGGTTCCGACCCAAAAACTAATAGGAGACCCCAACAACCAAGCACATACGAAGGGTAAGTGAATCAAGTGATGTGTCACTTAGAGACACTCGAGAGCATTTTCCCACGTCTAGCAAGTCAAAATGGACAAGGTTGGAGGATGGATGGAATGAAAGGATAGAGAGCTAAGAAGACATTATAACGTGAGACAACATTCGCCCAATGAACTGTGCAGTTATTAACTGATTGTTCAAGCGTAACTTTTGTTCAAATTCAACCAAAATCCACCCCGAGGATTTTTTTGTATCTTTGACGCATTATATACAACTCCATGACCATCAACTCCTATCCTCCTTTGGTAGTCATCTATAATGCACTATCCGTAGAGTCAGTTCTATGAATACTTCTTCAGCGGTTGTTCCTGTCCACGGCTATCTCTTGCCATTGCAAGCTTTTCTGTATATTTTCGAACAACTTCTATCAATGTTATTTTACCGCTTCCATCCTTTTTCTTGGCCCACCCACAATTATCCAACTGAGTTCGCTTGTGCTCTCAAATGTTCTCTCATGCTACCTTAAGGATTATGTATAAGTCAGAAAAGAACAAAAACCCTCATGGGGAAGAGCACTTTTCAGCTATAAAAACTTGACATCTTAGTTCTTAGATGTTAATCTTACATACCAGCTAATAATTTAACAATTTCTAAAGCAAGTATTAACTAATTTTCGATGACATCCCACTAAAATGATGCACCATCAAAATCCTATTTTTCGTTCTTACATGATGTCAATCATTATTCCTCCTGCACAGAATACGCAACTTCTACATTTTACCAACACCTGATTTCAAGAAGTTCTTTGGTATTTCTTTCTTGTCTTCATTGGTTAGGCACAAGAGCGTTCAAGCATAACCAGCATCCCTATTTCCTTTAAGTCAACTTCAGGAACACTACTTAGATGTCCTATCTAGAATCCTCCTGTTTGAGGGCTTCCTCAAATCCTTTCTCAACACTTTGTACATTCATGACTCTCTGAATTCTTTTCCACTTCGTTTTGAAAACCTTAGTATGTAGACTGTCACGAGTCAGACATACATCCCCACCCCCCCCCACCCCCCCACCCGGCGCTATTTTGCAGTTAATAAAAATATTATCACTTGATAGCTGATAAACTGGTCAAAAACAAAGTCTGCATATTTTGAAAAAACAAACAGTAATTATATCCTGGTCCCTTCAACTATGTTATTTCTATATAATAAATATCTGTGACGGCCATTATAGATGTACTTGCTACTTCCACCATTAAAACGGCCACTACACATATGATGCATTTACTGGATTTTCAAATTTACTATTATTTTTTATAGTAGTCACTTACATAACTATTCATAAGTGTGGCAATTCACAGCCACACTCCTTTTCAAATTTTAGGCAACGATGAGGGCTGATGTCAGGTTGACAACAGGTATTGTTACCAAAATAGCCCTTGTCCATCTTCCTTTTGGTAGACCCCATCTTCATGGGATGAGACTTGGATGATGCTGATGATGATTCCTTTTCAAATTTTAGCATAATAACATCTATTGTTACCGTAATAGCCCTTTTGTATAAGGATATTACAGAGACCCTGATTCTGTAACAATGGGTCAGCATAGCAGGAAACCAGAATTTCGACAATTTATCACAAGTTGATCCATTCCACATTATGAAAACAATACTATATTAAATTTTGAGTATAAGCCTCACATAGCATTTAGCAAACAACTATAAAGAGAAGAATAACAAGTCCCAACGAAAATTAGCCTTCACACTAGGAAAAGTGAACTTACCCCCCTAAAAAAAATCCCCTTAGGAAACTAATAAAGGACAGCCAAGATTATAAAGCTGAAAGCAACAATAATGACATTTCAGATGGATTGCCCCCAAAAAGTAAAATTATCCCACCCCCAAAAAAAAAATCCCCTTAGGAAAGTAATAAATAAGGGACAGCCAAGATTATCAAGGTGAAAGCAACTATAATGATATTTGAGATGGATTGCCCCTTTAGCAATAACGAAGGCTCATTGATGAGAGTTCACAGAGGCCACCAAGACAAGTTACCTAACTATCACACACAAAAAGATCTTCACAAGGAGCTTCACCCAAGTAACACAAATTGCAACCTTAGAACGGTCATCCACCAGCCAGTTTTTGGCCTACTACAACCATATTTTCAAACTGAAAACAATAGATGTGCCCAAAACAATTGAGAACTCTAGAACAAACTAAAAAGGGGGTCATAGAGCCAGCTTCGAAATTAAGCGTCTTTTGGTGAAATGTAGGCAAACATGAAAACCCAGCCTTATCCCATCCATTTTGACTCGGCTTTACATATCCTCCTTCACCAACAGTTCCAGGCCACCATTCTTCAAAATGGAAGCAAAGCTTCATACGATTAGTCAAAACGCTTTGGTGAAGATTGTTGACATAGAAGCTCTTTCATGTAATTGCCATCGTCAGATACTTTATTATGGATCGTGTGAGCACATTACCTAGTCCCTCATTCACGGTGAAAAGTTTGAATGCTCCAAAAGGTTGTATAGGAGAAACAACGGAAAAGTTTGAATGCTCCAAAAGGTTGTATAGGAGAAACAACGGCAGAAAGCAAAGGCCTCGAACAAACCTATTCGTGTTTATGACATAGAATCAAATGCCGACAAATGTTCGAAAAACAGGGCAAGAGAATCAATTACACAAGGCAAAGACCTCGAATAAACCTATTTGAGTTGATGACATAGAATCAAATGCCGATAAATGTTCAACCAAGATCACTAACATGATTTTTCAAGGTACTGATGGAGCAAAGGCCAAAACTCCATATTGTTGCAATTTGTCAACCAAAATGACTGGCAGATTTTGGTCATGTACCAAAAAGTCCATCGCAGCACAATTATTACAATTTATTGGTCATATCGGCTGACAAATGTTGGCATATTCGGTCACATATGTCGAGACCATGCCACTGAAATTCATTATTACAAACCTTCCACATAAACATCTTAGAAAACCCCAGAGAGGAGATGCAAATTGGTACCACAAGATAAAAATGACTGGACTTGAAAATTTCACGAAAATGCCTGCAGTCGGATACATAGGTATATACCGACCATGGTGGGGAAAGATCCCCATCCAACAGGCGGTAGATATCATCTAAATTGATGATTATAGATGCTAAGACTCTAATCATAGGACAGGGTCCCCGAGAAGTCACCGAAGCAAATAGAAATAGCCCAAGGGATTGCTCTCTCTGAAGAAACTTTCCTTTGAGAAGGAAAGTAAACTCGTGAAGTCTGTGACAGTAGTGTCAAGCACAATCTCAGAGTTACCAATCGTGCCACCAAGAGTAACTTCGAGGTCCGCCCAATTTGGTGGCAACCAATGGAAAGGGTGGAACTTCAGCTAACCACCTCAATTTGCGTCAGAGACCAAGGAGCAGTCAATGTTTGATAAAAGGATTATGTCCTATGACGTGCGTTCATGAAGAAATTCTGCAGCTTTCGGACAGCAAGGGGACTCCCCACCCCCCTGCAGGTTCGCCTCAAAGTCTTCATTGGTCCAATGACAACTGCACACCGGCAGTTGCCACCTAGTTCAGGGATATACGGACTAGAAACTCTGTCCCATGTTGCCCAATTTCTGGAGCTTTGAACTTTTTTTTAGAATGTAAAGAGAAGAAGTCTTCGACAACTTCAATCGAGCGGGCCCTCTTGAGATTCGCCAAAGCCTGTCTACTTCACCCGAGCGAAAGCTGTGACGCGACTGGGCGACGTTGACATATAGGGTTCAGGTGCATATCTCAATTTAAATGTGTGTATTGATGCCTAACTTAGTCGTTAGGATGATAGATGCAAGGTTTTAAATCTCGGCCGATACCGGTATGTACCGGTTTTGGCCTGGCCGAGCCGACTCAAACATCCGGGATCGAAACCAGATTGAACCGGCCAGTACCAAACCGTACCGGCCGAGTCAGGTAGATATCAGCCGATACGAACCAGTACCGGCCGGTTCAGGCCCTACCCGACAACATTAGTGGGATGGGTGGGTTTTGGTTGATTTTTTTTTGTTTTTTTTTTCCTTGGATTCCTCCCTCCACATGGCTGAACATGCATTCCCAGCCATTGCATGTGGAGGGGGGGCATTATTAGCTTTGGTCCCTCCAAACTCTTTTATTTATTAAGTGGGAGGGGGGGATATGAAGGCTATATAAGCCCCCCAAACCCATTCCATTTCACCACCATTCACTAATACCATCGGTATCACTACTCCGCCACTCTCGAGTCTCCACATTCCAAAACTTACAAAGTTGCAAGAAAAAAGATGAGAGAAATAAAAAAGAGAGAAGAGAGGAAAGAAAGAGAACAAAAAAAAAAGATAAGAGAGAAGCATGAGAAAAGAGAGGAGAGAAGAGAGAAGTAATAAGGCGACGTCGCAACGAGCGGCACGAGCCACAAGCACGAGAGGCACAAGCGGGCAAGCAGGTAACAAGGCGACGTCACGACGAGCGGCACGAGGCGAGCGACACGAGTGACGAGCCAAGTGACCGTGTGATTGTGTGCGTCGTGTGACTTGTGAACTGTGACTTGTGAATCTTGTGGCTCAGTTAGGTCTCTACTATCCAATCATTCACCTCGGGGAGTGATGATTCGACAATAGTTGACAAGTTCATCAAGATTCTTAATCATACACCTCGAGGAGTGGTGCTTGTGAATCTTGATGAATGATGAATCCAAGACTCTAAAGTCTGAAGTCATAAGATAAGACTCATAAGCAAGGTTTAAAACTCGGATGCCGGTACCGGTATCGGCCGGCGTCGAACCGGTTCGAACCGGCCAGTTTCGGTTGAAACAGTACCAGTCCTTTCTTATTTTTTTAAATTGTAAAAAAAAATTAAAAATTCTTTAAAAATTCTAAAAAATTAGAAAATAAATATAAAAAATAAAAAAATAAATATTAGATTACTTTAGGGCCCTAGTTTAGGGCCTTTAGGCCCTTTAGGGACCTTAGGAGTTAGGACTTAGGAGTTAGGGCTTAGGCTAGGCTGCTAGGGTTAGTTTTAGACTTTTAGCCTTTTAGAAATTTTAGGGTCAGGATCAAGGCTATTTAGGGGCCATGGCTTTAGGGTTTAGGCCCTTTGGTTTAGGAATTAGGATTTTAGAGTTATGAACTTATGAGTCTTGTAACACTTATAACTTATTATTTATGAGTTTATGACTTATGATTTATGAATTATGATATGACTTATGAGTTATAAATTTATAATATATGAATAATGATTTATGAAGTTATGACTTATGAGTCTTAGACTCTCAGAAGTCAGACCTCAGTAGTTAGGAACTTAGGAGTCTTAGAACTTATGACTTATGAGTTATGACTTATGAGTCTTATGACTTATGAGTCATGACTTATGAGTCTTATCTTATGACTTCATATTTTATAGTATTGGATTCATCATTCATCAAGATTCACAAGCACCACTCCCCGAGGTGTATGATTAAGAATCTTGATGAACTTGTCAACTATTGTCGAATCACCACTCCCCGAGGTGAATGATTGGACTGTAGAGACCTAACTGAGCGACAAGACTCACAAGTCACAGTTCACAAGTCACACGACTCACACAATCACACGGTCACTTGGCACGTCACTCGTGTCGCTCGCCTCGTGCTCGTGGCTCGTGCCGCTCATTGCGACGTCGCCTTGTTACTTCTCTCTTCTCTTATCTCTTTTCTCACGCTTCTCTCTTATCTCTATTTTTTTCTTCTCTTTCTTTCCTCTCCTCTCTTTTTTCTTTCTCTCCTCACTTTTCTTGCAACTTTGCAAGTTGTGGAATGTGGAGACTCGAGAGTGGCGGAGTAGTGATACTGATGGTATTGGTGAATGGTTGTGACATGGAATGGGTTTGGGGGGGTTTATATAGCCTTTATATCCCCCCCTCCCACTTAATAAATAAAAGACTTTGGAGGGACCAAAGCTAATAATGCCCCCCTCCACATGCAATGGCTGGGAATCCATGTTCAGCCATGTGGAGAGAGGAATCCAAGGGAAAAAAACAAAAAAAAATCAGCCAAAACCCACCCACCCCACTAATGCTGTCGAGTAGGGCCTGAACCGGCCGGTACCGGTTCATACCGGCCGATACCTACCTGACTCGGTCGGTTCGGTCCGGTACGGTTTGGTACCAGCCGGTTCAGTCTGGTTTCGGTCCCGGATGTTCGACTTGGCTCGGCCGGCCGAGATTTGAAACCCTGCTCATAAGTCACAAGACTCATAAGTCATAAGTTCTAAAACTCCTAAGTTCCTAACTACTGAGGTCTGACTTTTGAGAGTCTAAGACTCATAACTTCATAAATCATTATTCATATATTATAAATTTATAACTCATAAGTCATATCATAATTCATAAATCATAAGTCATAACTCGTAAGTCATAAACTCATAAATAATAAATTATAAGAGTCATAAGACTCATAAGTTCATAACTCTAAAATCCTAATTCCTAAACCAACGGGCATAAACTCTAAAGCCATGGCCCCTAAATAGTCTTGCTCCTGACTCCTGACCCTAAAATTTCTAACCCTAAAATTTCTAAAAGACTAAAAGTCTAAAACTAACCCTAGCGGCCTAGCCTAAGTCGTAACTCCTACTAATATTTATTTTTAAATTTTTTATATTTATTTTCTAAATTTTTAGAATTTTTTAGAATTTTTAAAGATTTTTTTAAATTTTTTACAATTTAAAAAAATAAAAAAAAGTGCCGATACCGGTTCAACCGGAACCGGCACGAACCGGCTGGTTTGAACGGTTCGACGCCGACCGATACCGGTACCGATATCCGAGTTTTAAATCTTGGATAGATGTTGCTTAATTTAAGGAATTGGATTCATATGTGAATTCAATAGAAATTTGACCAAACTAATTGAAAATTTCAAAATTTGATCAAAATCAACCGAAATCAATTCAAATTGATCAACATTTGCTAAAATTTTAATCAATTTTTTTTTCTTAAAACCCAAAATTTCCAACATTTATCCAAAATCCAAATTTTTTTTCTTTTTTGTTTGACCAAAATCACCATCAAAATCGACATTTAAAATCTTAGTTGATGAGCATGACCACTCTCATAAGTGGTTAGTTTATTAAAAAAGATTTAGCCACAACTTGAGAAAGGAGTATGTTTTCCAAGTTAAGCATATGAGAAAAGCTAATGTAGATGAAATTATGGTTGCTTCGATGTCCATTGGAAGTTACGAAAGATCGAGGATGACCATGAGAACACGTGGACAAGTCAGTCCTAGAAAAATAGATGACTATGAGAACACAAGCACAAGTCAGTCCTAGAAAAATAGATGACCATGAGAACACAAGCACGAGTCAGTCCTAGAAAAATAGATGGCCACCAATGAGTGAGAAAGAGGAAGCTAATTTTGAGGAGACTATGGATGAGGATTTTTATTTTCCGTATGATGATTATTCTAAACAATGTTAGTGGTGGTGGTTGCGCCAGCAAGGAAGAAGGGCAAGTGCAAGACAATGTGGACTTAAAAGCTTAGATGGATAAACAGTGGTTATTATGGCTTATGTTATCATTATGTTCGATTGAACAATAGCCTTATATTTGTTATGGGTGATGGATGATGTTACTTTTGTCACACTATTGACATTTTGAATCATATTACTCTATAGTATCAAGGTTTTGAGTCATGTGGTACCTCATGGATCCACCACCACCACCACCACCCCTGCCCCCCCAAAAAAAACAAAAAGAAAAAAAGACACTAAAAAAAGAGACTGTGAATCTGATGTTGGTTCTATTTTAGTCAACCAAATGAGTCAAAACTGTTTGAAATTTTGGACTCATTTGAACCCAAATATTTAGAAGTTCCCTTAAAATCCAAAAGGTTATTCAAAAATTTCATGGATTGAAGGGAAACCTTTTGGCTCATTGGAATCCAATCATTCCTTTAGTCCCATATTGTTTGAGAGAAGACTTATGTCTATCCTTAATTTATTGTTTTCCACTTTTCCCATCATCACATTTGCTCATCGAAGTATGTCGCCACTGAATCAAGGTCGTCGTCGTTGACCCCTCATCAGGTGCATCCGATTCATTGATACTTGGACCTTTTTGTTCCCCTTTTGTGCTTTTTTTTGGGCTGATTTTTTTTCATCATCAAATCATCCTTTTCATATCAAGGTTGTCGTCGCAGTCAACATCAACTAGCAAGCCCACAGCCTCCCCTCATCGAATATTCAGGTGCATCCATTGAACTGCTTAATTGTTTATCACTCATATTTTAACAATATTCTTAATAATAACATCTATATAACATGTTAAATCTATTCACAATAACTACGAGTTTGCCATTATCAAAAACTCCTCATCAATAAAAACGACCGGGATAAATCTGGCCGTCGATCAAGGTCTGGAGAGAGAAAGAAAGAGAATTCAAATGCATGAGAGAGAGAATTCAAACGTGAGAGAGGATTAAAAGGCATGCATGGCAAGCTCTTATGACCCCATGCATGCAAGCTCTTAATGAGGCCACAATCTCTCCCATTGACCATGCAAATCTCTTCAGATTCCTGTCAATTTCAGGAAGAATTAAGGGAGAGAGAGAGAACATACATGCACGTCTTGCCATAATCAAGAGCCAATATATACTCCAGTCATTTCCATCCCACCTCCAAACGCAGAGAGAGAGAGAGAGAGAGAGAGAGAGAGAGAGAGAGAGAGAGAGAGAGAAAAAACCAAGGGAGAGATCGAGAGGCAGAGGAAGCAACAACGGCATCGTCGACGCGTCCTTCCCTTCCCGTGGCGCCGACGTTTCTCTCCTGGTCAGATCTAGCGAGACTTGTGTCGCACCGAAGGCGCCCACTGCGTGCCAATCGACACGTGCATGCACTAGTGTTCTCACACATCATATTCCAATGAACGGTGATGATTGTTGTTTGGAAACGCTCCATATTTTACTACCACTTTGTGGAATTTGAATAGCATTTGTGTGACGAAGAGGCCAAAGGAAAACTGTCATTAGTGTAATGAGAAATCAAAGAGCAATTAATGAAGACAATTTTAACCCGTTCATATTTTCCATTAAGGATTGTTGTGCTGTATGCATGATTTTTTTTGCATCAATAATACATTCAAGATGTGGGATTATCTAACATGGGATGTCTTTGAATCGTTGTTATTCAACATGGTGCATTCATTTTAAGATGTTATTCCACACTAGCTTAAAGGAGCCCGGGTATCGCCGGGGGTAAACGCTAGTTATTTATCTTTAACATTCATATTTTATTGAACAAACATCAAGTCCCAATTACTCTAGAACTATGACGAACCTAAATGAAGTCCCATCCCACGCTCCCTCAGCAAGTCATCCACTATTCATTGGAAGAACAAGCGATTGTTAAAAAAAGATCATTTGGTTTGGAAAATTGTAGTCTCTGATAAATGACTATTATTGTTAGGTGAAAGTTCAAATCATCATTCGCCGCTCTCGATCCACAACACCCACTCATGGGAGGTGGGGCTGCGACCGCCTCCCATTGGTTTTTAATGCAACATGCAACTATCCATTGGTTTTTAATGATGCATGCAAGTGTTGACTCAGCTTGTGATCATGCGGCGATGATGCACCCCGTACATCAACTCCTCTATGCCCATGTGTGTGCCGATGATTCAAAATTATGTTTTCGTACGTGTCATTCTTTGGTAAGTGGTAACGACTGTATATTCATACATGTTATCCTTCATATGACATTTCATGTGGTTTTGATACGTGTTGTGCCCCCATTGATTGTTGGCGTTGTAGACTAGCCGAATGTGTTTTGCTGTCGAAAGCAGCCACTATAGTGCTGATAGGCACGTGCGTTACTACTTACTAGTATAGTAGTATCTAGTATGTATATATGTAATTATATATAGGTGCATGACTTTGTATGCCCATGCAAAGAAGCTCTCTTTGTATGCTCCTCTATATACATAAATTGATGTTTCTGATGTGCAAGTGTATCTATAGCAAGATGATCATCCTCAGAAAAAATTGACAAGTTTTGAAACCTTGAAGCTCATCAAATATGATTTTCAAATTAGCGGTTTAAATGGACGGTCAATAACACTTATAATATTTTGACTTGAGAAGACAATTACAATGAATAATAATAGGATATCACAAAGTTTGATAGACAGTTTTTGTAAAAGGAGGAGAAAACTAGATACCTTTTCTTTTCTTCTTCTTCTTTTCTTAATTTCTCAATGGCATTTTTACGTTCTAGAGACCCCATACTAGGGCTTCGAGACTTGGGTATAGGAGACCTAGTGGTGCTCCTACTTCTTTGTCTTCTATATCGCTTTGGTGATGGAGAACGACTTTTCCGCCTCCTAGGAGTTGGAGAACGACTTGCACGCCACCTTGGGGAAGGAGATCGGCTTTTTCTCCTGGTGAAAAAAATAGCACAGAATTAGGCAACAAATATAGAGAATATCCAACACATTATATGTGACGATGAAGTCCTAGTTCCAGCATAGGACAATATTAGACTAGTGTACTTACAATATAACAGATACAATTACCTCAGACATTGTTAAGAGTAACCTTTGCATGCTCCATCTTTTATCAAAGAAACTCTTGTAATCCAAAAGCAACCAAAGGATAACCATGGGCACTCATCACCTGCTTATAAGGGTCCTTATTTTGGGACAGGTGAAAAAAAGAGCTCTTACAACATTTCACTAAGAATGATTTTTTAGGATATCTTATCCAGTGATATTTACATCAGTACAAGTTAAAGAATGTCCTAATATAATACTAAGCTTTAATCCCATATTTGACGGTTCAAACATGAAGATTAACCAAATAAGATGCACACGGTTAAAAGCGCTCAAACATTGTAGATGTTGTCAACCTAACGTAATTAAACTCAGTACCATGGATGAAGTAGCAAAAGTGGACCAACAATGTGATTGTTACCAAACTTAAGTGCATTCCTAATTTTTGCAATAAACTTACAAATACATAGAAAAATAATCTATTAACCATTATGAGTACCATTTAACATTGACCTAGATAGTAACCTAAAAAGAAAATTAGTCAAACGCATATCACATGAGTGATCAAGACATCTTTTAAGAGCATTATGTTAAGTTCCATTATTTCTGATAAAAGAGGTAAAAAGACGCCACTATGCAAACCTGTAGGTGGTTTGATTCCTCTCCTTTCATCTCACCTTCAAGATTTCAGATGTGAATTGACTCAGCTCGAAACTGATCCCCGGTCCTTAAGTTGACCCCATTTCAATTTTAGTCCAACAAAGGTATATATAACTTCCAATAGTCTAGTAACTTCAGCGTACCAACTACCTAACATAGTAATAATATTAAGCCTTTTAGGCCTCAGCTAAGTGTGATACCACCTTTTATACATTTGTTTTAGTATTACCATGTATAAACAAGGGGGCATATGATGTGTGATACAAATGTGAATAAGTGATTTTTATAAATGCATATGATATCATGTGTATAGGGACCTGCAAATTAAATAGATGTTCAACATAGACGAAAAGCAGTCAAGACAATCTAAACATCGGTTGGCAGTTTCCCTTTTCCTAAACCTTTATATAAAGCTCAATAATTCCACCAAGTTTGTCTGGGACAGTTTTCGTTAGAAAACAATTCATAGTCACGTTGATTTTCTCATGCTAATGCTATATCAAATAGAAATAAACAATAGGCTCTCCAATGATCATCAAATTGGATGATTTATGGTGAAAATTGAAGTGCTCTTAAATTATCATTCCATCAGATGATCTATTGTTAGACAAATTACTGACTTAAGATAGTTGAAAATGAAATCGTAAGCAACATTAAACAAATTATACCTGACCCGAATAGCTTTGACGGTTGGGCAAAGATTATAGCCAATAATCTTAAACAATGGCACTTGAAAAAAAAGTCTCATCCCAATTGCAATTTTGTGCATGATATTGCTTATACGTTCCACAAAAAGGCAGTATACTTCTGGACACGAGAATGTATTAGGTGACTCATGCCATATACCAAAATTTGTTCAAGGTCATGCCTTGAGCTAATAAGGAATAGGTCCGGGGGTATTCAGCCAAAGAGGTTGCTTTTAACGCAGCAGTGGAATGACAGTATGCAGGATAGCTTGCTTGTGCATAAACAGTGCCCTGAAGGCTTTATGACTCACATAAGCAAGTAGTTCTAATTTCAATACAGTGTTCAGATAAATATATGATCTCAACTTGGTGGGTACCGACCATAAAAAGTTGCGTATGGACTATGGACACATGAACAACGAAGCAATATTTAGATAATGAACAGAAACTATCCTTATTCCTTAAGATCAATGGCTCAAGCAGAGAAGAATTAAGTCATTGTCATCGACACCAATTAACCATGAAATTTGTGCACGGACACACATGGGACGACAAAGCATACTTATATAATGAAAAGAACCTATCTTTAAGATGATGCTTCATGCAAAGATGAACCAAGACATTCATCATTGACACCATCACTCCAATCTATCTTTAAGAGATGACATCAATGACAAATGTCTTGGTTCATCTTTGCATGAAGCATCATCTTAAAGATATGTTCTTTTCATTAAAGCTTTTACCGATTCGTTTACACAGAATGAAAATGGAATCCAATCACAACGTCCCTTTGCGACTTTGCCTGCCGCTCAGGGCTGAGTGCGATTCACTGATCGGGGCTGGGTGAAACGGATGGCACATCATTCTGTGTGAATGGATGGTAAGAGCTTCAGGGTAAATAGTATTTTCCATACAAGAAACACCCGGCCTTCCTTCGAAGAAACCTAAAACCCATTAATTCTCCATCCCTAAAGCATTGTGATTCAGACACAATTCAAACCCTTGAGCAATGGCAGCCCATAACTTCATAAAAATCTATGGAACTCAATTATGCAAACTCTCTACATGCAAACCAGTAATCCTCAACGTATGGGGACCAAGGACAACAAGAACAAGATCATGCACCATAAAAGTTTGGATCTTTACCATAAAATAAATATAAATTACATGGTAAAATAGTAAAGGTAAATAAAAAAAAAAGGAGAGATCAAGCTGCGAGGTTCGAGATCACCTGTATGAATAAGGAGAGCGGCTGCGATCCCGTCTGTTCCTCCTGCTGCTGCTGTGCCTGTGGCTGACTGGCGAGGGAGACCGCCGCCTCCTGTAGGATGGCGATCGGGACACCGTCCGAGGCATGTCTCCCCGCGACCCCGATCAATCCCTAGAAAGGTTGAGAAAAAAAATTGCGAACTAATCTCTTCCTCTCCACTCTTTAATGGCGGCTACAACGATTCCCTGCAGATTCCGATGAATAAACAGAAATTAAGCAGAAGGTGGGAGGGAGAAGAAACGATCACACCGCCGATGAAGGGGAATAGCAGGAATCGTACCACGGGATGATGCTGGGTATCTGAAAGCCTCTTCAATTCGTGGAAGGCGCCGCTTCTAGAGATCGCATGCAGAACCCTAGTCCGGATAAGGAGAGGGGATTAGGCGCGATGGGGACGAAGCCCTAGGAGGGAAGGGGCCAGATCAACGGATAGACCAGGAGACTGCGGCGGCTCTCCGGGGAGGACGAAGCGATTTCCACGGCGAGGATGAGAGTGGGGCGGAGAGACACTATATATGGAAGCGGGTGATAGCACTCAGCCGCCATCGGACGGCTGGCGCGCCAACCGTGGCGAACCGAGGGAACGTCAACTGGAGATGAGCGGCACTCGTTAGGATGGGGGTACTGCCTGAAAGTTTACAAATCACACACTGATTGGTTGGGGGAGCTGCCGTGTTGTGTAGGGACTAAGTAGCAACCCGTGTTGTGTAATTTTTGCACCCAAACAAATATGATGCCTTTGAGACTCCTTGTGAAGTTCCAACCTCACCATTTTTTTTTTAGGTCAAAAATTTGTGCATGAGTTGCAAATTGGGTGTTGTCGCCGGCCATCATCGTAGCCAGTTGCCAATCACCTATATCGTTGCCGCCATCACCCACCACCGTCACAACCACCACCAAGGCCAGAACCAAAGGGGGTCATAGCCCCCCTCCCAAAGTTGGTAAATTTTTTTTAACAGCCCTTTTGTGGTTTTTTAAAAAAATATCAAAAAAATCTTTACAAATGGCCTACTAAATTTTACGATTTTAGAGTTTCTGGATTTACCACTAGTCACAACCACCCACGGTCGGCCGCCGCCTCTATCTCTCACTCTCTCCGAAAAGAAGCTCATTGGATGGGATTTCAGAGTCTATGATTCTTCATAAAAAAGAAAAATATAAAACGTGTAAGTGTCGTGCAAAAGTCAGGAGTAGTATTAGTAGATGTGGTAGCTGCAAATTGGGCTAATGCATGGGCTGCTCCATTAGCTAATCTTGACGCATCTAAATCTATATATATATCTATACTAAAATGGAAGCCTCTCTCTCGTGTTGTGACACGTGGACGTCTTTTAAAAAACTAGAATTCTTCTTTCGTGTGTGAACGCGGCTCTTTTTTAAATTCATTTAAAAACCTACCATAAGATGATAGATTTTCATTCAATGACATTTAATGTTCATTTGATGTTAATCTATCTCTCTAATAGGTGAATCACACTCACTTCAGATTTCACATTTCTTCGAACAGTTGTGATGTCGTCTTTACCAAATGGCGTGTATCAAGCACATTCATGCATTGCCCAGGTTTCTTTATAGTAAACCACTGTAATCATAGATTTGAGCCTAACTTGTTCCCTACAATCTTGAATGATTGCAAGGATCTTCAAGGGGATCCCAATATCTTTATTAGTAAGTTGGCGATAATCAATTAAGGCATCGCTTTCAATAACGCACTTAGCCTTCAATCCTTTTAGCAAATGCTATATTAGCTAAATTTTAGACAATGTTTCAATATTGCACCAAACCCCTCCCGAGTAGCACATGCTATAGCAAGTCACCGACTCGTCTTTTACCTCTTCAAATCAGTGACATCATTGTAGTAACAATATAACTATGGCTAGATGATACTCTTACCAAACATAGTTGATAATATTTTTACAGTCATTTCATTGTAGCAATAATATCAATTTGGCTAAGTGATACTCGTATCAAACCGAACTGTTACTCTTGATGGAGACAAATTGCTCTTTTGTTTTTGTTTTTTTTTTTTTGGGGGGGGGGGGGCAGGGCAGTTTTGTCATTTAAAGAATTGAAAAAGTCAATATTTTTTATTGGGACTTGCTGTAGAAACATGTCTTTGGGAGCGACTTTACATTAAACCCAAATGTTTTGTCCTTCAGCTAATATACCATCTCCTACAAAGGCTCAATGCATATTACACCCCCCCCTCCCACCCTAACAACAAAAAAAAAAAAAAGGGAAGGGGAGGAGAGAGACTGCACTGGGTCCATTTAATAACAGTCTATTCCCGACCAAACAAATATAAAAGATGTGCTTGCAACAGGTCCAACAACTTATAAAATGACACATATGCCCTTCATTTACCATATAGTTAAACCATGACAAAAACATTTCGGAGCCCTACTTCTATATCCTAAACAGTGAACCCTAAACCTAACCCTAACCCTAACCCTAATTCTATGCCCTAAACCTAACCCTAATCCTAATTATATACCCTAAACAGGGAACCTAACCCTACTTCTATACCCCTAATAGTGAACCAAAATTCTAATTCTATACCCTAAATAATGAACCCTAACTCTAAACTCTATACTCCTAACAGTAAACCCTAACTCAAATCTCTATAGCAGTCTGAAATCACTATAGAAGCCCAAAAATACTTTAGCGGTCCAAAATCACTGTAGTAGTCCGAAATCACTCCAGCAACCCTGAAATCACTGTAGCAACAATGACATTAGTAAGTGCAGTGATTTATGTGGAAGAGTATCCCATTGGCATATTTGGTATTTAAAAAAAAAAATGGTTAGCAAAAAATCCCTTAAGCCTACAATGGTTATACATGAATTGTCTCTTAATTTGAAATCATTTCGTGGACCGCATAAAAACAAAAATTATTGGCCGGACTAAATGTAAATCAACGCTGTTATAGTGGCCCTATAGCTAATACCCCCTTAATAAAAAAGAGGGGGAATGTGTGAGCGGTCCTGATAAACAAATCCTTTAAGCTAAAGGAGTTTGAAATGCTATGGACGAAAATACCCTCCATAGTATTTTAAATTTTCTTTTGCATGTCACCGAATCAATCGAACCAACGAACCTCTAAACCACCTCGCCGTCGCCGGATCCGCCCGTTACCGTCGCCGATCTGAACCTAAACCACCGAATCACTGCTCGTCGCCGTCGAACCGAACCTAAACCTAACCCTAAACACAAAATATATGGGCCATGGGATGAACCATAGACTAGAATTTCTTAACTTGAGCTGAATGGTGGTGTTTCTCGTTGCCGCTGCTCATTGCATAAAACCAAAATTATTGGCTGGACTAAATGTAAATAAACACTGTTATAGTGGGTCTATAGTTAATATCCCCCTTAAAAAAAAATCTGGGCGCCAAAAAAAATTGCGGGTGCCAACAAGCTCAATCCACCGGGAGCTGAAACCAGCGGGTGTTTGGACCGCGCCTTGGGTTTTTCGGCGGCCCTAAAGCAGACGAACCGCCCCGCACTCCGTCGGGTCAGCCGATACTCACCAGTATTCCACGTCTCCCGCCCTCTCCACGGCGGTGCCGGTCGGCACGACCAACCATGGCCTCCGTTTCGTCGAAGCTCTACTCCGGTAGGCGTTGCTGCTTCTCCCCTTCGTCGGATTCCCTATCTCTCTCTAATCCCTTTCTCCTTCCATGCAACCACAGACGATGTCAGCCTGCTCGTGGTCCTACTAGACGCGAACCCCTTCTTCTGGGGCGGCGCAGCCGGAGGCGGCGTCGACGGCAGCAACCTCCCCCACCACTCCGCCGCCACCCTTCCATTCTCCAAATTCCTCAACCACGTGAGCTCTCCCTCCCCTCCCTCCCACCCTTCTGAAAGGAACATCAATAACCTAACCTTGTGGTCCCTGGTTCGTCCGTGCCAGGTGATCCCTTTCTTGAACTCTGCTCTCCTCCTCAACCAGTTCAACCAGGTCGTCCTTATCGCCTCGGGCGTCGGCTCCTGTGGTTACATATACAACTCGGACGGGACCGCCTCTGAGGGTGGGAAAGCGCCTGCCGTCAGCTCCGAGGTCTTGCGACGGCTGGAGGAGTTCGTGGCCGAGGACCGCCGGCGGCTTGGCAAGGGCCCCGACCGTGCGGCCCTGGGCGGCGTCCCGTCGCTGCTATCGGGCGCCCTCTCCCTCGCTCTGTGCTGTATCCTTGACGCATTTTTTTGTTCTTCCTATGATTTTGTCGCAATTTCTGTGTTTTGTGAATTGGGAAAAGATTTGTTTGTGT
The DNA here is from genome assembly GCA_947650365.1 of Chamaelirium japonicum. Lineage (NCBI taxonomy): Eukaryota > Viridiplantae > Streptophyta > Magnoliopsida > Liliales > Melanthiaceae > Chamaelirium > Chamaelirium japonicum. Next base: position 39,652,072 of record OX393553.1, on the reverse strand, counting down.
TTGAACTTGGAATAGACATACAGAGAGTTTTCCGCTCTGGGACGCTCCATCCGCAGCCTAGGGTAAGTGTCACCTTGATTCATTTCCCTATTTTTCTGCTATTGATCAGTTCATAATTTTTTTAATGTGCATGTTTTATGTAAAATAAAGATCAATTTATCGGACATCTGGTCGAGTAGTTTAGGTCCAACACTGACACAACCAATGTCATCACCTTGAGTTCAAGTTACAATGTAGACCCATCCCTTGAGATGGTGTACAAACCCACAAATCCTATAATTAAGCATGTCTCTTATCACACTCATCTATGGGGTTGAACAACACCTAGTGACAGCGACAATATGATGTGTTAATATGGTCGAGTTGCGAGTTTTGCTTAGAAGCAAGAATTAAAGGAGAGGCCTTTACGCTTGAAACTAGGGGTTTCTCATTAGTTGGACCCTAATCCTTTAGCAACTTTCATCTGGGTGGATGCTTAGAGCCTGATGGCAATTATCTTTCATGAGTGAAGAATTTATGGCAGACGAAGCTCTCTTCTGTTGCAATATGACTCTAATCGCAAGAGAGAAAGTGCAGTGCTGAGTAGGATTCATCATTTACAATCCTCTGAAATACACATCTGAAGATCTCTTCAGGTATCTGTACGAGTTCACTGAAGCTTGTTGAAGAATCACAAATTTTATCAAAACAATATGAATTCTAAAGAAATGTTCATGACATAGGGAGATTGAGAGGGCAAACTTTATGACACTTCTTAGGACAAAATATGCACTAGAATTTAGAGGAAATATGGCGGAGAGGTTAAAATCGATGATCTAGAAGAAGGGTGAAGAAGCTAGACGATCGTTGACGAAGGAGGTGACGTCTCAAGTCAAGAATACTCTCTTCAAGTTCTATTCAACCTCTAATCCAGTTATGTCCATTAGGGGTTTTAATTCACGTCTTCCTCTTTCCTCTCCTTAAACGCTTTCCTCTCTCTTGTATTGCCTATTTTGGGCTGCCCTATGGTTATAAAAGGGGAGGGCAGCCCAAAATAGGCAATACAAGAGAGAGGAAGGTGTATAAGGAGAGGAAAGAGAAAGACGTGAAAGAGGAGTGCTTCTCGTTTCATGAGAAAAGAGTCCCTTACGGACTCTCATTTGCGTGGAAATAAGAGGACGCGGGTGGGCCCCGTGCGAAAATAAAATAAAGCCTCTTTTTTTTATTAGGAAAAAAGAATCCCGTTGGGATTTGTTCTCATGGAAAATTAAGAGGACGGCTCATATGGTGGGTCCACCACTATTGGCTCTTTTCCTGTTGATATGAGCACCTCTTCTGATACCTCCATTCCTTTAAGTCGTACGATCCTCGCATTTGGTGGGGACGTAGAAGCCTTTTAATCCCATCTTTTGGATGAGATCATGAGAGCATCCGATGATGCTTGCTTATTTCATTATGAGCCAACTAGGCCACTAGCAGAGGCTTGAGATTGCCCACTAACATCATGGTGAGAACAACCCTCTCACCTAGGCTAACTAATTAATAAAAATGGCAACTAAACATCCCATGGTCTGATCGTCGCAAATAAATATATGATGGAAAACATAAGTTGAGTACAATGCAGTGAAATAGAAATAAAGTTCATCTGCTCGAGATAGACGTTGGTCCGTCTACATCAAGCATCCAAAATGTTAAGGATGATTAAAACCGATATAAATTAGTTTGATGGTCAAATGTTTGGAACTGATTGATATCAACCATGGTCCTTTGATGTTGGCTTCGATTGAATCCAATACATTTCATTCAGAATAAGCATAATGTGATTGATATACCATGGATCATGTTTCAGTGTTCTATGGATTAACTCGTTAAAAATCCAAAAGTTCCTGTGGAAGTTGTAATTTACAGGCAAGTAAAACATTAGAGGTTTTGATCATCTTAGGAGTTGGGACACACTTTTCAATTTTACCATCTTATTCTTTCTTGAGATTGATCAAGCATCAGTTAGTCTTGCTATATTTTCCAAATTGCCCATTTTGTTGCTTCCATTGCTATTAGAACCATTTTCTTTGTTTGTTTGTGATTCTCATATCAAGTTTTGCCTCATGCAATTATCGTATCCATATGCTTGCAATCGGCAAGTTATGTAATCCCACAGAGTCTGTTGTTGTTTGTTAATATAGATTGCAATGTTTTGGTCAAATGGCAATATATTTGTGGGACTCAATTTTCATAAGTGCTGCTTAGTCATGCAAATAAGTATGGCAAGCTATGCATAAAAGATTGGAAATGCATAGTTGCTCCTTTAGTTTCTCCATATAAGACAAAGTTAAATTAGAGTTTTTTTTCAAATTTATCACTCCATTTTTTAATCTTCTGATTTTTACAATTCTAACTTCTAATTATATTTATCTTCTTAACATTTCAACCTAAATGGCCGAACTCAAATAGTTTACGGCCCAAGTGTATAATTTTCCACCCTGTTTGAACCCAAACCCAAAGCTAAACCTTGGATCATGCACACTTAAGCTTATATGTTAATTAAGTTTAAGTTCATTGCTTCGACAATATCTTTCATTTCAAAATCCGTCATAGTTTATGTCTTTAAACTCTGAAAGCAAATTTATGTAGCTAGAATCATTGAGGATACAAATAGAAAAAAAGAAAATCAAGATTAAAGAAGAAGAAAGGGGTAAGAGGAAATAGAAAGGTAGGTAAGAGGAAGAACAAAGGGGCATGTGGAATCCACTACCTTAATGTCAATATTATCGATTCTTATCCACATGGCTACAATGGTTCTCATGACAACTTATATGGTCCTTTCTAGAAAAATCTGCAACTCCAAAGCTTGGCCTATGGTCCACTTGAAAGATTTCTATTAGTATCAAAAGTTAAATTAACAACATGTCCATCAAGAAAGCTAATTTGAATAGGAGATATGCTGAACCGAAAGGAAGAGATAGTTCTTGTTCGTTTTGACCCATGATAATTGGGAGGACCGTATCGCAAGCTTCATTCTAAGTGGGCACCATTGTATTGTGTGCTTAAGATACTTGATGTTTGTGTCTACTTACTAGAGATTTTATGTTTGTGTGGTTTATTCCTATCTTCAAATATCGAGAATTAACGCGTGCTTTGATCATATCAATGGTGTTGGAGGTGACATGATTGCTATGTATCTTCAAATGTCGAGGATTAATCCCGCACTTCGAGCATAATGGTGTTGGAGGTGACAAGATTGCTATGTATTGACCACCTATGTCCAAGAGGAAGCTAAGGAATGAGTTGCTTAATATGAAATGTTGCGTATGTGCGAAGGAAATTTTCTTGATATTTTTGTGAACTAGAAATGAAAGTTTGAGAATGAGAGCACATGATTACAACACTAGACTTCCAAAAGATTGATAATGATCTAGAGTGACATTTACCAGTCTACAAACTCGTTACAAAGCACAAATTTTCTACCCCAATATGCTATTGGTATTACATTGAAGCCCAACAAGTGATCATGCAAATTAAAATTCAAAAAAGGATCAAGTTCCAAGGAGAAGGGAAGCTGTCAGATTTAACTGTAGATGAATCCAGCTCATTTTCAGTAATCATGCCTTGGACGCAACTATTAGTTGTGCAAGGACTGATAAAAATGTTTTGTGGTTTTCGAGTATCACTTGCCCGAGGCATGAGAGTCAACAAAAATGGAATTCTAGGCATTATATGCGATGTATTTTAGTTGTTTTGGTTAATTACATATTTTAGAATTTGTGGAGCTTTTTGAAAAGCTTTCGGACTTCAATTACAGGCCAATCAAACTCATTCTTAGAAGTCATGCCTTCGATGTCAGTTGTGTTGGAGAGAACTTCCTTTAACTATTGTGTTTTGGCTTGTCAAATGTCAAGACTGAAAAAAAAGGCTTGACCAAAAATGGAAGTCTAGGCTTTATATGTTGTGTATTTTGGTTGTTTTGGTTAATTGCATGTTTTAGAACTTGTGGAGATTGATGTTTATGATTTTAGGTTTCTTAAAAGCTTAGAAGTTGATGGTCGTTTTTGTCTGTATACCCGTTTTTTTTTTCTTCCATAAAGGTGGTAAAGTTATGTATTCAGCAATTGAATATTGGATACATCTTAAGATTGTTCCTCTTTGAGAATACCTTGATGTGACCTAGCAAATTCAAGAAACCCTACTTTGTGGTTTGGTGCAATTCCAATTTTCATTCATGTGAGGTGTAGCTCTAGTCTCTTTTCATTATTCCATCTATTTATGTTCAAATGATTAACCTGTTCTCGTTATTTAGATATGTTCTGCCTTTTTGAAGAACTTATATGCTTCCGACTCTTTTTCTATAATAGGATTCCACATATGGGATTAGTGTAGAACTAGTTTCAATATTGTCCTTCCTTCATAATGTCTCACTTATTGCTCATTTAAGAGGTGATGACAACCTAAGGGAGATGCAGAAGCCAATCTAACATTGATCAGTTGGTTCACCGGTCCAAGTAGTGCAAGTGAAGTCACGAGCTCCAACATGGGGCAATGGAGAACTCAAAAGAGCAAGTGATAATGTGCCAAAGATATTGAGCAATGCAGACAAAGTGTCCATTGTGGACACAACATGATGTACTCAGAAATGGCCCAAATGGGCTCACCATATGGATGCGATGCACAATGCCAATTTAGGAGATGATTGAATGAAGAATATGACCCATTATTTGACAACACTTGAGTAGGATCTTAGAGGGACACAGCTCAATTCTGGACGACTTCCATGTGTTGGACCCAAATATGGACGAGCTGCCTATCCCCTACAATTACCAAGGAGATATGGGGGCATGCAATAATGTTTAGGCCCAGGTGCCTTACATATAGGCAATCCGGCATGAGCCACGACCATCTTGAAGGGGCTCACAATCCTTGCGATAAAGGAAATGAAAGATATCTAAGTGCATTTGCATATTTCACTAAAACTCATAAAAATTTATATTTCTAAAGTTGTTAAGGACCTTGTAATTGACGAACTCCTAACACTCTTGTGATCTTTCATGTCCATTTGAGTTCATGAAGTCATCAATTCATGAATTTGAAAGCGATGGATTTAATGTTATGAAGGACTTTGAGTCATAGACTTTAAAATTCCTCACACAGAATCCTGAATTATTCATTTGAGACTTGAAGCCCCCCTACACTGCGGCGAGTGGCGAGGGTAGTAGTAGCAGGTGGCGACGTACTGCAGGGACTGGCGGTGAGATGGATGGTGGGTGGTGCAGCGGGTGATATCTTCAGTAGCTTGGGCTCGCATGCATTTTGAAATTTCACCTATGCGCATTGAACTTGAAACTAGTTGACTTTATATTTTATAAGTCTGGGACTTTGAAGTTTTCCACTTAAAAACTTAATTAGATATTCCATCCTACACGAATAATGATTACGGCTCTCAAAGTCTAATGCAAAACGGGTTGCGAAGCATGAAAGTCGTGTAATTGATGGAAGATTTTTTAGCTATTTTGGAATTTTAAATATTAATTTAAGCAAGCAAAATAGATTTTAATCTGTAAATAATATTCTAAGCTATATTAGCATGCTCATAATTTGACGGATAAAGAAAAGATGCAATAGCAATAAATTAAACTTCAAAACAACTTTGTGAATAATACTTTCAACAAAAAAATATATGCAAAGATAAAAGAAAGACAACGATGAAGCTACCATCACTGATCAAGCTAAGTCTAGTAACATGTGAAATGATTGCGGGAGAAAATAACCGACGAGTGATGAAGATGCGAGGGGTAGAAGTTGGCGTAGAAGAAAAGGATTAGAAGCCTGAGGATTTCCACGGAAGTCGGAGAGGGGCAAAGAAGCACCCTTCTTCTTCAAGATCTCACAAAGAGATGTCTTCCATCATCCAAATCTATCTTCTTTCTTTTCTTCTTCCCTTTATTTTATAGAATATAGACTAGGGTTTCTCAAAGTGGAAAACAAGAGAGAACGCGTGAAGCAATGGGAAACATGTGGAATCCTCTTGGTTTCCGTACGTCAGAAGAATAGAGAGTCATGGTAGGAAGAAAGACCGCACAACCTTTTTTTCCCCTCGGGTATAGTGCCGTATGAAACTTGTACAACTATTAAAAAAAGGGGCCACGCCTTTTTTTTAACGGGAGAAAAATCATGTGGGGATTTCTGTACCACAAAATAGGGGGGGGGGGGCTTTAATGCCTTTTTATTTTTATTAAGGGAACCCCCATTATTTGGCTCTAATATATGGACTTTTTGGGCTTGCTTTTATCCACCGTTGGATGCATCATCTGATTTTGTCGGTCATCATGCATGACACAGTTATATTAAATCACTTAAAACATAAGCTATCTAGCTAGCTGGTCTAGTCGGGTGCGATAACCCCGCACCATAGGCTAGCATAATAAGATAAAATTAATAACTAAAGATCTAACGGTCCAAATATTGTCCGAAGACAGGCGATGGAATCTCAAAATAATAAGCAAGTAAATAATCATTGTCTCCCGGATCAGGCTACATCAAAGTCCCACACGATTAACATGGGGTTTGAAGTACCACTCCAACGGTCCTTCACGACTATTGGGGTACTTCTTAGTTTTCAAAAGTTCCCCAAAGTTTCCCCAAAGTCCCCCAGGATTCAACCGACAATAGAATTGGAGAACTTTTGAGGATAACTTTGTTAGGTATTTATTTATTTTTCTAATGGGGTTTATATTATGGCCTATTGATGGAAGTAGATAATTGATTTTTTTGCTTCAACCAATGGAGGAGAATGAATCGTTATATAAGTAGTCTCCACTAAAGGCTGAAGGAGCAAAGTTCAAGGCTGAAACTAATGTTAAATTTTCACTTGATTTGGATGTATCTGGAAGTAGTAATTCTGTCTCTTTCTTCCTTGAAACTGATGTATATTAAATAATATTCTAAGTTTTGATGGTTTAATGAAATTCTAAACTTGTGCAATTTTGTGCATTACACAAAGTGATTATACGTGAAGTGATGCTTATTGACCTGTAATGTGTACACATTATGTTGGAACATTGAATTAACTTCACATTACAGATTTTATGCCTGCAGGGGTCTCCAGATGGACCAGAGCAGTATGTTATAGTGTTTTCCTTACGTCGTTTCTAACGTATAATACTTGGGCTTCAACTCTGAGAAGGTGAATTGGCAGATATGTAGCGGTAATGAATGCGATATTTTCAGCACAACGGTCCATGGTATTCTTTGCACATATTTAGATTTCAATGAGTTTATTTATTTATTTTCAAATTCTTTTCCTTATCGAAGTGTTTAAATATTAAAATTTTGATTACCATTATTTATAACTCTGGAACCCCCACGGGTTGCTGATTCTGTAACATATATGTATATTTGTATAAATATGGGAACTACTGCTCTGATGACTTAGACCAGTATTTATTAGCTATATTTACATCTTGATCATTTCTTGAGTTACATCTCCAATTACTTTTTTTGTTGTTGTATCAGTTGTATTGTGAAATACATTTATATTCATATTTTTCACGATAATTAAGCGTCTGTATCAACTGTAGGCTCACTAGGAAACAATCATAAATTTATATTGTTGGTTGATTATAACTTTTATTACATGTGCTAACATACAAATTACTTATCCCCTTATAGTCATATCTGGAAGCATATGCTTCTTTTCCTTATCTTCTTCTCTTTGATGAAACCATAGTTACCAAGTCGGAAAACGGGAAAAAAACGACAAGGGAAAAAATCGGAAAGATACGATGAAAACGGAAAAAAACGGAAAAACATCGGAAAATATATATATATATATATATATATATTAAAAATTATACCAAGTATGTATATATGTCATTTTCTAACATTAAGTAATCAAAAGTTCAAAACATATAGCATATGTGTTTATTAAGCACGAACAAAATAAAACCCGAACCCAATTTAAGCCCGGACCAAATCCGACGTGTTTTATACGCGTTTTTTTCGTTTTAAACGCGTATAAAATGCGTACTGACGTTTTTTTTTCAAAAAAACGAGTTTTTTTCCTGTTTGCTATGACTTCGGATCGATACGCGTTTTATACGCGTTTTTTTTTAAAAAACGCCCGATTTGGTAACTATGGATGAAACCAATACCAGACTTGATGACTTCTTATGCTATTCTCATACTTTTGGTCTACAACTGATAGCACTGTTTTTTATGCTGCTTTTGATTGTAGATATTGGTAAAGACATCTTCTTTCCATAAAACTGTACTTTTATTTTGTAGTTTCTGAAGATGTCATAACTTGGCATACATGTAGATAACTACTTTTCCCCCATACTTTCCAGTTTCCAATATATGTCTTGGTTTTTCATTTAAATTTAACTATATGTTCTTATTTTTTTTGTCAGAACTTTACTTATGAAAATTATCTTGTAAATTGCCTGGCCCTTGGTGCTTGTTTTTATTTTTTAATTAAATGAGTCCATGTTCAATCATTTTTTAATTAATTCTCTAGTGTGACAGAGTCCTCTTCATTCTCCACCACAATTTTGTTGTCCTCTTCTTAGTGCATCTAATTTGTTAGATATCTCTACTTGTCCTCTTTTTTTTACATTTATTGGAGTTATTGATATATTTTCACGGTTTGTTAGATGACCAATTATTAAACAGTTGGCCTTGCAGTTTACCAGTTATTGTGGCAATTTATGTTCAACGTTTATTTTCTTCTTATGAATTTTTGAAGTGGGCTGATTGTCTTTTGTTTAGCCGCCTATTGGGCCAATCAATCAACATATGGGAAATTCTCTTAGCTTTAGACGTGGAGCACTTATCCAGATTTGTCGATATTGTTTACCCTCTCAAATCTAGTCGGTTAATTTCCAAGTTTTGAATTCTCCCTGTCAACAACGTATTGATCACACTTTTTTTTTTTATGTTACTATTTACTACTTTGTATGATGGTTCTGAATTTCAGTTGCGGCCAACCACAAACTGTTTTGGCCAAAACCAGTTGAAGCCGACTCTTTCTCGCTAAATGTAGGGAAGTTGCTACAGAATGTGGTAGATTAAATACAATTATTTAACATCTTTGGTTACTTGGAAAAGTCATGAATATTAGAAATATTTTAGACCTCTAGGCACCATGCTCCATAATACAGTATCAACAATCAATCCTAATCATATTTGTTTATATATTTAATAGTTTTTAGCTATTGACTTTACATAATGTTGAAAGTAATATTAAAACAAGGGCAAATTACAAATACCTCCCCTCAACTATACACCTCATTTCATATTGGTCCCTCAACTTTTTTTTTTGAACAACTTGATCCCTGAACTATGTTCCGTTTTAATTTAGACCACTTTGTCAACTTTTGTTCCGAAAATACCTTTTCCTAGTAAGCATAAGTTAAATATTCTAAAACAACTTTGAGTCTTATTGAAAATCGATAAGGGTATTTTCGGGATAAAAAGTTGACGGAGGGGGACTAAATGCAGATGGAGCATAGTTCATGGATCAAATTGTTCAAAAAAAAGTTTAGGGATCAAAATGAAATGTGGTGTATAGTTCAGGGGAGGTTTTGTAATTTGCCCTAAAAACAATTGTCTGCATGCATATGCAAGTGTTTGTAACTACTTGCATTGCAACATTATTGACAAAATAATATATGATGTCACCATATAACATTGACGAGGTGGAGTGATATCATTGTCTTCATGGTCATCAACAATGTTTCGGTATCTATAAAGGTGAGAAATAATAATGTCAATATTCTATAATAAAAAAATGGATGAGAAATGAGAATAAATGGGTCAATCTCTGTGGGTAGGGCGGCCCATTTTTGTACCCAAGGTTATGTATATGAACCACATGCTCTCCTCACTAGTGGCTTTTCATAAAATACTAATATTTAGTTAAACTATTAAAATAATATGTTTCTAATAGTAATTTCTACACTATTGTGTTTTTGGCCACGGTAGCTCCAAGCTATAGTGTCTTGAACAAAGTTACTGACTGAAAACTCGGATTTTGTTTTTTTAGTGCTTGTCAGTGCCATTGGTTTAAAAATGCCTTTATTTCAAGTAAACCAAAAGATAGCTTTGGAATCTGTGCAAAATACAGCTCCAATGATTCTCTATTAAGGAGAAAGTCACCGAGACATTAATCCTGTGGAAGCCACAGAGACCCTAGTTTTCTTGGAGAGACTTCCCCATCAGAGACCTTTGTCTCTCTCAGTTTGACTATGGTGACTTCCATTTCAAAGGGTGATTAGTTTCTCAGGCTTTATGTAAGAGGGCACTCAAAAGCCTCTAACCTAAATAATCATGGAGCTAGTCACACGTGCAATGGTGTGGACTTCACTTTCACTTAAAGCCTGAGAGAAGTCTTGTTTTGCGTCACATCACAAATTCTAAGACTTTTAATTGAGTTCTTATCGGGAGAAATAAGTTCTCTAAATTAATCAAAATGATTCTACCTTCAAAAAATTAGTGAAATCAAAAGGGATATAAATGCATGACAAATACAATCATGTGGTGTGAATAAATCAAGTCAAAACAAGTCTTTGGGAAAGTGATTGTCTTCAAATCTCCTTTAACCTTGGCTTGACTGCGTCAAGAGAACAACTTTATGGACACTTAAATGATTCAATAAAAAAAAAAAAGTCAAAATTTGCTTCTGAGAAAGGAATCAAGCCTCAGATTCCCTTTAGGGAAAAAATTGCAAGCATTCTCGGGCTATCTTCAGTTGAACCAAGCAAATAAAAAACAAGTATCTGGGAAAGGATCATGTCCTTGGACCCCTTTACACTTGGCTTGTGTTGCATTGATGGAACGAATCCATGGCACTCTCGGGATATCTTCAGTTAGATCAAGTCAAAATTGGCTTCTAGGTAAGGGATCAAATCCTCAAACTCCTGTACCCTTGGCTTAGGTCGTTTCGAGGTAACAAGTCTCCTCTCGTTTGATCTTCAACCAAGTCAAAACAAGCTTATGTGACATGTATCAAGTTCTCGAACCCTTTTTATCCTTGGCTCAGGTAGGGAATAAGTCCACCAACATTGTTGTGTGATCTTCAATTAAATTAAGCAAATAAAATCAGACTTGTAGGAAGGAATCAAGTCCCCATGCCTCTTTACCTTGGTCACCATAAGGGATCAAGTCACTGGGCACTCTCAGGTGATCTTCAATCAAATCAAATAAATTTAGGGAAGGGTTCCAAGTTCACAATCAGACCTCTCTTGCCCATAATCTGGTCATTGGGAAGGGTTCGAAGTCCACGTATGGACTCTTGTTTGAGATCTAATTCATTCCGAGAGAGAGCCCTTGGACAATTTTGAATGATATTCAAGTAGGTGGAATAAATCCTTCAGACCCCCACTCTTGTCAATTGACTTGATAAGGGAGCAATCTCCCAGACACCGATGACCCGATTCACATTGACTCACTGAGGGAAAGTCCTAGGACACCCTCGATGTTGGCTGCTGCAGACCCTATGCCCCTAAACCTGATCAAAATTGAAAGCTAAATCTACAGATCAATGCCCCTAAACTCTATCAAAAGGCAAGTTCAAAGCTAAAGCTACAAAACCCTATGTCCCTAAAATGGACCAAAGTCTAAGTTTAAAGCCAAATTCATGGACCGTAATGTCCTTAAATTAGCCAAAAGTTTAATCTAAATCTGGAGACCTCCATCCCTAAGCTGGATCGGAGTCCCTAAACTGGATCACTTCAATACCAAACGATGAACGAAGTACTTATATGTTTGTTTCCTCGTTCAATGAGTGTTGTACCTTGAGGTTATGCCCTTTGGTTAAATGTCATGTAACTATGCAATTCAAATTACGAAGATTATCTATTCAGGTTTCTGTTTGTTATCTATTCAGCACTATAGTCAAAGGTTCTCCCAACTTAGGAGATAAGTAATGATGGTGGTTTACACCTATTGGATTTACTATAACCCACATACAAAAGCGTACTTATAGGGTGAGTTTGATTTAAATCTATTCTCTCTCTCTTACCAAACAAGTTGACCACATCATTCTATGAGGTCAAGGAGCAACCAGGGTGTCGGGGACCCTGCACCTCAATAATATGCATACTCTTAAAATGCTCTTCCTTATTATTACCTAGTACTCTTCTTTAGCATGCATCTAATTTTCAGCTCAACTTCTATTTCCCTGTGTATATGTCTGAATGTTGTCCTCCTGGCATGCGGGCAACTGATAAAATCCATTCAGCTCAACTTCAATATGAATATAAACACACAGGTGAATGGTAATATGTGCTCGTGCAATAAACATTTTATGTATACATCCATCATGGTCCATAAAGTTTGAGAAGAAGAAATTTCTTCTCAAAGATGTTTTACATCTAAGTTTCATTTAGTAAATAAAGAAATTAACAAAGAATGAAGAATGCAATCATCAATCACATAACTTTTGGTTACAAATCAGTCCATCTCGAAATGATCTTCTAATGGTTCCAATCCTCCAATCCAAGCAAATTATCCATGTAGTTGATCATAACATTAATAAGACCATTTCCTTTATTAAGTCTTGCTTAGAAGAGCTTCCCTATCGAGGAAGCTGTTTTTTTAATCTCCCAGACACATTTGGGAGGACAACTTTTGACGAAAGATGTTTTCACCCCATTCTTCAAAAGCTTCCATGGACGTTTTCCCAGAAAGCCAAAAACAAATTCGAAGCTATTTTTTTTTTTTTCATTAGGACAAGTTTATCCTTATATATTTGATAGAACTCCTTCAGAAATTCAATGCAAGTAAAAAACCTTAATTTATCTCCTTCGTCCCTGCATGCCTCTCCTCTCTCTTGTCTCATATTTTTCGTCATGATGTTGCTAAAAGCTCTAACCGACGAGTGATCTTCCTATGTGATAACTCTAGTGCATCTCCTCACATTTTCTACTTCGTTGAAACCCATTAGATACCCATCGTTGCCAACCCACCCATCCCACCTGCCGGAATCCGGAAGCTCTTTTGAGATGGTGTTATCATACCCGGAAACTCTAAGGCTCCAAAAGCTCTTTTAAATTACATTATATGCTATCCAAGCATGAGAACTATGGTCCAACTGCCATTATTTTTATCAATATTTGTGTAATTTCATGTTTTTCTGTTAGAAGTTGTTTAATAACATTTTGTTTTCATTCATCATAATTATGCAAAACTCTTTGTTGATCTGTCAGGTTCCTATAGATTCATGTGTTGTAGGAGTCCACTCTGCCTTCTTGCAACAGGTGATGTGTATGCAAGTTTTGGATGAATATATATATATATATATATATATATATCTATATATATATATATATATATATATATATATATATATTAAAACTTCTGAATTACCGCAGTTTTCTTTTTTGGGGTTTTATATGATCTATAGATGAAACAATTTTCAGGCATCATATATCACAGGTGGAGTTTATCTGAAGCCCCAACAACTAGACGGTCTATTTCAATATCTTTCAGTAAGTTCTGAGTTTCTTAGGTCACTTGCACCTTGAAACATTGTATATGGGTATTAGAAACACAGTACATCAAAAGATTGATCATGCCTTTTTAATTGCACCAAAATAGACATTTATTAGTTTTATGATTTTTTTGTTTGTTTTCACTCTTGGAGAAGAGCATTCCATTTCTGGCTAATAGCTAAGAGTATTAGACCACAAAAGCTTTACCAGATTATTCTTTTCATCAAGAGTACTCACAAATATTTACTCCTAAGTATCTGAATAAGCATGAATCTGAAAGTAGTTTGAAGTAAAGAATGAACAATTTCTTCGGCATGATAGCCGAGAATCAGCAAAATATTTAATCAATGTTGTTAATGTTGACCAACAAATTTAATGCTAGTCTTTTCAAAAGTACCTAAACGACTATGCTTTCATAAATTCTAATGTGATTCTACTTGGACTCCGTAGTGATATAATTTACATGAGTCTCTCAAGATTGGATTGGATTGGATTGAAACCTAAGATTTGAGAAGAAGAAAGCATTGAATAGCTAACAAGGTGAATGCTATAGTTGGCCAAGTGGACAACCACAAGTGTGGGGATTTTTTTAGGAGATCCACCGCCAACTACATGCCTTTAGGTCCGCTGAGGTCAATACTTCTCATTACAACTTGTTTGTAGGAGGTGCCTCCATGCTCCTCGTTGGTTGAATGTGTGTTATGCACTCAAGCGAGTGCGATCCATCGTTGCTGCCCACTTGTTTGAGGAGTCCACAGTACGGACCTACACAAAGCCCATGGCCCCGAAGGGCCAAATGCTCTCAGGCACTCAATTCAGTCTTGAGCATAACGTTGAGGGGACAAGAGTCTTAGCTCTCATACTTGATGGCCTCTGGATTCCTTTTCCTAGTAACCGATTATAGGATCGATGTCCTCAAGGAACATGTCGGATGTAAGCGACTAATGTGGGGGTAAAAATGTCGTCATCAACAAAATAGATGACAAGAAAGCATAGCCTATAATTGTGACAGTCAAACAACAAAACTAGTCATGATCGGCCATGTTGGAGCTAGTCGTTATGATGATCTGACCAAAGTCGATTTGTTAGAGATGGCATCGAGGGCAATCAGTACCTGCTCCCTTATTCATAGCAAGAAGATCAAGTCCGATCGTCGTGTAAAGCTACTGTAACTTCCATTTTGGTCCTGATGGCAAACCAAACACCCATACTCTTTTTTTGGGCTTTCAACAAAAAGCATTCCTTATGAAGTTTTCGTAGATGATTACATTTTTAGATTTATTTCGAAACAGAAGTAGTCCATTTCCTTCCACTTTGTACTATACTGGTTGAAGAGGAGGAAAACGGGCAAGAATACTCTACTAAAACACTTCATACAAACATATATCACATGCGCTCGCTTGATCGTGAGCGAGCAGCCGGGAAGGAGGGAGGGAGGGAGGGGAGATGATTTAGAGCCAGATCCTACTGTGCCACGACAGGGTTTCCAAATTGGAAGTCTAAAGTACCAAAAAAACTAAAAAAATATTGTTCATTCGAGGACCCTTTGAAGCATAAGTTAAAGCATTTCAATTTTGACAATATATGGTTTTGGACATTTCAATATTTAGGATTATGTTCCAGGGTGTGGTATTCATAATTAGAAACATATCTTGTTTTTTTTACCGATAGGATTTTAGGCTCCAAATCGTACCGATATTAGTCTACACTACTCTTTCTCCTCCTCTCTATTACCGATGTATTTGTGTTGTGTTACGATTATACGTTGGTTGAAAATGCATGGTTTGGCCTAAACTTTTCTTTATGACTTATATCTTAGAACCATAGTCACAAAGTTTGGGTTTGGCAATAAGTCGGCGAGGGTAAAACTCGGAAAAGTTTGGCGAAAATCGGAAAGTTTGGAAAAAAACAGGTAAAAGTCAGGGGAGAAAACGGATTCGGGTTTTAATTGACGAGGGTGAAATTTGAAAAAAATGGCAAGTTTGGGACCTTCAAAAGTCAAGTTTTTAGCCTACATTTAAACAACTAAGACATTTCTAACGCGACTTATATAAAGATGATAGGCCAACAACAACAAATGAACTTAGTTAATCATGCAACAATGCAAATGCAAGTATGCAATAATGCAACAAAGCAGCAACTTGACAAAGTGACATACTAAGTTATGAACATCATGATAAGTTGATAACGACATCCCAAAAGAAAATATTACAAAACTTAATATGTCCATTGTCCAATAGTCACTAATAAAAATAGAATAAAAAATATAAACTAAGCATTCATCATGTCATCGAGAGCATCCAATGTCAAACTTGCATCATCCTCTCTTGCTTCATTCTCTTCATCCTTCATGGATTCAATGTCATCGGACTCATAATCGGAAGAAAGTTGAAATTCAATGTCATCGGCTTCATCATCAATACAGTCACTAAGTTTGGCCAAAAAACGTATTTTTTGTAACCTTTTTTTTTCCAATAAAAATGCCAAAAAATGTAAATTTGGTAACCTGTAAAAATCGAAAAAAAAAAGGATAACAAATCGGCTGCATATTAAGTCGCGTTTTAAACGCGTTTTTTTTTAAAAAAGCCGAACTTTGTGACTATGCTTAGAACATGTGAACCAAAATCGAAACTTTTGGTGGCTTTTGATATATCTGTCGAATTGTCACATAATGATCAGCCATAACCATAACCATCGAGCCATGTCCCATCTACTTGGGGTCAGCTTTATGAATGCTTCATTGCCATTCATTTATGTTTAGGGTTATATATGTTGTTGTCATTGAAAGTTTTTCCATGTCTTATCCAACACCTCCATTAATGTTATTCTAGGATTTCCCCTTCCTCATTGAACCTTCCATAGTAATCTGAGATCCTCTCCTTTTGTGCGCCACCTCTGCTCTACGTAGTATATGCCCAAACCTTCTTAATCTGTCTCTATTATCTTGTCCTCCATTGGTGCCACACCAACATTTCCTCCAATCGTCCAATTAACTCATTCCTCACTCTATCATTCATAGGTTTACTGCACATCCACCTCAACATCCTCATCTTTGCCTTGCTCATTTTATGAGCTTGAGCTCTCTTTAAATGCCAACATTTTGAGCCTTATAACATTGCGGGCCTTATCGTTGCTTTGTAAATTTACCCTGAAGTCTTAAAGACATCGATGACCATAATGCACTCCTGAAGCGCCTCTCCACTTCATCTAACCAGATCTAATCCTATTTGATATACCATCATCTATCTCTCCATTTTTTTGTATCATAGACCTAAGGTATTAGGAATTACCGCATTGTTCAATTTCTTGACCATCATTTTGAAATGAGCTTCATTATCATTATTTTCTTTAGTAAAACTGCACTCCATAAATTCCGTCTTAGCTCTACTTATTTTTAAACCTTTCCTCCACGATTCCAGTTTAGCGTGTAACCCTATCCTTGTCTCATCGACTAACACTATTTTACCTACAAATAATATACACTTTCTTGAATATATTAGCAATGAGTTCACAATGACAAGAGTTAAAAGATATAGGCTTAAAGCTGACCCTTGGTGAAGTCCCAAAGTGACTGGAAATTCATTTTTATCACCACTGTTACTTCTAATGCTAGTAATTGCTCCCTCGTACATTTCTTCAATAATTTCCTATGATCTATAGACACGGACACGGGAGTCGGACACGGCAACATCATAAAAGATGGATACGGAGACACGTGGATATATATATATATATATATACTAACAAAATTATGAAATTGATATAAATTAAAAATTACTACCCCTTCGAAATTCGACTCCTACACAATGTACCATTTTCCTCTGTTCACCCAATTAGAGAAGGAAGAAACTCGCAACATTCGGTTTAATAACATGGAGCGATAGTATCATGCCGTGTCGACACTGGTGGACACGGGAATCCGTGTTGACACGGGTTGACACGGCTCTGAGGGCTCAATTAGAGGTGTCCCCCATATCATATAGATAATTTCAATATAACCGTGAGGCACCATTTTCTCTTTTAAAGTTGACCAAATTACATCTTATGATATTCTATCATAAGCTTTCTCTAAGTCAATAAAAATTATATGTTCTCTAAATCTTTCCATCATTTGTATCAACAAGAATATAGCCTCGATTGTGGATTTTCCTGACAATTTTGAACGTCACCTCTATTCTTTTGTGCATGTACCATGATACTTCGCCAATCATTTGGCATCGTCCTTTTCTCAAGATTTTAATAAATAAACTAGTTAAGCAAATTAATCCAGTTCTTCCTGGCATAATGATCAACAGTAAACCTAAAATTTCATTTTGTGGCCATGATGCTTGGGAAAAATGTCTTTAAAACATTAGGGTTTTGGTCCAGTTATGTTTTAGGGTGCGTAGATCATGGTGAATGTTGTGGATAATAGATTTGGATGGCACATCGTGCATTTTTATTGTTATGCGAAACCCTTTCCCGTACATTTTCTTGTATTATATCCGTACCCCGAGCACAAATACACACACAAAAGCCTTATTCCGTCAAGATGGGACTATGAAGCACTAGTTTTTCGAGATGTTCCCACACAAAAATTAAGCATAATTTTACATTCGCCTGACAACCCAATGTCACCCTCCCCTATTTGTGCTAGGAATCATCATGCAAACCATTTAGCGTTAGGGCTAGTGCACAAAATGTGGGGGTAGGGGGTACCTAGAGAGAGAATTGATTAATATAAAAGAAAATAAAATAAATTGGTAAATGAAACCATAATTGATACACTTACACTTAACATACTCAACTCTTCCCAACAACGTGAACTATCCTGACTAATTGAACTAGAACACCTTATTAACCTTACTAAATCAATTTCCTAAAAAACCTGTTACATCCCCAGTCCTTTCCTTCCTTTTTTTGTTTCTTCAGAACATTTGTACCAAATTCGACAAGGATTTTGGACATATTTGTCGGATACATTTACCTCCTCGTTGGATAAGTCCTAATTGAGCTTGATAAAATGTACTATAGGATGCAAAAGGAAAGCTTGCTGGTAATCTTATAAACTTGAAAAAAAATTCCTTGTCGCACACTCGCTCTTAACCACCTTAGGGAACCTTCTTCCTGTTATTGGAAAATGAACAAAAGGGACTGTTACTAGCTTCAGAGCGTAGACACACAGAACATGATGATGATATAGCTCTTGGCTTCATTTGGAGTTATTTGCATTGGATTTTGCAGTGTTAGTAAAATTTCTTAATTAGGGTCCGTTCTTTTGACGAGTAAATTAGGTTGGAATTTGATTTACTTGGGTAATCTAATTTTGTGCTACGTTCTTTTGTCCAATGTCCAAGTAAATGGTTTTCCAAGATTCTTTTTTTTCCTAGTTTGGTGGCACAAGAGTCCCACCAAAATTGGTCAGAAATGGATTGCTTACCATGGGCGAGACATTATTTACCTGAGAGGACAGCAATATTTCAGATTTTGACTTTGCTAGGGTTGAAAAGAACACTAAATATTGATGTCTCAAGAAAAAGTGTTGAATTTCTCCGGTTCAAAAGAACAACGGAATTTTTTTCCATAAAAAATCAATTGCATGCGTAATCTATTGTCTAGGAAATTAATTTTCCTAGGTGGTCTTTTTCTGGCGAAAAGAATGGACCCTTAATTTTTGTATTCTCACAATGTGGTCTGTTTGAAAGTAAGACAATACACATTTTGAATTAGATCTTAACCTATCACAGACGACTCAAGTATATTATGTTTAAGAAACGCTTGTATGCAAGGATGAAAGGTTGTTACTTGTTAATGATATAAGATTAGATAGCCCGTGTGTCGTTTATTTCTTTCGGTCTGTCTCGTTTGCTTTTTCATATGTTATGATTTTGAATTATTTCTTGATATGTAGAATGGATAGTTGAAGATTAAATCTTGAAATGGAACATATCTTTTAGTGTCTAGATAATATTTTACTATATCTTCTTGTGATCTAGATTTACAATTTAATTCAGTGAAATCCTCTTAGAAAGTTTTGATTTTGAGAACACTATGCTGTCAATATTGTGGACCTTACACATTTACCTGATTTTTCATATTTCTTCAATGAAAATCTAACAGGACAAGAGAAGGTGTGCACAAAAATAATGAATAGGGCACTCATCAGCCTCCCGTCTCACTGTTTTCCTTGAAAATATGATTGTGTTTCTTGTGCTTGCTTGATGCAAACTGCTTCTAATTAGTTGTTGATGTTCTTACTCCTTATCCATGATGTCGGGTAGGGTCCCTTGTTGAAATTTGTTCAGATATTTATCATCAATCATCATTATCCAAGTCTTCTTCCACCAATATGCTGTTATACTATGGAGCACAACTCTAATTAAGACGGCTCCACAAAAGTTTGATAATTTTTTTCTGGCCAATTGCCAACCTGACAGCCCTCTAACCTTGGCTCTGAAAACCTGACCAAGGTAACTTGGTAAGAGAGGGGTTTTCTAGGAAGGCTAGTTGGTGTGCAGGAAGACTTACCTTGTCGGTTATGCAGTTCATGCTCATGCAACCAGGGAGCATTCCTCCAACGTTCCGTTAGGCTAGGAAAGATACTATACCGAAGGGGGTGGAAGATAAGATTTGATATAGGAGCTTGCAGATCATTCGTGGCAAAAATTAAAGGCAAAAGGGCCAGAGTGCAACAATATTTCCATATCAGTTCCTTTCCATGGTCGAGTGAAATGTTTTTTGCGTTATAAACAATTGTTTTATTGTTTTTAACTTATGGAATTTATCTGATTCTTCATATTTCATTAATGGCAATCTAATGATAAACAAGGGTGAGTGCAGCTATATTAAGGCCACACACTCATCGGCTTGTGATTCTCCCTATTTTGATTATAAATATGATTAGAATGTCTTGTGTTTGATTGTTGCAAATTACTTATTGTTTCTAGTTAGTTTCTGTATCCATGTTCTCAGGTGAACATTAGCAATAAACCTCGCCTACATGGGTTTGGCTATTAGGATCCCTCTGGTGATCGGCTCCTGTCCATGGCTGTCTTATGAAATATTGTTTTGTGATATATTCTGATATTATATTGTTTTTTGAACATATGGGAGTAATGTTGACAACCAGTATGATGATGCCATCTCCATATCAAACTCAAGTGTATTAGAGATAATATGGATCTCTATTGGTTTATTGCAAATCTCTGCTCTTTAACTTCATCATTTTGATATTATGACCTCATGGACTATGCAGGCGGTATTTGCGACTGATTTGCAATCACGAAGCTTTTTGCAGCTTCCTAGACCAGTAGGGGTAGATTTTCGCGCTTCGTACGTGGTTCTCCATTTGTTTATTTATTTAATTGCATTTGATTTCCTCTCGTGGACTTCCATGAATGATTTTTATTAGTAATATTATACTTCTTGACTTTCGTACTTGATGAGAAGTTAGAAAGTATGCCTGACTAGCTTGTTCAGACAGAAATTGGAGAGTAGAACATCTAAAGAAGATGTACATGCCATGATTCATATTTTTCGATTTGCTAACATCAAAGAATGGCGATGTGAGATCTTCACAAGTTCCAAGCATGGATCTGTATAACATGAGCCTCCTCTTTCACTTGTTGAGCAATAGTTTTCCATATGTTACTCCACTCATTGAACACTAATTTTGCACATATAACCATATCTTTAACCTCAACAGTTATGTGCACGTGATTTCATAAGAAAGATCCCTCGATCACACTGACAACAACCGTGCTGTCACTCCCAATATGTACATATAAAAGCAAGGCTTGAAAATTTGGGTTCAGGTTTGGTTCGGTCCGGGAAAACATGAACCCTTTTGGGTTCAGCCTGTTCTGCCATTTTAGCAAAAAATATTGGAAAATCAGAGAAACCAGAAATTTCAGGTCTGATTCAGCTAACTCAACTCCTCCAAGCAGTGCCTTCGCTACACTTTAGTGATCACTTGTTGCAACTGGACTACTTATTCACCTTCAGCTTCTATCACTTGGGCCTCCTCCAAGCAGTTTGATTCAGCCAATTAGTACCTAATTTGGGCTTCATTCGTCTGAATAGAGTCTGATTCAGCTGAACCGGTACAAATTGAATACGAGCTAGAACGAATCCGAACTAGGCCGGATCGATGGATTGAATCCGAATTGGGAAAATTTCAGGTTTGGGAGATGTTTCGGTTTGGATTGTCTGAAACCCAAACCGTAAACGAACCTTCGAACCATACATTACAACTGGTTCTACAAAATGAGGTTTTGAATTCTGCATCTGGCTTGCATAGTTGGGGTGGGGTGCAGGGCTTTGTTCCTAAGGCCCCGTGTTGCTTTGCACTTTGCAGAGCCCTGAAACGTTGCTAAATGTACACATTAGTATCACTCGTAGCATACCAGTCACTTTCCTCAATATTTGGATGTCGTAATGCAGTAGTAAGCATCAATGATGGTAATAGTCTAGCCTTGTGCCATCTATTTGGGGAATCTTAAATTCTTCTTTGGCAACCATTCCTGTTAAGGACTATCTCCATTGTTACCACAGGTTTTTCCATATCCTTTTTAACAACTTCTATCAATTTTATTTTAGGTAATCTAAGACTCTCTCTTTACTGGGTTTACGCAAGTATGCTCTCCATTATAACATGCTTATACGATCTTAATTTGTTCTCCCTCAATTTGTGCAACTCGTAAATTTCCTCTGAACTCACTTTGTTCTTCCTAGTATTGCCGTACATACACTTCAACATCCTCATCTCTAGCATGCTCATCTTGTGTGCCTGAGTGCTCTGTATGGCCCAGCCATACAACGTGGTCTTAATTTTTTTTGTGGGAAAAGTGTGTGATCCTTATTCATATCCAGTAAAATTTATGTCTTAAATCCACGTGTCATTGCATAGCATCCCTGAAGGTCTCTCGACTTCATCCTACTGACTCTTTCTATTGGATATATCCTTTCTTTTCATTCTTCTATATAATAGATCCAAGACACCGAAAACAATCGCATAGTTGTATTTATTGGCCATAAAATTTGACTAGAGCTACATTATCATTACTATTTCTATTAGAATTGCATTCCATATACTCTGCTTTGCTCTACTAATTATTAGATCCTTCTTCCAAATTCTACCGCCATAATTCCAATTTAGTGTTTGACCCTATCATTCATTGATTAATGCTGTATCAACTGCAAATAACATACACCCTTGTACTTACTGGATATTAGCAGTAAGTTCATCAATGATGGCAGTCTCATATATACCGTTACAAGAGACTAGCACCTGTTAATAGAAGAAACACACATATATACCTGGAAGAATGGCGCTTGCATGTATCCTACGCATCAAAACAAACTCTCTTTTGGTTCATAGAGGGTTGTATGCTGATAAAAAGTGAAAATGATGTATGTGTTAAACTGATATAGAGATCCATCATTTGTGTATGTAATTATAAATATTGAGATAAGAGTGAACCCAAAATGAAGTGTGGAGCAAATGACTTAAACAATCACAAGAAGATATCGAAGCCTTTTAATCTGATCAGTTTTGTGTTCCATGAAAAGGGTACTGTGCTTTGGAGCGAGAGATGGTGTATTGCATTTGCATAAGCATACTAATAGGAAACCACCAAAGATGATGGAGACTGCATCATGCTTGAGGAAGGAGTGAGGTGGAGAACATGTTTAATATTAAGGCGATATAGATCAAGTAGATAAGATCTCCAATAAAATGCCAATATCAGGAGTATAAGAGGCTTGTTAGTCAAAGCTTATTGTGAAAGTTGCATGTATGTTTTGGATGTTCTGGAGTTGATGGTGCAACCATGTTTACACTTATGGAGAAGGCCATATTGGGACCACATTCGGTTATATACTAGAATATTTGAGCACAAGAAGCCATCAATAACTAAAAGCATTTAAATAACCTCAATTTCATAAATTTTAAATCAATAAAATCACTTGTATCAAAATAAAACTTTTCCTTGAAACACATGCACACTACATGAAGCATGAACATCGCTTGGCTATTCGACTGTTATAGCTGATCAAGGCAATGAACATCGCTTGGCCGTTGGACTGTTATAGCCGATTTTCAACATATCTGGGTTATTGGTCGGTTAATTGTGTATTGAGTTATTTTTTGGCAAGGTTCTAAAAAGCGCTAGGCGCTAGTCGGGCGGTGGGGGGCCGTCTAGCGCCTAGGCGGGGCCTAGGCGTTTTGCCCTTTTTTTAAATTATTTTAATTATTATTTTGATATTATATAATATATATATATATATATATATATATATGTTTAAAGATTAATATAAGTTCAAGATTATCCCAAACCATTATTTTAAAGAACAAGTATATAACCATAATTCAAGATTGAGTGATTAACAAGAACAAAAGCAAATATGGTCCGCCTGGCCAGCCTCAGCCTGCCTAGCCCGCTTGGTCAGCCTGGCCAGCCTCAACCCGCCTGGCCCGCCTGGTCAGCCTCAGCCCGCCTGGCTCGCCTGGCCAGCCTCAGCCCGCCTAGACCGCCTAGGCGGCCGCCTTGCCCCGCCTAGCTCCGCCTGGGAGCTTGGCCGCTTTTCTGGAGCGCCTAGGGCCTAGGCGAGGCGGTGGGGGGCCGCCTAGCGCCTAGGCGCCGCCTAGGCGGCCGCTTAGACCGCTTTTTAGAACACTGTTTTTTGGTGTCAACAATAAGATTAGCAAAAAGTGAAACTAAAAAGCTATGATCTATAGACACAGACACGGGTGTCGAGTGTCGACACGGACACGGGAGTCGGACACGGCAACATCATAAAAGATGGATACGGAGACACGTGGGTATATATATATATATATATATATATATATATATATATATATATATATATATATATACCAACAAAATTATGAAATTGATATAAATTAAAAATTTCTAGCCCTTCAGAATTCGACTCCTACACAATCTACCATTTTCCTCTGTTCACCCAATTGGAGAAGGAAGAAACTCGCAACATTCGGTTTAATAACATGGAGCGATAGTATCATGCCGTGTCGACACGGGTGGACACTGGAATCCGTGTCGACACGGGTGGGCACGGCTTTGAGGGCTCAATTAGAGGTGTCCCCTATATCATTGCTAAAAAGTCTATAAGCCATTCGGGGTGTATCCGTATATGTACCATTACCATCACCGTCATCAGAATCGTTGGCGAACCTACCAGCATCAAAGTCATTCTTTCTTCCGTGCATTGTTAAGTGCGACTGCATATGTAATTGTGCGGTTGCATAAACAAAAGTAGACTGGTATTTGGGTTGTGCGAAGACCACACATGCGTATAGCAGCTTGTGCGGCCGCAAAGACTGTACGACCTCATAATGTAGTTATGCAGTCGCATAGTGTATTATTTGGCCACACAATTTCCTATGCGACATAAGAGGTTTGAAGACTGCACATCATATAGGAGCTTGTGCGACTGCATAAAACTGAATGCAGTCTAATATAGTTATGCGACCACACAACTACATTGTGCGACCCCATAATAAAAAACGCACAACATGGATGTGTGATCGCACAATTGCATATGTGATCAACTCAGTCTAAGTTGTGCGTTTGCATGCCACACTTTGCCAGCACCGCTCCTATGTATTGTGCTATAACATAAGACAAAATGTATCCGCACAATGTAGTTATGCCATCGCCAACTACATTGTGCGACCGCACAATAAAAAAATGCACAACAGGGATGTGCGATCACACAATCGTGTATGCGATCAGCTCAGACTGAGTTGTGCATCCGCACATGGCACTTGACAACACTGCTTCTATGTATTGCTCATCTACTTTTACCTTCTCATCTGTCCTCACGAGCACCTCTTTTACGTCTAATTTACCATTTCATCTTCTTCTCTTCTACTATCCCCTCAATCCCAAAATCCCACCACTCCTCAACTCCTAGCTGAATGTTGATACTTGATCCAACATCACCACTTGAGAGGCGGTATATATTGGGTAGAAATGGGTAGGAGGGTTTGGACCATTGAAAAATAATCCCTAACCATTAGGACTGGGCGGTTGCATGAAGTCTATGCAGCCTCTTAATATTCTGTGTGGTCGCAGTACTGTCACGTGTCACCCACATATGTGATCTTATGGGTGCTGACCACATATGCAACCGCATAGACACATATATAGTCGTACAC
The DNA here is from genome assembly GCA_947650365.1 of Chamaelirium japonicum. Taxonomy (NCBI): domain Eukaryota; kingdom Viridiplantae; phylum Streptophyta; class Magnoliopsida; order Liliales; family Melanthiaceae; genus Chamaelirium; species Chamaelirium japonicum. Next base: position 39,626,449 of record OX393553.1, on the reverse strand, counting down.
GACAACACTGTCCGAAGCTATTGTGGATAATGTGGCATGATATGGCTTCGGACCTTATAAGTTATAACTCAGAGTTTTTGCTATTTACCCCAAGGGGCTACCAGCCTCTCACAAAAAAAGCTCCTGCTATTGTTCCACCACATCCGGTTGTTTCATCTCAACTTATTCCTTCTAGCCTGATATGTTTAAAACATCATTCCTGTCATTTCATTCAACAATTACAATTATAATACTAATATAGATTAAACATATTGATCAATACACCTTTTAACCTCAGTGATGTCTTGGCAATGTACGAATCACACCTTTAGTAAGAAGTAGGCTTTATGTAGTAGTGACCTTTGCAGAACAATATTTTATGATGTTTTGCATACCTATCTGCATATTACTTCTCACAGCTTTGTGCTTGTAATGGTCTCAAAGCTTCTATATGCGTGCAAGATAAATTTTTGTTTAACTGCTTCGCATATAACTAGATGATCTTCTATTAGGGTTACTATAGCCCAAGTTTAAAATTTCACGATATAAACATACCGGATGTCTATGTTTCTCTATTTATTCTGGTTTCTCAATATATTAGAAACTAATTGCTGTAGATTTTCGGTTATCACTGAAGACTTTGTAAAATTTGTTACTACACCAATGGAAACCAATGTCGCTCCTATGTACATCTATTTTTAAACTACTGTGCTATGACTCAATACTTAAACACATTGTCTTACATCATTACATGTATGATTGCCATGCATTCTTCTAGAATATTTTTTCCTATAGAGGTGTACATTCTTTCAATAATTATGTCTGAGGATTGTGGATTGTGGTTGTTTCAGATGTTTCTGCCACAAAAAGACAATAGACATGGGGTATGTCTGTTCAGTTTGTTTGTCAATATTCTGCAAACACCACAAGAAGTGTTCCACCTGTGGGTGAGTACTGTTCTACAAAATCATTACAATTTCAAGTATTCTTCTCCTGAAAAATTAAACTTATATTACCATCAATTTAATAATCTGATAACTTGTAATTTTGTAAGGTGCAAGTTGTGCAACATCTGGTCAGTATTTCATTATTCATTTTGGCACTGTCATGTTGCCATGATTCTATATCCTAATTCCTATGTTATTGTTTCTCAAGTTTGGCTTCAATGTTCTGTTACCACATATTTGACTGTTACATTTGATAAAATAACAGTGGAATGAGCTATCTTAGGGCAAATAATCATCGTCATAGATGTTGCTTTCATATTATCTTGCAACTTTTGCGCCTTACCAACCACATTATTGAATTATATGTTTATTTTTTTGAGTTCTAGGATAGATCTTGATATGCTCTGTTTGTTACTTTCTTTACATACAAGTTCTGGTGCTAGTGAAAGATGTGTATAATTTGTTTTAATAGAATTCAAGAAGTAAGTTAGAAAGTTGAAACAATTTCAAAGAGCGTACATTGGGATAATGTGATATGTTCACGAGCATAATCCAAAGTGAAAGAAGCAACTATTACATTAAAAAATCATTGCAAGGTTTTTCTCAATTAAATTGTTTTTGTTTAATAATAATCATAAAACTCCGATATTTGATGAGCTTCTGACTGATCTCGTTAAATCAATGTAGTCAAGGCGCCTAGGCGTTTTGGGCTGTCTAGGCGAAGTGGCGCCTAGGCGACGAGTAATGATTTAATATTTAAATAATTTTATATATAGTATAAATATGTATATCATGATTTTAGTAATCTAGTAGCATGTTGATTATAATTTCACCACCTAAAAGTCAAATTATCTAGAAAGTATAGGAATACCGTACCCATAAACTGAATCAAAAAATAAAAAAACTAAAGAAAAAAATCTAAAAATCAGGAAAAATATATATTATGGTTTAGGTTTTAAGTTTAGATTTAATTCAACTCAATTTTGAAAAACCCCTAAATTCTTATGAACCCATCATAAGACTTTGAGTTAATTCAACTCAAATTGAGTTAATTTTACTCAATTTGAGTTAATTCTACTCACTTTTGAGTTAATACAACTCAATTTCGAAACATCCCCAAATTCTTATGAACCCATCATTAGAGTTTGAGTTAATTCAACTCAATTTTGAAAACCCTCCAAATTCTTATGGACCAATCATAAGAATTTGAGTTAATTAAACTCAATTTTGAGTTTCTTCAACTCAATTCGCGTTAATGCAACTCAATTTTGAGTTAATTCAACTGAATTTTGAAAATCCACCAATTTCTTATGAACTTTTCATTAAGAATTTGAGTTAATTCAACTCAATGTTGAAAAACCCCTAAATTCTTATGAACCCATCATAAGAATTTGAACTAATTCAACTCAATTTTGGGTTTATTTAACTCAATTTTAGTTAATGCAGCTCAATTTTGAGTTAATTCAACTCGATTTTAAAAACCCCCCAAATTCTTAGGAACCTGTCATTAGAATTTGAGTTAATTCAACTCAATTTTGAAAAAAAACCAAATTCTTATGAACTCATTATAAGATTTTTTGAGCTTATTCAACTCAATTTGAGTTAATGCAATTCAATTTTGAGTTAAAGCAACTCAATTATGAGTTAATTCAACCCAATTTTGGAAAAATCCCAAATTGGATCAAGTAAAAAACTGCCCAGGTGTTTAGGCGGTCCTAGTGCCCTGGCGCCAGGCGGTCCTAGGCCGCCTAGGGAAAACTGCCTGCCTAGGGGGATGCCTAGGCACCCAGAGGTCCAAAATGCCTAGGCGACGCTTTGACTGCAGAGCGTTAAATATGTGTCAAATTATGGTGATTTACTCTATATCTATGTCCATCTTTTTTCTGTAGAGATATGGGAACCTCTTGATGCTTTGTGATAGAAGATGCTTTTGTCCTTTAGAACAATACTGCCTAAAACCACAACCAACGTTGCTCTTGCGACTATGACCATCTTATTCGGAATTAACTAAAACATAACCACACCTTATTTTTGGAATTTTGTTGATTGTTTAACTTCATTTCAAATGGCGGTCTCCTAATTAACTTCTCTAATTCCTTGAGCTTCTATCATGATGCTAACCCATGTTCACAACTCAAAGCATGATTCGAGGGTATACATCAGTTATGCATGAAAATAGAAGATTGTTCAATTGAAAGTAGGTGACTTTTGTTTCTTTAATATTTTGGTGAAACATATTAACACTTATAGTGACATGTTGTGGCTATCATATATATAAGAGCATTTCTTAGAATTGCATGTAAACAAATTCTTGTTGTGCCATATAAGAGAGTATTGGTGGCACGGGTTGGGTTGGACAACCTTGTATTTTAACTAAGGGCTTAATCCATAGTGAACCCGCCCAGTCCAACCAATCCATGGTTCTGCCGACAAGACCAAAATGCTATGAATTGACTAGCATGATATGAAGAACCTAATCTCGTTCAACCTTATGAAGATGTTTCAAGAGAAATCCTTAATTTCAATTGGAAACTTGTTTTGTTGCAGTGCTTGTCAATTTAAAAACCTCTAAAGATAGGAAGTAAAAGATATTGAGTCAAGGCTTGATCATTAATTGTCAGAGTTATTGCCTCAATGTGTGTGTGTGTGTGTGTGTGTGTGTGTGTGTGAGAGAGAGAGAGAGAGAGAGAGAGAGAGAGAGAGAGAGAGAGAGAGAGAGAGAGAGAGAGAGAGAGAGAGAGAGAGAGAGAGAGAGAGAGAGAGAGAGAGAGAGAGAGTTTTATGCGAAAACACGACAATGGTAGTTGCCACACAACAAACCAGGACAAAAAAACTGGCTTCACCGGTGTAAACCGGAAAATTTTAGAAAAAGGAAAAAAAAAAACAACCACAAGGCTAGAGTGCGGTGAAGCAAACATGTGGCAAAAAAGGCAGGGCCCACTGAGTAAACGATTGTTCATCTGTTATAGAGACGTAAGTATCCAATAGAGAAAAAAAAAGAAGGAAAAAAGCCCTATCATTTGGTGACATGTATCAACTGCTAGGAGGGAAAAGGAGAGAGATTAAATTAACGGCTTGCTTATATAAGGTGCTTGTAGAACGCGCAGGACACAACTGGGTAGTAGAACACGTAGAACCGGGAGCCTGTTTACCTGTTCCTCAAGTTATTATAGGGGTATGGATTTGTTGGTACTTTAGTCTTTATATCCAATAAGTTCTATCATTTTTCAGGAGAAATAGTCACTTGGATAGTTTGTAGTGTGCCTGTAACTTAAAAATTTGAAGTTGTATAGTTTGAATTCTTAGATTGGGTGGGGTTTCCTATGGAGCACAGTTCTATGACGAGAAGTGATGTAGGAACATCATCATGTCAATCTATGTCAGGTATGTAGTTGTTGAGTGTAGATTTACTTTAGCCAATTTCATAGATTTTTAATAATCAATATCAATTTTGGCTCATTGCTAGGTTTGAGTTGGTTTGTGTCCAGTAGTTAGTCATGTTAAAAGTTGAAAATCTAGTCTACTTGATTAAGTCCAGTGTAGTCGGGTTGAGTCAGTCAAATTAGTGTTCAGGTTGAGTCAATCATGTCCCTTGGTCAAGTTGTCACTTCGTCAAATGATCAAGTAGTAGACTCAAGGTGTTGGGTTGGATTTAAGTTTGGTTGGAGCACCCCTGTTTTGGGTTTAACAGGATTTGTTGTAACATAGACATGTTATCAGACCAACGGTCTTCCATCATGCCGAAGAAATCACTTGATGGAGCGTTTTTTCTTATGCATCCATGGAACATGCGAGGAGTTATTGCAGAGCCTATTAATTGTGATATTTGGCTGTTTTTGGGAATTAAATCAGCCATTAAAGGATCGGTGATGTGGCGACGTATAATTGGAAGGTAATTTGTGGGTTGCTTGATAGAGACGAGCGCAACTTCGATGGGGAGGCCTTACCGCATAGCAACGTGAGGACGCCTATCACGGCGTGCCACATTGACCATTACGATGGCATGGTCAGAGGCACTCAATATGGCGCGTGGTGATAGGTATCCCCACGACATGCTGTAGGGCCTCCCCATCCAAGTTTTTTTCGATAGAGATTATGTTCTTGATGATGCAAAGAACGTGATGAGTTTTATTACTTGTTGTGCATGGAAAGTTGTGGTCAATTTTGAAAGGGACAATAAGGTCTTTCAACGGTTTTTAAATTCAAGATAGTGGTTGCAAACATGCAATCAACTACAACAAATTTCTATTCCTTGTTTTTCTGCAATACATGGTGACAGTGGGGCTCATGTGTCAGTCTTGTCTTGGCTGCCTGATGAAGAGCAAAAGGGAGCATGGGTTTGTGATAGCCCATGGGTAGTATGTCTTGATATGGATCATTTGGTTGTGGTTGAAGTTATAGGGTCACGCAGGCGATCCTTGTGAGTCCTCTCGAATATTGTGGGGGTGTTGTTACATATTAGAATGGGTTCAATTATTTAATACTATGAATATACAAGTATACAACTGGTGATGAAGACTGAAGAAACGTGGCAAACGTTATTCATTATCAAGTTGGGAAGAGTTATGATCAACAATCACAGCCGTCCTTTTCAATCAACTTGAATACAATCAGTGTCGCAGATGGAATCTCTCTTTTAATATGTTGTTACTAAGGATGGACTGATGTGCATGGCAAGGCTAAGAATCACAGCCGTCCTTTCATCTTGAAGCAACGCGTTTTCATCTATCTCTAGGAATCTGTTCGTCTGTTGCAAGTATTACTTTTCTTCGTTTTATCTCTCTAATCTACAAATAAGAGTTCTTGCTAATATAAAAGAAATTGAAGTTTGATAAATTTTTTTTGGGAAAGTTCTCTTTTTGTTTTTCGTTTGTTATTGGTATGCAGAGGAATCAACGAGACTCTCGATGCCCCCTTTCTGAATATTTTCTGGGTGAAAATCAACATGTTCGACGAATGTTGCACTAGATGCGGTTCGTCGTGCTCGCCTTAACACGGTCTTGCATCATGAAGGCTCCATGATAGGATTGAACATAATTTCATGACACATCAGACCTCCCACAGCCACAGGTTACACACTAGAGGGTTGATAAGGGTTGAGTTACCCAAAAGATGCTCTTATCTTCTAATCTAAATTTGGAATGCAATTGTATTATCATAATCTCTAAAATAGTTCTAAAGACTGTTTTCCCTGTAATCCAATGTGGTATGCCGGATAAGTGATCGGATGAATCATATATTTTTCTGGTGCATTTTCTTTGATTGTTTGGAACATTGTTTGGCCAGAACTGGATCCCGATCCCCCTGGGTTCGTCCAAATGACTGGTTTCGGCAAGTTTTGGTTCGATTTCAACCAGTTTCGGCCGAACCGGACCGAAATTAGTCCAAACCGACTTAAATTGAACTTGGAATGCATACTTATGCCTATTTTGGGTCATTTGTGTATCCCTCTAAACTTTAAGTGGGGTTTTCTGGAGAGAAAGTGCTTCTCCAATTCAAATCACTCCATTTTGAGGCTGAATTGGAGTGATTTTTTTTCCAGATTCTTACCGGATTTTCGCCTAAGTTGAGCAATTTGGGTAAGTTTTTCTTTCTTTCGTTCTTTGATTCTATGATTCTCACTTATAGATTTACGAAATACAATATAGATTTGAATAATTTAAGTAAAGATTTAAGAGATATTTTCTAACTTTCTTTTCATTTTCAAAATTAAAAATTTAAAAGATGGATCTACATGGATATAGTGTAGATCTACGTATATAAGTTATAGCCCTATAGATCTACATTTATAAGTTGTAGATCTAGATCCATATATCGTAGATCTACATTTATAAGTTGTAGATCTGCATCCATATGTTGTGGGTCTACATTTATAATTTTTAGATCTACATGCATACTGTCATTACTGTGTAGATCTACATTTATATGTTGTAGATCAATATGCATATGGTGTAGATCTACAAAAAAAAAGGTGTCATGTTTTTGAAAAAAAATAGATTAAAATTCAAATTTTGAATAAACTTTGGTGTAGAATGTAGATCTACATGAATATGTTGAAGCTCTACATGTACACGTTGTACACATTTACATTTTGCATAGGCCATTTGCATATGACATTTACATAGACCATTTGCATAAAAAAGTTGTGCATATATGGCCATAAAGTATGCCTAATTTTTCTTTTTCTTTTTCATTTTGGATTTTTAAAATATTTTTAAAAAATTCCGAAACCGAAACCATCGAAATTTTGGCCGAAACCGATCTCCAGGCGTCAGATCGAAACCGAATTCTCAAACCATGGTTTGGAAGCAAATGGGCTGTCAGCTCATACCCCGTATTCTCTCTCTCTCTCTCTCTATATATATATATATATATATATATATATATATATATATATATATATATATATATATATATATATATATATATATATATATATATATATATATATATATGGGGATGCTTAGGTGCGGTCTGCGGCCGTCCGATGCACCACTCCGTGCGTCGGATGCACGCGGCCGGTGCATCGGACGGCTGCAGATCGCACCTAAGCATACCCTATATATATATATATATATATATATATATATATATAGAGAGAGAGAGAGAGAGAGAGAGAGAGAGAGAGAGAGAGAGAGAGAGAGAGAGAGAGGAAACGGAAAATTAGCTGCCAGCCTATTTCAAAAAAATGGGCAACCACCCAGTTGATGCCATTAGGAGTCCTACAAAAAATCAGCACATTCTAAAACTCCTTGGGGCATCAAATGTTAGAAGTTTTATCGAGCGTTCGTTGTCACCGTTAATATGAAATATTACATTTGATGCCCCTAAAAATTTTAGAATTTACTGATTTTTTGTGGGTGTTCTATCTAAGATAAGTTGCTTATGCTCACAAAAAATCAGCACATTCTAACACTCCTAGGGGCATCAAATGGGTGGCTGCCCATTTCGTCGAAATAGGCCGCCAGCCTATACCCTGTATCCTCTCTCTCTCTCTCTCTCTCTATATATATATATATATATATATATATATATATATATATATATATATATATAGAGAGAGAGAGAGAGAGAGAGAGAGAGAGAATACAGGGTATGAGCTGACAGCCCATTTGCTGAAATGGGCTGTCAGCAGCAGCCGTCCGATTGCAAATTTTCGACCGTCCGATTTTGTTTTAAAAAACCAGCAGCTGTTGTACAGCTGTATTTTTTTTTTCCTCTCTTTCTCTCTCTCTCTGGTGCGAGCGGCAGCCCCCGACCTCCCCGACCAGCCTCCGGTCCCGCGCCCGACCACCGCCGCTGCACCCTGCGGTCGCCGACCACCGCCGCTGCGCCCGCACCCCAGCCAACGCCGCCTGCGCTTCGCGCCCCGGCCAACGCCACCAACGCCCGACGTTGCCGCGGCACCCTGCGCCCCGTGCCGCTGCTCCCTGCGCCGCACGCCGGAGGGGGATCCGATCGCCGGAGGGAGGGAGCCGGGCCGGAGTGGAGGAGAAGCGGGCGCCGGGGGTGGAGGTCGGGGAGGTGGGTGGTCGGGCTGCCGGCTGCCGGAGTGGAGGATGGTCGAGGTTGAGCGCGACGCCGGAGGGGGAGGAGAAGGGGGCTGCCGGCGCCGGGGGTGGAGGTTGGGGAGGTGGGTGGTTGGGCTGCTGCTCGATCTCGATCGAGAGAGAGAGAGAGAGAGAGAGAGAGAGAGAGAGAGAGAGAGAGAGGTAATGTTTAAAAAGGCGAAAGGCGTACCGAGGCGTTTTTCCTCTAGAGAGGCGAGGCGTAAGCCTCAAGGCGCACCGAGGCGTAAGCCTCAAATTTTTTTGAGGCGTTTTGGTAAAAAATAAATTAAAGAAGAAAAATTTCAGAATAAATACTATTATTGAATGTGTAATAATAATTGAATTAGATATACATAATAAATCACAATGTATTAGAAAATATCTTATATAATACGATTGAGCACTCGAGCAATCTAACAACAAAATAAAGTCAAATTGCTCAAACACGCTTAATTCTTTAATATTCAAGATAATAATTAAAGTAGTAATTAACAAGTAATAACAAACAATAAAATACGAATATAGGACTAACATTGTCAAGATTCAAAAAAAAATAAAAATGATACAAATATACATGAAATGGTAAAATACAAAGAAAAAATCATAGAAAAAACTAGTAGAAGAAGCAAGATCTTGATCTATACCTTTAAACTTGAAACAAATCTTGATCTCTCACTTGTAGTTAGTAGACAATTCACAAAGAAGAAGAATACAACTTTGGAATTAAAATCGGAAAAGAAATGAGCATTAAATCTTGATTTGGGTTTTTGGAGGCAAAGGGGTTTCAAAACCTAAAAAGATCTAAAATGGTTTAGGAGGTTTCAATGGGTGAAAAAGGGCCCATGGGGGCGATTTACATATCAAACCCTTTGTGCCCCTTCCACACCAAACATTGGTTTTAAACCCTCCTTGCCCTATGTTTCATGCTTGGAGCACGAGACTTACGTCTCGAACGCTTTGAGGCGCTCCTCGGACAAAGGCATACAACTTTTGATGCAGGGGTGTAGGTTTTTTATATGTGGCTGTTGAGGCGTACGCCTCGAGGCAACACAGGACCGCCTCACTTCGAGGCGGGCCTCGAGGCGTAAGCCTCAAACGCCTTTTTAAACACTGGAGACAGGGGTACAGCTGTATTAACAACTGTTTTTTTTTTTTTTTTTTTTTAAGGGACGGTCCGATCGTTGGGATCGGACGGCTGTCGGTGACAGCTCAAATGAGCATTTCGGCTGTCAGCTCATATCCCGTATTCTCTCTCTCTCTCTCTCTCTCTCTATATATATATATATATATATATATATATATATATATATATATATATGGGAACTAATTTTGTCGGAATTCTTCCGGGGTTCTCTTATTCACACTATCTGATGCATCATATTCTAAAGTAACATCCTCTAAATTACTTCAGTATGTTAAGCCTATAACTTATGGGAATGTTATTTCATTTCAACTCTTGAGATTGTAACTTGAGCGACAAAGACAATGAAATTCCTTATATCAACTCTTTCCGTCTACAATTTTCGTTTAGACTCTTTTCTAGTCTAGGGGAACCTTAGTTTGCACCATGGTTGCATGAGCTTAAGTTGCAGCCACTAAATAGGTCTCTTTACTTGTCCATCGGCCTTTTGAGTTCCTTGGCATGCTCCTGTCTTGCCAAGTTACCTTGATTGAGTTTTCGCACCAATACTAGAGGATTGATGTCAGATTGCCAGCTGGTCAAAAAATTCTTATCAATCTCCCATATAGTCTAACCCATCTTGATGGGGTAAGATTTAGATGATGTGATATATATGATCTAGTCCCAATGTCTTACCAGTTCCTTTTCCGCACCCCTCCACGTTTGGCATCGGGTTTGTTTTGGCTGTCGTCAAATTCTACGCGATCCTCCTATGGAACCTTACTGTAGAGTTTTGCTTCATAGCCAACCGTCCCTTGATGGGATATGACTTGTTATTATCTATGATATGGGGGACACCTTTAATTGAGCCCTCGGAGCCGTGTCAACCCGTGTCGACACGGATTCCCGTGTCCACCTGTGTCAACACGGCATGATACCAGCATTCCATGTTATTAAACTGAATGTTGTGAGTCTCTCATTTCTTCAATTGGGTGAACAGAGGGAAATGGTAGACCGTGTAAGAGTCAAATTCGGAAGGGATAGTAATTTTCAATTTATATCAATTTCATAATTTTGTTGGTATATATATTTACCCACGTGTCTCCGTATCCATCTTTTATGATGTTGCCATGTCCGACTCTAGTGTCCGTCTCAAAACTCGATACCTGTGTCCGTGTCTACAGATCATAGGTTATTATTGTGTAAACGCAACCTTAGACATCAAGTTTATGCCAAGCACTTTTTTGTCCTATTCATTAATCAGTACCAGAAACAAGAACCGTTCAGTTACTTCCTAACAGTACTTTTAAGTTCTGAGTGCCGTATTATCTCAAAGAGAATAAATTTGGAACTTGGCAATGCTGAAAGATCCCAGAAGTTTCAATGAATCAAGTGATTTATTAGAAATTGATCTGTGGATGTACATAATGATCCTGTAGTGAGTTGGATGGGCATGTCTCAGTTTCTCATGTCGCGTTGGAATTTGGAACACTTGCAAAATTCTGTAACTCTTGTAATTGTAGATCATGTTGTAATGGTAGATATGTTGTTTTGTAATCTGATCACAATATCACTGCTCGGGGAAAAATTAGAGTTCCACAACAAGATTCATGTTTAATTTCAGATGATGGGGACCTTGGGTTTTTTTTTTTGAAGCTCACATTTGTGCCTCAAATTCAGGTTGCTTTTGCCATTGGTTTTGGACTCCTGGTTTTGGGTCAAAATCGGTTCCACTTGCCAAATTGGTTTTGATATAAGACATTGAGTGCGTTTAGGATCCAGATAGAAAGTTGGTTTTCCAAAACCAAAATCTAGAAATCACCAAAACCCAAAAGCAAAAATTTCTACTTTTGGGTTATTGAGGCAAGGCGGCCAAACGGTAATTAAGAGAGAATATTGTGAATAGAATATACGTGGTTGAAAGAAACCATTGTAAAGAGAAATATTATAGAGCGAGAGAATGTTATATAGAGATCATATTGTAGAGAGAAAATTATTATAGAGAATATATTGTAGATATAAAAATATTGTAGAGAAAATGCTATAGAGAGGAATACGGGTAGTGAGAATATTAAATAAATAGTATAATATAGAGAGAAAATCTTATAGAGAGAATCCTTTAGCGAGTAAAATATTATAGAGAGAATAATACATAAACAATGTTGTAGATAGAGAAATGTTGTCGAGAGAAGATTTTATAGAGAGAAAACGCTATATAGGAAGAGTAATGTGGAGACAATACTATAGAGATAATATACGTTATATAGAAAAATGATATCGACTATAGAGAGTGTTGTAGAAATTGTTAGAGAGAGATTATACATTATATAGAAAAATGTTATATGGAGTGTTGTAGAGATTAAATATTGTAGAGAAAGAATAAATTATTGAGAGAGAAAATGCTTTAGAGAGTGATATAGTATAAAGAGATAATGTTTTAGTATAGAGAGAAAATGCTTTAGAATACATGTAGAGATAATAATACTTAAATAATGTTGTAGAAAGAAAATATTGTAGTGAAATAACGTTATAAACAGATAAACTGCTATGTGGAGAAATATTATAGAGGGAATCTAGGTAAAAAATATTATGTAAATAATGTAGAAAGAAAATATTATAGAGAGAAAATGGTGTAGAGACTATTTTATAGAGAAATAATATACATTATATAGAGAAATGTTATATAGAGAATCTTGTAGAGAATATATTATAGAGAGCGAATATTGCAGTGGAAATTTTGTAGAGAATGCTAGAGAGATTATAGAGAGAGAATGTAGGTAGAAAGAATATTATGTAAATGATGTTGTAGAAAGAGAATGTTGTAGAGAGAAGGGGTGGAAATGTTCTAGAGAGAGAAAGTGCTACAGATAAAATATTTAGAGAGAGAATATAGGGAGAAATATCATATAAATAATGTTGTAGAAAGAGTAGTATTGTAGAGAGAGAACATATTATAGAAAGAATGTTGGAGAGAGAGAGAGAGAGAGAGAGAGAGAGAGAGAGAGAGAGAGAGAATGTTTTAGATGGAAGAAATTACTACAAAACTGGTTTTGGGTTCAAAACTAGTTTTATTGCCAAAAGGTCAAGTGTAGATAATTCTAGAATTGATTCTGCAAAGCTGAAACTGGTTATGCACAAAACTGGTTATGATGTTAAAAAATCAAAACCTGAAATTTCAAAACTAATGCCATGCACACCCTCAACGTTGTTGATCAATGTTTCTGGTTTGAAACTTCTCTTCAACTTATCATTATCAGAATTGTGAGATAAAACTTAATTATTCGCTGCATGAATCTCATATATTTCAACCTTATTGGCTCGATGCAGGTCGGACTTTAACCAGGCCCCTCCAGATCCAAATTCCGAGGCAGATCGAAAGAGAAAAAATCCAGAGGTCTAACTAAGTAGCGTGATCGGAAGAGAGATTTTTCAGAGGCATAGATCATTCTCAGATCGAAAGAGAATTTTCAGATGCCTAATCATTACTACTAGGCTCTACTGTATCATGCATTAAGTTTATTCTCATGCTGAGGTCAATGGCCTGTTTCCGTGATTTCTCTTTCCTTTCTTGAGAATACATTATGAAGGATTATTAATATGCAAATAAAATTTTGGTTATTAGCCTAAGACCCCTCTAACCAACCCCACATTAGGATAAATCCACCGAAACATTTCATTTGAGCTCCAACCCCTCTAACCTCTCAAAACTTTAGAAAAAATTCTTTCCTTATTTTTTAATCTTGAGACCACCCTCTGCCTTCATCTCTCTCAAGTCCGGCCAGCGGTCGCGCAGACGGGGATGGAGGCAGAGGTGACTGCGAGTTGTGGGGGTGGAGGCAGCGACAGCAACGATTGGGGATTTGGTTAGGTCTGGCGACGACGACGGCTGGGGGTTCAACCATGGTTCGTTGAATCCCCATTAAATTTGTTGCACTACCCGATAGATTTGTTGCACTTGATCATGGTGCGCCACATCATTAAATTTTCTATAACCAACCATGTTTCGTCACGTTGTCCGTTGCAGTGCGGATGTCATCGAAGACCCTGTTGGAGTGCTGATAGACATAAACCTAAGTGTCGATAGGCACAGACATTTCTACTGGTTAAACACAACACATTTGGTGCGTTGTTAGAGCATGTTTGAAGATACAGAGGTTTTGGGTTCCCTGCTCGATTCATGGCACCAAAGATGTCCGATAAGTAGGCAGTCGAGGCTTACTGCCATTCATTTGTTCGGAATGCATCTCATTGGGCGGCTCTAACGATGGTATCATTTTCATATGGATATACACTATATGACGAACAATAAATATGGGGAAACTTCCTACCAAAAAACTATATATATGGGGAAACTAATTTGAGCGGTTCGATGGAGGCTTGATGGTATTAAGGTTTGGGTGTTGGTATTTGTACCCCAACTTAACAAACAAATATATGATAGAAGACTTTCCAAAAAAGAGAAGAGAAATGCTATTCAGCCCAAAGGTTTTTCCAATTCTGCTCGACCCGATTGACGTGGCAGCGTGCAACTAGTGGTGTAAAAGATTTAAATGTCACTAGTGGGTTTCAACCACCAGTTGTATGCTACCAAGTCAATCGGGCTGGCGGAATCGAGAAAACTTTCTGGCTAAATAGCATTTCTCAAGAAAGATTTGATAGAAGGGTTCCCACCACATCCTAGGCATATTGATATGTACACCGCCATCTCCATTGCCAGAGCCACCGGTCACTGCTGCCTCGTCTATGCTCTGGTCGTCGTCCCCGATGCGCTCATCCTCTCCTCCTACCCACCGGAGCTGCTAGTACCATCCACCTCACCGCCTCCTCCTCTTCGTCTTCCCCCGCCCCTTCTCTCCCCCTCTGACTTCCTTTTCCCCCCTCCCTTCTCCTCTTCCCCCTCATTCCTATAGGCACGTCGTCCACTCCCGATTGACATTGTGTGGTACATGTGGGTAGTGTGGTCCATGTTGGTCGGGATCTACCGACATGAACCATACTATGTTGGTCAGCCGGTCAGAGCAACCACCAAACATGTCGGCCAACACATCTACAGAAATGAGAAGGGGGGGGGGGCATGGGACGGACAACTCCGACATGGCGATCGGTTTGGGGAGGACGAAGGGGAGGTGGAGGAGACATCAATGGTGACAGAGGGAGGAACAGGGAGGGGAAGACAAACCCATATGTGGGGTTCATTATCAAAAGGAATGTAATAGTAAAAATAAAAAAACAAACTAGGGTGTGTGTGCGTGATATAGGTGGTATTAGAGCATCTCCAACGGACTCCTTCCTAGGTGCCTTTCCTATACTAGGAACTCCTGGCAGCCACATAAGCAACGTAGGGGGTGGGAATTGAATAGCACCCCAACGAATGCCTATGTGCCTTCCCTATTAACTTTGTTCTAACATGTGTCATATTGGCAAATGACCAAAAAAACATTGGTACTTCCTACAAATTAGCTAATATTAAGCTGACATTCTAGACTATAGTGCGGGGGCCATTCGGGAATTTACACAACCGATGGGATTTCACTGCACACAATTTGAACACGACAATATGGCCCTTGTGGGATTTGAATGTGCGTCAATTTTTTTGGTAACCAAATTACGCTACAAAGACCAGGTAAGGGGGGAGCAGAGAGGCCCCTACTTCCTGACGAACCAACAGACCAATATCACTGAGCATTAAGTCTTGTAGCGGGATAGGAAAGTCCCTAAACCAAAAACCTCCACTCTGCCGAAGAGCCACACTCACAAGTCAGTCAACCGCGCCATTCCCTTCCCGAAAAGTGTGGGAAACCGGAAGGACGTTGCAACGATCCAGGACACACCGACAATCTTCCATCAGAGGCTCCACCGCCTGTACGGAGTGCAAACGATGAAGCACCACCGTTAAATCACCTTCCACCACCAGAGAAGTGGTCGACCAATGGTATGATACACAACGTAAACCCAGCCATAAACCGCGAGTCTCAGCATAAGGCACCCGACGCGCAATGAAACTACTTGCTCCCGTTGGCCCAAATGACGCCATGATGGTCCCGAAGCACAAAACCAGCTCCCCCGGACCCTGGGGTATAGGACCCGTCCAAGTTGAGTTTAAGACACCTGGGGTCCGTCGGAATCCATTTCACATAGTGCGGTGAAGCACCCATCGGCGGCGGGGAGGTAACCTAGTCCACCATTAAATGGAGGACTACCTGTAGGTCAAAAATGGGCACGATTGCACGATTTCCAAATGTACCAGGCCACCATTAAATGGATTGACCTAGGGTTGTTATGTCCCTGCCCGTCAACAGAAAGTTGGCATAAAAGGCGGTCAAACTCTGGGAGAGACGAGAGGAGAGAAAAAGAAGGGAAGGCAAAGATGAAAAAAGCCCATATGGAGGTGGACAGTGGGCAAGAGAGAAGCATATGGGACACCGTTTCTTACTCCAAGCTGCAACGAGGACATTCCGAGGAATGTAACAGGTCGATACGAGCCAGATGAGCATGTACCGGAAGCCGGTCTTTCAGGACATTCCACATAAAGCATTTTTTTTAAAAGGTAAAAATGATTAAATAAATAGCGCCAAAGGCAAAAGGAAATATATATAAGGAAAAAGAGCCCAAACATAGACAGCCAGACAATGGTGCTACCTAAGGAATCTAGTTCCTGAGGCAAACAACCCCTCAACCCAACCCAAGCCAATCGAGGATAACAAAAAACAAGCCCCAAAACACCAAACTACACCAACAACTACTAAAAGCAATCCTAAAGGAAAGAAGAACCTCCCCACCTTCAAAAAAGCGACAATGCTCCATTAAATCCAAACCTCAATTGGAACAAATGGGAGTGAGGAACAAGAAGGGCTTGGGCCCTCCAAAGCAAAGCTTCCACCTCCAGAATCAGGTCCCCTTCCTTATGAGCGGTCTAATGGTGATTCATGAAGAGGAATAATAGAAGCACTAGTAGACCATGTCAAAATATAATGTCTAGCAATTGGGACAACATCTTTGTTGACAATAGCCTTAAGAATCTCCACATAAAGCATTTTGCTCGAGGTGAGGTGGGGGTAGCCTAGAAGGCACGCCATACCTCTGGGATCAGTGAGGAGTGCAGATCTGGGGGGTCATGTACCTGAGTCAGTGCGTCATTGAGTAGCAAAGCCCCGCTTGCTCGTTGTATGTGACGAGAATAGTATCATAGTGCTACTTTTAATGGAAGCAGAAGAGGTCGATTAAACCACTGTTTGTGCGTCTGTTTGCAACTGTTGACGAAGGAGGTGGGTCTTAGGAGCCCGTTGGAGATGCTCTTACTGACTTTTTTGGTGCAAATAGCAACACCCTAAGGTTTTATGTACACCACATTGCCGGGGCTAGAAAGCTTATGGGATATGTGATAGTCCAATGGTCCATCCACAGAAAATATCATGTGCATTATAGCCATTGATTTCACATCATTCGCACGAGCCTCACTTGGAACGCTTGCGCAACTTGGAGAATCGTGTCTACCAAAAGGTTTTAACAAGGCAGCATGATGCACGTTCATCATTGTTCCTGAAGAACATTTATAATTGGTGGACATCCAAGGGGGAGTGTTATGAGATCGATGGATCGTGTGGCTGTGCACCATCAGATCTCCCTCATGGAATTAGGGTTTCCCATGGTTACTTGGGCCCTAAGTTTATTCACCCTATAAATAATATACGACCACAATTGTAGGGGCACGATTTTCGGCTATCTCTTCCTCTTATCTTACAACATGAGCACGAACCTACGCACAGAAAAAGAGAGAGAGAGAGAGAGAGAGAGAGAGAGAGAGAGAGAGAGAGAGAGAGAGAGAGAGAGAGAGAGAGAGAGAGAGAGAGAGAGAGAGAGAGAGAGAGAGAGAATGAGCATCGGTCATGAAGAGCCTCGAGTGATAACTCAAGGAACTCCAAGCTCAGACCATCATGACGATGAGCTTCATGACGAGCATCACAAAGAACCCTACGACAATGGTGAGTCTCGTGGCGACGAAGAACTCGCGACACACAAGGTACGCTCGAGACCCCCTCTCATCTGTCGTACCACTGTCGCAGTCAATCGGAGACTCCACTGATCGTGATCAAACTATCATATAACCCTACCGACGGATCGTTCAGCATCCCTACCAACTTCAGGATCTTGATCCCGTCGAAGTCCCTATTAACCCCAATAGAGTCCAATGGAGACCCAATATGTGAAGACCTGTTTTCCCCTATAGTTAAATAATTTGAGAATATTATTTTTCTCATGGTTAGATATAGAATGAGAGATCCTATGTCACTTACGAGGACATAAGTGCGCATGGATCGACTCAAAGAAACAGTGCGCAGAGACTGTACATGGGAAAATACAAACCTTTCGTCCGATCAGGACTGTAAAGCCTAATCCTATAATTTATGTGTGTCTTCTAGGAACGATTTTGCATCGAGTGGTGGGTAGGAAACATCTCCCTTGGGTGCTTTTTCACTTCGTCTAGAGTCTGGTCTCACGTACAGGGAGATTGTGCCACTTTCGCATAAAATAGGCAAAATGGTCATTTCCAAAATTTGGAATTTTTTGTAATTTTATAAAAATATATTTTGGAGCTAAAAGTAATGAAAAATGAATGTTTTAAAAATTAAGACTATTTTTTGGATTTTTAGTACTAAACCCTAATCACGGGTTAATTAGTTCTAATTTAGGTTACTAAAGTAGGTTGATTAGGTCTTAAACCTAATTAGCAACTAACCTAATCCTAGGTGGACTAAAAGTCACAAAGTGAGATCCTTTCCCACCCCAATTGGCTGCCCCTCTATGTGGAAGCACATGGGGTGTGCTTAGGTGGTGGCATTCCATTGGTTGGAGAAGCCAAAAGTCATTTGACCTCTCCTCCCCTTCTCCCCTTATGAAGTCAGTTCTATCCCTTTCCCTTGGCTTATAAGAGCATCTCCAATGGTCTCTAAACTGGGAGCACCTCCTAAGGATCAGGGCCCATTTTGGCAGCCACCTCATGAAAATATCCTAGTTGAGAGCGATCACCTCCAACGGCCTCCGAACTAGGATATCCTAGCCACTTTTACACCAAATACTCCACATATTTGCAACTTATCCAAACCCTCCAAATTTACAGCAAACCCAAACCACCTTAATTTTTTTTTCCACGCACCGATTTAAATATTAAAAATATATATATAATTATAAAAAAATTATGAATAACTTATTAAAAAATATATTATATTTTTAACGACTATATTTATATCCGTTAGGTATGATCCGCGACGTGGCTCGCATTTCCACCATCAACCGCTATATTTTTATATATTGGGAATGATCTATGAATCGACACACATTTCAAAAGCCAAACAGATTGAATTTTATCTGTTGGACAAGATCTAATAGGTGATACGTATTTTAAGGACCAAACTTATAAATTTCTATCAATTAGGCATGATATGAGAAATGGTCGGCATGCATTTCAGGAGCTAAACTGATAGATTTCTATCCGTTGGGCATGATATGCGAGGTGACACACATTACCACCACCAACGGATAGATATCTATCCGTTGGAATTTTTTCTATATAAAGATATCGCTTCTCTCATCACACCATCAGACTTTCATACCTTGTCCAAACCATCCACTCTTCAGACACCATGTTCAGTTTGAGCCCCACCGATAACACGTCGAGCAGCAGTGACGATAATTCCACCCTTGGAATGTTGTTTCTTCTAGGAGCTACCGTATGCGAGGAAGAGCAACAAGCTAATAGTTCATGCCAACGTAGAAGACACGGCTCCGTACCGAGCCACGCCGTGCTTGATCGTAGTAGACTAGAATGCCATAATCGGCTATTCCAGGATTACTTCGTCGATCAGCCGACTTAACTTCCTTACGAGTTCCGACGGAGATTCAGGATGAGTCGTTCGCTCTTCTGGCGGATTCACGATGCAGTTGTGGACCACGACAATTACTTCGTCCAAAAGAGGGACAATACTAGAAAATTAGGACTATCAAGTCTTCAAAAATTACAGCTGCTATGTGGATACTCGCGTATGGAGCATTCATCGATTCCGTAGATGACTACGTTCGGATCGGAGAAAGTAATTCGATCGAGAGTATGTAGAGGTTTATTCGAGCGGTCATCAATGTCTTTGGGGAGGAGTATCTTCGTTCACCCAACAACGAAGATGTTGTACGACTCCTCACGGAAGGTGAACAATGAGGGTTTCTAGGCATGCTCAAAAGCATTGATTGCATGCACTAAAAGTGAAAGAACTGCCCAACAGCTTGGCAAGGTATGTACATTGGCCATATTCACAAACCAATAATTATTTTAGAGGCTGTAGCTAGCAAATATCTATGGATCTGGCACTCCTTTTTTGGGCTGTCAGGGTCGCACACTGATATCAACATCCTCGATCGTTCACCAATCCTCAGGCAACTTGCAAAGGGAAAAGCTGCCCATGTAATGTTATAATCAATGGCCATGACTATAATATGTTGTACTATCTTACTGATGGGATTTACCTCTCGTGGTCAATATTAGTGAAGGTCATCCTAATACATCGAGAAAACAAGAATAAGTACTTTGCGTAACAGCAAGAGGGGGTAAGGAAGGATGTTGAGTGAGCTTTCAGAGTGTTGCAAGCCCGATTTGCGATAGTAAGAGGACTGTCACGTTTTTGGCAGCTGAATGTGCTTATAAACATCATGACAGCCTATATTATAATGTATAATATGATCATTGAAGATGAACATAATCTTCACCACGATTTCAACTTTGACGTCGCCAATATAATGCCAACTGTAGAAACTTCCCACGAGCACATGGTGCGTCTGATAAAGTTTATCCAGAACCACTATCGGATAAGGAGTATGGAAACCCACAACCAACTTCAAAATAATTTGATCGAGCAATTATGGCGAATCAATGGATTTCTACTTTAAGATTAGATTTTTTTATTTTAATATAATTATCTCGAACTTATTCGAGTTCTTGTACGCGCTTTTAATTTCAATAATAAAAGTTCTTTTATTGAATACCAAAAGAGTTCAACACCTAATACAATATACTAAAAATTACATCATTCAAGGAAATCACAACCCTAATTAAAGCTACTATATATTACAACTCAAAAAAATCATAACCCTTTTCGAACTCTAATTTCAGCCTTGCGTAGTTTGAAGTATTTTCGTTTTGCCTGTGAGAGCCCCGTGAGATCCTTCATCATGATCGCATCATTCAATTTGTGTTACTTTTGTACTTCCTTTTGAGACTCGGTTTGTGCTTGCAACTTTGCAACTTCAACCATAGTTGTATTTTCGGTATTCTTATCCCTTATCTCTTTCTTTTCCTTCTTGGATTGTTCCTTATCCATCTTCATCCATGTAAATGCCTCCTTGAATAGGTCGGAGGCGGATTCGATGTTTTCTCCGTCGATTACCACCTGACCCTTATGTTTTCTTGCCAACTTTGCTGCCTTCCTTCCCTTCAATCTTTGCATCTCGGTAGGACCGTCATCTTCATCTCCGAGGTTCATAACATCTGGGGTTGCTAGAGAGGAGGTGTTTGGTGAAGAATCAGACTCCCTCCCTCTCCTCGGCTATGTTCGTACTTGATGAAAGGATTGTATTTGATATATCTATTTTTGCTGGTGCAGTAGCTCCACCTAGCAATGCTCAAATTTGAACGCCTCATGGTAGAGATCGTTGTAAAGAAGTTTTGCATCTGCTAGCTATATAAATAATTTAAAATAAATTAAAACCATAGATGCCATAATTATTGAAACAAAATCATTCGCTAAGTATTTACCTGGTCAACAAGTTTGGTACCGGATCTCGGTCGTCATTCGATTTGGCTAACGCACCCGTAGAATTTATTGACCGACATTTGAATGGTCGACCATCGACGCATCATTTGGCTTTGGGTTTGTTCGTTCGTACAGTGGGTATTATACTTAGTGTAATATTTAAAACTTCTTGTCCAAAAATGAATTCGTGGTTGATCGATACCTTGAATTGCATTTTGACTCGTGTTGAGCCATACGGACACAAGCAATCTATCATCTAGGATGGTCCAGTTTCCTTTTTACTTGTAAGACTTCTTCTTCCCCACGATCGGTGCTTATTCGGATGATGCCTCTCCTTGCATCGTTGGCTCTTTCTCTGAAATCGAGAACATCAGGTTTCCATCGACTCGGTCGCTACTCATGTATGTGTTGAAGGCCGATTCATCACCGGTGAGGAATTATGAGTAGGAATTTTTTGATACGGATCCATATACTTGTAGGTGGTGGGAGAAGTCATAATTTATTTTGAAGTTGGGTGGGAGAATGAAGAATGATGGGAGAATGAAGAATGGTGGGGAGAATGGGGTATTTATAGATTTTCAAACATATTTTTATATTTTTTAACATATATTTTTTTTTTAATTTTAAAACAACCATAAATATCCAAATTGGAGGCAACGGTCCTAAATGTAGTCGTTGTCCCTTAAACGTGCAAAAAGTAGCCGTTGAACAGCGCATACAATGTTTGATATATAAAAAATAATTTGTAAAAGGATAAGGGTTTTTTTTTTATAAAAATATATATTAATTAATTCCTTCGGAGGCTCCAAAGGAACTTTATTGTATGTGGAGCCGTTCGGAGATCCCGAGCACACATGGCCTACGTGGAGCACCACGCAGATCTTTAGAGGTCTCTTCGGAGCCGGTTGAAGCGGCGTCAGAATATCAAAATGCCACGTCGTCCTTCGAAGGTCTCTTTGAAGGTCGTTGGAGATGCTGTAATATCAGATCTTAGAAGTCCTCTTCTTTTTCAAAAACCCTAAGGTCATCCATGAATTAGTAAGTAAACCTCACTAGTTTTATTTGCAAGAAAAGAGAAGAAAGAGAAGTAGACGAAGAATAATAATAAGAAGAAGAAAAGAGAAGAGCCAAAGCTTTTTATGGAACTCCATCTAGCAAATCAAGGTACGCTATACATATAGAGTCCTAGGTAGTTAAATCTAAGGTTTTTAGTTCGTTGGGTGGAAGTAAAGTTTGATCTTGGGGTTTTCAACCCAAGATCTAAGATGCTGCCACCACCGGACATGTTTTGATTCAGTTTGATATTAGGACTTTAAGATTTGATTAAAATAAAATTTGTGTAAAATAATAGTTATAGAGGTTTTAATTTGAAAAAAACTTTATTTTAGGGATCATAAGGTTTTGAAAGCATCTGTATATCGAAATAAGTGAAATTATATAAAAGATTATGTTCACTGCTAGTAATTTATATGACATATTTAATCTTGTGATATATTTTAGGCAATTACTGAGTACTCAAATAGATATTTACTTAACATTAAAGTTGTAAAAAACTTATAGATCTACAATATTTATTTAGAAAAAAATTGATTTAGAGTTGTATATCATACTCAGAATACGGGATTTTCTTAGATTTTAGGGCTTACTACCAGCAGTCCAAATTCGAAAAATTTTGTACTATCAACTTGCTTGTATGGATTTTTGAATTGAATTTAAGTTGTATAAAATGAGTAGGGCTACAATGTTCATTTAGATCAAAAATTTATTTGAGCTCTAAATCTTATCGAAAATACATGAAGATCCAAGTTATTTTCTTTATTTTCGTGTTCTTGATGTTTTTGAGCATCTTAGATGTTTTCCACCTTTTTTGATCTTGTGGATCAAATGGAAATGAATATAAGTACTTTACTATTTATAGTTAACAAACAAGGTTAACTTTTACTATTTATAGTTGACCAATAGGTTAACTTTTACTATTTATAGTTGACTGAAGATTGACTTTTTACTATTTATAACTGACTCATAAGGTTGACTTTTACTATTTATAGTTGGCCTTAAAGTTGACTTTTATTATTTATATTAGATATTTAAGGTTGATTTTTATTATTCATAGTTGACTATGATAGTTAACTTTTATTATTCATAATTGACTTTTACTATTTATAGTTGAGTGTGATAATTGAGTTTTACTATTTATATTTGACTTTTACTATTCATAATTGATTTTTAAAATATACTTTTACTAGTAATAGTTGACGGTTTGGTAGACGTTAGAGTGGGTAGTCATATCGTCGCTTGTGATGGTTGAACCCACTATGTAACCTTAACATAAGGATAACACTATTGATTCTAAGAACATGTGTGGTTTGCCATAGTCGATGATCGACCTTTGAGCCAGGGACCGCTTCAATATCTAGGAAAGAGAGTGAAAGCATTGCCCTTTTTTTACCTTCTGTTGAGTTGAGTCCTCGGCCTATCTAAAGTCGATATCCCACACTTTTTGAAGTATATGACACCTTGTAGTTTCTAAGGATAAATGTAACTTGACCACAGTCGAGGAGCGACTTTCGGGCTAAGGAACATTTCAATATGCTAGAAAGGGGGGTGGAAGTTTTGCCCATTTTTCTTGTTTATATTGAGCTAACCCTTGAGCTCTTCCAAGTTCACTAAAGTTAGGATTAGTTTCTAATTATCGTTTAGACCTCCCAGTACACCTATATAGATGATCCAATTATTAGCCTTAGTTTCGCGAGAAGCAGTGACCCCAGTTAAGTCTAACTCACTATGTCGCTTACTACGTAGTCGTGCGGGTAGACTTGGTTATATTTGAACTTGCACGTTTAGTGCATTTGACTTTGGAGGTCGTCGTGGCCCTTTGGGCAGAGACGAGTCTTTTGGATGGTGCTGGTCCTTTGCAAGTACCCTAAACTAGTGGTGTGTATCATCTTAAGGACTTTTCTTTTAGAATATAAAGTTAGAATTAAGGCATATCTACAGTGTATAGAGCATGCATCCTCTACCATGTTTTGGTTAAAGAATATCGTGTCGCCCATTCAATATGAGCGATACATTATGTCATTGTTACGTTAGGATAAACAGAATTATAAATAGTTTAGGAAAAACCTTGCATGACTGTTGTACCATTATCATGCTGTAGGAGTCGTGTTCCCTATTCTTGTTTGGTTGGGGGGGATACTTCTCTTGCTCACTGACGACGATACACGGTTATACAGAAAACTTAGGACAGTTGGACAGTACAAATGGAATAGGAAACACCTCGTGTGACGATTGTACCTCTATCGTGCTGTAGGAGTCATATCCCATGTTCTTGTTTGGTTGGGGAGATATTTTTCCTGCTCACTGACGGCGATGCATAGTCACACAGGTAATGTAGGAGAGTGATTGGAGATGTATTGCATGATCACGTAAGTATATTAAGAGTAGAATGAATATTTGATAAGAGATAAATTACTTAAGGTGGTTAGTGCAGTACCTGACGTAGTTAGGGGTATATCTCTTGTCTAGATTTTATTGGGAGGACTCGTTATTTATCTACCAAAGGTAATGCTGTATTATACGAGAAATATTTATAGTATTGTATTATATGTATGATTGAATTCGTCTTGAGTGACTATGCCACGGTGGATGATCAGACCCTCGGTTTGGTGTTTGTTTGGAGTCTGACTTGGCTAGTAGGATATGAGTTGTTTTGTAACATAGTATGTTCTAACCAAGCATGTGGAAAGCGAGGTGATGGCCGTGTGTTGATGGGTGTAAACCTATATCGCACACAGTTAGTGATCCCATCGCCGTATGCGAGGATAGAACTTACCACATAAAACTAGGAATGAATTGAGTTTAGGCTCATACAACGGTATGGAGATAGGATTATTCTCTAGTCTCCATATTGGCCACCTCAGACACTTAAATATGTGTTCGAGGACCGAGCCCTAGTTTAGGAAAAATAGAGACACATGAATGTCGTCTAACTCGTAAGGTCACCTAGGGCGCAGAGTTGAGATTGGATATTTAGACACTGGACCGATTTGGTTGGTGTAGTGGCATGCATAGCCTCTAGTTGAGATGGCCACTGAGTACTCTAAACTAGTTGTTTAAGTTATGGTATTAGCCGTAAATTAGCTATTAAAGTTATTATTTTAGCCATAGATTAGGAAAAACAGAAATATCATAATCATCATCTAACTAGTAATATCGGACGTAGAGTTGAGATTGACTTAGGTACACCGGACATGTATAGTTGGTGTTGTTGATGGACTCTTTTGAATACCCTAAACTAGTTGTTTGAGTTATGGTATTAGCACCCTAGAATAATTGTTGGAGTTATTGTTCTAGCCCTAGATTAGGGAAAACAAAAACATCAAGATGTTGTTTAACTGGTAAGGTCGTCTATGACGCAGAGTTGAGATTAGGCATGAAGGCACCAAACCGGTTTGGTTAGTGTGTAGACTTGTACAATAATCTAACTTATCGTTAGGAGTTTTTGGTTTTAGTGGTCCCTTCTGAGTACCCTAAGACTAGTGGATAATGTTATCATAATGATTCTTTGATAGGATTTAATTGTAAAAGCATATGCTAGATCATGATGAGTGTGACAGTGTTAGCATCACTAATAAGGTCTTATGATAGGTCAAAACTCGATATTCTTCGAGATATGATATTTCATGAGATTCGATATTATTTGAATAAATGATATTCTTATAACGTTTGAAGTAATAGAGGTATGATGCTAATTGAAATATGATTGAGAATTGATGTTAGTCGAAAGCGATAGTGATTATGTCAAGAAGTTACTAGAGGTATAATACAACTCGAGATTCTGTGCTAAAGAGGAATGATTTGAGTAGGTTAAACAATAGGTGATGACATCGATTAAAGCACCATAAATACTTTTTATTAGTTTCTTTTAATAGATATTAGCGTGGCTCACTGAGACACTTAGGTTTGTGCGTGTTTTCTTTATTTGGCACAAACCCAGGTATAAAAAGAAGTTGAGTTCGTAGACTTGATGGACTTTTATAGCTGATGAAGTAGCTGGAGATAGGAGCTATGGAGCAGTTGTGGAGCTGCTGAGGAGCGCTAGAGCTGGAGCAGAAACTTTAGATTCAATGATGCTCTTATTTAGATCAATAAGATGTTGTAATATATTCCAAAGATAAAATGTAAAGATCATTGGTTAATATATAGAAGTTTGTTTCTGATGGTCTGTTATTCTGGCTCGGGATACCAACTGCTTCTGTTAATCTTAATTATAAAATAAATAAGTGTGGAGAGCCTCTTAAGGCTAATTCAGAGTGACTTGAGGAATGATTCACCTTCTGAGCTCAAGTCTCATGCTCATATGAGTGCAAACTCTTAGAAGAGTTTCATGAGTTGTCTCCCTTCTTCCAAGAGTGATGTACTCTAATAGTCGAGCAATCCTTCTCTTTCACAAAATGATTTTTCTATCTTCCTTCCGAGGATGGGTGTTTTGGTGTCTTCAGGCACTAGATGGGTTCGAGCATGGCAGAACAAACTAAAAACTCTTTTCTTTCTCTTTTCTTTCAAAAAAATTGGCAGTGAAATCTCACACTGGGTCTTTGGCGGCTGAGGAAAATCCGGGGCGTGACACAATCAGCGGCAACACCTGTGCGCACTAACAGGCGGCGAGCTACGCGACCGGGGGCAGCACCTGCACACATGACCGGCGACGGGCTTTGCGTACGAATCGGTGGTGGTCTGCGCGCTCGGCGATAACATCTGCGCGTACGTAGTGGCGCGACAGCGGGCTGTGCAACCAGTAGTAGTGGCGTGCCTACATGAGCAGCATTGGTGTCTGGCGAGGCCTCCTCCCGTGAGTGGCATCAAGCGCGCCTGAAGGTAGAGACCAGCAACCTGCGCACTCCTAACGGTTCTGTACGTGTAAGCGGCGATCACGAGCTCCATACCTTAGCTGTGTAGGGTATTGTCGGTGGGCTGCGCGCGTAGGCATCACACGATAGTGACCTGCGAGCACGAGCGGCTGCGGGCGGCACACTCGAGCAGCTACCGACGACGACGGTTAAGGATATCAGAATGGAGAAGATTCTGATTTAAACGGAGAAGATAAACATTGTTTATCTTTTGGTTTTTGGGTTTCGAACCCAACTTCAGCCCAACCAACCCTGTCTGTCACTTTAGCAACAAACCCGACCTGACTTTGACAAACCCGATTGCAGCCACTTATGTGGCTAATCAGAACCCGGTTTGGATTTACAGACCCGAACCCAAACCAGATCAAATCTGGCCCGAGCCTAGGCCAGGCCCAGACCAGACCTAAGCCCAGGCTCAGGCAGACCCAAATCCAGACCCAATCTGTTTTGAGCCCTAATCTACTGTTTATTTAATATGTTTTTTATCTGGACTGTCCATTTTGATATTGTGATTATGGGTTCGATCAAGGCTTGATCTGATCGATCCAAGTATGGATCCCGACTATTTGGACCGTTCCAAATGAATCAGTACAGTCTGATTTTATAAATTTAAATTATTTAATGCATGTTTAATCTCGATCATTGGTTTTAATTATGTGATCGTGAACCGGATCTAGATGATCCAAGTATAGATCTTGGCTATTTGGACCGTTTCGGACGCATCAATATAGTTCGATTTTGCAAACTCTATCTATCTTACATCTTATCACTACTTACGAACATAAAGTTGGTAGATATATTTCTTAATTCAATTTGTTAATGTGAGTTTATTTATTAAACATATCCTGCTTCATAATTCAAAATATATATATTACATTTATCTTGTATTTCGTTTGATAGTATGAATTAATCTTATTTTGGTTAGATAACAATAATTTTCACTATTGTCAATACCAACATAATCTAGTGGCTACATCAATAGCCTTGTGTGAGCTCGACCCTAGTCAGTCGAGACAGTACAATATGGTTACAGATATTTTTAAGACTAATTTTTTACTGTGTAGAGAACCAGTATTCATATAGCATATATGATTTTAGTATCTGGTAGTCTTTATCATTCTATTGACCATTCAATAAGTAGAATCCAATTATGTCTTCCCTCTTATGCCCCTAAATGTTTAACCAATCCAAATTAGAATTTTGAGCCCTTGAAGTCAGTAGCAAGAACTATCTAACCTGGCGTATAGATGTCACTCTGTATTTGGAATCAAAGAAATTGAGGAGTGCAATCAAGAATGGAAACAAGCTCTCTCTTGAAGAGAAAGATAGGACAACAACATGGTCCTATTAAAATAAATACCTTACTGAGGTAGACCTCCATCCGGACATCAAAATACCTTACCATGGTAGACCCCAATCCAGACATCAAAATAAATACCTTACTGAGACCCCCTGGCCCTATAAAAGTCCATGAAAGACCTGACTACTAGAGGATGATGATTCTTCCAATGACCAAAAATGGATGGATGAATTTGTTATACCAATATTACAAATCAATATCAGAATAGAACTCATCGATATTCAGTGTCACAATATGCCTCAAATTATTAGGAGAACCTGTCAATGACAGTCAAATGATTGACAATACAAGGTCTACTTTCCACGCTACAAACGTGCTTCTGCCAGCAGTAGTATCATGAGCGCAACTTCTTAAAATTTGTTGATCTTATCTTTATCCTCTTAGTTGTAGAAGAAGAAAATAATCTATATAACAAGGGACGTCGGTTTTGTGTTGATAAGACAAAACAGAACAAAAAAGCTTACTAGAACAAGCTGGCTGGACAAAATTGAACCAAATTGATATAACCATTCGTTCAAAGATCAATGCACGATCTCTCATTGGTTTAAAATCTCAACCCATTTAAACTGCACTAAACCTCTAAAATCCCGGCCCATTGAAACTGCACTAGACCTTACTGTTCATCCTATGATCGTTGTTCGTATCAAACCGTCTGCTGAAATTTTGGCCGCCCTAAACCATCGGGTCGATCTCGTGGAATCCGTTTGAACAGAGACAGCTGTGATTGATCGATTATAGGGGAGGGGGAGTTGGTCACGCTGAAGCCGCCCGCTTCGTGCCAATCAGCACGGGAGAGGAAATGGGTGTCCCTATGAATGCTGGTGTTATCGTTGAAAGTGTTTTGTTCCCGAAAGCGTTCAGGTGTGTTACCGTCGAAGGCGGCCCGCTGCAGTACCGATAAGTGTGTTGCCGCCGAAGGCGACTCGCTATAGTGCCGACAGCCACCCTTGGAAGAGGAGACAATCATAACTACTCATGAAGAGTTGGTAATCATGGAAAAGATAGCTACCCCTAGAAGAGGTAGCTACAATGATCAAAAAAAATATAATCACCCTGAAAGAGGTGGGCATAATCCACAAAACACTATAAATTTTAAGAAAGCAAAAGTTTGATGTGGCATGCTCCTCCTATAGAAAATCCATCGCCTACAAGCATACCACAAGAAACTTGCTACTGGTGTGAAGGCGTAGGTCATTGGTCATGCACCTGTCGTGCATTGAAAGAAAATGTGGAACAGTACCAGAGTTCCCAAAAGGCCATGAAGGCAAACATGACGGGCGATTTTAATAACATAGATGATATTCCTGATTGCACCTAGTTAAAAACCCTTGGAATTCTACAAAAAAAACGATGATGGACCTGACAACAAAATAATAAAGGTCTAGATGATATAGCCTTAGATTTAGTATAGTTGCTATTTTTAGTCAGTTAGATATTTTATGTTCTTCAGTATAATGATTTCTATTTAAATTTTTTATGCAATATTATTCAGAAAACGAGTAATATAGTTTACACTTGTTTTAGATAATATTTCTTTTAGGAAATGATTTTAACCCTTATAATATGTTAACTATAGCTAGACCTATACAAATTATAAAAGGCTCTTGAAGAGTTAATCTTGTGTTACCAAATGGTACCCATTTATTTATCCAAAATGCTTTGGTGACATTTGTATGAATTGATACCATATCAAAACACAAAACGAAGTAAATAAGGAATATTTCTACATCGTATTTAGAGTTAGAAACCTGAACTTCACATTAGAAAAAATTCTCCACCCTCTTAATAGGGATATATTAAACTCGTATTGAGATAATCGAATCTCGTGCAATTAGGAGCCAAAAGCTCATTGCCAGTGAGAAGTCTTTGGTAATCTAGAAGCTTAAAGAACCTGTAGCCATAAACCTTTAGCAAGACCGACTTGATCATCCTGGACCCTTTATGCTTAAGAGGATCATAGAAAACTCTATTGGCCATCCTTTAAGGATAATCTCTAAAATATCACTTTTTCCTTCATAAGATATAAGGTGACATTTATGGACCTATACACCTCTTTAGTAAACCTTTTAGATACTATATGATATTTTTAGATGCCTCGACTAGGTGGTCACATGTCTGTCTTTTATCCACAAAAACTTATCTTTTGGTAGATTCCTTACCCAGATTATTAAGCTTAGAGCCCATTCTTCAGACCATCCTATATAATCTATTAGATTTGATAATGTAGATGATTTTATCTTCTTAAACCTTTGATAATTTCTGTTCATCAATAGAAATTGATATAGAATATTATGTTTACCATATTCATACCCAAAATAGTTTAGCATAGTCTTTTATTAAACGCCTTTAGCTGGTAGCTAGGCAACTCTTAATGCAATCTAGATGGGAACACACTATACTGCATACTGTAATGCTTATTCAGCTCAGACCCACAACTTACTATAAAACTTTTTCTACTCAATTAGTATTGGAAAAACAACATAATATCTTGTTTTTATAAAATTTTGGCTATACGGTACAAATTCTTATCCCGCCACCAAAGAGAACCAAAATGGATCTTCAACGAAGATTAGGTATTTAAATCAGTTTTCATCGAGTCACCATATGTAATTAAATATCTAAAACCCTTTAATTGGTAATCTGTTTTTTGCAAGGTTTACGGATTGTCACTTTAATGCATTAGAATTCTCACCGTTAGGGAGAGATAAGAACACAGATGTTCTAGAAGAATGCATAAATTATCATAGAATACTTCAATTATGTCTTATTTATACCCTAGGACTGCCCAATATGAATACAAAGTAAAATAAATTATACATCTATAGAAAATTATAAACCAATTACTTGATGTATTTAATCATGTAGCTAAAGTGACAACTGTCATATGTGCCAGCTATGAATGCGCTTGCTCGAATTAGGATCCCCGAAGGAAAACAAGACAGTAAATAAGTCCACTCTATACTAGAAGTGTGGTGGACCTATAGGTTCCAAAGATTTAGCTCTCTAGAAGAGGAAGTTAAATAAAAAATCATACCCTACGAAAGCTTCAAAAGTAGTGCCTCTAGAAGAGGTGATGCACAATGCTCCGGTCGAGATTATACCCTAGATCCTTAAAGTGACTGTGAATTAAAGGTTTAATTTTCCTGAAACCATATATAACGCTTTGGACAAGATTATGACCCAGGTACTTGAAGTGACTGGGAAAATGATACCGGTACCGAACAATGATAAGATATCAATATTCTAATTATATTCAGAAGAAATTTGGGACCGAAAGAAAATAGTTATCGATGACGTATTTACATATATAGTAGCTACTGAATAACAAAGGATAATGATATTAATGGTGATAATGAACCAAATAATATCCATAAATATCGATAAATAAATAATTGACCAAAATGAAAAGTTGTTATTCAAGTGGAACTGAATTCCCTTAAAAAATATAGCGTATTTGGAACTATAGTAAAAGCATCATCCAAAATAAACCCAATAGGTTTTAGATGGGTGTTTCTCCGGAAGAGGAATAGAAACGGTAAAATTCAAATATATAAAACATGTCTTGTGCATAAGGTTTCTCGTAGAAACCTGGGATCGATTATGAGAAAATATATTCTTCGGTAATAGATGCAATAACGTTCATCTAATTAGCTTAACAATATCTGAAAAGCTCTACATGAGGTTAATGGATATAATAATTACATACGGAGAACTAGACACTGAAATCTATATGAAGATCCTTGAAGGATTTAAGTTGCTAGAAGCAAAGTCCAGAAGCACACACTTAATTATATTAAGATATGCGTTGTATGGGTTAAAACAGTATAGAAGACTGTGGTGCAACCATCTGAGTGAATATCTGTCTAGAGAATGTTATAAAAACAATCATGTATGTCCTTGTGTCTTTATAAAGAAATCCCCGAATAGATTTATCATAGTTGCAGTGTATGTTGACATTAATATAATCGGGACCCTGGAAGAGCTCAAAAAAACTGCTAACTATTTGATAAAGGAATTTAAAATAAAAGACATAGTTAAAAACTAAGTTTTGTCTTAGCTTGCAGATCGAGTATATGAAGAGTGAAATTTTGGTTCATCAATCCAATTATATTGAGAAGCTCTTGAAGAGATTTAGTATAGATAAAAATCATTCATTAAGTACACTTATGGTTGTTTGGTCTTTGGATGTTGGAAGAGATCTATTTAGACCAAGAGAAGAAAACAAAGATATATTTGGTCTTGCTGTACCGGCCATAGTTAAATGTCATTTGGGCATAACTATACTTAGTACAATATATTAGATATGACATAGCATTTTCTGTAAACATACTTGCTAAATATAGTTCTGCACCTACTCGTAGACACTGAAATGAAATTAAACATATATTTAAATATTTTCGTGTTAATATTGACTAGAAACTATCTTATTCTTATCATCAAACTGACCTGATTAGAAATGCAGATTCAGGCTATTTTTTCTGACCCACATAAGGGTTGTTTACAAACATAGTATGTTTTTGTAAATAGTAATACAACTATATCTTGGTATTCTACGAAACAAACTTTAGTCGCTACCTCCTCAAATCATTTAGAAATTTTGGCATTGCACGAAGCTAGCAAGAAATCAAAGTGGAGCAAGTTCGATCCAGCGGCAACCCTACAGACCTCTTCACCAAGTCACTACTAAAGTCAACATTCCAAAGTTGGTGCACAACATTAGACTTCGAAGGTCATCAAACGTATTATTAAGTGATGTAATTAACAGTGAGAGTTTTTCTTTATTTGAACAATGTAATAAGGTGGAGTGTAGTTTTATGTTGACATCCTGAAGTATGTCAAGCATCCTGAAGTATGTCATGCATCATGAAGTATGCTAAGCGTATTGTACTCTTTTTTCTTATTGGATTGATTTTTTTCCACTAGGTTTTCTTACCAAAAGATTTTAACAATACAATATGATGCGCGTTCACCATTATTCCTGAAGAACATTATAATTAGTAGACATTCAAGGGGGAGTGTTATAAGATCGATAGATCGTGTGGCTATCCATCGTCTGATCTTCCTCATGGAATTAAAGTTTCCTATGGTTACTTGGACCCTAAGTTTATTCACCCTACAAATAATATACGACCCCAAGGGTGGAGGTACAATTTGTAGTTATCTCTTCCTCTCATCTTACAACACCACGGGCTTTAATGGATGTAACTCATTTTTCATTAAAAAAAGTTTTTTTTAAATCTACCCCTTTAATTTTCTCTATTTACAAATAAACCCTTATGAAGTCAATTTTTATATTTAAAGCCCTAAAATCATCCAACATTTACTATCGACCCCTATAATTAGTTGGCATCCAAAATGAAGGAGTATTTTCAAAATAGTCCTTTACTCGATTGTTATTTCATTAATCTAAAAGGAAAATAATCGATTTACCCATGATTTTAATTACTTCAATTGACTTATCTTTATTGAACATGGGCTTAACCCAAAACAAATAAAATATAACCCGAATTTAACTTGGACCTAATCCGAAGAATTCTCACATTGGAGGGGCATTTATAGAGTTTAGGACAAATATTAAGGATTAGGGATGGCAACGGTGCGATTTCGATCGGTTTTGGGCAAAATTGAAACCGCAAAGGTTTATCATTATATAAAACTAAAATCGCACTATGCAGTGCGGTGCTTCATGGTTTATCATTATAATGGCCTAAACAGTATAGTTTTATGCGATTTTGGATAAAATTGAAACCGCACCGCTATAATTTTATATTTTGGTAAACCAAAACCGCACCATGTTGTACGGTTTATCGCGATTTTGGGTTTTAAACCACACTGCTGCCACCCCCTATTGAGGATGAAATCGAAAATATTTGCTCGTTTTGGATGTCAGCTAATTGCATGAGTCAATATATAATGTTTGAATGAATTGATGGGTTTATATGTAAATATTATTTTGATAGCGGTTTATAAATAAATAGAGAATATATTAGGGGTTGATTTGTAAAAAAGTGACAGTTGGCGTTATGCCCCTAGTGGGAAAAATTTTCAGCACGACCTACGTGCGATACAACCGCGGGACCTACTTCCTCAGAGCCTATCAGCACGCTCTGAGTGCAGGGCACCCAACGCCACCATGTGCGTGGGGCCCGCTACCCCGTGTCTCTGCTATGTATGGTACGCAGGATGTGCTGAAAGTTATCCCAGGTGGCGTCTCCACCTCCGTTTGGAGTCTTTGGACCGTCCCTCCGTAGTCCGTACGCCGCCGTTTTCCATATGCTCGTCGGTCGATTGGAAGAAGGCAAGGACCGCTAGGGTTCTCTTTGCCCTTCGAATTCGAGAGAGAGAGAGAGAGAGAGAGGAGGGATGGTAGCGCACGTAGGGCACGGGATCCCGCTGGAGGTGGTGGGGACGGTGATCGAGATGGCGGATGTGGCGTGGAACGCCCTGGAGCACCGCCGCGAGCGGATGATAGCCGCCGAGGAGGAGAAGGAGACGGCCCATCTGCAGTCCGAGAACATCCGCCTCAGGAGCCTCCTCGACGAGAACCACGCCCTCCTACAGGCCCTCTCCCAAACACCCGCCCTCTCGGATGACTGCCCCCCTGATGTGATCCCCCTCTCTTTCCTCCTCTTTTGTGATTTATTTTGCTTCTCTTTAAATTATACATGATTTCGGATTTTGATGGAGAATTTTGTGAAATTGCAAAGAGTAGTGGCACAGCGCAGAGATCTAGCCCAATGTATTCAGTCACTTATTTGGTTACAGGTTGAAAGTCCTTTGTTTTGAGTCTCTTATGTCAGATTCGTAAAGATTTTGGTGGTGATTTTAAAACTTTATGAGGTTTAGGTAATGGATTGGTTGTCTTCTTCATTTTCTCTACTACGCATTAGAGTGAAAACTCTAAATATTCCTGACTAATTAGATGCAAATCATCTTAAAGTTCATGAACTGAAATTAAGATGTTTATTTTAATCCTAGTATGAGAACACTAGAACAGAAATGGTAAAATGATCATTTATTAAAAATTGAAATGATTCAAGTGCTCTAAAAAGTCGGCGCCTAGGCGCTAGAAGGTCCCCACTGCCCAGCCTAGCCCCTAGGTGGTGCAGAAAAACG
This sequence comes from Chamaelirium japonicum, assembly GCA_947650365.1. Classification (NCBI taxonomy): domain Eukaryota; kingdom Viridiplantae; phylum Streptophyta; class Magnoliopsida; order Liliales; family Melanthiaceae; genus Chamaelirium; species Chamaelirium japonicum. The sequence goes on along the minus strand of OX393553.1, from coordinate 39,590,670 downwards.
ACCCGGGCTGCTAGGCGGGGCTAAGTGGCCGCTTAGGTGGGCCCAGGTAGGCCAAGGCGGGTCTAGGCGGCCGCCTAGGCTGGCCTAAGCGCTAGAACTTGTATAGTTGCTATTCTATTGTTGGTACTCATCGTAATCTTGAATTTATGGTTTGGATTCTGCTAAAATCATAGATATTATGATATATCTCTTAATATCATGCTTGCTTTTGTTCTTGTTAATTTTGAGTTTCTGGTCATGTAAATGATGTCTGCTCTTTAAAATAATGATTGAAATAATCTTCAATTATACTTATATCATCCATCAAATTTTGATCATCAAGTTATTGTAACAATAGAAGAAAAATTGTCATCTTCCTCATAATATTATTAAGATCTGTAACAAATAAAAACAAGTTATGCAGCTTACGCTAGATAAAAGTCAATATAGAACTGATCGCCTATATACTGCTCCCAGATTTTTGATCTTAACATTATTCCCCAGGAAAAAAATAAATATTTCATCATATTTGATCGCAAGATAGTTGGATTATTCACAAAGCTATTACAATTCCTATATTGCTATACAAGAACTGATCCCCTATATAAACCTCACAGATTTCTGATCTTAATATTATTCTCTAGAAGAAAAGCATGGTAGATTTCATAATCTTTGATTGCAAGATAGTTTGAATAGAACGATCTTAGCTATTACAATTCCTACATCGCTATGCAATAACTGATCACCTTGATCTTAACATTATTCCCTGGAAAAAAAAATAAATATTTCATCATCTTTGACTGCAAGATAGTTTGAATAGGACGCATTTGCGATGAAGAACGGATTAGAGAGATATCACCAGATCCGGGACAGTTGATCGGCTGCAAAAGCTGAAGGAGAAGTGATTGGAGCCCGTCGCTAGGGTTTTATTTCGATATTGGAAACAACAAAAACGACAACTCTTACGTACAACATGTAATATCAAACGAGGAACATGGTGGGTAATATAAAATATGCTTAAAGGGCTAAAGGGCATTGAAGGAAATAAATAAAAACAATTCTTTTCCCCTAGAATAGCATGCAATTCTGGGAAGGGGGGGGGGGGGGGGGGGGGAGATCGTGAACCGAGCAGTTAAGGGGAAAGCGCTCCTCTCAGAAAGCCATTCTCTAATGCGTTCCCGCCTACCAAACACGCTTACACCCTGAAATCTGATGTTGATTCCAAGCTTTCCCATCTGATTCCACCTACCAAACAAGGCCTTATAAGTCGTCGGCTAGGTGCTTGGATCATTTTACTCGTTCATAATTCTTAATTATAATGCTCGCGCATGATTAAAAATCATGATAGAACTTGAAGAAATAGTTCATGATGCTCCAGAAGTCCCGAGACGTATTGGTTTATGGAATCTGGTTAAAGGAACAAGTAAATTCAGCAGCTTTTGTGTGTGTTTTCTTTTGGCTATATTCTAGTTTAAAGCATGTTTTTAATTGCAAAGGTGGATAAAAGTCTTCTTTATGTTGAGAAAAGGTTAACGTTTTATTCCTTTTGCTAAGCCTTAAATTTTAAATACATGGTATGTGCAGGTTTTTTTTATCAAATGAATCATGGGCATGTCTTATCTAAAATGAATTTAATCATCTTGTATAAGGTAAATGAACAAAACATTAGTGGTTCAGGCCAAAACTTACAAGATATTTTAAGTAATGAATCACCTCACCCAATTTTCGAGGCATATACAATATATTTTAGCTGAAATCTTTGATATGGCTATTCTTGTTGGTTCATTATTGTTAACAAAGCTTAGCTTTTGAAAGAGTGTATCTGGATCAGGCGTTCTCCTTATAACATGAAATCAAAGCAGCCCACACTTGGGGTATTTTCCTCTATCAAGGTTAAATGTTCATATTAGCTCAAAGTTGGCTATAAAATGAAGATTTAATTTGATGAATCGGTCTAAAAGCGGTGCATGTAAGCATGATTATGAACTTAGTTTTGACATGATCTTCAAACATACACCATGAACCATCATTCTAGGTTTAAACGGTGACAACACGTGGCTCTTTTTCTTTTCTTTTTTTTTCATTTTTTTTGTGGATCTGTTGAAGATTTAGATTTATTAGTCAAGACTTTCATGTCCTAACCCCTCTTTAATGTTGGTTGTTCTTGCTTCATTAAGTGAGTGCTTTTTGTAGTTCCTCAACCCAACCATGTTAGAAATCTTCCTTTAAGGGAGGCTTTAGCTTAGAAGCTGCTGTTTTGCATCTAATCTTCGCTTAATTTAATTTTAGCTGTCACTATTAGTCTTAAAACAATATTGTCATATGGTGTGCATAGGAGCAACTCATTTTTCTTTCATTAGCTATATGGTTTGCAGAAAGCAAGTTACATACATTTTGTAAGAGAAATACATAAGATAGGTATTGATTGAAGATTCTCAAATTTTGCACACTTTGATCATGGCCAATTTGTTGATGGGTTGGCAATAAGTGAGTTGTTTGAGTTCCTATTGATGATGTGTAATTAGCACATAAGTGATAGAAATTAATTCTACCTTGTATTTGACACACCTTATTGTTATGCTTTCTTTGAAAAGATCTTTAACCAAACAATACCTCCAATGTTTTATTGGTATCTCATGTAGACATAAAGTCTTACACATTTCATATTGTTTACTCCGTTCACATTCATTCAAGAGGATGTATACTTTGTGTGTAATGCTCCGATTATTCTCGAAACTTAATCCAAAAAATAATCTTTAGCAGATAACAAGGGTGCTTTGTACACTTCACCATTCAAGGTTTAAGTTTTAGTTAAAATCTACCCCACCACTACCACTCGCGTACACTCATTTTTCTCATGTTTCTTCTGGAAAAGCATAAACTTGGGCCCATTGTTTCAAAACTCGCCGAGTTTACTCAATATTCGGCCTAGTCTTCTCTACTTGACTGAAAATTGGCCGACTCAGGGTCTGACTCGGACCTGACACTACTCTGCAGAGTCAAATAAAAAACTTGCCTGAGTCGATGGAGTTTCTGAGTCGTCTTACTCGGTCGAGTAGTGATCCGGTTTTTTTTTTTGTAAATTATGAAGAGGGGAGGGGTATTATAGGGTTTTCAGTTGACCGTTATATCCACCCGATGGCTTTAGGGAATCGATAGAATCCATTAGACGCCCTTGCGCTAAGTGGCCAAACAAAACCCTCGTTCGAAAGAGCGATGGAGGAGAAGGGAAAAAAAAAGCAGATAAGGTAGGCAGGCCATGGCCTTGCTGTCCAATTCCGCTAACAATCCCTTGCCCGCCTCCGTGTCTTGGCCTCTGACCACCCTTGTCGTTCTCCGCCTTACCCCGTTAGTTGTCATGTATGGATTTCCCCCTTTTCTTTCTTTCTCTCTTGCTCTCTTTTATCTTGCTCTTGAATCTTCAACGAGAGATGTTTATTTGGTGGATGGTGGGGGTTGCAATTATGCAAATCAGATGGGGGAGGGGGAAGAGTTTATGGTTGATGCCCTAAAGGGCCTAAATCCTTCTATTCATGATCTTTTGATTTTGATCTTGGTTGTGGTTGCAAACTTACAGTAGTAGACTTCTGATTGATGGTTGTTAAATGATAGTTATATGATGATTGATCTTTTGTGGTTGATGTATATATATATTTCTCATCGGTATATTTGTGCATGTATATAAAAAATCTCAATATTATGTATAACTTTTAATATAATGTTCAATTTAATGCTATATACATATATATTATAAATATTACTAATATACTATATCTACGGTGTCTTAGGTCATGACTTGGTCGAGTTTTGACCTACTCGACAAGTTTTTGAATCGATTCATGTTTTCTGGTTTTAAACAGTGATTGGGCCAACTTAAACCATACATATCAGGAACTAGCCGAGACTCATGGATTTCTTTGTTATCATTTGAGATCCAAGAGAACCAACCATTTCAGCTCTAAGAATTCTGGCAGCTTTCATCTTTGAAAAATGACATAAATATAGACTGTCAAGGATTACTCCTACCTGCATCATTTGGAAGTGGGGACGACCCTAAGTTTTGCTTAACAAAAAGAATGTAGAATAGGTTCCATTACTGTATCTTTTTCGATTCGTGATTGATGTTCTCCACTAGATATAAATTTTGATGCCAAAATAGCTTGCAACTTGAGGCACCTTTCACCGTGTATCTGTTTAAAATATCATTGAACTATATATTTCTTTAAACAGTGTTTGATACAAATATTTTTTTTATTTTGTACCTGATTTTATGTTATTTTTATTTTCTACTTTGCTTTTTAAACTTAAAACGTGAACCATCGCAACAAGGTCTAAGCCTGTTGGAATCGCAAAAACCAAAACTACGGGCTCTGTGACCAAAAACTCTGATTTTTTGAATAAGTCTCGATTAAAACACGACTTATTCAGTAAACGCTCGCTACGCGACACTTTCCTGATTTTTTGAAAAAGTAGTGATTTTATTAAAATATCATGATTTTTACATTTTAATCCTGATTAATTGCGTTTTAATCCCGTCATGTATTGCTCAAAAAACCTATTGTAATATCTATATATAAATATGTTCAAAAATTCTACCGTTTGTTTCCCGACTCTTTTCCGACCTTTCCGACTTTTTCCCGATTTTTCCGACTTCTCCACTAGCCGATTTTTTTTCTGACTTCTGACTTGGTAACTATGACTGTGGGTAGTGGATCAAAATTACTACTAAAATCAAGATTTGATAGCCTGTAACTTGTTTTGTTTTTTTTTCCTCCTGGTGATGATTGATTAGGTAATAGTGATGCCCATATCGACTGGACTGGCGTATTTGGTAGCTATCCTTAGTTCTTTATAACCTCTTGAATTTCCGTGGTATTTCACCAAAATAAAATCAACACCGAACAGAGTTACTTTGTGGGAAACATTAAAGATTCAATCTGAGACCTGAACGATGATTAGTTAAATAACAATAATACTATAGTATGTACTGACTACTGAGCAAACCCATATTGCTGTGATAGAACTTACTGAGTATTTGTCTGAATACTTTGCAATCTTTTTTTGTCATATTTGCAGCTATATAAGCGTCTTGTAGCTGCAGTGGACACGCCAAGCTTCCTGACTAAGCTGGAATCACTTCATCAGGATTCAACAATCATGCCCAATGGAAGATCTCAATTAAGCAAAGCTACAGGTTATTTTTAGAAAACTTTACCCTAAGTTTGAAGTGACTTCAAAGTTGATGCTCTGTATATGAATTGTGTGCACCAGTTTTATAGTTGTTTCTTTGGATTTTCTGAGTCAGGAGCAGATCTGAATGATGTGGATATTTTGGTTAATGTTGATCATGAGGAGCCTAGCTGGTGGGTCTGGGTTCCACAAGATACGGTTCCAGATAGTTTGGAAGAAGGTAGTGGAATAGATAATGAAAATTATATTGTCATTAGTGAAGAGAATGTGGTTGATGGCATTGCCAACTTCTTAGCTAGATGCATCCTTGAAAACCCAAATTCTAAGGTATGAGAATTTGAAACTTTTGATAAATGGCCTCCATTTATTTCACCTTATCTAATCGCTGTTACTACGAAATATTAGGTGTTAACGCCGGAGGATTTGCAAAGAGGTAAGTCTGGCCTTATCCTTTGTCTAGAAGACTAGAACTATAGTGTACAGTGTCAACTATAAGGATTCCTGTTTTGTGTGCTATCCTTTACTGATTCCTTGTAGTCAAATAGAGAATCAAATTGTTTTACGTTAGATATATCTTTGTGTATATGATCAGATGCCTTGTAGTCAAATAGAGAATCAAATTGTTTTACGTTAGATTCTCTATTTCATATCTGATATATTTATTATTATCTTTCTTGTGTTATATGATCCATTTATGAATGTTAACTGTTATCAAAACCTTTTGGGGTTGCCATCTCCTATTTATCTCTGCAAGAAATATTGGCCATTTTAAGAAGACATGCACTTATCAATTTTCTAATGAAATTGCTCACACTCAGAGCATTTGTTTTCCTCGATGGAGATCATCTCCTTAGTGAAACTTTCATCATTCAAAACCACTGGCGAACTTATTACTTCACGTCCAATAATGAAGAGAAGGCCTCAGAGGCTCAGACTTCTATCTTGTAGGAGCAAGACCATTCCTTGAACATTGCAGCATGGATTTGAGCTTGTTATTCTATTTAAAAATATATAATTTCTCCTTCATTGTTGGGAACAAAATTTCTGGCCTTCATAACTACGTTTCTCCTATAAAATCTGTTTCTCCTTTGGATTATATTTCTTTCCTTTACCCTCTCCTGCATGTCCAAAACTATTCTTTAGCAGTCACAAAAAGTGGGAACAGAAAAGGGACCTGGAGTGGGTCACCTGCAGGAGCAGGGGCTGAGTGTTTATTTATCACACTAGTACCTGGCATGGGTCATGATGTGCTAGAGAAGAAGGGCTTTTGGCACATGCTACACCCGTAGAATGTGAGTCCTTTATTCATGGAAGTTGCGAAGAAACAAAACCTGAAGATTAAAAATTACCTCAACATTTCTCGTTTCCTACAATAACTTTCATATTTAATTATCAGTTAGCCTTTATAACAAGTGGATTTCTACAGATCTAGGTTCTTGTAATGCAAAATGATTAGCTAATGTCAGGAAGGAGAATGGAAAAAAGGGCAGCTTTCAATTGCAACTCTGCTTTATAAGTTTCAACAGTAGTTTCTAATGGCCATAACGAACGGTGAAGTTAATACTAAATCATGTGAATTACATTGCATATTGCTGGAGAAGACATGGGAAATTTTTTCTAGAATTTGTTGGTCATTATCAAATGCAAAATAAAATAATCATTTTTGAAAATTACGAGCCTATAAATCTTTATTTCTCTTAGAAATTGTTGAATTTTTAATTTCAGGAAAATAAACTATATTCACCGAAAACTCCAATTGTGCCGCGTCAATACCGATATATTAAAACAGTAGCCTCAAATAACTGGGTACCACGTGGCAATCTTCTCTAGGTGCCATGTGGCAACCTCATGAGAGTCATGAGACGATTCCTCTCTAGAAACGCTTGCACTCAAACAACCGCCCCCCCCCCCCCCCCCCCCCCTTTTCTCTCTCTCTTGCGGGGTGTTTGATTTTTTAAGCCCGGATTGAGACCGGGCCCAAGCAACTCGTGTTCCGATAAGCCTTTGATAGGAAATATTTAAATAGTGAGTTTTATAGGAATAGGGTCCAAATTTGCCTACTTTTGGACTACTTGTAACCTAATGAATAAACAAGCCCCTTCGACCAAATTGAAAAGTAGAAGTATTAGAAGCTCTCTCTCTCTCTCTCTCTCTCTCTCTCTCTCTCTCTCTCTCTCTCTCTCTCTCTCTCTCTCTCTCTCTCTCTCTCTCTCTCTCTCTCTCTCTCTCTCTCTCGACGTCCTGTTATAATTTAACATATGAATCAATATGAAGAAATGAGGACATGAAAAGAAAATTATCATCACCCAAAAATGGAAAAAGCCTCGATGTCCATTAGGAAGATTAGCCGCCAATAGCTAAATCCCCTACTCTTCCCACGCTTGAGCCAAATTATTGAAATCTAGAAACAAAGTTGGGATAGCGTGGTTAGCAACTCCATAGAGGACTGGCTTTCGTCTTTACATCCTCCTCTACCAACTCCTAGCTGATGTTGGAAATACTTTTACCCCAACCAATTAGAAACAACAATTTGTAGTTTTTTATGGTAAGAAGAGCAGGTAACGCAGCTAACAAAAAACCCAAAAAGATGCAAAATAAAATCTAACAAACCCGAGTTTTTCCTTTTGGGTAGGAAATAGTAATAATCTATTGATTAAAATTTATAAGGTGTTAGTCGATTAAGACTTGGGTGAGTTCGTGTATTCTAGAATACAAATTAGGTTTTTTGGAGTCCGCGCTTGCATTTTAGAATATGACGCTAGTGGTTTAGGAGTTCTCGACATGAACTAAAGAGTTCACGCTAGTGTTCAATTCATAATTGTCAATATTTTTAATGGTAGCCATCAACCAAGAGTATACTGCTTCTATCAGGATTTCCGACTTACGGGTGGGGGGTAGTCATCGTGGACTTAAAAATGCATATAAAAAATCCATGGATTTCTTTGAGTATCGAGCTTTGAAGTTCCCAACCCGAGTCCACATGGAAGTTTTTGGTGGACTCCGAAGATTGTTCCATGTAAAGTCCTTAAAAATGAAAATTTGGATAGTGGATACAAACTCATTTGTATTTTTCACTTGCTAATTGCATATTTTTATCGCTTGTTATTTTTTTCTCTAAAACTAATAATCTTTACGACTAACACATTTTCAATATTCTCTTTAAAACACACTACAATATTCTCTCTTTAAAATAACATTCTCTTTCTAAAATATTTTTTCCATAATATCGATTAACACAAAATTCTCTCTAAAGCACTCTCATATTCTCTCTAAAAAAGCATTCTCTCTGTACAACACCCTCTTTGCAATGAGGTAAAGCATCTCTCTACAACACCCTCTTTGCAATCAGGCAAGGCACGAGTGGAGGCTGCAAACGGCGCGACACGTCCGGCAGCGGAGCGAGGAGTAGAGATCGTGGGAGTATACCCGCGGACGTCTGGCGAGGAGCAGAGACAACTATCATGCGGTGCCCTCAGTGCTAGGTCTCTTTAGGAACAATGCTATTCAGCCCAAAGGTTTTTCCGATTCCGCTCAGCCCGATTGACGTGGCAACATGCAACTGGTGGTGTAAAAGACTTAAATGTCGCTAGTGGGTTTCAGCCACCAGTTGCACGTTGCCATGTCAATCGGGCTGAGGAAATCGGGAAAACCTTCGAGCTGAATAGCGTTTCTCGTCTCTCTAGGGGTTGATGCCCTAGTGGTGCCCAGTAGTAGATCTAGGTGCCAGAGAGTTGAAGTGGTTAAAAGATAGCAGTGCTATAATAACCTAGGTTCCAGGCTAGATTGCCTTCAATATGGGTGAACCATAGGTTGCCTTCAAACCATGGACTCTAGATCTCGGATTGGGTTACCTTTTAGCCACAGTCTGCGCTAGATCTGAATCTTAGATCGGTTGCCTTTAGGCCACATTGAGCATCGGATCTGGATCTCAAATGATTTTGATCCTTCCTTAATCCTGGATTGCAGACAGAGTAGCGGTCGAGGGGAGCGGCCGGAGGTGATACAGAGAAGGGAGGAACGATCAGAGGAGAAGCCGGAGAGAGCAATGGTCAAGGGTGGCGGCCGTTGGTGATTAAGGGGGGCGGGCCGGGGGAGATGACGAAGAGAGCAACTCGTTGAGGGGAGCAACAACGAGTAGAGGGTTGGAAGCAGCCAGATCTGACCGGATCGATGCACAAAGGAGCAAGGTCGTGGTCCACGCACGGATCCGGCTGGAGAGAGCAACCGATACAGAGGAGCAGCTGTGCGGATTTGAGTGGAGGGACGGGAGCAACCGATCAATCAGAGCGTCCGCCGAATCGATCAAGCGAAGTGAGAGGACCGCATCGGATGTGGAACAAGCAACTTATGGCTTTGATACTATGTCACCAAGAACCCTAGGAGAGAGAGAGAGAGAGAGAGAGAGAGAGAGAGAGAGAGAGAGAGAGAGAGAGAGAGAGAAGGCTAGGATTTTGGGGTAGAAAGAAATATCTTCTCATTAGGACAAGAGCCTAATATATATACAAGAGGGTATGAGTCTCATACACAGTGGAATGATGTATATCCTAATTCATTCAAGTTCTTTAAACTCTTTTTTGATGTCTTGTGCCTTTTAAGTGGATCATGGCTCAATGAAAGCCCTTCTATATTTCAAGCGCTGAAGAAACATCTAAAAAATTGGTTCTGGACAATAAAAGTGGAGGGACGGGAGCAGCAGATCAATCAGAGCGTTCGCCTGATCAATCTAGCGAAGTGAGAGGACCGCATCGGCTGTGGAACAAGCAACTTATGGCTTTGATACCATGTCACCAATAACCCTAAGAGAGAGAGAGAGCGAGAGAGAGAGAGAGAGAGAGAGAGAGAGAGAGAGAGAAGGCTAGGGTTTTGCGATAGAAAGAAATTTCTTCTTATTAGGACAAGAACCTAATATATATACAAGAGGGTATGAGTCTCATACACAGTGGAATGATGTATATCCTAATTCATACAAGTTCTTTAAACTCTCTTTTGATGTCTTGTGCCTTTTCTGTGGATCATGGCTCAATAAAAACCCTTCTTTATTTCAAGCACTGAAGAAACATCTTAACAGTTGGTTCTGGACAATCAAAGTTATTCAAATACCATCCATACCAATTGATTAAGGTAGAAATCAAAGAGGATGAAAGCCTTATTAGAGTTACAAACTTACAATAATAAACTATTTTAGTGTTTGTTTCAAACTATGTTCTTGACATTAGTATGTTTGTTGGAAAATAGGAAATAATAATATCAAATCTAGAATATATCTTTCTTCGCTATAAATGATGATTTATTTCACAAGGTTAAATATTTTATGAACACATGTCAGCAATTAAATAAAACCTGTTTCATTTGAATAAATAGACATTAACAAATTATTCCATCCATTTACAACAAATATTATACCAATTAGAAATGAACATTTGTGTACACTTTTTCCCCAAAATTACACTGAATACTTACTATGCTGAGAATATTTCCCACCATTACTTTCAATTAGTTTATTACTTAATATTACGTATGAAAAGATTTATATATGATTTGTTACATTATTTTCTTGTCCCTTAGGTGTTTGCATGTAAACAAGAAAGGTTCTTCTAATTTTTATGTTGTTGAGTGGAAAAATATAAGATTTTCTATCAGTATATTAAGTAATAGTCTGATTTTTGCAATTTAGCTTGTCAATTATGGTTGACTTCTTTATCTGGTTCTGTTTGAATTAGTAATTTATAATTCTAGATTCTATAACTGAATATGAATGTTTGAGATTGCAGCTGTGACAAGGGCCTTGGGTGGCATTAAAGATAGGAGCAAGCTGAGAAAAGTGTGGGAGGTTGGAAAAGTTATTTATACTTTGTCAATGTGGGGAATCACTATTGCAGGGTGAGCCATTTCTGTCTTTGTTTTTTCCTCTTTTTCTTTTGATATCACATCTCTTGCACACGTCCATTAAAAAACAAGACAGGCATTTATGAATACCTGTCAGTACAAGTACACACCGGTATAAAAAAGATCAACTAGTATCATGAGTGTATGATGAGTTAGGCAGCCTACAGTCAATTTGTGCTTTGCTGGTAGGCCATGCCTTGATTTGTAGTTTAAGCATGCTTCAAGGGGCGCCCGAACCTGAAATGCACCGTCGAACTGGTTTGGTATTCGGCTCATCCAAGCCAAATCACAAGCGGAACCGATATGCCCTGATTCATATTAATATTCAAGCCGAAACGGTTCAAGCCTCAGGGGTCGGAAACATTACCTAATGAGCAAGGAGTTCATTATCTACTTGGTCTACGAGGTACTAAAGTATCTGAATTCACCAAGGTCCGAGAATTTAGGATCGAGTTTGGACTAGACGAAAAATGAACTGCTTCAGCCGGTTTGGATGCAGGTTTGATCGGTTCAGCCATTTCTACCAAAAGGTATATATATATATATATATATATATATATATATATAGGGCCATGCTATGCTGTGGCATGCGGTAAGTGCGGCACCGCACCGTAGCCTTCTGATGCACGCGCTACGTGCATCGCATGCACGCAGCGGTGCATCAGACGGCAGCGGTGCGGTGCCGCACTTACCGCATGCCGCACTATAGCATTTCTCTCTCTCTCTCTCTCTCTCTCTCTCTATATATATATATATATATATATATATATATATATATATATATCAAACCAACAATATGAAGAAGTTCAGTACGAAAGATCCATTTTTTGCTGTTAAATATAACTGACAATAGTCTATTTTCTCAAGTTTCTGCAAATATGCAGCAATGGTCAATCTCCAACTCGTTTTTCTAGCAACGATGAATCAACTTTAAAGTGAAAAGGCAGATTTATAATAGTTTCTCATAATTTGTGAAAAAAATCACATTTTGTGATGTACAAGAACCATACTTCAAACTTGTTCATGATCTTACTATGTCTTGATTCGGTTGTCGAGTTTGATTTCGAGTTCGGGTGGGTGTTTCGGTATGGATTGGCCAAAATCCAAGCCTGTTCGGAGAACTGGTTTGGGTTTGGACAAACCCTCGAACCATGGCACAGAAGTTGGAAAAAGACAGTGGTTATCCTTATGTTTTGAAGCATAACTCTGGAGTAGTGATCATAGTGGTTGGTGCACATAGCATGTAATCTTACTGGCTGACATCTAGATAGTAGAGGTTTTGTTCAAAAGTAGCCAAAAGTAGTACGCAGGAGACGAGGACTTCGGAAAGTCTCGAGGCCAATTGTTGAAACATCCGAGATACACTATTCTTGATAGTCATCTTTTTCTTGATAAGTTATGTCTTCGCAATGTGTCCCTTCATGAGCATATTATTGGGAGTTCCATTCTGGTGATTTAGGAGGACATTTGAGCAAAAGATCATTATGATGGTCGAGGGCATGTTTCATTAACCTAGCTCGAGGTCAGATACAATGAAGACAAATGCCGGTTTCATATCTGTTTACTAAGAGAGTAAAGCAGAATTCATATACACTGCTTCTTGTCCCTAACAAACCATCACGATACATGAGTTTAGATTTGTACTGGGTTTGCCTGAGGTTTTTCATGGCCATGATTCCATCCTTGTCGTACTCGGTCAATTTTTTATTATGGCATATTTCGTACAATGCTTAATTACTACGGTTCCCTTGAAGAATGTCACTTTCTTCTCAAGGAGATTCGTCTACATGTCATACCGGAGGCGATTGTGTTTGATTGAGATGTGAAGTTCATTATTTGTTCATGGAATACTCTGTGGAGACCATGGGGACTAAACTATAGTTTACATCCGTATCTTCCTCAAACAGATGGATAGACTGATTGATGTTGTGAATTGAAGTCTTGGTAATCTCCTGCGACACTTGATTGGAGATCATGGTGTTTCATGGGACCAGATACTACCCTCTACTCGGTTTGCCTACAATAGTTTTGTGAATTGTTTCTGAAGTGGTTCTTGGTGTCAGGATAAATCCTTTACTAAGCATATGCAAGAGGCTCATGAGGAAGTTTGACAATGGATTGCTATGAGCAATAAATCTGATTGTCACGTCCCGTGCATTTGCTGTTGAAGTCTCGCCATCACTTTGTTTTCTTTTCTTTTGAACTAGAAGCAACAGAGTCTTCTACTTCAAGAACAAGAGCAACATGACTTGGTTAGAATTGAGAGGTGAAATGGCTTTGCTAACATGGTGCGGGAATTGGAATGAGGTTTACATGCCTCTTTTTGAACTGTGGGAGCTTGTATACAGTGGTGAATCTGACAATTGGAAGACCAGGATGTTAGTGATGAGCGGTTTCCTGACCGCTCTTGACGATGAACCTCTGCAGTTTGGTCTGACCAAGCAATTTTGCATCAAGTGTTACTCTTGATTCTAACAAAGAATGCTTACCCTGCTGTCTCTGATGATACAAATGATGTAGCCTATGTAAATAAGTTTAATAGTAGTCTTTTAAGGGTATGTTTGGTTGGAATATAGCTCCTTGGTTCATGAGAAAGCATTTCCAAAAGAACCTACCCTTTCTATCAAAATCACGCGGAAAATCAGAAGATTCCGCACTCTTTTTTGCCAAAAATCACTCACGATTGTATAATCCAAACACCGTAAAATCTATATTTCCAGTCAAATTCTTGATTTTCTTTTTCCAGACAATCAGAACACTGAGGTTCTCATTGCCGTTATTGTTTGCAGGCTGTATAGGCATCGGGCTGTCCTGAAAGTTGTTGCGAGGGGGGTTCACGCTTCCGGCAAACTTGCCCTGAAGGCTCTCTAAAAGAGTGAAACTTCATCTATTCATGTGTTTGACAACTCTGTGGGTTTCTCCTGTACAGTCTGTTCCCAAAAAGATTTGTCGTCGTTCTTCTCTGTAAAATATGTGCTTGGGTTTTACTTGTATAAATACCCGTCTTCGAATCCTCGCTTCTTCTTCAGACGCAGGGTTGATGTTCGATTCGTTATTTGAGATGGTATGTGTACAAAATCTGCTCCAAATGAAACAACTCTGATGCCTTGAAGACGAAAGGCCATTGCATTGCATGTTGGAAAGATCACTGTCAACCTGTGTTATGATGATTCTGTATGTGGTTAACTTCTTTGCTTTGAGCTCAGATCTCCATTCGGCCTCGGTCGGTGGGCCCCGCATGCACCACAGCAAGTGGATCGAGACTGACTGGAGGAGATCTGAACCCCTTGGCTTTATGTCTATGATCTGACTTCTGACTGAGTGCATGATCATGCATTCATGCACGCGGACTTGGGGTCAAAATTGAGTGTTTGGTTGAGTAATGTTACTCGTACAATCTAAAAAAACAATCTCGGACCCAAGAGGGTGGTGGGGTTCAGGGCCAATGCACTGACCCTTGGGCCCCACCATCTTCTGATGGGTTTAGATTGTACGCATTACTCGCTAGTAAAACATATGGAACGGAAAGAAAAGAACTAGTTTTTCCTGCAGAAATGGATTTTTTTTTTTTTGAAAGGGATATTTTTCCTACAGAAATGGATATTTCATATTTGGTTGAGATGAAAAGTCAAATTCTTGTTTTATTTTTAGAAAATTCAAATAGTGGGGAGAAAATTATAGTTTTACAGCACCTCATCCTCTCCCTTCTGCAGCCACCAGTCTACCTCCCTCTCCTCCAGCGACCACCTACTGGTGCTCCGACCTCCCCTCTTCTCCCCCCCCCCCCCCTCTCTCTCTCTCTCTCTCTCTCATAGGTAATAAAGATTATATTGCAAAGAAAAGGAGGGAGTTTCAAATCAAGGCTATACCCCAAGTGGGCAAGCATTTAACCAAGCTCAAAACAAGTAGAGCATAGCCGTCTGTACGACACATTAGTGCATATAGCTATAACTACACTAGCATAAAAAAACACACGATTAACTCGGTGAAGCTACTCAGTGAAAGTAATGCTAACATCCCGACCACCCATGCTCCTCTATACGCTTCCTTAAAAGCATCCACATGCTCAGTTCCACATTCACCTCCTGGATTAACAACCCCATTTCCTATTGGATCTGGACCTTGGCCCCTTCCCAACCATGCTGACATCGAACGTCTTTGAGAGTTTGATGTATTGCACACACACCGTAGGATCCCATCCCCAGTGCTTGGCCGCTACCTGAGTGAAGAAGGTAATGACTCCCATATCAAGTAAATAGGTGATAAAGCCTTCTTCAGCATAAGATTCTTCTTGTTTTTGCTTGAGGTCTGTCAAGTACTCTTTAGACTTACCGACGATGTACATGGGAAGCCCCCCCCCCCTCTCTCTCTCTCTCATTGTGCTCTCTCTCTCTCTCTCTCTCTCTCTCTCTCTCTCTCTCTCTCATTGTGCTACCTTTTGTCCTTCTAGAAAACGGGTTGTAGTTCCCTTCCCACCGACGGCTAGGGTTTCTCCTCCCTATTGTTCCTGATTTTTTCCCACTAGTGGCTAGGCTCTCTCGGGAACGATACAGATCGGCGGCTAGGGCCCTCCCCCCGGCGCTCCACCTCTTCCCACTTGCACTCCTCCTTATCCTTAAGAGTGAGGCCGATTAGGGTTCTTTTCCCTAGTGAGGATCTCCCTCCTTGTGTTTCGACATCCATGGATTTCCTATAGCTATGGAGGCCATCGATGGGGATGATGGGGAGAAGGGGTTTCTCCCTCCTCCTGCATTGTCTTTAATGGATTTTGTGGATCAAGTGCTCTTGAGAGGCAGAGCTTTTTATCTCGAGATCTAGATCTAGACTCGGTATTCAAGGATTGACATTTGGTTCTAGTGGTCGTGGTGCAGGTTGTTCACGTGGTCGATCTTAGTCTCACCTTGACAAAAAATCTGCAATTGGGGATGGAGAAGGGTGAATTCCCACCACTCCACTGCTCTGTCAAGCAGGAGGCTCACCAAATGCTCGACGTGGTGTCGCAGATAAACGTTGATGACCGTCCACCTAGATTCATGGATCTTGTTGTGCCAAATGTGGAGAGCCCAACTCAGAGATATGCTCTAGGCAAAGCTTGAAATGTTGTGTGCGGTGGTGCCCCCCCAAATTCCAATTTTTCCCTTGAATTTATTTCTCTTGAGGTTGAAGATGGTGTTTATATTGTTGTTTTGCTCTTCTAATGAAGTCCAAGGAAATATGGAGGGTTGGCCTCAAACATTGATCGGGTATGTTCTTTGAGAGGAAATCATACTTCGCCAAATTCAAAGACATCATAGAGAAGTGCAAAAAACTAAAGGAACGTGGGACCTCTTCTCGTGCAAGAACAGTATTTTTCTATTCAAGTTCAAGACAGAGGATGATTGCTTGAAGTTTCTTGAAGAAGGGACTAGGTATTTTGAGAACCGCCTTGTGGTGTTTAAGCTTTGGCATAGTGGGATGAAAAGCAAACACGATGTGTTTAAAAAATATACTTGTGTGGGTTCAGATGCTAAATATTTTACTAGAGTGCTATTATAGCTCTCTATTAGACGAGTTGCGAGCGTAGTGGGAAAATCACTCTATGTTGATTGTCCAACAATAGTCCAAGGTCGTATCTCCATCGCATGCGGTTGTGTTGAGATTGGGGTGAGGATACCCTCCCAAATATCGCACATGTCCGGGTCAAGAAGTGTAGACTGGATGGGGTGGTTGAAACAATGATGATTTTGCAATCCCAAAAATATGAATGGAAGCTGTCGAAATGTGACTCTTGCAAAGTTTTTATGCATTCATAAAATGATTGCTTGATTAAAGTTTTGATCCAACCGAAGTTTTCGTCCATGACTAAAGATCAACTCTTTGATGAAGAACCCTGGATTTCAGTTGGGGGATCAAGAAACGATGATGAGCATCTATACTCCTAATCTTAACTTAGTCTCAGAGTCTAGATTTTTTATCCTTGGTGAGGAAGATAGTGTTGGATTGGTGGAGGATGCTAGTAAAGAGGGCTAGTGTGCTGCCATACATGTGATAGTAGAAGAGAAACCATGTGTATTCAGAGGCAATGCATGATGTCAATCAAATTCTAGATTCATAACAATGGAGATGCACTTTTTGGGGGAAGTAATTGTATCTCCCTCTTTTTAAATGTTTTGGGTCGAGTGCTAATAAAGATATTGATGAGACAATTGAGAGACTTTTGGATGAGACTATATATGGAGACATGGTGCCACTCGGATACTAAGAAGGATGATTCAATTAGAGAAGATGAAGATGGAGAACATTCAACTTTTTCTATCTAAAGTGTGTAGATCGTAACCAAGGCTACTCTAGAGTCTAGAGGAGTGTACGACAGTTGATTCAAACTTTCGCCAATCGGATCCTTATATTCAGAAGCTCTGGGATCAAATGTTAACTCTCGATGATGAAGAGAAGACTCTCCTGCTTAATATGGACAACACCATCCTCAATATAGCATGTTCTCTCGGCTTCTCGTTGCAAATGAGGTGGAGGGTACAAAGTCTCTACTCTCATATCCGGGACTTAGAAAAGTCAAGAGCTTCAAAGTTTTGAGACATGGGCGTCCTTTTTTCTTGGTTTATAGATTTTTGGGCTGGTCTTGTTTATGATTAGTTAGTTGGGGTTCCTTTTGGTTATGATGGTGTCTATTTAGCCATTACTTGTAACTTCTTCTTTTTTTTTTTTTTTCTGAAACGCAATAGACAACTTGGGGTCAAGGCCAAACCCCTCCCCCACAATCAAAGTGAATTCTAAAAAAAAACAATATTTTCTTTCATTTAATGGTTTTTTTAAATAGCTTTTTTTAAGAAATATTATTTTATAGTGGCTAATCGACAGCTACGCCGGGGGGGGGCATTGCGAAGCGCTTGCCATGTCAACAATCATATTTATTTTTTGTCTGATCGTGAACCTCAATATTTGAAATACCGATTTTCACGTTGCCTTTCCTTTGTCTGAAATCGGTGTTTCAAATGCCGTTTTTAACATGGGAAAAACCCCCATGTGTTGGGTTATTTTACGTTAGCAATTCACTGTAAAACGATATTTTAAATACCGATTTTGACAAAAGAAAAAGCCATATGAAAATCGGTATTTCAAATATCGATTTTTAATTGAACACATAAAAATGGTTTTGAAAATACTGATTTTAATTAAACGTTTTAAAACACCAATTTGAAATACCGATTTTTGTTGTTTGTATTTTCTTTTTTAAAATCTCATCGGCTACTGTTGATTACGGGTTAGGATTAAAGGTTATAATGAAACCGGTATTTTAAATATCGATTTTCACTGCCATGCAAAAAAAAATATATATTTGCTGTGCTGCACCGTAACGTCGTTGTTAGGTGACCACTTTTGAAATTATTTTTCATAATTGACTATTAAAATAATATTTTATTTTATAAATACTATTTTGAAAAAAAAAACACTTCATCTAATGCCAAACTTTCTTGACAATCAAACATATTGAAAATTCGATGATGATGATGTCGACATGTCCACGACTGATCAGGTATTTTTCAAAAAAAATTTCATCACATAGTATGTACCATACAATCACGGGGCCCACTTTGCTTCAAGAGACATGGGGTAGCAGTCCCCAGTACATGGGGGTAGTGGCCCCCAACACTGAACGTACTGATAGACTTGGGAGGCAGTGGGCCCCGTGATTGTATGGTACACAGGATATGCTGAAAATTTTCCCGTCTTCCTGGTCCGGGCGAACCTAAACGTAGGCCCGAACTGCTTGTGCACTCGCATCTAGGGGTGGCAATCGGTCGGGTTCGGGTCGGACCCTATCTCTATCCATATCCATACCCATTCTGGTATGGTAGGGTCCATACCCTACCCATACCCATTCTGTTAGAAGAGGGGCCATACCCAATAGGGTTTTGGTTCGGGTTTCTGATATGAGTTGGGTATAATTTGTCTATTTTTTTTCCCATCATATATTCAATTATTTGAGGAGAAAAATCAAGGCATCACAATGCAATGTTAAGAATCTCTTTTATCTAGTATACACAAGTTGGAGTGGCAATCGGGTTTCAGGTATTGGTATTGAGGTACCCACACACATACCCAAAAGTTAATCGGATAGAATTTCAATATCCATACCATACCCAAATCATGTTTCGGGTACAAAATCTGTACCCATACCTAGGGGTGGCAATGGGTCGGGTCGTGTCGGGTTCGTGTCGTGTCTAGTTTCGTGTCGTGTTCAAAACCCCTAGACCCGGACCCGACCCGTTGAACTAATCGTGTCTAGATCCTAAACCCGGACCCGGACCCGCTAATAAACGGGTAGACCCGATAAGGCCCGGTAAGATCCGTTTACCACCTGGGTCTATTCAGTTGACCCGATCCGACCCAACCCGACTCGACCTGACCTGACCCAAAAGACCCGCTGGTATTATATATTATAGTATCGGATTGCGGGTAGACCCGACACAACCCGTTGAGTACTAAACGGGTCTTCCCGGGTCTACCGTGTCAAGACCCTAAACCCGGACCCGACCAGTTTATTAAACGGGTCTATCGTGTCGACCCGTTTACGACCCGAACCCATTTAGCCTTGACCCAGACCCGCTAACTCCGTGTCGGGTCGTGTCGGGTCTGCCGTGTCGGGTCCGAAATTGCCAGCCCTACCATACCCAATGTATCGGGTCGGGTTTCGGTTGGGTTTTCGGAGTCCATGGCCACCCCTACCCGCATCCAAAGCTGCACCAGATACTTATTGGATTCGGATCCATGTATTGATTTTGGATTCAAATCGATACATGGATCCGAAACTTGGCCCGAGCTGATCCCTTGCCCTTGACAAAGCGGCGGAAACCCACCGCCTCCTCAAATCTTTACTTGAGCCGTAGCGGGCTTCACTCCCCGCCTCCTCAAATCTTTACTTGAGCCGTAGCGGTCTTCACTCCCCTTTACCTAATTCTTCGCCATCGTTCCAGTGCACTGAGAGGAGAGAGAGAGAGTGAGAGAGAGAGAAGATGGAAGAGGCGACAAAGAAGACGGAGGAGGAGGAGTTAGAGGGCGAGATATCGCGGGCGATGCGCGCCCGCGTGAGGGATTTCAAAGAGCAGGCAGAGTGAGGCACCGAACCCTTTCTCTCTTACCTTTCAGTCAATACCACAAACACCCACAATGCACGGTTTTCGTTGTCTGCGAGAGTGTTGAGCCTGTAACCCTTTTGTGTTTGGTGCATATACGTTGGAAAACCTAGCTAGACTTTTTTATTTTCTTTCCATGATTACTTTTCAGTGTTTCTATAGGAATAGTTTCAGCAGGAATTCTTCGAACACAAAACGATTCCAAACTGATCAACTCACTGAAAAGAAATTGATTCTTCAATGCTCACTCGCCCACGAATCCAAGCGAGCATAGCCTCTAGAAACCCCCTTAGCTGCTGCCGTCACTCGTGCGGCAGCAGGTGAAGTAATCCTCCCAAAGCATACTCAATTGGGTTTGGGCTTCGAAACTACACGAACCCACCAGGTTTGAATGAGTTAATATCTTGAACTGGGTTTGGATTACATAAAATCCATGCAGTCCATTAGTTGGACTAGAAGAAATTATATTTTGGATCAGCCAACATGATAATTGGTGTAACCCACTTGGATTAGAGTTCCACAAAGGGAGTAGAAGAGCTTTTAGAAATTTTTGTTTGCTTCCATGTAAATCTGAAAGTTATATATGTAACACATAAAAAGAAGTAGGAAGAGGAGCATGGTTAAATTGGAGATCCCCTATGGTTTAGGTCAGTCGCGGGTTAAGAGTATTTGAGAGATTCTACTGGATATTTTCAGGCGTTCTCAGAAAATTTATGAAAATTAGGTGGAATGAGGAAAAAAAAAGGTTTTTAGGAATTAGTTATTAGGGTTTTAATGTATTTATATTGGCGGGGAGGCTTTGGTGACTGATACTTATTTCGATAGGATAAAGGGCTGTTTATGATTGTCTAATCTAAAATGTAGAGATAAAAAAGAAGTATAGATAAGGAGATGGAGGCGAAGAAGAATAAGAAAGAAAGAAAATATATGTGATAATTTTTTTTCAAGTTCATGTATCTGTAGTGCTTCTTCTCACAAGTAGGGTCATCTCCTTTGAAAGCAATGGGCGTCTTCCATCTTCAAAGAGTTTTAGTCCTTCTGGACTCTTATAATGTAAGTGAAACAAAAGGAAAAAATGCATTCAAGTTAAGACTCTCAAGTCTTAACACCAAATTTGTATTGGTCCTTTAAAAGGAGACATGATGGGTAGCTAGCTAAAACATTTGAAACTAAAAAAAATAAAAATAAGGGAGACACGTGCTCATAGTTTCATTGGTTAACCCTTGATCCATTAGTTTAGGGTTATTGAGTCTTCTTTAGATCTTTTGGACCCGATTTAAGCCAACCAAAGCCCCTTTTTGGACCATAAAACTTATTACTATATTTTTGTATTTGAAAAAAGTCTCACATCAAGTTGTTTCACGTGACTCTTCATTAAGTTTGTTGGTGAAGCTGTCCAGGATGTGGAACTTTTAAACCCCTCCTGGAGGCAAAACATGAACATGAATCTTCGAAGCAATCCATAGTTCTCCAACACAGTGTCGTGATCAATTAGTTTCTTAATGCTTATCTAGGTTTTGTGGCCAAATATCGTAGTAAAAGCCCGAGAGTGCTTGAAACAAGGGCTTTGTAAGATACCCTCACACCTCAAAACTCGGTTTGTAAGGGGAGGTCCACAACGGGTATATTAAGCAGGTGATGAGTGCCTCCCTCACCGATGTGGGACTATCCGTTAACACTTCCCCTCACGCGGAGCACGCGTGGCAAGGATCCTCCCACGCGGAGCACGCGTGGCAAGGCACGATCGGTGGGGAGCACTCGGAGCGGGAGCAGGAGCAGGAGACGGGTTAGCTCTGATACCATTTAAGATACCCTCACACCTCAAAACTCGGGTTGTAAGGGGAGGTCCACAGCGGGTATATTAAGCGGGTGATGAGTGCCTCCCTCACTGATGTGGGATTATCCGTTAACAGGCTTATTCTTAAGAAATTAGATTTTAATCTTGTGTTCAACAATTTTCAGTAATTTGGCTCAAAAGAAGGGCTAAAGGTGAAGCCATAATAATAACAAAGCAAGAAATAGGGGGAGAAAAAAAACATCAATATTCTAGTTTATTTTATGAAATCATATTAATAAAGCATGCGTAGAATACTTATGTAGTCCCCAAAACCCTTTTAGTTCTCACACTTAATGAAGAAAAAAAGGATATAAACCCATCATATCTAAATAAAATGGTTATGTAGATGCTTTAGAGAGAGAAAGGAGAATGCATACATGAAGAGAAGAGGGGACACTTCTTTTCTGCTTAGGATCACAGACGCCAATCGGATGAAAATTGATCTTGATATACAACATTTGTATGCGGGAGTATAAGGTTTCTTATGAATTTGTAATTATATGCAAGTAAACACACCTTAGTTATTTATAGAAGGCAACAAAAGGACTAATCCAAAGAAGGTCTAGCATAAATGTATGGAACACTGAATTAGATATTAGGTACATGAAAAATCTAGAGACTAGACGAAACGAAGCAGCCAAAAAGTATGTTAAATTAGTTCATTAGAGGCTTGAAGCACTCACTATGAAATCATATATCCCGAGCAATGTTATCAAACCACCTGTGATGTCATGCAATTGGTGGTGTATATATCATATGCTGCTATGCAACTGAATATGTGCATGTGCGACACATAGGTGTCTATTTAGTCATATGTGTGGTTTTATTGTATTTTTTGTTTAAGTCAAAGAAAATGAAAAACCTTTAAAAGTTCCCAAAATTCAAAAATTCACCAATAAATTTAGGGCACATGCAAAGGATTGTAAATATTTAGTAATCTAATTACATAAAACCGATACAAGTAAAATAATAATGAAATTAAAGGTAAACCTTATTCAAATAAAAATATAATGTTTTTGAGCTTAGAAGCATTCAAAACTACAAGTTTACAAGTAACAAGAATAAAACCGATGTACAAACTGATCTATAACCAAGTGTTCTAAAACTCGCTGAGTTTCGATTCGACTCGGTCCAAAACTCGATTTACTAACTACTCGGACCAAAACTTGAGTGACTCAGAGTCAACTCAAGTTTTCGGTATGTGTGACTCGGCTCGAGTCTTGATCGCTGTATTTTTAGGGGTAAATCGGGATCCGGTAGAACAATTTATGTTTTGTAATTACATGTTATTTGGTGATAAACTTTAAGGTCATCAAAACTTGATGGATATCCATTTTTAAATTTAATTTTATGCTTTAGTTACTTCATATTTAGCATTTTTTAATAGAGCTATATATATATATTAATAATAATAAATATTAAAATTACATTATATTTTTTAATGAAGCTATATATATTTTTATCCTTATCATTCGTTTTCATGAGCATCTCTTCCATGTCCGTTGGTGCTGGTTCATCTTCTTCTTTTATTGTCTCATCGATACTACGAGTCTCGACGGTACTAGATCTGGCATGAGCAACGACACCGCTGCCATTCTTGCCTTTGTTACTGCCTCTCGAACTATCGAATGTCTTATTATCCAAGGTTTTAAATGTCGTTTTCGGTGTCTATATTTATCGGATAAAAAAAGAAATTTTTTCGTTTTTCAGTAATTTGTCGGTGGAAAAATTGTAAAATGGAAAGATAAATTTCGGTGAAAATATTTCGTTTTTCGGTCAAATTTTGGTGTTTTTCGATAAAAATTTATCGTTTTTCGGTCAGATTTTGATTTTGTTCTTTTGATATGAAAAAGATAGAATATTTCAGTAATATTTCAAGATAAAGATGATAGTACAATATTGTCTATTATAAAAAAAAATCAAAATTGAGGAAAACCATAATTTCTTACTGATAAAGATGAACTTTGTTTTGTTAGAAAAGATAAAAAATTTAATTGAAATTGTCTAAAAAAAAGACAATATCGGATTTCGATCAAATGTCGGTCATTTCGATCAAATGTCGGTCATTTCGGCTGACATTTCGTTATGTCGGAAGGAAATTTGGTACTATTAAAAGTTCGGTCAATTACTATGTCGGACCCTTGAAAAAAAGACATATTTCGGTGATTTCGTAGGAAATTTGTCGACATTTGATTCCATGTTCTTATCTAACTCGACCCTTCTGCTTCCTCATCTTCCACCCCTCAACTTGCGCCTTAAGTTGGGATCTCGCCATGGAAAACCGGATTGTTTGTATCAACAAGCCATAGGTGATATGTGTCTCGGACTTGATGGGATCATAGAACCCTGACTTTGCCCACCTCTCAATGATTTTTTCGTGCATCTTTTGGTTGTAATGTATGAGGATCGAGTCATTGAGCTTCTTTTGCTCCAGACGATTTCTCTTCTTCCTATGCAGCTCTAATTCATTTAAGAACGTAATCAATTAGTTAAGAGATCATTACTTACTCATTGAATTACTAAATATAGGGGTATTGACTGTATACAATCTCGAACATATTTTAATTACGTCCGCTACTGATGTCGGACAAATCCAAGGATCCTTAGGACTAGTTTCTTCAAAGAGGTATCCTTTACCCTGATCTGTCTGATATGTCGCCATTGTTGTCAAGTGCGAATGCATATGCGATTGTACAATCGCATGTGCAAAAGTATAAGGGTATCTGGGTTGTGCGAACACCGCACATGTGTATAGGAGCCTGTGCAGGTACACATGTTATGTGCATTCACACAACACTATGCGATCACACATTATACATCTGCTAATTTTATAGGCTTTGGAGTTGTGCGGTCGCATAGTGGCTCTCAAGTGGAGTGATCATTTTTTGAAGACTTAACCTAGTCGCAAGTGGTGTGATCAACTTTTGAAGGGGAAAAAAGCTCTAGATATCGAGGGGTAGCGGTCGTGGATGTCATGGAAGGGGACCACGAGGTAGCACTAGCAACAAGCAGACGGTATTCGAGGAGGATTATTAGGGACTTGATGGAATGCCTTAGAAATTGAGCCGGTAGAGGACATGGATGAGTCTCTCATCAGGAGCGATGAGGAGGAGATAGATATTGAGGAGTACATCGAAGAAGGAGATGGCTCAGATGATGACAGTTGTCCAATGGATTTGACGATGGAGGTGATGGAGACCTCCCCCGTTGGGAAGTTAAGAATTTAGTAATTTATCAGTTAAATTATCTTTTAATTGTAAATTTGTAATGCCTCATAAATGTATTACTATCTTTTTTTTATTTATTTGCAAAATTTGTAACCCATTTTTTTATAAATATATTGGTCGGGGTCATTGCCAACCCCCCCTCCCATAATGTGGATGTTCTCAATTTTTTGAATTCCAAATACATTTGTTTGTTTTTTAGAATTTTTTAGATTTTATGAGTTTTTTTAAAAGTTTTTTCCCAATAAAAAGTGCACAATAGGGATTTGTTGCATATGCAACATATGCGATTAACTTAGTCTGAGTTGTGCTATAATCAACATTGCACTTGACAACATTATACGTTGCCCATCCGTTAGTTGCTATTAAGAATCATTTATATTAGAAGTTAGAATATTTATATAATTGAATAATAATCTAGCCTAAGTAAATTATCTATAGGATTTTCGTTCCTTGTGTTGAATTATAATCTCACCATGAACATGGCTCAATCATTCTTGTACCTCTTCAGTTGGAATGATATTTCTTGTTATCCCGTTTTGGAATCATCATATTCAAAATATTAAGAAAAAAAACCATATATACGAGTTCTACCTCTTCTCGATTGATTTCGGAGTGGGCAACAAAGTTTAGTGTATAAGCCACATAATAGAAGCAACTAGCTTGAGTTTCCCCTCGCTTTTCCATAATTTCTAAAATAAGTTGATGAAGATCATGTTTATTTTTAGGGTTATTTTGACTTTGCCCCCCAAATTTTGCCTTGAATTAGACTTTACCCCCCAAAACTAACTGTTACGTCAGCTCATCTCCCAAAACTTTATTTCTTTTCTGTCAGCTCGTCCTTTCTCTTAGATAGTGAGCCGACGGAACAATTAGTTTTGGGGGGTAAAGTCTAATTAATGAAAATATGGGGGGTAAAGTCTAATTCAAGGCAAAATTTGGGGGGCAAAGTCAAAATAACCCTTATTTTAACCTTTTCCATTACCCTTAATATTTTCTTTTATTTGATCATAATGCCTTATTGATGTTTTTTCATTGTTATCACTTGTCACAATCCATTGACCAAGGATTTGAAACCAATGTTTAAAAAGGCAAAAGGCGTACCGAGGCGTTTTTTCTTTTGAGAGGCGAGGCGTAAGCCTCAAGGCGCACCGAGGCGTAAGCCTCAAAATTTTTTGAGGCGTTTTGGTAAAAAAAAATTAAAGAAGAAAAACTTCAGAATAAATATTATTATTGAATGTGTAATAATAATTGAACTAGATATGCATAATAAATCACAATGTATTAGAAAATATCTTATATGACACAATTGAGCACTCCTCGAGCAATTTAACAACAAAATAAAAAGTCAAATTGCTCAAACACACTTAATTCTTTAATATTCAAGATAATAATTAAAGTAGCAACTAACAAGTAATAACAAACAATAAAATACGAATATAGGACTAACATTGTCAAGATTCAAAAAAAAAAACAATGATACAAATACATGAAATGGTAAAATACAAAGAAAAAATCATAGGAAAAACTAGTAGAAGAAGCAAGATCATGATCTATACCTTTAAACTTGAAACAAATCTTGATCTCTCACTTGTAGTTGGTAGACAATCCACAAAGAAGAAGAATACAACTTCAAAATTAAAATTGGAAAAGAAATGAGCACTAAATCTTGATTTTGGGTTTTTGGAGGTAAAGGGGTTTCAAAACCTAAAAAGATCTAAAATGGTTTAGGAGGTTTCAATGGGTGAAAAAAGGGCCCATGGGGGCGATTTACATATCAAACCCTTTGTGCCCCTTCCATACCAAACATTGGTTTTAACCCCTCCCCGTCCTATGTTTCACGCCTGGAGCACTAGACTTAGTCTCAAACACCTTGAGGCGCTCCTCGGACAAAGGCATACACCACTTGATGCAGAGGTGTAGGTCTTTTATATGTGGCTGCTGAGGCGTATGCCTCGAGGCAACACAGGACCGCCTCATTTCGAGGCGGGCCTCGAGGCGTAAGCCTCAAACGCCTTTTTAAACACTGTTTGAAACTCAAATTGCTTGGCCACATTGGGCCAAAATGGTTCGAAGGATGGTATGAGACCAACTTCCCTTTGGTTTGGCCCTTTTTGACCAAGGTGCATTGGTGAAGTCGGAACAATTGGAGTAATAAGAACACAAGGATTATCACACCTAACGAGGGCGGGCAACACATATAGCTTTACAAAAGAAGAGGATTTGATTTCAACTTGAAATATTAGGACTTAAACGGAAAAGGGTAGAGAATTGGTGGATACCATCACAAGGAGTGTCAATAGTGCTTGCTTACAAGATGCCAAATGGAAAGAAGGAATATCATGAAAATTGTAATGACTACAAGCTTATATAGGCAGGGAAGGATAACATAACAGTAGAAATGGAGTTCGAATATTGATACATGCCAGTGTAATGAAGGCGGCTAGACGGCGCTTAGGCATTTTGGTCTATTTAGGCGAAGCGGTGCCTAGGCGGCAAGTAATTATTATTATATATATATATATATATAATATAAATATGTACATATATGATTTTAGTAATTCATTAACATGTTGATTAAAATTTTCACCACCTAAAAGTCAAATTATCAAGAAAGTATAGGAATGCCTTACCTATAAACTGAATCAGAAAATAAAAAATAAAGAAAATGAAGAAAAAAAATAAAAAAATTCTAAAAAATCAGGAAAAAGAAAATAAAAATATTAGGGATTAAATTCTAAAAAAATTCTGCATGTATAATTCGTCCTTTTTTGTTATATGTGAGCACCTAATTTTGCTTCCAAGAGTTTATCATGATTAACAAAAAAACTGCATTCAGATCAGCTTTTGTTAATATGTTATTTTTCATAACTGTGTTTCATATAAGCTATTAGGCCTATATAGCATATTTACAAGAAAGTGAATTTAGAAACTGCTGACATAGAATACCACTGAGATTTTTTTTCTACAAGTGCTTTTGTTATACACTTATACTATTCTTCCATAGAATTTCCTTTTACCCATACATATTTTTTGGGGCATTTGTTGCAACTTTCTTACATTGTTTTAAAGCTCAGGTTAGCTTTTGAAAGCATCCGAGGTTCTAACTTTATTGCTTTATCTATAGTGTCGACACCTGGAAGTTTAGTGCAGTGGTTAGAACTTGAAAAGCTCATGATGTTTTTTTCTTCTTGTAGTTCCTTGACTCTTGAGGGTGTTCGAAGAGCAATAGAAAGTGACCTGGGCATGGAGAAATTTTCGTTGGATGTTCATAAGAAATTCATTAAGCAATGTTTGAATGAGGTATCACTATCAACAAAAGTCTCCTTTGCTAATTATAAACATGAATTTCTATGTTCAACTTAGTGGCTCAAAATCATTCATCTTTATTATGGCTTTCAATTTGCTCTTCTATTTGGTTAATTTTCATTCTACTATGAATAGGATACATTTCTTATTGTTTCTAGATGTCATGAAAGCGAGCTTGTGTTTAATATCACAATACTACAGTACTAGGAATATTATCAATTAAGTACTTTGTACATCAACTTCTATGTTGAGAAATATTTGTATAGCTGATTTTACTTCCTGATTATCCAATATATAGTGTTAGAATATATTTTTGTACATTATCTCCATTTTCTTGAAGAGATTTCAAGTTAGTGCAGTACCCTTAGAATGCGTTTACAGAATATGGTGGATTTTTTTTGTTAGGACTTGCAGCTAGGAATTTACCGATTTCTTGAGGTTCGAGTTTCTTCATGATTGAGTAGACAAGGGCGTGGCATTAGTTTAAATCAGCAAAAAAACCCCACCACCAAGCCTTCCCATGAAGATGGCTTGCTTATGGAGCACTACATTAAAAAAGACGGCTCCATTAAAAGATTAAACACATGGCTGTGAACATGTTATCGATTCTTTCATGAATTATGCCAATATTCCTTGTTCGAGTTACTGAACTGGTGGTGGGAGGAGTCACAGACAAACACATTCACACAAGGGGGAGAGAGGGAGGGATTCTTATTCTTATCCTCTTCCTTATATTGAACTTCAGATGTAATCCTGCATAACTACTATTATTCACGCACTACCACAATGAATGATGAATTATCAACTCATATGTATTATGTAACATGGGTCGCTATTTGGTACTCAGAAGTCATAATCGGATGACGAAACCATCTAATTTTAGCAATCACATTCTTATCTAGTACTTTGGAGTAAGGCCTAAATAAAAAATCAGACTAAGAAAATAAGGATCATAATTTTGGTTCTACATTAAACATGCTTCGCAATTAAAACTCCACTCAAAATGAGCACAATCCTGCACAAAACAAAGTATTCAACAATAAGAATAATAAGCCAAAAAAGAATTACAATGATCAAAGACATGCAAAAAAGGCATTTGAATATTGTGATTAGACTGTCAAAACAAGATGGCTAGAAATTATGATCTACGCTAGCAATGGGAAAATAACAACATAACAGGGCTCTAAGAAGAAGCATGAGAGGAAATATGAAGGGCAACAATAATGTGGATATGTGGCAAATTGAGGCATGATCAAGGAAATATATCATTTATACAATAAAATTCATTGTTTAGGATGGCGTTTTTCACGAATTTCCAAGCCTACCAGAGAAATGACAAAGTTGACACAAGAGGGCCTTCAGATTTGATTCAACCAAGTTGCAAGGTCACAAGAGTATGAATAAAGGAGGTAAATGGGCTCTCGCTCCGAAGAACGATCGTAAGAGAAAAACCGTCCCCAAAAGCTCTTAGAGCTTTTTTTTTACATCTCAGAGGCGACGATCAAGGAGAGGATCCGATGAATCATGTAAAGTAAGGAGTATTGCATTCGAGTCTTTACTTATTATATTAGAGCCTATGGGTCTTTGTGTAATTATGATATTTTAATATAATAAGAGTTGGGGCCTCTTTGAAGCCCTAATTCATTTTTGGCTAAATCCTTCTTGGTATCAGAGCCGTCATCCTCTCTTCACTTACAACCTCTCTCCCGCGAACCCCCTTCCTCTATCCCGTCTCCCTTATCTCTCTCTCTCTCCCCGCGGCCACCCTCCAGCTCGCAGCAACTTGCAGGCTCGCAGCCAGCCCTGCGACCACCTGCGGGTGGCTGCCTCCAGATCAGCTGCATGCTCCCACCTGCAGGGGTTGTCGCCGTGCTTGAACCCCTGCAGTCCCACCGTTGGTCCTGCCATCTCAATCGGCCATTGCTGCTTCTGTTGTCCTTCGTGTCACCGGTGATCGGGTCGATGTATGTGATGGTATAATCCTATCATGTATTTTTTTTTGGGATGATGGTTCCTTTCGTCTTGCCTCGACTGTGATGGTTTAGTTTTCGTCCGGCTTTGCCTCTTTTTACCGGATTTGTGAAGATTTCTCGGCTTTGTTTTTTTCCGTGAGTTTATCTTCATCCCATGGAATCTAAAAACCTCTCTTGTTGGATCTCAAGAGGGCTTTGTCCATCGCATTACTACCGTTCTTTTGGATGATAGGAATTTTATTTCCTGGTTTACTTTTGTTCGTGTCTATCTTGCTGGTTGGAATAAGCTTGCATGGCTTACTGGTGTCCTTCAACCTAAGGAGGAGGCAGATGTCTTGAAGTGGACCACGAAAATTTTTCAGATACTGGGCTGGTTCCAATGCTCGATGAAACCGAAGATCTATGAGCAGTTTATGCGATACGATAGGGGAAAGCGGAACAGAGCCCTTGCTGAGAATAGAAGTAAAAGATCTATCAGCAAGGTGCACGTTTTGTTGTAGGTAAGGCTCAATATAAGAAAGAAGACTGAGCTCACCAGTCATATGATCAGTCGCACCAGAGTCGATTACAGATCTTCGCTCTAACTCTGGGGTCTGCACATTTTATGGTGCGCACCTCATTTCATGGAAAAGCTAAAGCAACATGTTGTCTCTCGATCTTCTGCCGGGGCTAAGCATCGTGTTATGGCACAGGGGATCACTGAGTTGATTTGGTTACATTCTCTTTTAGCAGAGCTTGGTTCCTCAACACCAGGCCATTCGACCCTCTTTTGCGACAACCAGTTGGCAATTATACTTGCTTCCGATTCTATTATGCATTAGAGGACGAAACACATTGAGGATTTGAGGTTGATATTCACTTCCTACGGGAACATGTTTGGTTTGGAACTATTGCTCCGGTGTTCGTTCCATTTGTTATCAGCTTGCCGATGCGTTGTTCCATTTGTTGATCAGCTTGCCGATGCCTTCACCAAAGCCATTGGCTCTACTTGTCTTCTCTCTACCATCTCCAAGCTGGGCATGTTTGACATATTTGCTCCAACTTTAGGGGGAGTATTTGAGTCTTATTATATTAGAGCCTAAGGGCCTTTGTATAATTTTGATATTTTAATATAATAAGAGTTGGGGCCTCTTTGAAGCCCTAATTCATTTTCGGCTAAATCATTCTAGGAGGAGACGGTGGAGCATGTAAAATAGGGTAATTGGATGGGTGCTGTGTGGAGGGGGAGAGGAAAAAAGTTAGTAAGGCGATATCCTCCCATCTGACCTCCACATGGGAGGTGAATAGATTTTCACTAAGTAACCATTGAAACAAAGAAAAAGATTGGACCCGACTTGACTTAAGCTAGCCCAATATCAAGCCCAATTAGTCGTCAACTTAAGTTAGTCCTACTTAGTGTTTCAAGTATCGTTATCGTTGTTATCACCAAGTGGCCCATGGAAAAAATGGGGATTTATCGTCATTATCGCTAAAAATTAAAAAAAAGATGGAAAAGAGGTGAAAATAGGCTAATCGAGGTTTTTTGGGGTTTTTTTAATATCCTTTTTGGATGTATAGATACATCATTCTGACAAAAAAATATACAAAATACAATCATTTATTCTAGGGGACACTCAATTGAGTAGGTGAGTTTGTGAACTGTCTACAACCTTGTATATACCATGGTAACCAGGGTGGAATACTAGTAAACTAAAAAAATTTGATAATCATTATATATTTATATATATTTACATATATTTAAATTGTTTCATCACGAAGAAGTCAAAATCAATCATCTTTGCCCGTCCAAATATTTTATTCTTCGCTCATCCAAATCCAATTGAACTCTTCATCACCAATCCTTGACGCACCACTGCAACCTCCGGCTGACATATGCGTCGGCATCCGTCCAAATATTTTCTCCCATCTCGCTCTCGCTTGGTCTATCTCTAATCTAAGACCGCCTGTCGATATTGAGCCCTCCTCTTTTGTCTCAATATTTGGTGGGTACTCGATATCATCATCTGAACGACCCCTGGTGGATGGAGTATAGTGCTAGTATGTCTAAACTCCTTTATCCATCGCTTCTTCAGTTGCCTAAACGTACAAAGTTGAACTCCTTCGTATTCCTCTTTCCTTACTAGAGTGCGCGTGGATACTTTGACATCAAGCTGAGCTTTCAAGCACCCTGCTGCATAGGGGAAGCAGGCAGTGAGGCGTTGCTTAACACTGCCACTTCCAATCCGCTAGATTCTCAAGAATCCAATAGGACATCATAAGTGATCCAGTTTTGGGGGATAACTTGCAAGGGAAAACTTTATATATAGCGCACTGCATTAACTGGAGGCTTCTTTTTGTTCTCTTTTTAATCAGTTTGCTGCTTTGCCTCTTCACGCTCCTCTTTTTCTGGCTTTGCCAATATGACATGCCATATAAATTGCTGTAAGTGTAGCTTTAAGTGATTCATATGGGGCAGCATCTGGAAATTTGGAAGAATTTATATTCACACTGATCTTTGTTGACTTCTATTGCTCGTGATTTCTTTTCATTATACTTGTCCTCATCTTTGCAATTTGTACTATTTTACGCTGCATCGTGCTGTATGCCCTACAGTTGCCAACTTAACCTGGGAACAGTTAACAATTTGATTATAATTACTGTTCAATGGATCAGTGTTTTTTCGATGTTGATGGTGAGACTGAGTCAAAAACCGTGGGGACATCTGAAGAAGCTGTTCAACCGGTGGAGAAACAAACATCAATACAACATGAAGACCTGCCACCGAAGAAAACAGGATCTCCGGCATTGAGTGGAATGGAAAATGGAACTGAAAATAGCCAAGTTTTCAAATATGACAGTGATTTAAGTGAAGACAAAATAAAGAACGCAATAACAAAAAGAGCCGCTTATGTCAGAGCTAATATTGCGTATGTTACTTGTTATTTTATTTATAATTTCTGTACCAGCATGTATGTTTGATGAACAGTATCTTCGAGAATTTATCCGTTTGTATTTTGCGTCTCTTGCTGAACTGGATCAAGTTCCAGAACAAGATAATTTTGTCTCTAAATGTTCAGGAAAATTACTTCAGCAGAAGTTCGTCGACTGTTGGAAGAGGATCTTAAACTTGAGAAAAATACTCTGGATGCTTATAAAGGATTCATCAGCGAAGAACTAGATGAGGTAAGTGCATACTGTATTATATTTGTTTACTACTTAAGAAAGCCAAATAAATCAGATTCCTCTCATACAGTTTTTTATTTATTAGGTCTTACTATTACCTGAAGCGGTTGAAGCCACAAATGGGGTTAAAAAACATAAGAAAGCCTCCCACAGCAAGGCCTCAGGAAAGGCAAACATGATCCCTAAAAATTCCAGTAAGGGTTCAGATTCCTTAGACTCCAATGATGATCTGAGTGGGGATGAGGAAGTTGTTGAAGAGACAAGACCGAGAAAGAGACCGGCTCAAAAAATTAAAGCAAGCACAAAAGGTCTGAAAAAACAGAAAAAATCAGTAGAGGATAGTAGGTCACCACGTTCTAGGAAAAAGAAGCAAGTGGATCCAGATTTGGATAAGAGTTCTGAAAGTGAGGGTGGAAACTCTTCCGAAGGCGACCGATCTAATTCTTCTGCTGAAGAAAACATCAAGGTTCTTTTCTATTTGTTCTCTAAGGAGGTATTTGTTAATAGGTGCTCATATATCTTTTTGAAATGCAGAAGAAAATAGAAAAGCCGACTCAGGCATATGGGAAAAAAGTGGAGCACCTAAAGTCAATAATCAAATCTTGTGGAATGGGGTATTCTTTCCTTTAGTCACCTAATATAGAATGTTGCCTGACGATAAAATATAATGAAGATTTTTTTTGTTTTGTTGTTGTATAGTGTTCCTCCATCAGTTTACAAAAGGGCCAAACAGGTCCCTGAAAACAAACGTGAAGCCTTCTTGTTAAAAGAGTTGGAGGAGATTCTTGAAAGGGAAGGGCTATCAACTAATCCTTCTGAGAAAGGTAAAAATTGATCACTTCTGCTTAATGACCATTATATTCAAGTGTGAGAGCTGTATGATGTTTTATGACTGCCGTGTTGCCTCTGTCTGTCTCTTTGCACAGATTGAGCATATTAGTGTAATACCATGGTGACTTCAGAAAGCAATATTGCAAGATCAAAATTGACACTTTTGTTGAGTTCTCCTTTCTTGTGAAAGGAACTCCATGTAAATGTAACTGAGATATATTCATAAACAATGGAATTGGAACAATCAAGTTGCATTGAAAAGGGAAATAAATCACCCATGAAAAGAAGAAACAAAACAAAAGTGAAAAACACAAGCAATAAATAAATAACTTGCTAATCTCTCTCCATTTTCTGATGTAGTGTAGGTTTATATTAGGTTTAGTTAGCAAGCTCTGTTTTATCAGTTTTAGGTCTGTGGTTTACTGTTTTCCATTTTAGGGTTTAATTTTTAAGTCTAATGTGTGTGTGTGTGTGTATGTGCGTAATGACACTTTCCATATCAAATAACAGGTTGAGCGTAATGAAAATTTCCCAACATTTACCATCAGTCATCTACCCAGCCACTGGATTAATACTTGCACCTCCAAACATGTATGGAAGAAGATTCAGTGAGGCAACTTGGAACTTCCATGGTTCCAATCAATCAAGGTTTTAAATTTCGGGTTCGTGTCGGGTTTCGGTCCTAGTTTAAATCGAAATTTCGACTGAATTGACAAATTTATTGCTCCAGTTTTGAAACCGAAATTGGCCAAAATTTTGACCAAAATGGATAGTTCAAGTTCCAGTTTTGAAATCCAAAACTGAAATTGATCGAAATGGCCATCTCCCCTGGTTTCGACCCTCATTTCATTTTAGTCCTAGCCAAAACCGAAATATTTTGCCAAAATTTTGTAGTAATTTCGACCGAAATATGAAACCATGCAATCAATTCACCTTTATCAGCTAGGAGAGCAAGGAAATTGTGGTTAGGGGTGCAACTCTGTTCTGTTTAGCTGCAAACCGGAACCAATCCAATCTAAGGCCGGTTGCACTTTTCTTAACCTTGAACCGACCCATTGACCTTTGAAACTAAACCACACTACACCTTGAAAAGTTTAGTTTGGTTTGGATCGGTTCCGTTTTACAAGCTTTTAAAGTTATATATATCATACCGGCCAGGAAATATAAAAGATAAGAGCATGACCATAGTCCATATCTAAAGTTATAATGTAGAACTGGTCTCTATCAATGTCATATTTTTTTTATCCAAAACAAGAGTAGGATAACCAAATACAACTTGCTAACAAACTAACATACGCATGCATAAAGTTACACAAACTAATCATGTCATAAGTCATGCAAACCTAGGTTTGAGAATTCGGGTTTGAATTTAGATTTGGATTTAGGTTCGATTTAGTCGGTTCGGCTGTTTCGACCCAAAATATTGAAAAACCAGAAATTGGGGTCTGATTTACTCGATTTGAGCCTGAATTGACTATTTTAGATTGAAGTGTTTGTGATATATGAATCATAAAATAACTGTAATGTTGGATGGAGCCTGATGGTTTGGTTAGAAGATTGGGATGCCGCTCGACGTGCCGAAGGCCTCGGGGGTATGGGGGGGTGCGCCCCTTGTGGGGAACGAAGTATGACAGTTCTATGTAAACCCTATTTGCAGGGGGGTATATATAGATGGTTAGCCGTCAGGCCTAGAATTCCTTTTACCGTCTTTTATTTTTGCCTCAGAGCATAGTGGAATTTGCTGTGAAGGGAGGACGTAAGAAAATTGCCGAACCTCATTAAACCTTTGTGTCGTTTCTGGTTATATGATTGCATTTTATTCTTATGTTTATTCCTAACAATAACTACTAACTACAAATATATCATTCAAACTAGTAGAATGATGATATGAACCAAATTCGAATAAGGTCTGATTCGGAGGCATAATCCAGGTTCAATGTTTCAGATTGGCCTAAACTCATTTCAGGCGAACCGGTTCGGATTCGGACGAACCCTCAAACCATGATGCAAACCTAAAATAACCAAACCGAGGCGCATCTGATCTGTAAAATCTAGAACCATACCTGATCTAAGATTGGAAAAAATCCAAACAGAACCAACTCATTGAGTCTGATTGGTTTGGTTCTCGGTTTAACCTGGACCAAGTTGCATCGCTAATTGTGATAGGTTGGAAATGTTAGGAGCATAAGCTCTAATTCTGCTAGTCTTCTTAGAAGCTCATGGCAACTTAGGAATGCCCTTGATAATGCTTAGGCTTTTTGGATTTTATGAGAGATGAGTATAGAAGGTTTACAAAAGAAATTAGGCCTAAACGATCCTTGTAGTTGCACTAGTTGGGCTTCAATTTGTGCCTTGCACCCTTTTTTCTAGGTACACTTTGTTTTTTTGCTAGCTACGTTGTAGCTCTTCATTTAGCCATGCTTTGCTTTCTGTTAGCCGCTCTATCGTTCTTCTTTTTTGTCATGCTTTGCTGGCAACCATATTCGTTCTTCCTCGAGAGGGCTCTTTCCTCCAATTGCGCTTGTTTCCTCGACTCTGCGCTTGCTAGTAGTTGTCTTCACTAGAGGAGTAGAGGGCCTTTTTCGTATGTAGTCCTTCATTGCGAGGGCTCTTGTTCGTGGCATCCATAGCCATTAACATTACTAGTCGAGGTGTCTTACCCTGATTGAAATGTGGTTGTGTCATGTGTGTCCTTTCAGTTCATTCAATGAGCATCACTTTGGTCATTAAGTCTCCCGCTCACTCCTACCCGGCTTTCTATGTTGGCTATTGGCTTTCCTCTTTTCTTGTAGGTGGATTGATTGTTTAATCTTTCTCTAGGTAAGGGAATGTTCTAGATATCAATATGGCGAACCGTTTTCAAGTCAGCATGTTCCCCTGGTCGTTCATCTTGTAGGTTGGTTGGTTCCTTGGTTGGCCTGCTTGCATCTTAACAGGCTCCTCAATCGACTTACTTGAGGGTCAGTCGGTTTATCATGACCAGGGCCGGCCCTGAGGGTAGGCGAGCAAGGCGGTTGCCTAGGGCCCCCAATTAATTTATACTAATGGGGGCCCCACTGTAAAGTCCAAACACTAAAGGAGGGGGACCCAATAGTCAAGTCCAAACGACAAACACCAACAGCCAAAAAAGGCATTTTCCAATAAAAACAAATTTTGTATTGATACTTGCAAAAAAAAATTATTGGTACTTAATTTTTTTTTCTTATAATATGTATAGGGAGCCCAACTTTTGAAGTTTGCCTAGGGCCCCCAAAATCTCAGGGCCGGCCTTGCTCATGACGGCCTACTTGTAGATCGACCTGGAACTTTTGCTCCTTGTACAAACTCTATGTGGGCACCCCACCTCCAGTTTAAAAGGATAGGGGGGGGCGTGAGATATATTATGTAGTTTCCTTCACATATATTCCCCTTTTCGTTATTGTGGTATTCTCACTGTAAGGGGCCCCACCTCGTAGTATGCCTTTATATAGTTGGCCTTGTGCCATAATACATTTGAGCTTGCTATGATGGTATTCTCACTGTAGGATTTCTCCCCATGGTGTGCCCTTTTGGTCTTCTCCCATGGTAACATGGTATCATAGCCATGATGCTCCCCTCTACACACTGGAATTGAAATTCGACTGTTACCTAGTCATATCGGCCAGTATGACTCGGGCTTGGACCAGGCCGGTACCGAGTCACCCCCGAAACCTCATCAAGCCCTATATTAGTCGATACATGTTCGTATCGGCCGAGTTAGGCATGTATTTGCCGATACGACTCGAATTGTTACAATTTCTAATTTATAGATTATGTGCCACCTACTAATTTGCTTTTTAGAAAACGAAATTTCACCACGTTAGTAGTGATTTTTGTCAATCGTCCAAAAAATAATGGTCAAATTCATGGTGGACTAAATGAAGGTGCATGATTTGCATTGTGACATGTAATCATCATTCCAAGGAGTTATGTAGGAGAAATGCATAATTTCTAACATATTAGTATACATGCTCATAGACATGGTCCACCTATGGTTGCCATGTTAAGAGTAGTGTGCAACGAATACAACACAATCCATAATATTTACATTCAGAATGTTCTTAACAAATAGGAACTAAATTAACTGATACGACAATACAAAATACCAAAACTATGCAGAGAATTTACTTAAATTGATGACTCTTATACAATTAGGATACCTGCCCATATCCTAATCCTAAATCCAAATATGAATGACTGAAACTTAAATCTAATGCTCATAAAGCCTACCTTTTATTTATATATAATTTCTAATAGTTTTAGTTTATTTATTTTTTAATTTTTTCAACTTTTTATATATTTTTTTAAAATAAATATTTGATATTGGTTTCGTCCGACACCGAGTCGTATCGCTGGTATGACTCAGTCCAGAGATGACCAATCGTGGTACCGATACTCGTATTCTTCAATCTGACCGGCGTCTCCGTACTTCGCCCGATCATCGACACCGTCGCCTCCGACAAGCTCTACACCGACTGGCCAATCTCGGTTTCCGGTGCATGGACGCCTCTTTCGGTGCTTGAGACTCCTCGGAATCAGGTACACGAAGAGTCGCAACCCATTCCCATCGACAAGGCTAAGGCCCGTCGTATGGAAGAGGTGATGGATACGGTGGGCAACGACCAGAAGGTGTTGCCCACCTATCATTTTGAGGAGCTGAAGTGCCCAACGCGCATTAGGATCAAGTACTCGGGGAGTGATGTGGTTGCAAGCAACCCCACTCCCCTCGACCAGTTGCCCCCGAGTGTTCTTCGCATCGAGGGTGCCTCGACGAGCAGTGGGGTGGAGGTTGAGCAACCTCCATCTGCCGTTCGTCTTTTGGCGGCCCAAGTGGCGGAGGAAGCGGCCACCCTCATGGCCAGGCTTCAGCAAACTGCTGAACGCCCGGAGGAAGGGGAGATTACTCTTCCGCGCGATGTTCCTTCTCCCTTGCATAAGGAGGGGGGGGGAGTCGCGTGGAGGCTGGAACTCCCCAACCTCCGCCAGAGGTGTCCCCTGTCAAGGAGAGGTCGACCCCCAAGGGTAAGAGCTCCGACCGGGGGAAGGGTAAGGCCGAGTCTTCTCGAGTCGAGGCCACAGGTATGCTCTGTTTACTTCTTCTTGACTGTTCTGCTTTTGACGTTTGAAATATTCTAATTGTTCTAACTTTTGCATTTATTGCAGATGCTCCTGCTGGCACGGCTCAGATGCTCAAGGACTTGGGTGAGGTTGACATCAACCACCCAACGTCAGTGATCCAGACGCTCTGCAATTTTCCGGACGCTACATTCGAAGAGGCCTACGACAGGCTCGAAGTCATGGTAAGTGCATCCGCTTGACTTGATTTTGGAGTTGTACCCTTAAAAATGTTTTTAACTCTTCTTGTTTGTTTGCAGAATTCAGCTGTCCTGAAGCTCGCTACGAGGCTCTTTAGGAGGGTCGGAGAGCGGGGGGCTTCGGCTGAAGTCTCTCGCTTGACGGCAGAACTGGAGGCCGCGAACGAGGAGAAGGCAAAGCTGAAGGAGATTTTGTCTTCCAAGAAAGAAGCTCTCTCCGCAAAGAAGGAGGCTCTCCGCAAGGAGAGGATTGAGAGCAAGAGGTGGCTTGACAGCTACGTGGCTCGGGGTTATGAGCTCGAAGAGTTGAAGAATAGATTCTTCAAAATAGAGACCTTGTCCGTTGAGCGCGCGGTTGAAATAAAGGAGCTGAAGGCTCAACTTGCTACTAAGGAGGCTGCGCTTGCTGCCAAGGAGGAGGCCTTCGCGAAGGAGCTCGAGGAGACACGCGCCGAATGCGAGAGCTTCAGGTCTACGGCGGAGAAAGCGGTAGAAGCCCTCAGGGTTTATGCTGGTGGCGTCCAATCTTCGAAGGCGTCTGCGGCGAGCAAGGCTCGTGGTGGATCTAAAGGAGAGAGGTCGCGCCCTCCAAGTGTGGCAAAACCTTGATGTATTCTATTTCTTTCTTTCGCTTTTGTATCTGTAAGCTCTGCACATGTAAAAGCTCACTTTTGTACTTGGAAATTTTTTGAGAAATGAAGACTTCTTTTTGGTGTTTGAAATTGAATGTCTCTTGTGTTGAATCCTTTGAATGTTTGTGTTCTGGATGGAATGCTTGAATATGCCTAACACTTGACCGTTAGGGGTCGAGTCGCAACCCGATCACCCAAACTTGTTAAGTAATTTGGTAATTGAAGGTTGCTGTGTTGTAACACAACTTGAAATCGTTTAACATTTGCTTGTGTGGGGTTGAGTCGCAACTCAAGCACCCAAACTTGTTAGACGATCTTGCAATTGAAGGTTATTTAACATTTGTATGTAAGGGGTCGTGTCGCAACACGAGTTCCCAAACATGTTAAATTGACCCAGTGACTTGAATGTTGTTTTGTTTTACAACCTGAAACCGTTTAACATATGCCTGTAAGGGGTTGAGTCGCAACTCAAACACCCAAACTTGTTAAACGACCTGGTAATTTGAATGTAGATGACTTGGAACTGCTTGAGAACTTGAATCGACAAGATGAACATTCGAAAGCGATCTTTATTCATCATGGAATTTACATCATGGATAGAACATTTTGAGATGTCTAGCATTCCAAGCTCGTGGTAGTCTATCTTCTTCTTGCGAGATCAGTCGATAAGATCCTTTGCCTTTTACCGATTCAACGATGTAGGGTCCTTCCCAGTTGGAAGCTAGTTTTCCACTGCTGTGCTCTTTGGTGTTGTAGAAAACTGCCCTGAGGACTAGGCTGCCAATTGGGAACTGTCTCTTGTTGATCTTCTGATCATAGGCTTGTTTGATCCTCTGTTGATACTTGGCAACACGAATGGTTGCTTGGTCTCGTAATTCTTCAGAGAAATCAAGGTCATGGACTCGAAGCTTTTCATTAACCCCCTTCGATTGCTCTGGTCTTCAAAGTGTTTGATATGTTTTCTGTCGGGAGGACTACTTCTGACCCGTATGTTAGGCGAAAAGGTGAGAACCCAGTTGATCTCCTCGGAGTGGTCCGATAGCCCCACAAGACTTCAGGTAGAACTTGCTCCCACAATCCTTTATTGTTATCGAGCTTCTTCTTGAGTAGACCAAGGATAGCTCTGTTGGAGGCTTCGGCTTGGCCATTGCACTGTGGATATCTTGGTGTTGAGTAGAAAAACTTGATTCCATTGTTCAGGCAGAACTCCCGGAACTTGTCGGAGTCGAATTGAGCTCCGTTGTCAGCAATTAAAACTTGGGGCGTGCCAAACCTTGAAAAGATGTTATGCCTGATGAATTTGATGACTTCGTCGTCGGTTTCTCGGAAGAGCGGCACTGCTTCGACCCATTTTGTGAAGTAATCTGTGGCCAACAGCAGATACTTCTTTTTACTTGGCGTTGGTGGGAAAGGACCTAAGAAGTCCAACCCCTATTGATGGAAGGGCCAGGGACTTGTTAATTGATTGAGCTCATCTGCTGGGAGATGGATGGCTCGAGCGTGTTGCTGGCAAGGCTCACATCTTTGAACCACTTAGTGCGCGTCTCTTGCCATTGTTGGCCAGTAGTAACCTTGCAGCTTTGTCTTGGCTTCGAGAGATCTTCCCCCTGAATGATTCCCGCAGGCCCCGGAATGGATGTCAACTAAGATTGTCTTTGCTTGCAAATGACCAATGCACTTGAGTAACATCCCATTGTGTGATCTGAAATATAGATCTTCTTCTTGGAGAATATAGCATGACAGTTTTCTTTGAAGTCTTTGGGCTTGAATTGGATCTTCGGGTACCTTGCCATGTTTGAAGAAGTCGAAGATTGGCTGTCTCCAATTCTCGAGTTCGTTTGTTGTGGTAAGGTTGGAGGCTAGTTGTTTTCCACCCCCAGATCTTTCTGTAGTGGCGACGATCTGTTGTTCGGGGGTATTTTTGGGCTCTTCTTGGTAATCGATTTGTATTTGCCTTCCTCCGAGTGAATCTCCAAGAACCGAGGCAGCGTTATCCAAGGCATCTGCCTCTCGATTTTCTGCTCTCGGGACTTGGATGAACTCGATGTTAACAAAGCGTTGTTGAAGATGTCGCACTAGAGTCAAATAATGCTGCATCCTTTCTTCTCTCGCCGTGTACTCCCCGTTGATCTGTCTTATGATTAGCTGGGAGCCACTGTAGACGGTGAGTCGATTTACTCCCAGGGATTCAGCCATTTCGAGTCCGGAGACGAGTGCTTCGTATTCGGCTTCGTTGTTGGTGGCGTTGAATCCAAAAAGAATGGCCTTCTGGAGATGATCAAGTTCGAGGGATATCAAGACTATCCCAATTCCCGAACCGATCGTGCTCGAAGCTCCATCAGTGTAAAGTTTCCATCGAGCTGGCGAGGCGGCAGGGGTCTCAAGGTTCGGATTGGCCTTTGCAGTCAGACCGGATGGAGGTTCGCCTTCGTCTTCAAGGCGCATATCGACATCTTCCTCCCAAGTTATGGGGTCTTCAACTGGGAAGTCAGCCAAGAAATCAGCGATTGCCTGCCCCTTGAGTGAAGTGCGAGGTTCGAATTGGATCCCGAGGGCACTCATCTCGATCATCCATTTGCTCATTCGACCTGCTCGACCCGCTTTGTCGAGGATATCTTTGAGTGGGTGTTCTGAGATGACTGTGATCAGGTGGGAGACAAAATAGGGTTGGAGACGACGCGATGCGGTGAGTAAAGCCAGTATGACCTTCGTCTTTGAGTAGCGAGTCTCGGCCGGGAGAAGTGTGTGGCTGATGTAGTAGACTGGATGCTCGACGCCTTCTCTTCTGCTGACCAGGACCGCACTGATTGCTTGATCGGTGACGGCGAGATAGAGCCAGAGGTCTTCTTTTGGAAGTGGAGCGATTAAGATGGGAGCACGTACAAGATATCTATTGACGTCTTCGAAAGCTTGTTCGCAAGTTGGACTCCACCCAGAGGTATCCGCCTTCCGTAGCTTGTCAAAGAGCGGCTTGTCCTTGTCGGAAGACTTTGAGATGAATCGGTTGAGGGCTGCTAATCTTCCAGTGAGGTGTTGCACTTCCTTCCGATTGGTAGGCGACGACATATCGAGTATAGCTCGAATTTGGTCGGGGTTGGCTTCGATGCCTCTCCTGGTCACAAGGTGGCCTAGGAACTTGCCCGATTGAACTCCGAATGCACATTTAGCTGGATTGAGCTTCATGCGGTACTTTCGGAGGATCTGGAACGTCTCAGCCAGATCAGAGAGGTGGCTCCCACGACTGGAACTTTTGGTGAGGAGATCGTCGACATAAACTTCGATGTTGCGCCCGATCTGATCTTCGAACATTTTTGTGACAAGCCGTTGATAGGTAGACCCAGCATTCTTGAGGCCGAAGGGCATTACGTTGTAACAGTAAAGTCCCCGGTCAGTCACAAAGCATGTCTTCTCTCGATCGTCGGGATGTAGCGGAATTTGATTGTATCCAGAGTATCCATCCATGAAAGATAAGAGCTCGTGGCCAGCAGTGGCGTCAACGAGCCTGTCTATTCTTGGCATGGGGAATGGATCCTTGGGACAAGCCTTGTTGACGTTGGTGAAGTCGATGCACACTCGGACCTTACCATTCTTCTTTGGGACAGCAACTATATTGGAGATCCAAGTTGGATACTCTACTTCACGAATGAAGCCTGCTGCGAGTAGCTTACTGGTCTCCTCTTGAACCGCAACTTGTTGCTCTGGTCGGATTGTGTGTGGCTTTTGCTTGACTGGCTTCACTCCTTCTTTGATCGCGAGTCGATGACACGCGTCATCTGGGTTGATCCCAGGCATATCTTCGAAGCACCAGGCGAAGATGTCGATGTTGGATTGAAGGAAGGATACCATGTCTCGCACTTCTGCGTCGCTAAGACCGGTACCAATGAAGGTTTCCCGAGGGAGATCTTTGCTGCCGATATTGATTGGAATGATCTCTTCGATTGAAGGTGAAGCCTCCCACTCGATCGGAGGGGGCTCGGTCAGCGGGATCTCCTTTGGTTGCTATCTCGAGGAAGGGCCGGCTTCATCCC
This sequence comes from Chamaelirium japonicum, assembly GCA_947650365.1. Lineage (NCBI taxonomy): Eukaryota > Viridiplantae > Streptophyta > Magnoliopsida > Liliales > Melanthiaceae > Chamaelirium > Chamaelirium japonicum. The sequence continues at coordinate 39,546,155 of OX393553.1, read as the reverse complement.
TGGGTCGCTTTGGGGGAGCGAGATTTATTCTACGATTTGTTCTCGCGGCGGCAGCTTCGCAGGATCGCCCGGCTTGCTGATCTCCTCGGATGCAGACAATACCCTCTCCTGTTGCAAATTTGAGGAGTTGATGGTAGGAAGAGGAGATGGCATTGATCTGGTGGAGAAATGGTCGACCGAGGATGATGTTATAGTTGGATGTCCCCTCGACGATTGCGAACCTCACCGAGACTCGAGTCTCTCGGCTAAGGTCGAGGGTGAACCTCGATTCGCCCATTGTTATGCTCTGCTCGCCGTTGAAGCCCGTGATCATCGTCGGGACGACTTCAAGACTCGAGTATTTATGTCCCAGACGCTTGAAGCAGTCTGAGAACATAATGTCGATTGAGCTCCCGATGTCAATCAGGATGCGGTTGACGGTGCTACCGTCGATGATGAGCTTCAGAACCAGGGGGTCTCGATGTGGAGTATGAACTCCTTGAAGATCGGCGTCATTGAAAATGATGGAGGGCCAAGCTAGGCCTTTGACAGGCTTCTCAATCCAGGTATCTTCCTTGTTCACTACGGAGCGAACATTGAAGATGCGTCGAACTTGTCGATCAACTTCTTTCTCGGTCAGTGCCTGATTGTGCAATGACCCGTGAATGGCAAAGACGTTGACACGCACTGTGATAGATGATTGATTGATAGAGATTTGATGGACCTAGCAGGCTTCTTTACCCTTTGTGGAGGGTCGGCACTGGTCTGGTCCGCCTCTGACAAAATCCTGAAGATGGCCTTCGCGTAGCAGATCCTCGAGATGGTACCTCAATCGATAACATCGATCGGTAGGATGGCCATGGCTGCGATGGAAATCGCAGTAGACCGTTTTGTCAGCTGTGACCTTTGTGTCCGGCTGCAGAGGATTAGGTCTTCGGAGGAATTCTTCGTGTTGAATTCGATCGAGGATCTGCTCGATTGGTAGAGTCCAATCAGTGAGTGTAGTCTTATTTTGAGGGGATCTGCGCCCGTCGTTTCTTGATCGCTTGGGTGCAGGGGGAATCATTGCCTCTGCATTGTGAGCTTTGGCAGCATACTTCGGGGTTTCTCTTTCAGCGGGTCGTCGCTTTGTCTCTCGCCCCTTTCGGGCGACTTGATCATCTTCTACCTCGATCTCTCTTTGGATTCGATCAAACATTGAACCCAAGAAAGGAGGAGGATTGCGAATGAAGTCGTTGTAGATGTGGAGATCGAAACGGAGAGCATTCTGGAAGGCTAGCATGATGGCCTCATCATCCAGATGTCGTCCCGAAAGAGCAGCATGTTCGTTGCGGAACCTTCGCGTAAAACTGCGAAGACTCTCGTCAGCACCCATCCTTAGCCTGTAGAGGGAGTCTAGCTTCTTCTCCGGCTTCAAGTTGAGCTGGTAATGCTGCACAAAATGGTTAGCTAAGACTCCGAACTGGGTGACGGATCCAGCCCGGAGATTGTGATACCAATCGAGGGAAGGCTCGTCGAGGCTCCCGGCGAAGGTGCGACAGAGCACGTTGTTTTCTTCCTCATGCGTCGTCAAAGCTTGCTTGAAGGCGAGTATGTGGAAAGTTGGATCTCCCTTGAGGCAATTGAATTTGGGGAGAGTGGGAGTCCTCCATCTCCTAGGAAATGCTGACTGGAACAGGCTCCGATGGAGAGGTCCAGCAGAGGAGTATCCCTTCTTACGACCATGCCCCCGACTTGGATGCAGGTCAAGAGGCAAGATCGCGAGATCTTGTTCGGGCCTTTGAGTATCAGCCGGTTGGAGTCGATGACGAAGATCCGTTCCGGCTTGACGTTGAAGTGGGAGGGATGGAGAAGCTCTACTCTTTGAGGGAGCCCCTTTTATCTGGTGCTTTCTTCGTAAGTCGGGCTTCGACTGTGTCCGCCTGTCACAGTTGCGGCCCGAGGACGACTGAGAGGATTCATCGTCTATATGATCCCAGACACTCTGCTTCCATGGAGCAGCAGAGGGGGTTGGATCGCGACGGATCCTCTCGAGGGCAGCAGTGCCCATTGATCTCCGTGGCTCGGAGCGGATCGATTGTCGTGGCGGATCGATTCTCTCGTTAGACGAGGGGATGGGAAGAGCAATCCTGGCTTTAGAGGCTGCTTTATTGAGGGCGTCCCTTTCAGCTGTGAGGGTGGCATTCTGTTTAGCCAATTGCAGCAGCTGAAAATCGATTGCCGAGATTTGATAAGTGGATGGCGGGTCTTCAGCTGGAGCAGGGGCAGTTTGCCCGATCGATTGTCGAGGAGGTGGTGCGATTGGCCGATCGACCGACCTTCCGCTCCCTGAGTGAACCCCTATTTCGGGGACAGCAAGGGGCTGCCCGAAGTTGAGCCGTTGGCTCATTGAACGAGTCTCCGAACGAGGCTGACGTGTGTTACTTCCCTCTGGATGATCCTGATGTTTCGTCCTCGCCATTTAGAGAGAGCGAAGGATTCAACAAGATTGCTGGCGTCCTAGTGGTTGTCTGCACAACCGAAGGGGCTGGAAAGTTTGGCTATCTAGATCGGTTGTCTGCTCAACTGATCTGATAGTGATACTTGTTGTAAAGCGAACTTGGCTTCTCGCTCGGATCCCACAGACGGCGCCAAACTGTGGGGGAAAAATCTTCGTGCCGATCCGAAGACTTCACCTCACCAGTCAATTGATGTTGAAGGGTAGGTCCCTGGTCGATCTGTTGGTTGGAAGATAGGTTTGAAGGTTAATACCTTAGTGACTTTAAGTTATCCCTTTTGATATTTGAAGAGAGAGGGAGATGCAATTAGATGTAAGGTTGACACACTGTGTGATCTTGGAGTTCAGCCGAAGCCTACGTCTCCATGCTATAGGGAGCAACCCGAATTCACTATCACTTTGCTCGAAGTGACCTCGACAGGCCGAGTGTCACTGAAGTGTCTCCGATCTCTTCAGAGACAAGAAGAAGATTGAGGAGAGTTGGAGAATGGAAAGCTGGAATTTCCAGAGCTCTGGTTTCTGGGATTTGAGAATGGGATCTGGATCTGGATCCCTTTTACATTTGAAGGTTCTGCTATTTATAGGATTTCCTGAGAGGAAATCTGGGGGTAAATGGCGGTTTTTGCTGTTGTATCTGGGGATTCTCCAGGCAAGGCTGGTGGGTCCCGCCGTTGTCTCTGGGGATTCCACAGGCAGGACTGGTGGGTCCCGCTGTTGTCTTTGTGGGCCCACCGGGCAGGGTCGGTGGGTTCTGTGGTAGTCCCCATGGGCCCACCAGGTAGGGCTGGTGGGTCCCGAGGTAGTCTCTGTGGGCCCACCAGGCAGGGCCGGTGGGCCCGCGTTAGTCTCTGTGGGCCCACCAGGCAGGGCCGGTGGGTCTCGCGGTAGTCTCTGTGGGCCCACCAGGCAGGGCCGGTGGGTCCCGCGGTAGTCTCTGTGGGCCCACCAGGCAGGGCCGGTGGGTCCCGTGGTAGTCTCTATGGGCCCACCAGGCAAGGCTGGTGGGTCCCGCGGTTTGCAAACTTCTTGCCAAAATTTGCACCCACAGGACTGATGATGAGTTTAATTGGACGAGCGAAGAAGAGATTACTTGGTTGAGCGGAGATTGATTTTGACTCTTTCGTAATGAAAATAATGTAAATATGTGTGTGTGTGTGTGTGTGTGTGTGTGTGTGTGTGTATATATATATATATATATATATATATATATAGAGAGAGAGAGAGAGAGAGAGGAACCATTGGTTGCGCTGCGCGCTGCGGGTGGAAAATGCACTACGGATTTCGCCCGTCTAATTGGAATGGATCCATAGGAATCGAACGGTACAAATCCATCCCGCCAAACAGTTTCGCACCGGTTCAAAAGTGTCCAATAGATGAGATTCATGGATGTCCGATCGAGATGTGGATCGAGCGGCTCAAAAAATTTTCGTTGTTACTGTAGCGGCTACAGTAACAGTGAAATTTCTTTGGTCCGTTCAATTCCCATCGATCCAACGGATGTGATTCACCCGGACAAACAAAAGACCCATTCGTTGGATCGATGGGAATCGAACGACACTTTTGAATCGGTGCGGAACTGTTTGGCGGGTTGGATTTGTGTCGTTCGATTCCCATGGATCCATTCCAATCGGGCGAGCGAAATCTGCAGTGCATTTTCCACCAGCAGTGCACAGCGCAACCAATCATTCCTCTCTCTCTCTCTCTCTATATATATATATATATATATATATATATATATATATATATATATATATATAGGGGAATGCTTAGGTGCGGTCCGCAGTCGTCCGATGCACCACTCCGTGCATCGGATGCACGCGGCGGGTGCATCGGACGGCTGCGGACCGCACCTAAGCAACCCCCCCCCCCCCTATATATATATATATATATATATATATATATATATATATATATATATATATATATATATATATATATATATATATATATATATATATAGGGGGGGGGGGTTGCTTAGGTGCGGTCCGCAGCCGTCCGATGCACCCGCCGCGTGCATCGGATGCACGGAGTGGGGCATCGGATGGCTGCGGACCGCACCTAAGCATCCCCATATATATATATATATATATATATATATATATATATATATATATATATATATAGGGGCATGCTATAATACGGCATACGGTAAGTGCGGCACCACACTGCAGCCGTCTGATGCACCCGCTATGTGCATCACATGCACGCAGCGATGCATCAGACGGTTGTAGTGCAGTGCCGCACTTACCGCATGCCGCATTATAGCATGCCCCTATATATATATATATATATATATATATATATATATATATATATATATATATATATATATATATATATATATATATATATATATATATATATATATATATATATATATATATGATGGTTATCAAGTTTTTTTCCTTCAGTGTATTGGTATTCCACCTTGGTTATGGTCCATGCAAGCTGACTATGTGTTTGGTGTGTGTTTCTTAACATAATTCATTTAATTATGTATGCACAACTATAAAAGACTTAAATTTTAAAATTCAGAAAAACCCCTCCCTTTTAGCCATTTCGAAATTTTTATAGCATATCGATCGAAATTTCGGTTTTGGCTTGGATCGAAACCAGACCCGAAACCGAAATTTAAAACCTTGCTTATGTATTAACTTTTTGTCATTTTCTTCACATGTATTTTTCTTATCACTATATTGTGGTATTCTCACTTGTAGGTGACCACACCCTTTTAGCCATTTCGAAATTTTTATAGCATATCGATCGAAATTTCGGTTTTGGCTTGGATCGAAACCAGACCCGAAACCGAAATTTAAAACCTTGCTTATGTATTAACTTTTTGTCATTTTCTTCACATGTATTTTTCTTATCACTATATTGTGGTATTCTCACTTGTAGGTGACCACACCCCGTCTGATAACAAATTAATATTTTCTTCATTGTCAGTAGAGGAGCTTGATTCCTCCTCTAGTTGCCAAATTCTATCCCAAAAAGGATTAATAAAGGAGCTTGATTCCTCCTTTAGTTGTCATGTTTACACTTACTGCAAATAAGTCCTTTGCCTTCTAAAATTATAAATTGTCCCTGTAATTTGAAAAATTTAAGAAAAAACTGACTTTCAACTAATATGTGTGCCTAACTTCAATCAAAGTATGTGCTCCTCAACACACCCCAAAGATGCTCCAACATCATTTAGTTTGTACAAGTACGACCAAATCTACAAAAAACTTATCAAAACCAATTGGTATAGTAAGAAGAAGCTGCAGTTTATTTCTTGCTGGAATAGGAAATTTTCTCTATGAAACAACTCTATATTGGTTTACAAGGAAAAGACTGTGCCTAGGGTTGGTACAACTGTACAGGTACAAACCGGCCATACTACCCCCAAGGTTCTAAAAAGCGTTAGACGCTAGTCGGGCGGTGGGGAGCTGCCTAGTGCCTAGGCGACGCCTAGACGTTTTGGGTTTTTTAAAAATTATTTTAATTATTATTTGTTATTATATATAATATATAATATTGTCAACCAGCCCGTCTGACCCGCCTAGACCAGCTTGTCTAGATTCTTTGTATGAATGTGTAGAAAAGATTAGAAAATTGTTAATATTGTCAACCAGCCCGCCTGAGTCCGCCTAGAGTGCCTCAGCCCACCTGACCCCGCCTAGGCGGTCGCCTTGTCCCGCCTAGCTCTGCCTGGGAGCTTAGTCGTTTTTCTGTAGTACCTAGGGGCTAGGCTGGGCGATGGGGTGCTGCTTAGCGCCTAGGTGGCCGCCTGAGCCATTTTTTAAAACAGAGACTACCCCAATCGTGTGAACTTTCATTTTTTAGTTAATTCCATCATGGAATTCACTGTCCTTCAAATTTTCTAGGAAGTGACAGAAATGTCTTTTTTTAATGATCCGGCTTAAAAATTGTTCAAAATTTTCATGTATAAAATTTTTGTTCGAAATCACGAAAATGCTAGCTGAAATGATCAACATGTGATCGAAATCTGCATTCCATTTTTTGAACAATCACTGCAAATTTGCATATTTTTCAGCAGAAGATTCCATCTTTTTCAGTGGAAAAATCCAACCTTTTCCCCACATTCCTTTTTTAAAATAACAGACCAATATGTGGCCTATGTTTGACCAAAATCGATCGAAATTGTACCAAAATCCGATAAATTTCCACCGAAATCTTTTCTTAAAATATACATAATTTCTACCGACATTTGAAGGAAATCCGACAATTTTTTGTGACCAACCAAATCGACATCGAAATCCACATTTAAAACATTTGGCCTCCAGATCTGCACTTCATGTTGGAAGTCAACTTATTTGTATGTTGCTATGAAGTCTTAGGTGGATAAAATGCTTGGTTGAATGATGTAATGGACCTGTATAGTGTATTCAAGGTTGAGTTTGGCACATACCAGCATGAATGGTGCCAAGGGTAACCTTGGAATTTTCACTTGGGGAGGGCAAATTTGCAGTGTGAAGACTTTAGGGGGGGGGCCTTTTGTAATTTTTTTTCTAAATTTTCAAACGTATTTTAAAGTACTTTTAAAATTACTATTTTTGTGTGAGTGCTAGAACAGATAGATGGCGCTGGTGTGAGCAATGGAGGTCAGGGTGGTGGTGTGGTTGGACGTGAGAATGTCTTTGATGGATGTCCGTTGAGGGTGGTAATTGTGGTCGGGGGTGATGGTCGTACTCCTTTATTTAGTCTTGATCGTTGACAGGAAAATGTCAGGAATATATTCCTTGTGATCTTGTTTGACTTTAGGATTCTAGTGGTCATGATAGTTGTGGATAGAGCCAAGCCAAGTCATTGAGGATAGCAAATATGGAACAAATGGTCATACCAGGGAATACTAGGCCAACAGTGAGGTAGTTAGCTTTGACGACTATGGCATGTGTATGAATGTTTCCAATGGGAAATTGTCATCTACTATCAGCATTGGTCTCTGGTTATCTTTCTCTTGTCCTACCCTACCTGCACATCATGATTGTGGTATTAGATTGATAAGTACTGTTGACATTGACTAGTGATAGGTATTCATCAAGTGAAACCATATTGGATATAGAGTAATTTTTTATGTACAACTCATTCTTGTTATAAATTCTCACTTGTAGACGTCAACCTTGTAGACTTTTCACTTTGTGATGGAAGCATATGAGGTGTATTTTCCATAAGCTTCAAATTATTTTGTTGTTGCCAATGATGTATCTTTCATGCTTCTGCTTTTATAATGTTTTGTCAGCACATCGGTTTCCATGCTTATATGCCAAACCCGAAGCCTTCTATTTAGTATTTGTTGCAATGGAAACTTCCCCAAATTATTTATGAAATTTTTGGTATGATATCATTATTCTTGTATATTCGATTTCATGTTATTTCAATTTGCTGTGTCTAATCAGTTTCATGAATACTCACTCACAGACTGGATATGAGTTTGTCCCAGACCTTCGCTAAAACATCAGCACAACCAAGATATTAAACTTTGTATTAATACACTTCATGAGTATGTTTAATATATGGATTTTTGCATATAAGACCCTAACAAATATTGATATTACAAATAACCCCCTCACTTTTTTTGGTTTTATGAATAACACCCTCATAGATTCTGACATTTAATTAAAAAAAAAAAGCTCCATTACCTTTGTACTCTCTAGTTGAATGAATAAAACTTAAACAGTGGGGGGCAAGAAGAGCTGTGGGGGATTTTATTAAATCGACTATGAGGGATTTATTCATAAAACCAAAAAAAGTGAGGGGGTTATTTGTAATATCAATATATGTTAGGGGGTTATGTACAAAATCCCTTCAATAACATATTTAGGGGAAAAGTATTAATTGAACTGCAAATGCTTCGTATTGTCACAGTGATTTGGTTTGCCCCCACCATAAAAAACTATGTTCTGTTCCAACTTGTATCAGTTGTCCTACTTTTTTGAGTACCTTAGTGCTATTACTTGATAATATAGTTGGATTTTGCTTTGGCTTTAAAGCCTATACCATACTCTGTTGTGAGAGAATCACTTCATTTTCTGACTCTAATGGTCCTTTCAAGCTGTATTTATGCAAGGTCAGCATCATGTGATTTGACTTAAGAAATGAACACCTTAGATGGTAATATTACAGTGAGCCCTGTGATGCATCTCATATGCGGATTGCTGAATGTATGCCCCCCTTGGTTCTTTTATAGCATTTATAAGGAGTGCATAGTTTCGTCAGGATGTAAGCTTTCATTTGAAACATGCAGCTATGTTTAAAATGCCCCTATTTTACATACATGCTATTGTACATATCTAGCACTATGTTTCCCAGTTTTCTTAACTGATACTGAACTATCGCCTTAAATAGTTGTAGCTACGTGCTCCGTCCATTTGAATGCTTCATCTTATTGAATGATGACATAATATCATCAAATTTTTGTTGCTGTCAGAAATTAAAGCTGTGAAAAAGAAAAAGGAAAGAGCAAAAGAACTTGAAGGCATTGACATGAGCAACATTGTCTCAAGTTCTCGCCGAAGAACCACATCACATTACATTCCTCCACCAAAGCCAAAAGTTGAAGTTGAGATTGATGATGATGATGAAGACGAGGACGATGAGGGTAATGATGAGGAAGATACCGACGATGATGGAGGCTCGGGTGAAGGATCTGATGAAGGTATATTTAACATAAAACAAGTTATTCTTGAATAAACTTAATCATATGATCTCCTCTTGATCTTATTCGTACAACTTTTTAGAAACGAGAAGGTATTAATATTTTTCATTTTTAAGTAGGTATATTCAGTGCTTTGCTTCTAATCCTTGGATTTGTATGGTTCACCCATGTCACTATTTTCTTATCAAGTTTTATATTTTCTTGGAAATTTAAATGTGTTTTTCATTGGAAGACCTTTTTCTTTTGTACGCTCTGTGCGTTGACATTATGTTTGATTTGGTGGACAAGCCCAAGATTGCTATAATGAAAGTGGAATGATTGTCCAGATGTTTAAATCGTTCGCCCACCCAATGTGACAAACAGTTGATAACAGCAGAATTCTGCATTCCTAACAAGCTATTTAGCTGTTCAATGATGATTCATGCTCACTATAATCATCACGGTTCAGTGCTAGCAAGTTGTAATGTTACATTCACCTGACCTTGAGATGAAGATTTGGCTCATCACGGTTCAGTGCTAGCAAGTTGTAATGTTACATTCACCTGACCTTGAGATGAAGATTTGGCTCTTTCAAAGCATTTTCAGCTTAAAACAAGTCTGAAGCATCTTGTAACTTGAGTATAGGGCTGGATTATACCTGGATCGGTCAAGTTTGTCTAGTTTTAGTAACCAAGCAATTGGAAGTTTTTTTCTTCTGTGTTTTGTTTGTTCGTTATGGTAATTTTTTGTTGATCTGTTTGGGAAGTTTCATCTTTCACCTTTTTACATATGGATTTTATATTTTAATATCTGTCTTTCTCTATTTATTTCATCTGATGAAGATAAAACGAGCACCCCTGTCCAACGTCTTTTGGGAGTTGTCAGGAGCCCAAAATCTGTTAAAATGAGGATTTTAACCTTAAAATTTTCAAACAAAGAGTCTTTTACCAAGGCAATTTCATAAAATTCACCAATAGGGTCACAAAAAAAACATAATTTTGATCCTTTTTTATCCAAACTGATGTAACATTTTTGATGGGTTAAGGAATGATTGGCATTAGTTGTTAGCTCGTTGCCACCCTTTTAGGGGTTAGCCTATTTGCTTTTAACTTTATTTTAAGTCTTTAATAAATTTTGCTTTTTGGTTTGTGATATGTTAGGTATAACTGTAACTTGAGTAAGACATTTGGATGATAGCAAATATGAAGCAAAACAAAGTTAATAATTGTTAATTGTGATTTGTTATTGATCTAATTACCAAGCATAGACACAGATCAGAGAAACGGTTCTTGCTCTGATGTTTGGCAGCCGTGTCCCCCCATCTTGATCCGACTCCTTCACCTCCCTTATGCTCAGTGAAGCCCTCCTCCTTCCTTTTGCTACTCTCAAATAAGGTTCGTCCTGACTCTCTTTCTTTGCTGATTGGACGATAGAAGGTCTGATGCCGTAATTCCTCATATTTGACTAAAGCATAGGCTAGTTAGTAAGTATAACTTGTTATCGATCACTCATATGTATTTGACCAAACTTGATAAATGATTTGACGGTAGGATGTGGTTTGACTGGAGATATATTCTTTCAAGTTGTAAAATAAATAAGAAATCCAATGTTTTTCAGATATGCTACTTTAAAATTATACTTGGTAGTTGATACATCATGGCTCATGCTTTTTAGTTGATACCTGATATTAGTTGCTATTGTTACTCTGTTAGTCCTCTAATAGTTAGTTGTTGATTTGTCTTTATTTTTGTTTGGTCACATAGTTTTTACAAATGCTTGGAATTATTTCATTAGGACAAGTTAGCCTTAAAATTCTTAGGCCTTTTCTAGTTTTTTTATTGACTAATAATTTTTTTAAATTAGCTCATTATATATATATATATATATATATATATATATATATATATATATATATATATATATATATATATATATATATATATATATATATGATGCATTTAAATGTTTTGGAATGTGTTGATTTTTTGTGGATGTGTTATCCATGCCATGGATACATGCACAAAAAATCAGCACCTTCCAAACCCTATAGGTGCATCAAAATTGAAATGATTCAAATAGGCAGTTGACAAAAGTCCTTTTAAATTTGATGCACCTATATGTTTTGGATGCATGTTCTATCTATGGCATGGATAACATCTCTTTAAAAAATCAGCACATTCCAAAACCTATAGGTGCATCTAAATCTATGCTATCAAAATTGGGACTAGTCCCCATGTGGCATTTTGCCAATCGACTAGTTCCGATTCTTTCATAGCTTGGCGGAATCCCGACTAGCAGCTGGGACTAGTCCCCAAGCGGCATTCTGTAACAAATTTTTTTTTTCTTCAAGAAGTCTTTGCAAGCAATTTTGTTTGGAATTTTTTGCATTGCCTCGAAATCTTGAGTCGCAACCCTATAATCATCTGTTGAGGACCTGAGAATCTGAGATAAAAACATAGACAAATAATAATTGTTTAATTGTTGATATCCATATAACCCTATAATCAAAATTGGGGTTGTTCACAGATTAAACATCAACAAATAAATATTGTAATGAATTCTTAATTCCGAGTCTTTTGACATGGGCATGAAACCAATACAACTGTGTTATGTTACTTGTGTATTTATATCCATGTTGTGAAGTGTGAAGGCATGCATTAATATTGTCCGACTAATATCATATACTTATTGACATTTATGCTAGTTCATATATCATATATGTTTAAGGGAGGGGGGGGGGGGGGGGGGGGTTAGAATACGTTTTGGTCGACTAGTCCCGAATTAGTCTCGACTAGTCCTAGTCGGCTTTTGACGGGCCGACTACCGACTTTGACTACATAGATCTAAATTGGATTTTCGTATTTACCGCATACCGCATTCATATATATATATATATATATATATATATATATATAGGGGAGGGATACTCTTACTCATGGCCTCTTACTCATATAGTTACCTATGATCCGGGCCGTCCATTAGATCCCGATGTACGGTTCGGATTAGATGGGGAGTTAAAGCAATGGTGTCCGCATTAAATGCCCGTATTAAAAGCCTATATTAAAAGCCTGCATTTAATGCGGACACCATTACTTTAACTCCCCATCTAATCCGAACTGTACGTCAGGATCTAATGGACGGCATGGATCATAGGTAACTATATGAGTAAGAGACCATGAGTAAGAGTATCCCTCTCCATATATATATATATATATATATATATATATATATATATATATATATATATATATATATATATATATATATATATATAAAGAGAGAGAGAGAGAGAAAGAGAGAGAGAGAGAATAGTGATAAATTGTGGCCGCTTAATGTGTGGCGGCCCCTACCTTAGGGTTTTTTTTTTCAAATTTGTTTTTGAAGGATCACCTCCCCTTCGATAGTACACAAAAAAATTCTGCTCATTCTAAGACCTATAGGTTTATCAAATGTGCTCGACTTTTATCGATCGTTTATTTTTACTGTCAATAGGTCTTAGAATGAACTGAATTTTTTTGTGTGTGCTATCAAGGGGGAGGTGATTATCCTCCAAAAAAAAAATGCAAAAAAAAAACCTCCAAGTAGGGGCCGCACGTTAAGCGACCTTACTGTATCGCTACCTTAGAGAGAGAGGGTAGCCCACTCCATGGTGTAGGGAAGTTAACTACTCCATGGACTTAATGGACCATGTGGCACTTTGTAATTAATTTTTTTATCGACGTATGGCTAATCCACTTTATATAGATTAGCACTATCAAAAAAATTGAGAGAAAACATAAAACAATGCTCATCAAGTTGAAACAAATTTAACAGTTGTTGCGCACAAATACACATTTTTGGGAATTTTAAAAATGTCACTTGCCATATATATATATATATATATATATATATATATATATATATATATATATATATATATATATATATATATATATATATATATAGGGTCAGGATCGGATGACCCAGCAAAATTTTGACCCAGCACCCTTTGAGGCACCTAGAGGTTATAGAATGGGCTGATTTTTTGTAGACATATTGTCTATGATATGTTGATCATCCTCACAAAAAATTAGCCCATTCTAAAACCTCTAGGTTCATCAAATCAACGGTTTTTGACTGTCAATTTTAACCGTTGATTTGAAGTGCGCATTTGATGCACCTAGAGGTTTTAGAATGGGCTGATTTTTTGTGAGGATGATCAACATACCATAGACAACATGTCTACAAAAAATCAGCCCATTCTATAACCTCTAGGTGCCTTAAAGGGTGCTGGGTTATTGCTGGGTCAAAATTTTGCTGGGTCATCCGATCCTGACCCATATATATATATATATATATATATATATATATATATATATATATATATATATATATATATATATATATAGGGGCATGCTATGCTGCGGCATGCGGTACGTGCGGCACCGCACCGCAGCCGTCTGATGCACGCGCTGCGTGCATCTGATGCACGCAGCGGTGCATCAGACGGCATGCGGTAGGTGCCGCACTTACCGCATGCCGCATTCTATCATTTCTCTATATATATATATATATATATATATATATATATATATATATATATATATATAGAGAAATGATAGAATGCGGCATGTATATATATATATAGAGAGAGAGAGAGAGAGAGAGAGAGAGAGAGAGAGAGAGAGAGAGAGCAGGGATACTCTTACTTATGGAATAGTTACTTATGCAATTACACACCGTCTTTTACCTTCCGGGTTTCAGAATTTGATGAAACTTGGTAGGGATGCTATCTATGGCAAGTTGATCATCCTCACCAAAAATCATCAAATTCTATAACCTCTAGGGTTATCAAATGTTAGAAGTTTTATCAACCGTTCATTTTAACCGTTAATTTGAATAGCATATTTGATGCCTCTAAAGGTTATAGAATTTGATGATTTTTTGGTGAGGATGATCAACTTGATGCCTCTAAGGCAATGTTATCACCCTCACAAAAAAATCAACAAATTTTGAAACCTCTATCTAGGGTTTTGGAGATTGCGTGTCTAACTCTGTGGCAAAGTAACGTGTCCCTGGATCCTGACCCTATATATATATATATATATATATATATATATATATATATATATATATATATATATATATATAGCTTCAAGAATTATAGCCAACGGAATTGGGACCGAAACCGCCAAACCCACTCTCGGCCCAGACATTATTGTATGAGAATATTCGTCTTTTTCTATTTTTCTTTGTATTTTTAGTTCTATGTTGTTGCCGAGTATATTAACTTCAAAATGATTTCTCATCGTAATCTACAAATAGTGTCCTTTTTGGGCTACTTCATACATCTCTTGGATAATTGGATTCTTTAGCTGATCATTGTACATGGTACCATTGCAGATGAAGAAAGTGATTGAAGTTCTCAGCCCGTGAGCTATGGTTGATGCCCGGTAATATAATCGAACATTGGAGCCGCCCAAGGTCTTCAACTACTTAACGGTTCCTAACAACTGGAACTCAATATATCGAACATTGGAGCCGCCAAAGCTTCAACTGCTTCAGTCATGTGATGGCTAATATGAAGATTCTCTCTTCTTTTTTTTTCTTTTCTTCTTTTGTTGCCTAGTGATTGTGTGTGTTTCTCTGGATACATATAGGAATGTTTTAGATTGTCTGAGACTGTCATTGTGTCCACTCTACTGATCTTAAAAGTGTGTTTCACAACTGATGAAAGCTTCCTCAATTGGAGGCCCCATATTCACCAAAATAATATAAATAAACTATACACCACCACCATAATAGGCAGTGATTTTTCTTTCAGACAGAATAATTGTAAAAAAAAAAAAATTGTTTTGTTTTTGAAGAGGGCATTCTTGCCATGGTTAGATTGGCGCCTGTAAGTGCCATTGCATGAGAGAGACCACGTTTCGAGCCTGCCAACTGCAGTAGTGCAAAGGATTTTTTTTTTCCCCCTTGTCAATAGCTGTATTTTGAGGTTTAATTTGGGAGATAGTGGCCTCAATTTGCTTTTCTAATATTGTGAATCAAACAAATTTGATGCAATCATGAAGTACAAAATAAATTCTTCTCTTCAATCCTCTTTGTGATTTTTGTCTACCTAGGAAGTTCAACTAAACCACCTCGCCGCCACCACCCCTGCTGCGCACTGTTGCTGTCTCTGCTGACGCTGGAGTTGTTGGCCGCTGACCCCGCCTCCTCTGCTGCAGCCGCCACCGTCGGAGCTGCTCCGGGGGTCGTCGGGGTCGAGAGCAAGGTCATCAGGGGTCAAGCGCAAGGCCGCCGCCGGCGAAGCTGCTCGGGAGAGTGAGGGTAGGGACCTTAGCTAATATAGCAAATTAGTGTGTCCTGCAGCTAATATTGCAAAATAGTTAAGGACCTATGCCGAATTTGCCCTAATAAAAAAGGTGGGTCTTTCTACCACGGCTGTTTTGGGCAGTTGGTAGTCGTACTGCTCCTTGTGAGCACTATTTTGGGTTCGATACCCGTTCTCCGCACCACTTATGTGTGGAGCTGCTTTTGTTGGGCCATTTCAACTCTAGGTGTGGTTCTTTGCTTGTTCGTGTGCGTGCTCATTGTGGTGCTTCTGCTCGTGGTGCAGTGACTTATTTGGGCCAGGTGGCCCTCTGCGACGGCTATAGCTGAGCACCTGTGCGGTGCCTCTTGGGTCTAGCTAAGACCCCTATGTACCAAAAAAAAAAAAAAAAGTCCTTCTAAATTGTATCGTTCAAGTGGCACCAATCTTCAAAGTTTCATCAATCTTCCCACTAGTGACAAATATTCCAAAAAACTATGATTTTTTTTTTTTTATTATGTGAGGTGAAATGATGAGACAAGAGTCCCTTCGGCCTACCAAGACTACATAGTATATTTGTATTCCAAGCAAGGTTTAAAATCACGGTATCAGTCGGCCTCGAACCGGTATGTACCGGCCGGTACGTACCGGTACCGGCTGATACGGACCGATACCGGTTGAGAAAAAAAAACCCGAAAAAAACCAAAAACCAAAAAAAAAAAAACTTTAACCTGTCGGTACTGGTCCGTACCGACCGATACGAACCGGTACGTACCGGTACCGGCCGGTACAGACCAGGTATCGGGATCGGATGCAGTACCGATCTCGAACCGGCCAAAACCGGTACGTACCGGTATCGGCCGATATTTAAAACCCTGATTCCAAGTGTGTGAGTGTGTGTTTCAAGCACCACGGCGGTCACATCATGGAGAAAGGGATAAGAGGGTGGACACGACAGTGACGGCAGAAGGATAGAGCGGGGAGGCAAACCCTTATGTGGTGTGCTCAATCAAAATGAGGACCCTAGTGTAAAAAAAATAAATGGCTTGATTGGATATCTTAACCTGCTGTGCATCTGCGGTGGTCGCATCCCAACGGTTCACCAACTATTTTCCTCTTGGGAGGTCGCATGATCAAAACCAGATATATCTTGCACCGTGTGGCATTAAAACAATGTGGTGCCCCTGTGAGCAGAAACAAGACTCAGTCTTTGACATGAAAAACTTATTTACACAAGCACCGCTCTCATTGAACAGATATCTGCTAGTCAACAAAAAAAAAAAAAAAAAACTTAGTTTGTTCCTCTGGGCACCATTAATCGGACAGCATTGATCAGCTCCGCCCCCACGAGGCATACAAAGGAATAACATCATATACTTCAAAAAGAGGAGAGAGGTGGAAGAAGAAAGTGGTGAATGAAAAAAAAAAACCTGTTTCGGTTGGACACCAATCCGAGAGCTGCTTTATTGAGATTGTGATCGAGAACGGGGAGGGAGCCCTGCAAGTTACAGATCTCCGGTGGATCTTGTTCCGCAAAACCTTTGAACATCATCGACTGGTCAGGGACAGGAGGAACCGCTGATTCTTTTGGTAGCTAGCGATGGAAAGTTCTCCAGATTCAGTCGGTTTAGCTGTGTCGTCCGGGATTCGGGACCCAATCATCGAGGGAATACAGTCACCAATAGTTGGAGACGTTTCTCCGCATCCCCTCCTCTTTAATGCATACCCCAAAGGAAAAAGAAAAAAAGAAAAAAGAAAAAGAAAAAAGAAAAAAGAAAAAAGAAAAAAGAGGCCTCGGATAAGTTGTTGGTTGGTCACAAAACCTGCAGGTACTTGTACTGTAGTCCCACTGCTTTTAAAACTGTAAAAATTACTTAAAAGGGGCAAAAGAAAAAAAATAAAAAAAACATCTTAACTAAATTTCTAGTGTTAGTCCCTAATAACGAAAATTTGAAATCAAAAGGAAATCCACACCGATGATCTCAAGTCCATAAAGATCCTGGCTCCGTCAAGAAAACCAGACGGCACTCTGGAATGAATGTCTGCATCCATCTTTAGTTTTTCTTCTGAAATCCATAAGCTCGCACCAATGGGTCTTTCAAGCCATCTGATAAGAAATTGGCAGTAGATATCGCCCTGGTGTTGGCTCTACCGGTGGATGTACATATCGCCCTGGTGTTGGTTCCACTGGTGGATCATAAAGCCAGGGGCGACTAAGCAATACATGGGATGCGTTCTCTACCGCATCATACCACACATCAATCTTTAAATTTCCTTCACACATTGAACTAGGACTAAAGGGTACAGTCGGTACCTTTGAAAAACCACTTCATCTTGTCACAGTGGATACGACTTCATAGGAGCTTCGACTTCTTCACGGCTTCTTTGGAAACCATACTCAATACTTTCACTGTACATAATCACATCGCATGATTTCGTGCAACAGAAAACTCACACTTAGAAAAATATTCTTCCTCTTCCAATCGTTCGGAGATTTCAAAATGTGCTTGATGACACCATAGGTATAAGATCATATGCTCCTCACAACTATCGTCCTCGGCATCATAAAAAATTGGTTGATTTGGCCTTCCACTCCATTGTTTTCAGCCAAGTTTATCGCTCAATTAGGGCATACATAGAGTATATCCATGTACTCCCAATATATAAAACAACGTACTAAAAGGCATTTTGTCCATATGAGTAGAAGAGCTAGAAGAAGTTTTGACCTCTTTCCCGTCTTCTCCATCTTCTTTCCACCTAAACTTTGGTCAAGTGCGTGGAATTTGCGTTTCCTCTCGAATATTACGGTTGATGCCCGGTGGTGTATGTGGTGTCATAGCCTCATCGGAACTCATCACAATTCCAATATCGTAGCGTGCACCTCGGCTCGTCAAGCAAGCAAACATGCCTCCTCAAACGTCACAATTATTTTGACGCACATTTCACCAAGAACGAAATTTCGCATCCCACCAAATATCTTGTCCTTGATGTGAGAATTTGATAAATCCAACTCGAGAAGAAAAACTATTAAAATCCTCTGTGTAGTCTTCCACACTCCATGAACCTTGACAAACATTATGAAATGTTTTACACGAGATCATGGAATAATTGGCAAGAAAATATTGCTAGCAATGACTGTGCCTCATATGCTCCCTCATCGTGATTTTTGGCAAACCTTGCTCCATGTGCTTCTACCATACTAAAGTGCTTCCTTTTTAATATATATTTTACAAAGATGACTTTCCATCGTTATTCCATCGGCCTCCCCTCGAAATAATTATCAATGATTGCCTCCTATTCTAGAAATTCTTTTAGAGGCATCTACCTCGAACTATCGCTTCATACTCCACCACCACAATTGAACTCAGAGTCCTCGTGCTGGATATAGTCATAGTAACAAAGTTCGCCCATTTTTTCAAAAAAACGCGTTTTAAACGCAATTTTATGGGCTGCCGACTTGTTGCCGATTTTTTCCCGATTTTTATAAGTTACAAAAATCGCCGATGTTTTGCCCTTTTTTTGAAAAAAAAATGTTTAAAAAACGCGTTTTTTTACCGATTTTTGTGACACAATCCAGGACACATGTGTGTCCTGATCACAGCCATTGGTGTCAATTCCTGTGAGCTGTGATCGGATGCCACGTCATGTAGAAATGTCTTAGGTGTTTAAATATAGGCTAAAAACTGGAATTTTGAAGGCCCCGAACTTTCCGATTTTTTCCATATTTCACCCTCGCCGATTAAAACCCGAACCCGTTTTTTTCTCCCGATTTTTACCCATTTTTTTCCCGAACTTTTCGATTTTCGCCGAACTTTTCCAAGTTTTTCCCTCGCCGACTTATTGCCGAACCCGAACTTTGTCACTATGGATATAGTTCCTTTGCAGGGGCTCCGGAACAAAATATCCGGTCTTCTCATCTCCAATACCATCCTCGAGATTTCTATTGTGTTTTGTGAGCCTCTTGAACCTCAACTATTTGATCGTGCCCAAATACAACGTTACAAGAATATAACTTGCCTCATGAGATCTTTGATAAGTCCCTTTATCTTTTTTATCTTTGTTCTTGGGCTGAATTAATGCATCCTCTCACACTAACCTACGGCACTTGACTCGTCACGCTGTCATCGTTTCTGATAGGACTTTTTGGTAGAACAAAAGAACACCCAACTCTAATACAAAGTTTGATGCCGAGATTGATCCTAGAAGATGAATCAATTCAAACTAGCAAACAATTAGAGGTTCATTACCTGTGTGGTTGGGGGGCCCAAAAGCGCTTTTAGGAGGCTTAAATATGCTCTAACGTATTTGGTAACAGCTGAAAAACTCTTTTAGGAGGCCCAAGAATTCTATTTGTTGAGACATTATGTTCAAAGTTCAAACTTTTCCCAAAAGCACTTCTAGGAAAGCACTTTACTAAACGGTAGTGCACAACCAGATGGTCCCTACAAGGAGAGGGGAAGAGGGGGAATTTCAGCAATTTTGACAGAATTTAAAAGAGAGCAATAATTATTGCTGAAAATAATCGTTAATCAATCAAAAGCTGAAAATAAATTATTACATAATTCGCCTAATATAGATGATTCCTTCTACACCAAAGAATAACATAAAATTTAGAAGATCCTATTTCTAATGGAACGTGTATCATGCCTTCTATTTCTAAAGGAACGGGTATCATGCCTTTCCTTGGTTTATGGTTTTTGTATTTTTCTTTTGTTTTTATGTACATCTTTTCTTTTAATGATTTTGATGATATTGTATGCAGATTTTGACTATAGGGTCGGCACTCGGCAGTCATATAGGAAGGACGAGTAATGACCGGATAGGAAGGCTTTTCCTGGCGAAGGTGTCACGAATAAGTAGTCATTTTTTTTTATAGAAATCCCCGACCATTTTTGCTACTTCGTCCCTCTAATTTCAATAGTTGCAAAGTCACTCTAATGGGTAAAAATAAATAGGATAGTCATAATGAACTCTAAATCAGTAGTTTATTAAAGGGGAATCATGGGGAAAAATTTGATGTCAGATGCTAATTAATTTTGTTCCTACCAACAATTGGTAGGCTGAAGTCTCTGAACCCTAGAATACCTACTTTTCAATATCCACCCCGAACTTGTTAATGAAATTTCTTTCTTCCCATCCGCATTCCATTTTACACCTCCAGCCCCTCCTTCTGAAAGAAATGTTTATCATATCATTATAAGCATTTAGCATTAGGAGTCAAAAGGTGGAGAACTATTAATTGAAAGACACGAAAATTGACAAGTAGCATTTGTTGCCCTAGTAAGAAATACAGTTCTTCGAGATGATAGCTTATCTCCTAATGACAACCAAATATCTAATGTCCATTTCCAGACCAACATCCTGTAAAAAAATCCTTCCATCTACTTTTAAATCTGTCAAGGACAGGATTGAGATAATTCTAAGTGAACTTCGTTTCTTAAGTATTAAAAACGATGAAAATATCATAAAGATGAAAAAGTAAAAATAATCAAATGAAAAGAGTGTTAATTGAAGTTATGACCAATTGCTATAGTTGCTCCAAATGACAAGGGAAAGAAACAAGAATGGGTCACCTTCCTGAAAACAATGTTATAAAAGCCAGACTGGATCGGACGGTTCCGGCTGGACCGAAACCGGTATCATTTCTAATTGTGTATTGGACCGAATATTCCTAGAACCAACAAGGCAACAAGTAGCTAACGGGTTGACACTATGATCGGTAAGTCAGCTTAAACCAAATGGTTTTAAGTGAACCAGACCCAACATTTTGTTTATAAGACAAGGTCAAAAGTACATATAAAGATACTTTATGCAACATGCAGTTCAACCTTTTGAACCAACGGTTGAATCAGTTTGGACTGGGCCGGGCGCCTTTTCAATTTACGGATTTAGTATTCAGTCCAGCTTTTAAAACATTGGTTGAAAGCCACTTGAGACTTTGAAAATCTCCTTCGAAGTTTCACAAACAGAACACAATGGTTCAATGAAATGCAACTTCCATATTTACTACACTTATTTTACCATGCATCCTATCTTCACATAAAGGAAAAAATTCCAACAAAAACGACCACAAACCTTAAGTGACTACGCCCAACAAATAATTCTTGAAATTCGTTTTGTACATAGAAGCCAATATTTCATGGGCAATACTATGCAAAATATTATATGTCATTCCTTTGTGAAGAACAATTTGATGCAAAGATTAACTATCTACAATTTTCCATCTATCTTTTGGTCAACTGACAAAACTTAACTACTATTTATTGGACTGGATCAATAATTATCAATACTCTAGGCTAAGGCATGACCCACACACTTATGCTGATAGACTCACTAACAATTTATCATTCTTCGTTACTTCATGAAATTCTTCTTGATAACACCACCAGAACATCCATAGACGGCAGAAGTATTCTAACAACAATCATCAATGATTTTTCAAGGCCAAGAACCACATGCTATTCAGTTTTCCTCTTAATTCAGTAGGTTACGCTTCATGATTAGACGCATTGCTCGGTTTCTTTATTTCTATCGCTAATGTACTACTATTTCATCATCTCAGTATGGTGCATCATCAAATGTTACCTTTAGAAATGGAGATCTAAAATCAATACACCTTCCTATTTAACTTTGCAATTTGCATAATTTGTTTACATCCTCTCATGGATCTATAATTTTCATGAACCGAAAACATAGAAGAAGCAACTCATGCCTCAAAATGGCAATATGCAATGCATGCCTAAATTGAATTTGTTTTGAAGCACCTGGAAAAGGCTATTAGTTGTATTGGCTTTTCTAAAATGTGATTCCACGTTGGTTGTATTAAATCGCACAAGTTGAGTAGGTTCAATTCAAAAGTTAGTCACCAACTTGATGTGAACATGCTATCATTTGATTATCTTCATGAAGTCACATGTTGTAACCATCACACACAAACGCGCACGCGCGCGCGCACACACACACACACGCATGCACAGTTGTCGCCTATGGCTAAATTTTTATATATGCACATTGTTTTAGTAAAGGATTGCAAGTAATTTCAGATATTATACAATTACTCTCTCTCTCTCTCTCTCTCTCTCTCTCTCTCTCTCTCTCTCTCTCTCTCTCTCTCTCTCTTGCACGTGCGCGCGCACACACACACACTCACTCACACAAACAGAGAATACAGGAGTTCTTGATGTCAAGTACCTTTTGCTAATTTACAGTGAACAGAAATTGAGCGTCAATGGTATTGGAAGCATCTACCTTGTTCAAGGCATCTCTAACAAAGAATTTTGAAATAGATCTTGGAGAACTTCAAGTATCTAGCTTGTTCAAGGCATTGGAAGCATCAAGCTTGTTCAAGGCATTAAGATCACCAAACCACGTGAAACTCTTTTCATCCCTAGAAAATCAAACAGCTATTGCACTAAGGAGTTCTCACTGCAGCGAAACGTAAGTTAACTATCAAGGGGCTCTGTTGATGATTCAGTCAATAGCAAAGACGCATCCTGATTAAGACTAGATAAACCACGGCTTCTGCAAATGAATGTCTATGACCTAGTTCGTTCATGATACCACCCCACCTTATTCGCAATTCGATTGGCCCCCGCAACAACCAATCTGAACAACATATTGATCTACTCATATTTTTACCAAGACCCAATTCCACTTTGCTGGTTCGAAGACAACCTAATTGGTTGCAATATGGAACGAGCATCAAACCTAAGGATCACAGTATACAAGAAGACATAAAACCTAAAGATCGATACAAATGACGAGTCGAACAATATCTTCAGACAAACAAGTACACAGCAGTGATCTTCTTTTCGGATGTCTGATGAGCTACACATTCAATTGACCACAAGCAATAAGAAACATGTGACGCAAGCACCATAGGGTAATAGTATCTTGACAAGAACTAACCAAATGTTAAGAGTACAGCTAATTTGAGAGAGAGAGAGAGAGAGAGAGAGAGAGAGAGAGAGAGAGAGAGACCTCGGCAAAGAATTTGAAAACTTGCAAGCATCCAATGTCGTCGAAGAAGAAGAAAAATTGCAGCAGCAAGTCCATTCCTTTTTTGGGTCATGCAGAGGAGGGAGGGGTCAGAAGCAGCAGGAGCAGTCGAAAGGGCAGAGAGGGGTCCCTCCGGCGTCCTGGTTCCCGACGCCCAGCTCCTCCGCCGAGTAGACGGTGAGCCCGTCCGCCGTCCGCCGCCGCCGGGCCCGGCCCTCGTGGGTCTCGCCCACTACCGGGCCATTCTTCTTCTTCTTCTTGAACTCCTCGTTCTCTCTGCTCTTCTTCGGCTTCTTCGTTGGTTTCGATCCTCCGTCCAGAGGGTTATGTTGGTCTTCTTCCTTCCTCTTCTTGGCCTTTTTACCCCGAAATAGCTCGTCGATCTCGTCGCCGGTTTTCTTCATCCGATTAGCCGACGGTTTCTCCTCCGGCTTCTTCTCTGTGGGGAACTTCTTCCGCGTTGGCGACGCCGCCATTAAAACCCCAGAGGAGGCGAAGGAATTGGGAATGCGAGAGGAAGACAAGACAACCCTGTGGACGAAAATGATAACCCTGTTGACGAAAATACCCTCACTTTAAATTTTTAATCATGCCACTCCTTTCTAATACTAAGCCGATCTTAAACCCGAAAATCTATTGGCGATGGGTGAACCCATTAGACCTAAACCTAAACTTAATCCGAACCAAACTCCTCCGTTTACTGCCCCCTCTCTTGTCTCCGTTGTACGCCGCCACCAAGCAGCTGCAACTCGAGGCCGCCTTCGCCATCGCTGCTCGCGCTCGCCTCCGAGATGGTTCTAGTGAGAGATAGGAGAAAGAAGAGACCAACTAAGGGTGTTTTCAAGATTCCCTATAAATTTCAATCATGTTCATCGAACCGATCTGTTGGACTAGGGACTAGGAACCGATTTGTTGGACTAGGGACCTTAGCTGCTCGGGGTTGTCAGGGTTGAGCGCCGAGTCAAGCTTGGGAGAGTGGGAGAAGACAGGGGATTGAGGGGAGGCACCTTAGCTAATATAGCAAATTATGATGTCATGCAGCTAATATTGCAAAATAGTTAAGAACCTATACCTAATTCCCCCTTTTTTTTTGTTGAAGTTTTCTGATAAGTTGACACTTGCCCATTCTATTCTCCTTTTCTTCTTTTACCAGGTGCAATGCAATTATCCCAAAATTAAATAACTAGTCCAAAAATGAAATTTTTTTTTCCACATAACTCGCTATGCAATGTTGATATTACAAATAGCCCATTTACTTTTTAAGTTTTATGAAGAACCCCCTTAAATATTCTGAAGTTTTAATAAAATCCCCCACACTTATCTTTTTTCCCTGAAGGTGAGTGACTTTATTAAAAGTTAGAATATTTGAAGGTGTTATTCATGAAGCTTAAAAAATAAAGAGGGTAATTTATAATATCAATATTTGTTAGGGGTTAATATGCAAGTATCCCAAAATTAAATTATCAATACAAAAGTGAAAATTTATTTTGCATACAACCCGCTATAGAATATTTATATTACAAATAGCCCACTTACCTTTTAAGTTTTATATATAGCCCCCTCATGTATTACGACTTTTAATAAAATCCCCCACCTTTACCTTTTTTTCCCTCATGGTGGGGGACTTTATTAGAAGTCCAAAATGTTTTAGTGTTATTTATAAAAGTTACAAAGTGAGGGGCTAGTTACAATATCAATGTTAAATAGGCGTTAATATGCAAATTCCCCAAAATTAAATTGCAGTCCAAAAATAAAAAAGGATTTTTTTTTTCCATATAATCCTATCAAGTGTTGATATTACAAATAACACCTGTTTACTTTTTAACTTTTATGAATAGTCCCCCTCACATATTCTAACGTTCCATAGAACTACCTTTAGCTTTTTTCCTGGGAAACTTTATTAAAAGTCAGAACATTTAAAAGTGTTATTCATGAAACTTGAAAAATAAAGCAACTATTTATAATATCAATATATAGTAGGGGTTAATATGCAAATATCCCAAAAGTAAATACTAAATAGGGAATTTTATTTTTTTCCCAAAGAACCCTTTGTCTTTGCATTGAACAACTTCTTCCCCTCTATAGGGTGCAGTGCTCCTTTAATTTACTTGTTAAGCACGAAGCCATTCCAAAAATAAAAAATATTTTTGCATATAAACCCCTATGAAATATTGATCTTATAAATAATCTGCTTATTTTTAAAGTTTTATGAATATCCCCTGTACTTATTCCGAATATTAATAAAACCATCCACCTTTATCTTTTTTTCATTCAAGGTGTGAGATTTTATTAAACGTTAGAATTTTTGAAGGTATTATTCATTAAATTTAAAAAGTTAGGGGACTAATTATAAGATCACATGTGGATTCCTGAAACCGATGAGCTGGTCTCGTAGAGAGATGACATGACTAGGGCAAAAGAGGATTAGTTAGCTTCTGATGGAGAGAGACGAGCTCAACACAAGGAAGACGAGGAATCTGACAATAGAGGAGATGGAAATATTCTACATAGTTTGTTATTATTTATTTTGTATATGTATAGTTATATTTGAATTAGTTTCAGCTTTTAATAAAATTCAATCTTGTAACTAATTACTTGTACTTCCACTACTTGATACTTGTATGCCTTGTATATATCATTTCAATAAAGTGACTAACTTTTTCAGCTTTTCCTTTTACACAAAGTTTTTAGTAATTTTAGAAAATTTTGGTATTTTTATACTTATTACAAAAAAATGGCACATACGGTTGTGCGATTATGGTTCGGGAACATATGCAATCATGCAGCACATTATGTGCATGCAGGTCGCAAATGTAACACTGCTTATGAGGTGGTGTTCTTAGACCGCATGCGATAACAATGGGTTCCCTTCATGGTAGCCAAAAAAAATATAAAGAGAGAGCATAGAGGAAACAAGAAGAATGTGGTGTCGATTAAAAGTGAGAAATATGTTACGGAATATGTGGCTGACCATTTTGGTGGGACACCTCTAACTCTAATCCCTATCTCTTTATATATATATATATGTGATGAATAAACAAGAGATCCTCACGTATTCGTGAGAGCGTAGCCGTTATCCCGAGTGCAGCCATCCTTTCTTCATCTCTCTCTCTCTCGTAACAAAATCAAGAATTTTTGCTATAAAAACTAAAATAATCATCATTCATGCAGGATCATCCTTACATGGGGTCGGGGATTAGCAATAACCTACATACAAAGGCAACTTCACTCAACTCCTAGCAAATCTCCAAATTAGTCCCCACCTCTCAACCACCACCATTTTATTCCTAGTGATGGCACCAAACTTGGAACCAACTCATACGAACAAACTAGTAAGACCCTCATCTAAAACTTACACAAAGGGGGGAAGTACATAATATCATCATAAGTCCATGCTGGACTGTGAATAATGAGGTGTATATGTAGCACAAACTGAAATCATGTCATGTAGCTATACTCATAGTATTGCTTGTATGAACACCAAGATACTAAATAGCGCGACATATCGTAAACTTTAATGAAATATCTTGGATTTTCCCTCAAAATATCGTGAAATAACGCCCGACGTCACTTTACAACACGGGTTTATTCAGTTGACCTGATCCGACCCAATCCGACTCGACTCGATTTGACCTGAGAAGACCGCTGGTACTCCATACTATAGTATCGGTTTGCGGGTAGACCTGATCCGACCCGACCCGATAAGACCTATTGATTTTTAAACGGGTCTTCCCGAGTATACCGTATCCAGACCCTAAATCCGGACCCGACCCGTTTATGAAACGGGTCTATCGTGTCGACCTATTTATGACCTGACCCGTTTAACTCAGACCCAGACCCAGACCCGCTAGCTTCATGTCGGGTCTACTTGTAGGGTTCAGAATTGCCGGCCCTAGTACTACCACATAGGTGACCTAGGGGTGGCAATGGGTTGTGTCGTGTCTAGTGTAGTGTCCAAAACCCCTAGATCCGGACCCGACCCGTTTAACTAATCGTGTCTAGATCCTAAACCCGTACCCGACCCGCGAATAAACGGGTAGACCTGATAAGACCCGTTTACCACCCGGATCTATACAGTTGACCCGATCCGACCCGATCCGACTCGACCCGACCCGACCCGAAAGACCCGCTGGTATTGTATATTATAGTATCAAATTGCGGGTAGACCCGACCCGACCCGACCCATTGAATACTAAACGGGTCTTCCCGGGTCCAGACCCTAAACCCGGACCCGACCCGTTTATTAAACGGGTCTATCGTGTTGACCCGTTTACGACCCGAACCCGTTTAGCCCTGACCCAGACCCGCTAACTTCGTGTCGGGTCTGCCGTGTCGGGTCCGAAATTGCCAGCCCTGGTGAGTGGTGACCCCTGACTGCTCACAGTGTGGGCAAGTGAAAGCAAGGCCTTTTATTATATTCCCTTC
Organism: Chamaelirium japonicum; assembly: GCA_947650365.1. Lineage (NCBI taxonomy): Eukaryota > Viridiplantae > Streptophyta > Magnoliopsida > Liliales > Melanthiaceae > Chamaelirium > Chamaelirium japonicum. Next base: position 39,518,324 of record OX393553.1, on the reverse strand, counting down.
AAAACCCCCCCCCTCCGCCGTTGGCCGGCGCGACGGAGAAACCCTAACAATCTTTATCGCGAAGGATGAGCACCAAGCGCCCGAGATCGAAACCCACCTCCGATCCCAATCCCGACCCTCACCCTCCCAATCGGCCGAATTCGTCGGCCCCGGGCGATCGATCTAACGCTTCCAAAAACCCTAGCGCCAAATCCTCGAAGAAGCCAAAACCCTCTCACCCCATGTCCCAGGATCCGGACCCCGCCGCCCACACCTCCTCCTCCCCCGCCGCCTCCCCTCGAAAGGGCGAGGGGAAGCGCAAGGCCCGAGAACTCCCAGAGGAGGAGGCCTCCCCTCAGAAGAGCCAGGGGAAGCGCAAGGCCCGGGAGATCTGGACCGACGAAGACGCCCTGGCCTTATTGAAGAGTGCCATCGAGTTCCGACAGATGAACGGCAGCACCCCGACCCCGTCCACTGTTAGGGCCTTCTTCGAATCCATCAAGGGCTCCCTGCCCCCGCATATCACCCAGGACCAGGTCTACAACAAGCTCCGCACCCTCCGGCAAAAGTACCACCAGGCCGGCCCCCAAGATAACCCATTCTACAGACTCTCCTCCGAGGCTTGGGGAGCGGAGGGGAAGAAGGCCAACGGCGGCTCCACCATGGAGGATAACTGTGAGGTTGTAGCCAAAGACGAGGCTGGAGGCGAGGAGGGGGGCGCGGCGGAGGCTTCATACCCGTGTCTAACTGGCGAGATTGCGGAACACCTGAAGAAGTACGGGTGGCAGGATGAGATGTTGAGGATGGTCCTGAAGGTGATCGACCCGGAAAAGGCCAAGGCATTGGAGGGCAAGTTGCGACGGCACTACGGCACCGAGCTGAAGATGCAGGTGAGGGTGCACGATCTGGCCAAGGAGGTTTTCACGGAGCTGGGCATGGCTCACAGGGGTACGAGCTCTTAGCTTCTTCTAGGATTGTCCTGCGATTTTTTGTGATGTGGATGGTGAAGAAATTATCGTCTGTGTCGTTCTGTGTGCGTTGATTTCTTTTGGCGGTAGTGCGGGGTTTAAAGCTCCTAGATCAGTCTCGCAAAGTATCACCATAGCCAATCGGAAGGTTGGTGGTTCTACCTGTTTGCGTGCGGCTTTGTGAAGGAGATTGTTTCTCAAATTAATGGTGTCCTGTTGTAGAATGATTCGAAGTTATTGTGGTTCAAATTCAGTGTCTTTATATGTGATGTTTGCAGTCTTTGTTAAGGAGCTTACTTCTACTTCTCAGTCTAATATTTAGTATATTAATGTTCTATAGTCCTGTCTGTCAAATTATGTGTTTTTGTGTATGATGCTCTTTAATTGATTTAGCTCTAGAAAAGTTTACTTATTGATTGCTTGCTCTTTCTCTTTTTGATCCCTGTATCATCGCATTTGTCGTTTTTATTGGCTACATTGGCTTGGCTCATCTTCTCAGTGTGCATTTTGTCGGTGTGTGTTTCCATAACCCATTTAGGAATTATTGTTATTCTACAGTTCGGCTGTGCATATAACTATTTTGTGGACAACGTATTTTGCTGATTTGGGTTTTGTTTTGCAATTATGTTGGGTGTTCAAGGCAAAAAAATTGATATCGACCGAGATATCAACACCGTTGATTTCCATTATATGTCGTGAACATTCGCGATGTCGGGCAATGTATCTGGGTCTACCTGTTTATAAATGGGTCGGGTACGGGTTTAGGGTCTACACACGATTAGTTAAATGGGTCGGGTACGGGTCTAGGGGTTTTGGACCCGACCCGATACTAGACACGACACGAACCTGACCAGACATGACCCATTGCCACCCTAGATGGTACCGTGGTAGCCGCATGCCCCTTAACGCCTGTAGGCTGGTTCAAGGAGTGGCCTCCTACACCAATGATGTCATGCCACCTAGCAGTTGCGAGAACGGACACGTGTGGACCTCCCCGGCCTCGGGTCTCTGTTCGAAGGATTGCAACCCAATGAGTCCTACCGGAGCCCTATCTCCTTTTCTCTTCTTCCTTGCCCGATATCTTTTGCTAATTGCTGACTTCATCATTGGAGGGTCGTTGCTCCGTAGGGAGCCGGTCGTCTCTAATCTTTTCTTAGTTATGCAGATCGATGTTGCTAGCTTCTTCAGGTCGACTGCGAAGATGGCTGGTGCACCACCGCAGCAGCCTCCCTCCGGCGAACTATACCTGGCAAAGGGTGATTGATATCTTTCCTACCCGGCAAAACCTATGATTGTGATATGTGGTGATCTTTTTGACTAATTTTATAGGATCTATATATGAATCATGTTTAAATGGTGCTCTATGTGAATTGACATGAAAAACTAGAAAATTTTTTGGTTATGGTTCCGGCTGCCTGCGATATTGTGATGATAATCTAATTTTTTTTCTAGAATTTTCATATGAATCATGTTCAAATAATGCCCCGTGTATTCTTGAGATGAAATATCTAAATAATTTATTTGTTATGACTCCAGTCGCCTTTGATCTATAATGATCTTAAAAAATATTTAGGGTTTCTATTATAAGAATCTTATACAAATCTTACAGTATGTGATTGAAATGAAAGCCCTAATTCTTGGTTTTGGCTCTGGTCACGTACTTATGATCTACGACAAACTTCTAGAAAAAAAAAAAAGGATTCTTAATCTTGTTCAAATGTTGTCCCTATATGTGATTAAGATGAAGTCCTAAAAAATTTGTTAATTAGCTATGCCTCTGATCACCTGCGATTTATGATGATATTTTTGAATTTTTTAGGGTTTCCATCTCAATATTATAATCCTACATGCACCATTTAACACAGCCGAGAAGGGTCAGGGATGATGTTGGACTAGAGTGGGCTTGTTCATTAAGTCCAACATCGGGAACAATTGGTCTACGATAGTGATGTGACATGCATAGCTCAACTTCGAATGGATAGGCAGACATGTTCAAACTTATACTCTGTTGAGAAGATGTGAACATTGGAAGTTATGAGGAACATCAATATCAAGGAGATTGCTACTAGATTCTTGAGCATTTCAACACATCATGTGAATAATAATGGTATCACTTCTTGTGTTTCGGAGAGAATATTAGTAGAGATTTCACTGCAATGTTCGATGGAGTAATATGACTACAAGGACATCTGTTTAAACAACCTACGGCAGTGTTCGAGAGCTCATGAGCAGATAGTAGATGAAAATGGTTTAAGGTAATTATTTTTTTTTCCTTAAATTATTTTGAGGTAAAGTATCAAATTGATAGGCACTGATCTTTTTAAATTCTATTGAATTGCCTAGGAGAGCTAGATGGGACATACATTACACTGAATGGACCAGAGGTCGGCAAACCTAGGTATCAGACGATGAAGAATAAAATTGCTACAAATGTCCTAGGATCATATGCTCTAATGTGATAAAAAAAAATGCAACACAAAAACCAATGTATAAACATAACACAAAGATTTACGGAAATAAACACATGATAGACTTGTGGCATATGGATATGTGGGATAAATCATATGATAAACGAGGTCGGGGATGCAAATCAGGGTGTGACACATGAGGGGAGTAGGAGAAGTATGCCTAGACCAATACAAGGTGGATGAAGGAGAGTAGCATCACTAGTAGGGAGAAGGATGATGCACCACTACTTGGGGGAGGTCGATGCGATGTCATGAGTGGGGGACGATGCTTCGCCGAGAGAGGGAAGGATGATGCATCGTCGTGAGAGGGGGAGGTAGATGTGCCTCTAAGAAGAGAAGGACGATGCGCTACCAGATTAAGAGGTTCAAAGCGTCATTGGGAAGAGAAGGAGATGCGCCGCCATCGAGAAGAATGCCAAACGAGGATCGAGATGAATCCATCAAGCTACCATGATGAGAGAATAGATGAGGGATATCTATTAAGAAAAGAAAGAAAAGAGGAGGGATTTGAGGGAATAACCTTACTAGAAACTTACATCCATTCAACTTTTTTGTTTCATGGGAGAACAAGGGCTTTTTTTTTTTAATTTCATAAGAAAAGAGGGCGCCTTACTTGAGATCATAAAGGAGGACGTGGGATTCTTGGAGATCATGGGGGAGTTGGTTTCTATTGAGGAGAGAGAGAGAGAGAGAGAGAGAGAGAGAGAGAGAGCAGGGGATTTACGTCGATGCTGATCCGCTATGGGTCTTTTATCCTCCAGAGTTAGTGTACTTGGTTTAATGTGATGTTCTTTCTTTGGTGTCTCCTACTGTTTTGTTGTAATTTTTATTTTGAAGTAATGGAAGGTGTCTTGCCTACCCCCAAAAAAAAAATTTGTTGTCATTGATATACAGAGATAATCTGGAATATACTGTTATACGTTTGTTATACCATCAAAATACTTTTTTCCCTTTCAAGTCTATAAAGAAAATTAAAAATTCTGCTGTCATCGAGTGCTTCATGATTGGAGATTGTAGACCTCAATGATTTTGACCGTACCTCTTGAGGATCCTATAGGGCAGTACGGCCTGGCAGACGACACGATGAATCTTCGTGGCAACAAGGTACTGATTATCATCAGAAAATATAATTAGAAAGACACTTAGTGTCCGTTGGGTCGAGTCTTTTACCGTTGAAGCTCGAAATCTCTGTAATCGGATTGTAACGCGAAATTTTATTAATATAATTGCTCAGGGGCTGCCTAACCCTCCCTCGTATCGGAGAAGTATAAAAAAAAAAAGAGAGCTGTTGTCTTTGTTATAACTAAACACTAACGAAAACTTAATCGCTCTTTCGCAGTTTCCCTCGAAGCATAAACTGCACCAGCTTGTATCTCTGATCAAACTCCTGTGTCCTGATCATGGGGTGCCTCTGCTCCATCCCTGCTCTTCCCCCACACCACCATATATAGCCCAGAAATTATGAGAATTGCGCCTATCATCCTGCTTGCAATCAGGAAGCCACCGCTTAGCGAAGGAACTAACAGTGTGAGATGGATCATGGACATGAGGGGAAGGACATTCTTACATGCCCACAGTCAAGTCCTCCGCTAAGAAAAACAATCCGACTATCGCCACGATGATCATGCTCAGGGGGATAAAAGCCGTGACGAAGACTGGCCCCTTTTGCGCCATCACCGATCCCTGCAAGCAATACGCGAGACCCGAACAGATGACAGCCTGCACACCATCCATACATGCAGGCCAATCTCAGTCCATCTCTTGTAATTTTACAAGAGGGATTTCTCAAAAAAAAAAAAAATCATTTGATTTATTTTCACGCTTATTTACCGCGTAGACTCTGGCAAGAAGCTTCACATCCCAGTCGATAGACCAAGCCGCCACGCTACCGCGCTCCATCAGAAGGGCGACCACCACGCCCTGCACCGCGCCCGTTAGGCATATCAAGGCTGCAAGGCTGAGCGCTAGAGGATACTCCCTCAATGTTATAGTCTGTGATTGAAGGAAAAAAGAGAAACAACACCTTTTAATTTAACTTCTTATGTTACTGATTATTTCTAGCTTGATCCAACATATACTTACTTGGAGTATCAAGAAAACAGCCGCGCAGGAGCAAGCAAGAACAAGAAAGATCGAGCCCTTCACCAAATCCTCCTCGGCCGATCCCGCCTCAGACCTGTGATGCCGCTCCCCTCTCGATGATCCCGTCCTCAGCACTGGACCCTTGTACAGGGTCATGACCATCGCACCGATCAGCGAGATTGCGGTTCCTGCTAGCTTGGTTATGCTCCTAACTTCCCTCAACTCCATCCTCTCCATCCTTCAAAGAGGAAGACCAAAGGGGGGGGGGGGGAATCATTAGAAAATGCTTTCGCTCGCTTTCGACTGACTATCGTCAAATTATTCGTTAAGCCAACCGCAAAATCCAAGCGATTATGATGGTTATGGCAGGAACGACATTGCTCAGTGCCGCGGTGAAGGTGGCTGTTGTATACTTCATCCCCAGGTAGTACAGATTCTGATCCATCACTGGCCTACAGGCGATATCGAAGAATCTGCATCATCAGACGGCTTAAACGGACCAAATCACTGAAAAAGAAAACCAAGGTGTGAAGAGGATTACTCGAGTAAACCCAATGCCATTATCTTAAGGAAGATGGGAAGTGTCAGCCTAGAGCTGGCATTCCTGTTACACAAGCAGAGAAGCAAGTGTCAGTTACATTGCCAAGCTACAACAAGGTAACAAACAAAAGGTAAATTACATATAAACCCCCCTGTAGTTTTACTGATTATCACTATCACCCCCTCTTGTTTAAAATCCCCCCTATAGTTTCGATTCCCTGCACAAACACTCCCTCTGAGGGATTGAAATTAAAGTAACTCCTCCCCCCCCTTGAAAGTATTAATCGATCAAATTACGGACAATGAATTGATTGGTTCAATGGAGATGCGAAGGTACCTATCAAGTACGACAGCGAAGGGTGCGATCAGCATGGCAGCGAGAGCGTGGCGGTAGACGACAAGAGTGTAGGTGCTCATGCCCTCGTTCAGGGCAAACTTGGCGATGATGGTCATCCCGGCGAACCCGAACTGCATCAAGATCATAAGAGCGTAAGGTTTCGCCTCCCTCCAGACTCCACAAGCCCGGTCTCTCCGCTCGAAAACACTGAAAGCCCAATCTCTCCAAGTGACTCTCTCCATGGATCTCTTATCTCCCAACTTTAAACACACTCCTGCACAAGCCCTTTACCTACATCGGAGCTTAATATAGTACCTGAGGCCCCTCCCTCCTTTCTTTCCACTGACTTCCACTAGTCATCAGTGCCCAACAACCTCCATTAGCCGAACCGCATGAACCGATCGAGGGATGCAACACCGAATGCAGGAGCCGTCCATGGGTGTACATGCTCATTTCTATATGTGGATTGGACGAGAATGCTTTGGGGAGATAGAGTGAAAGCCTGTACGTTCGGTTTGTAGTAGCCAAGCTTAATTAGTCAAGAAACAGACATGTTAATGGTGGGTTGAGGGTGTTTTTACTAAATTTGGTATTGGGATTATGGATCAAAGTGCAAGAATCCTTTGCCTCTTTTATAATTAAAAAATTAGTCATTGTCATGAATTATTATTTCACATGTTTAATTTATTATTGGAAGGCAAATGAGCATTTTTATGGTTCACCCCTTGATTTTAATAGGGAGGGGAAGCGAGGGGCAAATTACAAATCCCTCCCTTAAACTATGCACCTCGTTTCATATCGGTCCCTCGACTCTTTTTCCGAACAAGTTGAACCCTGAACTCTACTTCGTCTGCATTTAGTCCCCTATGTCAACGTTTAGCCCAAAAATATACTCATTAATTTTTAATAGGACGCAAAAGATTTTTGATTCATTTAGCTTATTCTTACTAGGGTAAGGGTATTTTCAGGATAAAAGTTGATGGAGGGAGCTAAATGCAGACGAAGCATAGGTCAGGGTCCTAATTGTTGTAAAAAAAGAAAGTTGAAATGCTACTCTAATTGCGAAACTTGCATCAAAAGTTATACATCAAATTAAACCATATCTCAACAGTTCTCCATTTCAAGCTGAATACGCCAATAGTCTATCAGAAAGTAGGGAGTCTTATGCTAATCAAAGTTTGTGCCATCAAAGTTTAGCCTACATTCTGATGCATAAGGAAATGAGTACTCTCAACTACCAAGAAGAAAGACTTTGAAGAGAGCATGTTTGATTGGTGGCTTGGCATGGACCTCGGGGTCCAAGCGAGGGTTACGACAGCCTATTTGGTTAGTTGGAACTACAGGGTGTAGTTTCAATGTGTGCAGTTGCAATCGTAAAACTTGGATCCAACTTCTTGTTGTGCACACTTGATGGATTTAGGTGGTGATAATTACTCTAATAAGAAGGATTAAGAGGGTGATTTCTTAGACTTTTCGGAGATAATATTCTACAGGCATCCGTATCTTGTTTAAAACTGATTTCATTTCAGGAAATATCTTTGGTACCCACTTCATACCATGCCCAAATTGGAGCCCTCTCTCCCGTGTTGTGACACGTGGACTACTTTTGAAGAGCCAGAATCCTTCTCCCATTTGTGAACACGGCTCTCTCATAAATCCTATTTTAAAAACCTACTATAAAGATGATAAATACCAATACAATGGTATTTAATGGTCATTTGATTAATTAGAAAAATCATTAGTATTATCTCTCTTTCTCCCTCTAATAAGTGAATCACACCCGGATGAGTGAATCGCAATCACTTCAGGTTGCACACATCTTCGGACGGCTGTGATGTTGTCTGTGCTAAGTGGCGTGCATCAAGTTCATTCAGATATTGTTCGAGTTTCTTAATAGTTTAGATAAAAGGATGCCTCCCCATCTAATGAGAAAATCGTCTAGCCAAGGTCTAAATTAGAAACACCTTTCTTTACTTTTCCTCTTTCCTTCTCTTGGACGGCTAAGGTTTTGCCCACGAGGGATCTCAACCGCAAGGGTTGTGGCTGTGTGCGATGGAGACATTCGGATTGGAATCAAGTAACCTCCAGATAGTCATCCCAAGTGCGTTATGGTCGGAGGTATAATCTTTTTTCGCTTCCACTTTTATAGGAATTCAAATTTTGTGTTGTATATATGTTTCGATTCCATAGAATTCATGCATATTTCTTACACTGGTATCAGAGCAATGCTCATTCCTTGTTTCTTTTCGGGTTCAATTGTCATCAGAGATGGTAGGCTTGGCAGTGTCGCATCCAAGGGCAGCGTTGTCGTGCGAGTCTAACCGTGCGATGCAACATCGTCATTCCACAAACGTCACCAACCGGTCGATTAAAGGATCAACAATGGTGTGCCCGGCCCTATTGCTAGCCGGCTATGCCGCATGGCTCCCATGGTAGTAGGCTGTGTCGTGTGCTGCACGAGGCCACCGTGATAGATCGGCTGCGCCAGTTTCAGGTCAGCAGTAGCCGATGGTTACAAGCAGGTGTGGTCTTGGAGCAGCAGTGGTCAGATATCTTGTTAGTAGTTAGTAGTTTTTTCCTTTCAATATTTTATGTAATCGGAAATTAGTATTGACTTGATTGGATTTTTCTTTTTTGGTTGGCATTGTTGGTTAGTTTTGTCAGTTGTGATAATATTTGTTGCTCGATACCAGTTGAAATGCGGTAGCCCTCTCCTCAAGCTACCTTCTCGGTAGTATAGTTCTCACCATTAAAATTTTTTACAAAAAGAAATATAGCGGTATTTTATCCTGAATGAACAATCAAATCAATCCAAACACATAACTTTTACACTTCTCACCCCCCGAGTTAGACAATTTTCCTTTGTGTTGGAAATCGGGGCGTACACTTGCAATTGTTAGGGCCATGTTTTAAACAGTGCTTCCAAGTTGTAAATCATAGACTGTAATAAAGGGCCCGTGGACGATGGTTTTATGTGATTGTTTATAATATGTGTTTTGGGGGATACTCTGATCGAGTCCTAAAATCCCTAATTAACTCATTAACATAGATCTTTGATTTAAAGCATTCATATGTTGTTATAGTAACTACAATGTGGATTATGTGAATACTTAAATTTGTATATCACAATATAGCATTTTCATTGAAAGTATTACAAGAGTAGCTAAACCATCACATGCCAACTTCAACGAGATGATCTAGAAAATATGTATTACGGAATACCTTGAATCACATAAAGATTCTAATTGTGTTAACTACGTTATAATTGTGTGATGTTGGCAGTTACTCGACCCCACAGGGAGGTATGTCAATATCACGTAATTAGGATAAGATTAAGAGTTGCGCAATGAAACAGGGACAATCGTTAGGTCCCCAAGTATGTGATAGTTTGTTTATTTCACTGCATGGCTTTCTGGCCCTATCAATAAACTTTCAAGTTACTAAAGGACTCTGTGAGACTCTTGTAGATTACGACCTTTGCCCAAATAGAGGTCTGAGTTCATTGACCGACTTAACGTAGGTTAATTATTAGATAAAGTTTTTTGCCTTGCATTAATATAAGCCTTTTGTGTCTTTTTCAGCTATGTTCTTTATTAATGACCTTATTTAATGCCTTCCATACTTTGTCTGGTGATAATTATTCGGATTGAAAGGAGAAAATACTTTTGGTATTGAGGTGTATGGATCTGGACCATATGGATGATATTTAGTTTAAACAGATAAAAAGTATGCCAACTACGGTTGGCCCATACAACAGGTAATGTAGCAATCCAATCACTTGGCTATGATGCTCATTTATACCCATATCGATAAAAGCACCTGGAGATTTATCCCTAATTGCAGACTGCTTAAGAACTTTATAAAGGCTATAGAGGAGTAGTTCAAAAGCTCTAATAAAGCCTTAGCCTACACTTTGATGGTCAAATTATCATCCATGCGGCTTACTGGAGATAAGAATGTACGAGAGGATATCAAACAGATACCTGATATAGCTACTCAACTGAAGTGCTTTAAAATAGCCATTGATGAGTTCTTTCTGGTGCACTTCATTATGAACTTCTTGCTCACGGAGTACGAGTAATTCAAGATTTCTTACAACACACACAGTATGAACTGGTGAGTGAATGAACTGCTAGTTGTGTGTGTTCAAGAGAAAGGGATACTAAAATAGCAGAATCTAGAGAGTGCTCACCTGGTTTCTTATAAAGGAGGGTCGTTCAAGTCTCATAAAGTGGATCCCAATAAGATACCGGAAAAAGACAAGTTCATAAAGAAAGAAAGTGGTGCTCCTAACGAACCCAAGTGTTTATTTGCAAAAAAGAGGACACCTAAAGAAGTACTGCTTCATGTACCAGAAATAACTTGCCAAAAAGGAAGGTAATATCATAGCATTGGTGTGTTATAAATCAAATTTATTTAATTCTCATAATAATTCATAAAGGATTGATTCCGGTTCAACAATCCAAGCTTTTATTGTCATACAAGGGTTTCCCAATGTTAGGGAACTTAGGGCCTGCTTGGATACGCTCTAGTTCCTGAAAACCTAGAATCGCTAAAAAAGATGAGAAGCCTGTTTAGATACAACCCGATCCAAAAAAGTGTTTCTGCGGAGAGCTCAAAATGTACTTCTGAGAGCTATTTTTTTGGAGCCCAAAATCGAGGCTCCGGGCTCCAGAGCCCTTTTTTGGGATTTCGGACTCCTAGAATCCCAAAATTAGTATCCTATCCAAACAATTCCTTATTGACAGGAAAAAGGTCATCTATTCAAGAAATAAGATGAACTCAATGGTTGAAGGTATAGGGACATAAAGACTTGTTCTCCAAACATGATTTATCTTGAATCTAGAAATGACTTTCTATATTTCAAGTTTTTCTAAGAATTTAATTTCTGTATCAAAATTAGTACCTTATGGTTTTAACTGTTCAGTTTAAAGAATAACCTTTTATGATTATTAACGATTCAGTTATCATTGGTTCTGGTTCGTTGATAAAAGGCTTATATTGTCTCTCTTTAGATTCTTTCTCTGAATGCTTTTATGAAGTGGGGAGGGTCTATAAGAGAAGGTGTGTGATCCTTAAGAGGAGGGGAGGGATCCTTAGAAGGAGGGGTGGGATCCTCAGAAGGAGAAGAGGGGTCTTTAGGAGGAGGAAAATAATGGGAGGAAGAGGATCGAAGAGTGAGATCCATGCCTCTGATTCTTTATTATTTTTTTTGTTTTTCTTTTCTTAATCTTTAACCTTGTTATCAAGGGTATAAATTCTTTCCTCAAACTTCTCCACTACTAAAGCGATAATGAGTTCCATTTTCTCTTGCACCACTCTATCTAGATTAGCATCAAGACCTGATGTATCTCTAGTATAAAATATTTCGCCATGTTGTCCTCATCATCATCAGAGGATTGTTTTTAATCATCATCAATGGGCACCATATTAACAACCTCCTGGGTCTTCTTGGGCCAATCAATCTTCTTGTGCCCATCCTTCTTGGGCTTCTTAGCCTTCTTTGGCCCATCCTTCTTGGGCTTGTCCACCTCTTTAACCTAGAAGAATGGCCATAGGCACTCCAAAGATATCTCATGGTCAATAAGTTTCAATTTTTCCAATATAATATATTGTACAATTGTATACAAATGAATACATTTAAGTTCATGCAAAAATACAATCAAAACGTAAACGACTAATGTTACATTCTTGCTTCAAGTTTATAGGTGCTGAAATGCAATATAAACACAAACATAACACAAGAAAATATAACCAATTTTGTTTAGATTTTGGTTGCGTTCCTGTCATCAGCTTCCAAAACATAAACTGGACGTAACTAAAACGCAATAAAACATAATAGTTTACATTTAGCTTTCATTTTTTTAGCAATTGCTGGATTTTTTTTAATCTAGTATAATAACATGTCATTTTATTATCAAATAATTATATAATTAATTATTATAATCAACTATATAAAAAAAGTTTTAAGTAAAGTGGCTCATACTTCTTCCTTTAGAACCTCATTTCTTATTATTTGCCAAGAGAATCCCCTTTTGCAATCAATCCAATTTAGTATCCGTGGTAACTTGTCCTGATAAGCGTCTCGCGTGATAAGAATTTTTCAAAATAGGGGATCCTTTCGAATCCCGATGGTCTGTAATAATTGATAAAAATATCTTAATAAAATTATGAATAATAAAAAATATTAAATTACTAATAACAATAGAAGAATGAATCAAACTTAAAGGGCATAAGTGCATCATGCAATGTTGTACCTAGTGGGCCACTTTCCTTTCTTTATTGACACTTCATCACCCTCCACCAAAGCATTGTATACAATGTTACCCCAACGGTAACTATTGAATGCATTAAAATTATTTGTTAATTATAAATACTTGTTTGTTTCTAGATTTGATTTATGTGTGCCTAGGGAGTAGCTATCAATTATAAGAACTAATGACAACTTTAATATATCCTCTGAATTGCTGCATCCTTGAATGACTATCCAAAATTCATATTTGGTTGCATTAGCCCAATAAAAATATTGAGCTTTCAGAGGACCACCATATGCATTATCCCTAAGTGGCGCAGGAGTGGTTGGGTAACTATACATAAGGACAATGATCTGGGTGAACTCTTTCGGTATTAAAGAACATTCTTAGCATTTAATATTAAAATAAATTTTAGTTATATTTCTTTGCGACAAACAATGAGTAAACCCGGGTAAAAAAATGCTGGACAGTATCCTCATTTCACACAAAAATCCATGGTATGATTCCCTCAATCTATCCATGAGGGTTGTTGTGCATGAAGGCCATCTAGTTTGACTAACAAATCAATCACATTATCAACATACATAAGTCACACTCTACCTTCATTAGGGGAGAGAATCAAATTAAAGAATATTGGAAGATGCAATTTGCACCTTATTCATTTTACTCTTTTGAACATTTTCACATCCTTTTTGGCTTTTTTCTCCTGGCCTCTTATAGTTCCTCCTTCTACAGTTCCTTCAAAATTGATTCTTGTTCAGCTTCGTCATCCAACTTTCTCTTTCTTAATTGGTATTTATCACCCTTTTAACTGTTTGTTTTTTTCCCCATCTACAATAACAAGTGCAAATTATCGCTTAACGTAAGTCATGTTGTATGCAAATGAAGCGGAAGCATCACATACACAAACTAAGAGCATAAAGATAAGTCAGAACATCCAGAGGATACACAAAATTCTTTTTAACATGGTTGATATCCATGGTACCTCTTGAAATATCAAACACATCAAGCGCAATCTGTCGACATCCAAACGAATGTCATATGTTGATGATTCTAAACAAGTGGGGTCATCCATCGACGACTCCAAAGTCTGTTGCACTGTAGACGTAAATGATTGACATTCGTTGATGCCTCCGAATTGGTGCCTGTTGGTACCTTCACCAATGGTGCCCATCGGTACCTCCGATCGGAATCCATAGATGGCTCCACTAATGGTACCCATTGGCACCTTCGATCAGTGTCCGCAGATGCCTTCACCAATGGCGCCCGTTAGTACCTACATCATCACACGCTCCGTCGGCCTTCGTGCTGACTGCCAAAGGGCCCACGAGGGGGGGGGGGGGGTGCATGCCCCCCATTCGATCCTCCTTCAAGCATCCCTCTTCGTAGAATTTCAATACGATCTTCAATTTCGATCTTCAATCATCAACTTTCACCATGCGGCCCCCCTTTATTTGTAGAGGGGCAATGCCGATTGCTTTGCTTGCACTCCAAGCAACACGGATGCATCAATGAATGTGACTCCCACTTCAACAAGTTTCTTCTAGATTCCAATCCAACATCTCACAAGAGCCTAAAGCCAACAAGGAATCATATCAAAAATGTGCATATTGATGGAAATTTACCTGGATGAAATCATGTGGGTGCCTGAGCAAAATCGAGTCGGGTTTTCTACTGGGATCTCTGCGAGATAATTTCGTCTAGGCGAAACCCAGTGGGCACCGGGTAAAATCAACATGAGTATTGGGGGATGTCTTCTTCAAATCGAGCTAACTCACTAACAATTTCTCGCTTGGTGAGATTTGTCGGCCAACCAATTACAAGCCATTCCAATAACTAACAATTTCCACCTTGGCGAAATGTATAGGCCAACTGTGACAACCAAGATCCAATAGCCAATAGTCAAGACTCTTGAGACTGTGATGCCAAGATGGATGAGGTGATGTAAGGTGAGGTGAGGTGTCCAAGGCCATGAGTTAGTCTCACATCGCTTGGAGAGAAGGAGATCTTGAGTTACTTATATAATTATCCCTCCCAAATATAGAAGACATGTTTTAAAACCATGCATTGCTATGGATTTCGTAAGAACTCTTAGTTAAGCCTGCTTGGGTGAGAGTAGTACTAGGATGGGTGGCCCCCGCCTAAAATTTCTTGGCCTGTAGGGGTTCAATAGGGAAGTTCCAAGAGTACAAAGGGAACACCCGACCTAATAAAATTTGGGCACAAGATCGTCTACCTCGTCAGCACAATGCATATATCGTTGTGTTACAGAATTTTATCTTTACTCGGTTTGCTCACTAACTGCACTCACTAAGGATTTTTGGTTAGCATGCAATGGCCAGTTCACTCCTCTTCTCCTAAGGTACGAACACATGTAAGAACCTAGCAGCTGACTACATGCTGGGGAGAAAGCATGTATGGCTATGCAAGAAAGTAAAGTACGCAGTCGATTTATACATGGAAACTTCAAAGGAAAAAACCACGCTAGGATTGTGATCCCGGAGATACAAGTTTTCCACTAGAAAGAGTAAAGGTACAGAGACCAGAGAGTTACCCCGAATGACCTACTGTGATCCACAACCCTGCCCTACCAATTCCATGTAGCAGGCACACTATGGATTTCTCGGCCTGACTCCTCGGCACTGTCGCGAGTAAATTTCCATAACCTCCATTACGTAATCTATGTCGCTTTTTGCCCTCGACTTCCTAAGTACCGCTAGCTTCACTTAGCTCGCATGTGCACAGTTAAGCACTCGTAACCACGAGGCACCTTCACTCATTAGCAAGGAGTGAACCCAAGGGTACCTACCCTCTAAGGTTTTGTCTTTCCCAATTCCCTATGAAGGGTCATTCAAGCAGTGGCGACGGATTTCTGCCCAAGGGTATCTGATCCTCCAAGGACTTGTCTGCTCCCTACTGGAGCGACCCAACAATTGGGATTTTCAATCACTATCCGAGCACAACCCAATACAAAGATTTAGGGGTTGATTCGTAGGGAATGAATCGTCAGGGAAGAAAATTCAGTCAAACTCCGAAGACGTCCATCACTAGAGGGATGGGGAATCGAAATCACCTAAGTAAGATCTCAGAAGATCTACACAACATCCTCATGGAGAAAGACAAGAGTCTCCAAGCGATGGAGATACGTAACACGCACTAAACCATGAGGGAAGGTGATGCGATCTAAACTAATCCTAAATTAAGGGTTTAATTTGATCTAAATTATAACTCGCAAGTGCACGAATCGCTTGTAGGAGCGGTACGTATTACGAGGTCGATCCCACAGGGATTGCTAATGAGGGAACTGTCTAATCTAGGGTTATTAACTATTTAACCTAAATTACTTTAAAAGATAATTTAATGGGAGTTGATTGTTGTGAGATTAAAAGCAAACTAATTAAGGACAGGAAAACAAACTAGTTACGGTAAGTCGAGTTTCAAGTGGAGAAGGTACTAAGGCATTCGAATCCACCTCGGTTATTCATATTACTAGGTTTATTCAGAATGATCTATGCATACGAGTAGCATGCGGGAATACAAATCCCGTGCTCGACTCGAGGATGTGATCTTTAGGCTCTAAATATGATTTTCTAATATTGGATTCAATTCAAGCATATGTAATAAAACGAAGCATCAAACACCTAGGTTAAGCACAACGGATCAAAGCACATAAGCAGAGCATCCGATGTCTGAGTTAAGCATGCAAGATCTGGGTTTTAATTATTCGATTAAAATAGGCCTAATTGCATGACGATCAATTATAGCGCTAACTACAAAACATACATGGCATGGATTGTGAGAGCAAATTGAATCATCAATTAATTAAGAATTGAATCGCATAAAACATTAAAGTGCATTGGCATAGATCACATAAAATAAACCTAAATAATATTTATAACCGGGGTTTCATCTAAGCCTTAGCAATATATTTAGTTCATCATGAGTTGCATTACATCAAAAGTAAGGGAAGGGAAGAGCAAGATACAGATCATTCTCGGAATACGCTTTTGCTCTTCGTTGTCCTCCTCTCCGATCGATGCTCCTTCACTTCGACTCAGCTGCGGCACGGCTTCGATGGTACGGATGACGGATGACGGCTCGAACGATGGTGCGATGGCGGCTCGGATGTGGAGGATTAGGGTTTCGGGTTTGGTCGTGAATGGTGGAAGATGAAGGAGAAGATGATGGCTTCGGTCCTAAGTGGTGGGAGCTAAGGTGGTGGATGGTTGGTTCGGTCGTCCCCCCCCTCTAGTGGTGGATGATTTTCGTCCAAAACCTCTCTCCCCTTGATGGTTCGGATCCCTCCCTATATATAGGAGAGAGAGAGTCCGGTGGTGAGAGAGATAAGGAAAGAGAGGGAACGTGCATGGGTTTTAGAGAGAGAAATCCGGGAGAGAGAAAGAAGTTCGGCTGGTTGCGTGTATGGGTCGGGTACAGCTGGGAATCGGACGGCTGTGATCGGGTTGGAGGGATAGCAGTCCGGCGCTGGGTTTCAGTTTTAGAAAGAGAAAGAAATGGAAAGAGAGAGAGAGTATCGGACTTTAGAGAGAGAAAGGCTCGGGCGGTTAAGGAAAGAGAGGGTGCGGTTAATGGGCTGCTGGGTGGTTGGCTTAGAGAGAGAAGTCCGGAGCAAGAGAGAGAGAAGATCGCCTAGAGAGAGAGTAGGAAACGGGAGAGAGAGATCCGGAGCTGATGGTGCAAGGGTGTATTTGAGGTGCACGGAACGGTCGGCTGTGATGGGTTCGGTGGAATGCAGCTGGGCCTGCATGTGATCTGTAGCACGGCCGGCTGTGATTTATTGGGAAATAAAGAGAGAGGGACGGCTACATGGTGGGAAGGAACGGCTGTGATCAATGGTCCGTGAGAGAGAAAGGGAAATAGAGAGAGTTCGGTGGGGGTTGATCCTGCATGCCATCGGACGGCTGTGATGGTGGGGAGGCTGCATGCATTAAGTGGGATCGGTGTATGCTGATGCACGGGATGAGATCATCGAGTTGGGTTGGTGGGCTGCAATGAAGCGCTGCTGGGCTTGGATTTCAAAGGGTGGTTGTGATGGCTTGATGCACTAAAGGCTATGATGGAATATGTTGAACGTGCATGGGTATTGTATTGTAAGGGGCGGATGTGATCGGGTCAGACCGAGATGGATGGATGGTTGCGATGGAATCGTATGGGAAAGAGAAAAGAAAGGGCAGAAAGAAATAGAGGAGAGAGAAAAGGTGGTAGGTTCGGGTGTTCTCCGTGCCACATCTGTAAGTCACCATCATGCCTCATTAAGCTCTGTAGAATGTCCGGGGGTCTTCGTCCGCCTGATGAAGTCAATTCTCCGCCAAATCATGTACTTAGTCTTTGCTCCATTGTTCTTCAGAACTGCTTCAAAACATATTATGCATCCTTCATCGGGTCACCGTGAGAGTATCCAACGCTTCAGTATGATGCACTTGAGCTGACTGCATCGCTTACCGGATCGATTCCTGAAAGACACACATGAAATGACGCCTGTCAGGTTTAAACACGATTATCGATAAAAGAATAATTTGGACTTTCAGGCTCTGTATCTTTCATGCATGCAATGTATGCGAGTGAACCAATATGTCGTTGGGTTCGTATGAGAGTCTACTATATCATGGTGCAAAGAAACTCATGCAGTTTACGTGTATTATGAAAGTTTTACGTAGCAAAGTGACGCTATGTGCATGAAAAAGAAAGGATAATTCGCACCAAATGGACGCTCAACACACCCCCAAACTTGAATATTTCTCATCCTCGAGAAAGCAAACAAAATAAGAATAAAAATAGCTAACTCACTTTCGCAGGAATCGCGATTGCACTTAGCACGTGCAACAAGCCGTTAAACCCCTAGGTTACCCCAGTGGACGAGTTTTGTCTCGTGAGAGTTTGCAGTGAATCTACCCACAAAATTCAAATTTTTTTTTTTTTTTTGAAAATATAAATAAGAAATAAGAAAAGTCGGTTTCGTAGAATAATTAAAAAGTACTCAAAAATAGAATTTCTAAAGCACACGACTCACAAGGTACCTAGCCCAAGCTTCGGCTTTCGAAGTAAGCACTTTAGGTTCTAACTATTAGTTTCCCGTTAGAAAAGGTCAAGGTCAACTATGCTCGAGTGCACGGTGCTGTCTGGGCTAAACACAACTGGGGGTTTGGTTCTCTACATTCATAACATTCTAACAGTCTCCTAGAACGGTCAAAGTCGACCTTAGAACCTGAGTCAAAACCAGCTAATCTAGACAGGCTAGTGAGAGTTGTGGATATTCACCTTAATACCTTTCGGCTTTATATGTGATATTCCAGTTTTCCCACATTGTTTATAGCGACGGCTTTCACACTATTTTCTTTTCTTTTCTTTTTTTTTTTTTCTTTTTTTTTTTCGGTCTCATTTTTTTCTGGATCTAATTATATATCCCTTCCTAACTTGTACCATGCCAGCTGCACTCTATGCCCATGACACGCTGCCAACGCTCTTATGAGTTAGGTAGCCATCCTCATGTTGCCTTTATATTTGATTCACTCTGCATCCATAGGATCATTCTCATAACCCTATCGACCAGGCTTCACTCATACTAGGGCATACAAGTTAAGACTTTTATATAATTAGTTCCTAGACCATGCTAATAGGTAGCCCTTTCCGCTATACCTTAGAATTCACTGGTCGCTTTTCTAATGATATCTTTTTTTTAAACCAAGTGAACCAGATCTGCATGGTTCATCAGGACTCCAAGTGACTATTAGCTGATATGAAAGCTTTGAATCTAGACCCTAGATGCGTAAGCCAGATGTGAAGTGAAAAGTCAAGTCTAGTTTGTTTTGATAATCTCTAAAAGGTTATTAAGGGTCAGAACCATATTAGACATACTTTTTATAGCTAATCCTTGGACTTTATACCTTGATTACCAGATGCCTTATGGTCCTATTCGAGTACGATAGAATTATATTACAAAACCTGAAATAAAGGTGAAATATATATAGAAAAAAAAATTTTTTTTTTTTCCGAAAAGAACGAAAAGGAAGGCAAACGTAATACGATAAGAAACTAAAATATAAAAAATAAAAGTATGCGAATGCAAATTCCTATAGATTTCTATACGAACGCTGTAGTTTTGGTAGGGGACTACAGACTAGACACACATACACGAAGATGTATGTGCCGAGCTGTCCCACTATAGCGTAAGTTGATGCAATAAATTTTTTTTTTTTAAATTCAAAATAAAAACAGAAAAATTTTGTGGAAATTGAATGCATACAGGATTTTGCAAAAAGGTACATCACACCCCCAAACTTAAATTAGACATTGTCCTCAATGTATGAATTAGACATGCTCATGAATGAGATGATGGCATTATATGATAGCATTTTTGCAGGACATGTATATAAAATAAAAGTACGAAGTTTTAAGGATGGATAGTACCTCATAAGTTCTTTGTAGCCTTGTTTCCTGCAAAATGTTAGTACTATAAAGAAAAAAACAACGCGACTAAACAGACTAATAAAGACAAGCAGATGCGAATAAATAAAAAAATTAACTGCTATAATGCAAATATGTTTTTCAGCAGATGGAATTTTCAAAAAGAAAAGAGAGTAGTCATCAATTGAGAAATTATATGCTATAGTATACTTCGGGCATGTTTCTGCGTGACTCTCCATTATTCTATTATGATTCGTCCTATATTGTTCTTCATGATTTTTCTTTTCAAATATAACAATATAAGATTCATTATTATACTCCCTATTCCACCAGGTATCATGTATATTATCTTTGAAAAGTTCGCATAATTGAATTTTCTGATTTTGAATGTATTGAGGAAAAATTAAATCAGAAAATATATCTTCTTCACCGAAATGTGTATGTTGAAACTTAGATGGCAGAATTTGTAGGTCAATGTATGATTTCTCGATAATTAATGGATGGATTAATTTCAAGGTTCATTGATAGAGCATTGACTTCTTTAGCAAATAGATCATCATTGACATCCAATATAATATCGGTCAGATCATCGTTCGGGTCATCAAAATTTGTTAAGCACGCCTCCAATGGATCATTAAAAGATGATTGAAGAATCATGTTCTCCATAAGATTGTCGATCATATTCATCTCATAGATTTTATTATCATTAGTAACATTTAGACTGGATGAGAGAACATTACTTTCTTTAATAATCTCATCATCATCGTCATAGGGGGGAGCATAGACTTCTTCATCAATTATACTATCTGTAGTGGCATCAGTGATGACGTCAATGTTGGATGAGAGATCATAAGTATCCTTAAAAATCATATCCGTATTAATGCCATCAATATTGCTCGGACAATCTTCTAAAGGATTAAGAAAATCAGATTGGGCAAGTTCATCTTCTATAGGGATGTCCATCTTGGTCTCCTCATCAGCTCCATTATCTATTGAGACGCTAATTATGTTCTCATAATCCTCATAATCTTCATCGGAGTTAGACTCAGGTTGAAGTTGATCTTGAAGTATGGCCTCCTTAATGACATTAAAATGTGATTCAATTCTTTTGAATGCGTTCATTTGCTCTTGCATATTGCTTTGATGGTTCTGCATAAGCTGATTGAGCATAGACATTTGCAGTGTCTCTTCAATAGTCTCCTCATTTGATGACATATAATCATAAGGTTCTTGAAAATTGTTTGCAGATGATTCATTTTTCCAGCTATGGCCGTGATGGTTTTGCCAACTAGAATTTTGATGATATTGCCTACTTGGATCTTGAAAGTTTTGCCATCTAGGAGCGTGATAATTTTGCCATCTAGAATCATGTGTGTCATAGCATGGTGAATTATATTGTATTTGGCCATGTAAACTCCTACTCGATGAATTTCTTCCAGGATCTTCTAGTTCAGTTGAAAAGTTTGTACAATCCTGATATCTGATGGTCCTTGTTTGGTTCATATACTCTTTTAGGGTCATTGTTTGTGGTGAATGTAAGTTGGCCATTACTGTTGAAGATGGATCTTGATATTTTGTTGCCCTTGTAAGGTTCATATATTCTTTTAGGGTCATTGCTTGGTTAGTCATTTTGGTTAAGATTGAGAAACTAATCTAAAGATACAATTAAACTAGCAAAACTAAAACTAACTGAGGCAAATAAGAAATAACCTAGATACGAAAGCTCCGTTGCAATCCCCGGCAACGGCGCCAAAAACTTGATGCGATCTAGACTAATCCTAAATTAAGGGTTTAATTTGATCTAAATTATAACTCGCAAGTGCACGAATCGCTTGTAGGAGCGGTACGTATTACGAGGTCGATCCCACAGGGATTGCTAATAAGGGAACTGTCTAATCTAGGGTTATTAACTATTTAACCTAAATTACTTTAAAAGATAATTTAATGGGAGTTGATTGTTGTGAGATTAAAAGCAAACTAATTAAGGACAGGAAAACAAACTAGTTACGGTAAGTCGAGTTTCAAGTGGAGAAGGTACTAAGGCATTCGAATCCACCTCGGTTATTCATATTACTAGGTTTATTCAGAATGATCTATGCATACGAGTAGCATGCGGGAATACAAATCCCGTGCTCGACTCGAGGATGTGATCTTTAGGCTCTAAATATGATTTTCTAATATTGGATTCAATTCAAGCATATGTAATAAAATGAAGCATCAAACACCTAGGTTAAGCACAACGGATCAAAGCACATAAGCAGAGCATCCGATGTCTGAGTTAAGCATGCAAGATCTGGGTTTTAATTATTCGATTAAAATAGGCCTAATTGCATGACTATCAATTATAGCGCTAACTACAAAACATACATGGCATGGATTGTGAGAGCAAATTGAATCATCAATTAATTAAGAATTGAATCGCATAAAACATTAAAGTGCATTGGCATAGATCACATAAAATAAACCTAAATAATATTTATAACCGGGGTTTCATCTAAGCCTTAGCAATATATTTAGTTCATCATGAGTTGCATTACATCAAAAGTAAGGGAAGGGAAGAGCAAGATACAGATCATTCTCGGAATACGCTTTTGCTCTTCGTTGTCCTCCTCTCCGATCGATGCTCCTTCACTTCGACTCGGCTGCGGCACGGCTTCGATGGTACGGATGACGGATGACGGCTCGAACGATGGTGCGATGGCGGCTCGGATGTGGAGGATTAGGGTTTCGGGTTTGGTCGTGAATGGTGGAAGATGAAGGAGAAGATGATGGCTTCGGTCCTAAGTGGTGGGAGCAAAGGTGGTGGATGGTTGGTTCGGTCGTCCCCCCCTCTAGTGGTGGATGATTTTCGTCCAAAACCTCTCTCCCCTTGATGGTTCGGATCCCTCCCTATATATAGGAGAGAGAGAGTCCGGTGGTGAGAGAGATAAGGAAAGAGAGGGAACGTGCATGGGTTTTAGAGAGAGAAATCCGGGAGAGAGAAAGAAGTTCGGCTGGTTGCGTGTATGGGTCGGGTACAGCTGGGAATCAGACGGCTATGATCGGGTTGGAGGGATAGCAGTCCGGCGCTGGGTTTCAGTTTTAGAAAGAGAAAGAAATGGAAAGAGAGAGAGAGTATCGGACTTTAGAGAGAGAAAGGCTCGGGCGGTTAAGGAAAGAGAGGGTGCGGTTAATGGGCTGCTGGGTGGTTGGCTTAGAGAGAGAAGTCCGGAGCAAGAGAGAGAGAAGATCGCCTAGAGAGAGAGTAGGAAACGGGAGAGAGAGATCCGGAGCTGATGGTGCAAGGGTGTGTTTGAGGTGCATGGAACGGTCGGCTGTGATGGGTTCGGTGGAATGCAGCTGGGCCTGCATGTGATCTGTAGCACGGCCGGCTGTGATTTATTGGGAAATAAAGAGAGAGGGACGGCTACATGGTGGGAAGGAACGACTGTGATCAATGGTCCGTGAGAGAGAAAGGGAAATAGAGAGAGTTCGGTGGGGGTTGATCCTGCATGCCATCGGACGGCTGTGATGGTGGGGAGGCTGCATGCATTAAGTGGGATCGGTGTATGCTGATGCACGGGATGAGATCATCGAGTTGGGTTGGTGGGCTGCAATGAAGCGCTGCTGGGCTTGGATTTCAAAGGGTGGTTGTGATGGCTTGATGCACTAAAGGCTGTGATGGAATATGTTGAACGTGCATGGGTATTGTATTGTAAGGGGCGGATGTGATCGGGTCAGACCGAGATGGATGGATGGTTGCGATGGAATCGTATGGGAAAGAGAAAAGAAAGGGCAGAAAGAAATAGAGGAGAAAGAAAAGGTGGTAGGTTCGGGTGTTCTCCGTGCCACATCTGTAAGTCACCATCATGCCTTATTAAGCTCTGTAGAATGTCCGGGGGTCTTCGTCCGCCTGATGAAGTCAATTCTCCGCCAAATCATGTACTTAGTCTTTGCTCCATTGTTCTTCAGAACTGCTTCAAAACATATTATGCATCCTTCATCGGGTCACCGTGAGAGTATCCAACGCTTCAGTATGATGCCCTTGAGCTGACTGCATCGCTTACCGGATCGATTCCTGAAAGACACACATGAAATGACGCCTGTCAGGTTTAAACACGATTATCGATAAAAGAATAATTTGGACTTTCAGGCTCTGTATCTTTCATGCATGCAATGTATGCGAGTGAACCAATATGTCGTTGGGTTCGTATGAGAGTCTACTATATCATGGTGCAAAGAAACTCATGCAGTTTACGTGTATTATGAAAGTTTTACGTAGCAAAGTGACGCTATGTGCATGAAAAAGAAAGGATAATTCGCACCAAATGGACGCTCAACAGAAGGCAAAGGGGGATGAAAAACAATTCGCTAGAGCTCCATCGTTTAAACCTCAAAGCCTTACCAAGAGAGAACAAGTGGCCTTTAATTAGGCTGCCCAAACCAGCCTAATGGTCCGGACCAAAATGCTACTAAGCAGTCCAGACCCTTATTTCATTTGGGCTGTCTGACCCAAGATTCAGTCTGGATCGCAAGAATCCAGTTTGAACCGCACTATGAAGGGACAGACTCCCAACACTTAGCCAATTTTCAAGTTGGCTAAATGTTGGGTCTCTCAAGGGGTAAAACCATATTCTGTCAAAAAGTGGTTTTTGTAATCGGAGAAATCCGAGAACATTGGTAGATCAAGAATACAAAAACAAATATATTTTAAAAAAACATGGACCTCAAAAAGCGTGAAATGATAAAAACATAAAAAATACACACAAATCGAGTAAAATAGTTTTCAAATCTAAAACACAAAGAAATACCCTTTACACCTAGATAGATGCATTTGAGACACGAGTGAGCGGGTGTGCGAGCTAGGGTGGCTGATTAGTGCTGAATCTTTACTGTACTGTTCTTTTGATATTGTGCTGCATCTTTGAAGTCTTCAATCAAGGTAATGGATACATACGCTATCCTAACTCACAGGTTGCACAACCTCATCGAGTTGCTTTTGATGCTCACAAATTTTTCCTACAAAAATAAATGTACAACATAGGCTATAACAATCTCCCCCTTTGGCATAATTTTAAGTCAAAACCTTACATCACTCAAGAACCCATATAAGAGAATAAAAGCATGCCCTTTCCCAAAATAAAACACCGTCTCTTAACTGGTCGGTGGTAATTACAAATGTGGTAAAAGAAAAACCTAACTAGCTGACTAGAGCTATGTCTGGTGTACAACCGTGTCCTGCACACTTCAATAGATTACATCAAATAAAACGAGACATCCTTGCACGCAAAGTGTTAGTCAATAAACTAAATCGTACAGGAAGGAAGCGACATTAAGAAAATGTGTATGCAGACAAGAACACAGATCTCATACCCAGAGTGTCATCTTAACCATGTGAGACGACGTATCACTCACTCCCCCTGACGGAGTAGTGAGGTCATTCCAAAAGAAGATCACTCTACTCCCCTTGAAGTCGAGCTCTCCCCCTAGAACAAGGCCCTCAACTTCTCCACCTTTTTGATACAAAATGTGCATCACAAGACCAACAGGAGAGGATAGAATGAGTTTCCATGATCAACTATCTTTCTCATAAAAAGATATGCATGCTTAAAATAAACAAACACATGAATGCACAAACAAGCATACACACAAAACATGCAATCGAGTTTCATTCATTCTGTTAGTGAATCAAGTACAGGTGGGGTACAAGTACAGAAGAACAAAAATTTAACTGGCACAAAAGAAGTAGAGTCCAACAGAGGTCCAAGAACACGCCGCTTCTGGCCCAAAATATGCTATCGTTGTATTCCCTTAGCATCAGAGACTCAGAAGTCTAATGCGAGAGACGGATCGTGAATCGGATGGATGAATTTCTCAAACGGCTCGAAAAACCAACGACAAGAACACCCCCCTCTAGACAGAATCAGCATAAAAAGCCTAAGGGTCCAGACCCCTATATATAGGTATACGACGGTTTGAACCGTTTATGCTGACGGTCCAGACTGAAACCCAACATTTGGTCCGCACCCGGGTCGGGACTGCTAGTGCAATTTGCTTGCGATCCGTGGCTGACGGTCCAGACCGCGACCAAATGGTCCAGACCACACAGTGGAGCCCTAGGCTCCAACACTTGGAAAAATTTTCGTAAGTGTCGGTAGAACCAGGGTGTCATGTGCCACCAAGCACACTATGTGATGGTGACCCCGCGCCACTAACACTGACACTCATACATATGCATTCGAGACACGAGTGAGTGGGTTTACGAGCTAGGATGACTTATTAGATGTTAAATCTTCACAGTACTATCTTCTGATACTGTGCTGCATCTCTGAAGTCATCAATCAGAGTTATGGGTATGAATGTTGTCCTAATTCAAAGGTTTCACAACCTCGACGAGTTGGTTTTGATGCTTACAAATTTCGCCAACAAAAACATATATACAACATCTGCTATTACACCCCCTGGAAAGTCCTCGTGTGAGCACAAGTGAAGCGGATAATATCTTGTATTTTTTGGGCAGATATTACAAAATAGTATTAGAGAAGATTTTCCTTGTGATGGGAGGGGTCTAACCCTACACATGGATATGTAGGCCTTAAGGGGGTGGATTGTGACGACCAATATCCAATAGCCAATAGCTAAGACTCCTACGACTTTGATGCCAAGATGGATTAGGTGATGTAAAGTGATGTGAAGTGAGGTGAGGTGAGGTGTCCAAGGCCATGAGTTAGCCCCACATCGCCTGAAGAGAAGGAGGTCATGAGGTACTTATATAATTTTCTCTCCCAAACATAAAATACACATTTTAAAACTGTGCACCACTATGGATTTTATAAGAGCTCCCTAAGCTCTGATACCCGTTGTAGATACCCTCGCTCCCCAAGACCTGGGTTTTGGGGCTCGAGGGTATTTACAAATGGTATCAAAGCGTAGGTGGGACCAACCCCATGCCTATTTGGTGGAGGAGTGTGTTGCTTCCACACTCCATGCCTCCTTGCAAGCGCTCGTGCTTCCCGAGCGCTAATTAGTCCCTCGAACCCATCTGAGGAGGGGGAGTTGGCTTTGCCCCTAGACCATAGTGGAAACAGAAGTAGAAGCGTATGTGTGTAGTGGAAGCATCATATACACAAACCAAGATCATAAAGATAAGCAAGAACATCCCGAGGAAACATAGTACACACACAAAATTCATTTTAATGTAGTTGATTTCAATGAGACCTCTTCAAATATCAAACACATCAAGCGCTGTTTGTCGATAGCCAAACGAATGTCGTTTGCTGACGACTCCAAACAAGTGGTCTATCATTGACTAGTCCAAAGTTTGCTGCATTGCAGACGCAAATGATCGATACCTGTCGACACTTACGATTGGTGCCCGTTGTCACCTCCACCAATGGTGCCCGATCGGCACCTCTGATCGACATTTGTAGATGCCACCATCAATGGTACCCGTTGGCACCTTTGATCGGCATCTATAGATGCCTCCACCAATGACGCCCGTTGGTACCTCCACCATCGCACACGTCGTCGGCTTTCATGCTGATCGACAAACGCTTGGGGGGGGGGGGGGGAGACTCGGTGCACTCCCCCCCTTGGGATCTTCGATCCTCCTTCAAGTGTCCCTCTCTGGAGATTTTCAATGCGATCTTTAATTCCGATCTTCAATCATCAATTTTCACCATGGGAGCCCCCTTCTATTTATAGAGGGCATATGTCGGTTGCTTGGCTTACACTCTAAGCAACCCGACTGCATAAACAATTGGGGCTCCCTCTTCAATAAGTTTCTCCAAGATCCCAGTCCAATGGCTCACAAGAGCCCAAAGCTAACAAAGAATCGTGTCAAAACTATGCAGATCGACAAATTTTTCCCAGGCGAAATCCTATGGGCGCCCGAGTGAAATCGGGTCGGAATTCCCACTGAGATCCTATGCGAGACGATTTTACTCGGGCAAAACCCTGTGGACGTGCGAACAAAATCAACCTGAGTACTAGGGAACATCTTCTTCAAATTGAGCCAATTCACCAACAATTTCCACCTTGGTGAGATTTGTCGGCCAACAACTAATGAGCCAATCCAATCTATATAAAATGTCACGTTGATTTCTGAATAACTAGGACAAGCTGACTAGGATAACTCGTCCTCCGCCGAGTGTCAGTGCCAAATGTTTTTTCCGGCACCATTGAATGTGGGGACCACATCCAAATGTGGTGGCCCCCCGAATAGTTTTTGATGCCCCTTGCAAACAAATCCCCCCCTCCCCCGTCAAAAGTGTTTTGCTGCTGACGATAGTTGCTGTAGCACTGAAAGCGGCCTGGGGTGTGTTGCCACCGAGGCGGCCGTCCAAGTGCCGATAAGAACGGGCATGCACTAGTAGCCAACAATTCGAACGTCGACAAATACAATATATAAATCTAAACTAAACATCAATTAAACGTAAGTTAGACATAACTAAAACACAAAGTAAACATAATGAAACACAAATAGAAGGTAAAGGGAATGTGAATTAAATGTAAGATAAGCGTAACTTAAAACACAATAAAACACAAACATAACATTGTTGGGGACTTAAACTTAACAGTAGATAAACGTAGCTTAAAACACAATTAAATCCAAGAAGGGTGTAACCTAAATTGAAAACCATCATAGCAAATTCATCAACAACAAAGAACTTAAACCCCAACAAAATTATAGAAAATTGAACACATCCATTGAAAAACATACGTAAATGAGTTTTAGGGGTTCATAATCCCCAAAAAATTCATAATTTGACATACAATTATAATTTCGAAGCAAAATGGTTGAGGGTGTATATCTTAAATTCTTTCGTGAGACTTCTCGTACGTTGGTTTTCCGGCAGCTTTCTAATGACAAGGGAGATGAATTTGAAGTTGCACGCGACCTTTCAACTGCTTCAATTAGGTTTTTTGTCAGAATCCCAACAAAGGAGAATCTTCAGACTTTCGGACGATGATTGGTGAGTAAACACAAGAGGAACGCGACGAAGGTTATCGGGGGGATGAGATGAAGATGCTCAAATGTGAACTCGCTGAAACTCAAACACCACATAATTTTGGATAAAATAAATAATTGAACTGATCTTTTACAACAGTAAGGATAAAATGTTCAAAAACTTAAAATATAATGGGTCGTGCAAGGGAATTGGAAAGTGTTGGTGGTCATAAAAAGTAACATTTTGGCGTGCTGTACTTTTTCTTTGTTTTGGTAGGATGGGGCTCTGTACTTAGTTTGAACTATATTGACAAAGTTGGTGGTCAATAAGGAAAACTACGTCTATTTTGGGTTGTTTTCTCGGTCTCCATAGCATATGTTGTCTCCCATGTTGGAGAGATTCCTTGATCGATTTTCGGTGTGGACATTGTGGAGGAAACTTTCTATCAAGACCGTTGTCTTGTTTGTGCGTGCGAATCCTGGTCGTTGATGCCATGTTTATTGGAATATAAAATTAATAAATAGCAGTTGTTGGCTCACCCGTTTTAATCTCCAGATCTCTTTAAGCCCTTCCTCTGACCATCTGACCGGTCCAGCAAAAACAAAGGAGGCGTTTGACCAAATCAGACCCCAAACCTTGAAAACTAATGCTCCAACTAAGTTGTAAAAAAATTTGGAAACATGATATAGTTTTAAGTTTGGGGACCCTGTTTAACTGATGAATTGACTGTGATACCCATCTTGTACTTTTTTTTAAAAAGTACTATAGGTAATGGGATGGACGCTAGGGGGATGCCACCACCATCGGTCGTCGCGCCGTTCCGTTGGCCGCCACTACAGTCGCCCTTGGTCACCACCGACTACCTCCGCCTGTCGTCGACCTTGCCAATCATCGCCATCGTCGTCGGCCACCACCTTCGTTGACAACCGTCGTTGTCACCACCCACCACATCCATCTACCATTGCTTGCCCACCGCCGCTCACTTTACCTGTCGTTGTCCCACCGCCACTGCCACCGCCATGGACGACCAGCGCCATCGTCGGTGACCACTGCCCACCCCATCATCCACCACCTGCCGCCTCCGCTGTACGCCACCACCCCTATCGACCACCAAATTATCATTAATTAATAATTTAGAAGTAGATTTTTACTTTCACAATATTCTGGTTATTTAGAAAACTATCCAATTGCTGCCATCCCATTCGGTGTATACTTTCAAAACATGATCCCATCCAAAAAAAAATCCAAAAAACATAAAAAAAAAAGTCGTCTAGCAATTGGATCCGGTCGCACATGTCCACATCTCTCGCTGTCCATTTCCAGTCGGACGGCGAGTATCACCGTATCTCTGAAAGGCCGAATCAGTGTATCAAGCCGTGCGTACGGATCTGGCACCGGCTGCTGTCTTCCGAATTCGAAGAGCAACTGCCTCCCCTGCCGTGGTCCCCACTTTTGCAGTCCACGAAAATCCAACGGTCGATAGCCGCTCCAAAGTCCCAACATCACGCCGTCCGAATCCGAGCGACGCCACCGATGCACCCGGAACTTGATCGAATCCGACACTCCGAATCCGAACAAAAAGCCGCCCGAAAGCCCGAAAACTAACCGAGATCCAGTCGGCTCCAGTAACGGCACGACATGTACTTGTTCATAACCGTTCGATTCGAATCGCATTGGACGGCTGTGATACCGGACGGCTGGCTACTTTTGCCGAGTCGAACTCAAAAAAGCCCGCCCCTTCTCTCTCTCTCTCTCTTTGGGGTTCACGAACTCGAATCTCTCACTACAAGTCTGCAACCCAGAGAGAAACTGGTGGGAAACGGCGGACCATGGAAGGCTTGGAAGCCCAGCAGGGCAAGCTCACAAGGACGCCCTCCTCCCTCCTCCGGTCCCCCACCGTCCGATCCCCCTTCCAAAGCCTCCCCACCGTGGATGAAGAGAACCCAGATGAGGAGAAGCCCCACAAGCCCCACCCTACCCTCTGCCCCCGTCCTCGCCCTCGCCCTCTACCCCTCATGCTCCTCCTCCTCCTCTCCCTCCCCTTCTTCCTCCTCCTCCTCCTCTTCTTGTACCTCAGAGATGGCAACCCTTTCTTCATCAACCTCCTCGCCGTCTCCGCCGGCGTCGCCGCCGCCTCCACTATCCTCAGAAAATCGAGGCTCCTCCCCTGGTGCCGCCCGGACCGGAAGGGGCCGTCGGTCCAGTGGTTCATCGGTGACAGAGAGCGGGTCCTAAAGAAGGGGAGGAGCAACGGGGAGGCCGGGAGGGACACGGTGGAGCTGTACGGCAACGGGGACTGCTACGAGGGGGAGTATCACAAGGGGAGGTGCAGCGGGAGGGGCGTCTACAGATTCTCCAACGAGGGGAGGTACGAGGGGGATTGGGCCGGCGGGAAGTACGATGGGTTCGGGGTCGAGACTTGGGCGAGGGGCAGCCGGTACCGGGGCGGGTACCAGCACGGGCTGAGGCAGGGGTTCGGGGTGTACCGGTTCCACAACGGGGACAGCTATGCCGGGGAGTGGGTCGGCGGGCAGAGCCATGGGATCGGAGCCCAGGCCTGCTTCGACGGGAGCTGCTACTTCGGGGAGTTCAAGCGTGGGGTCAAGCACGGCCGCGGATGCTACCACTTCAGGTAACGAATGCCCATAGATATCTCGATTCAATTCCTTTGTCTTGCAAAGTTCCTCACTTTGGTGCTGAGTGCTGACTGACTTCAATGGAATAGTGTTACTGTGAGTCTTACATCTGATTTGGGATTGCTTTTGGTATTGATTAATGTAATGTGGGTTCTGTTATAATTGGAATGTTCATCACTTACTAGATCATTCACTAGGTTGTTAACAAGATTATTATTTTTTCTTTTTTCCGCTAAGGTTTTGTTATCATTCCGCGGATGTTGATTTTGCGGTCATTATGATGTTCATATAAGTTTGTTAGATCAAAGAATTGGATCCTTTCGATAGCCCACGCGGAGTGTCTTGTTGGCTATTTCTTCTAAACACTTGAAAAGGTTGATCTTGATCATGATAGCTCGAGTGACATCAAGGCTTTATTGGGATCAAATTGTTAATGGATAGTCCCACATCGGTAAGGGAGGCACCCATCACCCGCTTAATATACCCGCTGTGGATCTCCCCTTACAACCCGGGTTTTGAGGTGCGAGGGTATCTAACATGGTATCAGAGCTAGCCCGTCTCCTGCTCCTGCTCCTGCTCCGGGTGCTCCCCACCAATCGTGCCTTGCCATGCGTCTCTGCGTGGGAGGATCCTTGCCACGCGTGCTTCGCGTGAGGGGGAGTGTTAATGGATAGTCCCACATCAGTAAGGGAGGCACCCATCACCCGCTTAATATACCCGCTATGGATCTCCCCTTACAACCCAGGTTTTGAGGTGCGAGGGTATCTAACACAAATGATTGGAGTGGTGTAGTAAAGAATTCGGTGGTCGCCCTTCGATTCTATTGCCATACGTTAGGCCTCGTTTGGTTGGAGGGTTTTCACGATTTGGGAATGGGAAATGGAGTCGATATGCTCACGTGATCAAAATTGGGCGTGCTTGGTAGACGGGTTTTCACTCGGGAATCCTCGGAGGGATTTCCGCCATCCTATACAATCGGGAGGAAATCGAGTTTTGGGGGGGAAGGGGGGGGGGGGGGGGATGAAAATGGGATACCCATTCCCTCGTTTAAGTCGGTCGCAACAAGCGAGGCCTTAATGTTTATAATAGTCTATTTTATAATGATGGAGATCTCAATTGCCATGTAGTTCATGATTTTTCCGGGCTTTACCTTGCTCGATCTAGTCTCGGAAATATGTTCGCTTTTTTTTTTACCCTTTTGATGAAGTTGTGAATTTCAAATCGATTATAGTGCTTCCTCATAAATTTAGGTACTTCTTCTCCACTCATCTTATTTGCAGGCTGATCAGAATTCACTCCAAAATATGATCTATTCTTACGTTCTTTTAACGGGAGCTATCCCGAAATATGTCGAACGTACTAGACTACAATTTTATAGACTTTGTACAGCATAAAAAGAACTTGGTTTTATGTATTATATTTCCTCGTTGGCCTTATCGAGTATCGGCTTGAACTCTAATTAACAAAAAGATTGGCTTGATGTAGGAATGGGGATAGGTACTCGGGCGAGTACTTTGGGGACAAGATCCATGGTTTTGGAGTCTATCACTTCACCAATGGCCATTGCTATGAGGGTTCATGGCATGAAGCCCGGAGGCAGGGTTTTGGGGTGTACACATTCCGGAATGGCGAAAAGAAATCCGGGGAGTGGGATGGGGGAGTTCTAAAGACCCCCCTATCCCAATCAGACCATGCCGTTCAGCGTGCAGCTCAGGTATAAATACTCACAATTGGGATTTATTGCTCCGTCTATTTTGGGTGAAGTGATGTTCTTGTTTTGATCACATTAGGCTGCGAGAAAGGCTGCAGAGAACGCGATTCTAATCCCCCGGGTAGAAGAGCAAGTGAAAAAGGCGGTAATTGCTGCAAATAGGGCAGCGACTGCCGCTCGAGTTGCTGCGATCAAAGCCCGGATGGATGCAGGGTTTTGTGATACAAATCTGTATGGTTAAACCCTTCGGAACCGTAACCTTAACGGTCAGCTAGTTACTGGCATGGGTAGGCAAAACTACCTGCCTGATTATCGAGAGGTGCATGATAGAAGGTGACAACCATAGATGTTTGGAATCTGATCTACATACCACAACCCTCCCATGAGTGCAAGTGAACATAGATCCATGTTTTGAATATGAGGGTTTCAGAGCTCTTTATCCTCTTGTTTGCAACAGCTAGTGGAACTCCATGTGCTGTGATCCTTGGTTTCATCTGTGTTTGGGCCTGCACATGGGGAACAGTGACTAGGTTGAGGCATTGACTGTGTGCCTCATTTGTTTCAGCAACTGCTGCATTGAGTCACTTGTCCCTTCTTTGAACTCTAACTGTAGTGCACCACCTTTTCTCATAGAGCACTGTGGTTCCTACCTGCTTCTTTTGAAAAGCTATAGCATCTCTGAACTTGGATCTGCAGAGGGGGATAGAATAATACATAGCCTCTCTTGCATTACTCAAATCAATTGCTATCAAGACCCAACCACCCCCATTTGCATTCCTTTTTATATGTTATTAGAAGAAAGGTGATTACATAAGATGGTATGCAATCCTTTTGACCAAAGGGGGTTGAATGGGATGTTTTACTGCTGAGATTAGCATGATTACCTCTAAATTAAGTTCACTTTTCAAACCTCAAATGTGAGTACCAAATTGTTGACAAATCATTATTTGGTTTCCTATGATTTGGTTTCTATTGAAGATCTTAGGCCTTGTGAAGTAGTTCTGCCAGCTGGTATCGTCAGGTTCATTGGACAAGCTCTTAGCATAGGAGGGTTATGTTGTGGAAATAAACTCGATAGGGGAGAAACAGAACATAGCCAGCACATTTTTTTAAACGTAAGATTAACAAATTACATATTTCTTCGTTGTGACCCTACAACACGCCTTGCGCTCTAGTCTGTCTGACCATCTATCATGCTTTGATGCTCTGGTTCATTGCCTGTAAATGATCCGTTGCAACATCGCAGCCAGTGCTCTGCGTTTGACGTCTCCTGTGTCCATCACCCTAGAACCACCGTACGCTAACGATGTTAAGCACTAGGCGTCTCCACTGCTGACCGCAATTATGCCCATAGAATCTCTTCACTGCGGACCGCAGTTATGCCCAGGGCATCTCTCCACTGCTGACCGCAGTTATACCCGTTGCATCTCTCCACTACTGACCACAGTTATTCCCATGACCTCTCCTGTGGAGAGTCCCTAGTCACACGTCGATGACCCCATCAGAACGCTCGTTGGTGGTTGGCCTCCTCTGCACCTGTTGGCATAGAATCCCTAGTCACACATCGGTGACCACATCAACACGCTTGTCTATGGCTGGACTCCTAAGGAGCCAGTTGATGCTCTTTGCACGCATGTTATCTCGCAGGCGTGCTCGCAGCTGAGTATGTCGTGCTACCACGCACCTGTTGGCACCTCGGTTCGGTGCCTGTCGGCACCCGTCGGTGCCTGTCGGCACCCGTCGGTGCCTGTCGGCACCCGTCGGTGCCTGCATTGTCTGCTGACAGGCCAACACCTTGCTTTATAGCAGGTGTGCTTGCGGTTGTGCTCGTCACTATGCGACTGTCGTCGCCTCAGTCGTCTGTCGAAGACTTGTACCGATGCCCTACGACACCTCCACCAGTCACCCGTCGGTAAACCCATCAGCCTGCTCGTTGGTAACTGGAGTAGTTTCTCGTGCCATTGAGATGCCCCCCTCAATCTAGCACTCGCACATGTCCATGCTATCGCGTTACTTCTTCGTGATCCATATGTTGTTTCAATCTCCTCGGATTCGGGATGATTCCCAACCTTCATTTTGTGATCACTAGGTCGGATCCGCCGTGTCAGAGAGATGTCTTAGTTATATCCTCCTCTTGCACGCTCTTCTCCGGCGACCCGAACCTCCCGAGGGGAGGCACTGTGTCGCGGCCTCTCCTAGGTTCCTGGCTGAAATTTGCTCGGGCGATCGAGCTGTCAGCCTAGCTTTGTGAGCAATTTTGCCCAACCGAACCCTGTCAGTCGCTTAGGCGACAGACCTTCGAGAACCCCTCCTGAGGCCTCGTCATCGTCATTCCAGCACAGGGGGGGGGGGGGGGGGGGGGCTTTCGGCCTTTGTTGCTCCCCGAGGGACATGCAATGCCTGTTCCTCCTCGGGTCTTGCCTCCTTAATCTGTGCCATTCCACGGTAACTCGAAGAGGGGGGGGGGGGGGGGGGGGGGGGGGGGGGGGGTCAATCACACCTCCCCTGGGCTATCTAGATCCTCCATGATTCCTCTAGGGTTTCTTTCGGTCGTCCTAACCGTTGTGCTCAACGTTTGTCCAGATCTGAGGACACCCTCCTCTCTTTATAGAAATATACTAGGTTGCTTGGCTTGCACTCAAAGTAACAACTAGTTTGGTTGTGTGGCAAGCAACCCGAGGGGGCATCCCATCGGCTCTAATGGGCGAACTCATGGGTCTGGATCCCCAACATGTTCTTGATCACTTATTTTCCCCAAATTTGAAGTTCATACTAATTAAAGATTATTGTGGGTGTTTTTTCTACTCTCACAGCCTCTAAATAGATGTGAGCTCCTCTCCTTGAGTCCTCTGAAGATACTGCAAGAAGACCAGGGCTCTCTTCGAGTCAAAGTCCTTTTGACGCTCAAGTTAGGCCATGAATCAACCTTCAAAGTATATCGATATCGAGAGAGGATGGAGTTTCAACATCATACCTTAATGCTTGGTATAAGAGCCTATTTATAGTGCATCAGAGAGGGTTTTGGCAGTTATGGAAGATTTGGGCGCATTATCCAACGGGATCATACCAAGGGTTATTCGCACCACATGCTCCGATAACCTCGGACTGGCCTTTTTATCTCTTGCCATATTCGAAATGACAAAAACCGAGCTCTTCGAGGGCTGTGATACACTTGTTCAATATGAGTATGAGATTATTGCCGTGAACCCTAGAGCTCGGTTCCCCATGTACTAATCACTAATCACAAGACCAGGTTCTCCCTTGGGTATTAGGATCTCAGTGCCCTTCAACTCGTCTTAGTCATCCAATTATCGTAGCAAGCACTAAGCACTCGTATGTGCACGACCCATATGCCCAAAGCTTTTGTGTGATCCAAATTAGATTGCTGCCCCCCCCCCCCAAGTATACCATTGTCGAGTAGTCTATGGCTTGTACCTGGGGCTACGAGTTTCTTCTCGAGCTCCCCCATGGCTTTGCGTTTTCTCTCGGGTGCTTCGGCTTCCAGGAAATCAATCTCCCTTCTTGAAGCCTTGTTGCCCAAGTCCCGAGTCACTCTGAGTTGGCTTTAGGTTCCCTGACTAGAGACACCTGAGTCCAAGTACTTGCACGAGCTCTTATTGGTTGGCGGAAACTGAGAGAAAAGCCTTTATTTATTATTTGTGCGTGTGTGTGTGTGTGTGTGGATGGGGGGGGGGGGGGGATGTGTGAGCGGTCCCTGACAAACAAATCGTTTAACCTAAAGGAATTTGAAATGTTGAAGATGAAAATGTCCTCCACAGTATTTCAATTTTTTTTTTTTTTGCATGCGACCGAACTAGCAAACCTCCAAAGTCCGAACCATGGAACCACTGCTTGCCGCCACCGAACCGAACCACTACTTGCCGCCGCTGTCGAACCGAGCATAACACTAAATCCAAGATCTATGGGCCATGGGATGAACCCTAAACGTAGGATTTCTTAACCTGGGACCTAATGGTGGTGGTTTCTCGTTGCTGCTGTTCACCGCCATCGCCACGGCAGCGACAAGCTGCTGCAACTGGTCGGGGTTGAGGCCGAGATCGCCGGCCGGGGTTGTGCTCGCCGCCGCCATCGCGTGCTCGAGAGAGATGGGAGAAGAAGAGAGAGTTAATTTTGGGTTTCTGAAACAAATCAGAAATTTATCGTTAATTGAATTATTTAGCTGTCATGCACATGCGAAATTTGTTTTGTCGGGACTCATCACCAATTAATCCTTTGTTTGCTTTCTTTTAAGAAACTACAGGATTCTATTACACCCTCCTCACCTAAGGATGACCACTAGTGTCATGGTTAACAATATTCAGGAGCTCACTGGGGAATTCCCAACATCGGATGCTCGAACTGATTCTCATCCTTTGCTTCCTTAGACAACCAATAAGGCACCAGAACACTCATGCTCTGGTGCTACCCTCATACCAGGCCCTGTCAGGGCATCTCCAAGGGGCTTCCTACTTGGCTTTCTACGCTATAGGGAGCATGATGGTGAAAACAACGCTCCAAGGGACTCCCTATTGCAACCGCTAAAGTAGCATATCATTACTGCACTCAATAAATTTAGCGAACAAGCCTTGCTCGCTATCCCTATGGGACCCACATCATAGGCAACTGCTTGATGAGCTGGTAAATGGTCATTTGGCATTGGTCATGACAGCACAATCCTTGATCTTCATCCAACGGCTACCATTCAAGCCTCTTCGGCCATTTCCAAATAATAGGGAACGGAATAGGGAGTCTCTTGGAGTTTGTTCCAAAAACTGGCTTCCTATTTTATTGGAAATCTCATATCGCTCCCTATAATAGGGATTCATTTGGAGATGCTTTAAGTGTTCAACTTTACTTCACCCCAGCTGGTTGCTTCCCACTTGACCTCTATACCTCTTAAGGATGGCAACAATATAGATTTTATGCAACTCATATTAAAGGATCCACTATTTCGCTCCCGGGTGGTCCTAGAATCGAATCTCGGGTTTGTCTTACAACGTGTGGTGTATAAATAAAGTGGTGCACATGTGGGCATAAACAAGACTTGATTGATAAGATTCGAACCGTGGTCTCTCATGTGCAATGTACAGACGTTGCTCTAACTAGAACATGTATGTCCTCTTCAAAAGAAAAAACAATAAGATCCTCCATTCTACTTTCTTGATCTGATGCTCACCCATTACTTCCTTAGAACAACTCCTACGACCTCCTTATTCTCAAAGTACATTTGAGGAGGTCAAGGACATCCACTTCAGCATTTGATCAGGAGGCCGAATATTGGGCTGCTTCAGTGGCCTCCTCTTCCTCTTCCTCTTCATTTGAATTAAAAAAATTTGATCATTGGATTAAATCCAACGCTCCATAGTGCTTCAGCTTTCACCCACCCATGGGTTGCCAATATGGGATGAGGGATATGGTTTCATATTCAAATTTGAGGGAGACGATGAGAAGGGTTTGTGCGCTGGAGATCCCTTTTTCAACTCCCCTTCTCATTCTGTACGAATAAGGAGGCCACTGGAGTTACTCGTAGACAACCAACAAGGCATCAGGAGACTCCTGCT
The DNA here is from genome assembly GCA_947650365.1 of Chamaelirium japonicum. Classification (NCBI taxonomy): domain Eukaryota; kingdom Viridiplantae; phylum Streptophyta; class Magnoliopsida; order Liliales; family Melanthiaceae; genus Chamaelirium; species Chamaelirium japonicum. The sequence goes on along the minus strand of OX393553.1, from coordinate 39,479,433 downwards.
CTGTTGCTTCTTTCTTACTCCAAGGGGCTCCATACACGGCTTCCCCCGCTAGAGTAGCGAGCAGGATGGTGAAAACAACGCTTCAAGGGGCTCCCTATTAATTGTGACCGTTAAAGTAGCAGATCACTACTGCACTCACCAAATGTAGCAAGCGAGCCTTTGCTCGATCGCTATCCCCACGGGATATGATAATAGAGACTTTGCTAATAGAGACTTCAAAACTCTCAACTTTTCCAAAGCCCGGATATGAGCTAATAGAGACTTTGCAATTCTTAGAGCACAGTTACGAAAGATGCAGTGCATTATATCCAAGAGGGAAGACAATTGGATGGTTGGCGAAAGCGCTAAGCATTAATAACAACAATAATTTTAGGGGGACTTAGTGAGAGGCCCTTGAAAACATATCAGTTTTCACTAAAGGACAATCAATTTGTTAGGAAGAAATTGAACAAAAAATACCCCTCACTACATTTTGAATTTAGGTTTCATGCCACTCCATTCTAAAACTAAACCTAAACTAAACCCCTAAGATATATATGCCATGGGATGAACCCTAGACCTAGACTGAGCCCGGTTACTTCTCGTCTTCACTGCTTCCATACGTTGCCACCGCCACCTATGCTGCTTGCCCCCACCTCTGTCACCTCTATTGCTCGTGCCCACCTCCGCCACCTCTGCTCGTGCTCGCCTCACCACCGTTGCTTGGGAAAAACCTAGAGAAAGGGAAGGACAGTGATGAGGGTATTTTGGATATTTGGCAGTCCTTTTCACCGTAATCGATCTCTTCTCAGAAACCTTAGGCTAAACCGATATGTTGCCTGTCCTTTTCACCCCATTGATCTTTTGTCAGGGGCCTTAGGCACAGTACCCCATGATTTTTTGTCCTAATGTAGCATTTTCATGGCTCATATAACTTGCCTCGGCCTTCATCTAATACCATCATCATGTTAAGGATGTGTAATACCATCTGATCATGTAATAGGTTGTGTAGGTCAAGGAAAGGAAAAAAAAAGACTTCCTGAGATTGAAACATGGAGAAATTTTCATGGCTCCTTTAACTCTGGCTGAAGTATTGTTTTTTTTTGAAAGGTAAGAAGAATGCTATAAGAGAAAAGGTATGTACAGGTGAGGGCCCAAGACCGAAGTCTTAAAAAAACAAAAAAGCAAAAAGCTCCCAAAGCGAGACAGTCTCTACTCCGATCTGATCCCCCACTTCCTGATATCAGATTTATCCTTATCGTTAGCTCTATGAATCTCCACAGTACTAAAAAGGCTTTTTAGGTCTTGAATGATGCATTTCTTCACCTCCATTGTCGTTCTCTGTGCGCCTTCGAATATTCTCTCGTTTCTTTCCCTCCACAAATGATACACAATACATGCCAGAGCTGATCTCGTTAGTCTACTCTTGAATCGGAGCAAGTAGCCCGCCCCCGTGAGCCTATTAATTATGTCGGAGAACTCTTCATTGTCGATCACTTTAATGCTGCAAATGTTGCTGACTATGACCCATACAACTTTGCTGAAGCTACACCAAAAGAATAAGTGAGATCTAGTTTCAACATCCTTCATACAAAGCTCGCAACGATTCGCTAGACAGTGACCCTTTCTTTGCAATTGATCTTGAGTGCTAATTCGATTAAGGATGACCCTCCATAAATTGACTGCCATCCTCGGGGGAGTGGGAGGTTTCCACACCAACTTGGCCCAGCTGACCATCTGCATGCTATCTCTCACTGCATCCCACATAGAAGAAAAGGAGTATTCATACGTCATAGTGTTTCTCCACTTCATCTGTCTTTCTGGATCTCGGGGTTGGATCGGCACCGCTACAATCACCTCAAATAAAGCTTTGATTCTGTTGTTAACAGGGGTCGGGAGATGCTATTGGCCATTAATAATAAAATCCCCAACCTTAGCATGTTGGAGACCTTGAGCTTCCTTCTCTAGATCCCCTACTAAATCAATAGGGCTTCTACAATTGAACCATGGATCCCACCAGAAATTGAGAGTAGAGCCTTCATTGACATTGTAATCCACTTGTGATTTTAACTCATCTCTATAATCCAAGATGTCCTTCCAAGTATCCGACTGCCATCTGGATTTGGAGGAATGCCAGAAATTTCCTTCTTCTAAGTATCTAGATCTCATCCATTGAGGCCATAAGGAAGACTCACCTTTGATTATTTTCCACCCCAATCTCATCCTTCTTGCTACTGAGATGTCCTTTAGAGATCTGATCCCTAACCCCCCCTCATCTTTGGGTTTGCATACATTGCTCCACTTCACATGAGTGCTTGATGATTGCCATAGGAAGTCCCTCATCATCTTCTCAACCGAATTCTGAACAGCCGTCGGGATTGAAAAGGCAACTGTCCAGTAACAAGAGAAGCTTTGGAGAACATATCTAATTAGTTCCAACCTCCCTCTTATAGAGAGGTATTTCACTGCCCAACAGTCGATCAGCTTAGCAACTTTGTCCTCCAAAGGTTTATAGAGAAGCTGATTTATTTTGCTACTGGCGAGAGGCAACCCCAAATATTTCACCGGAAGAGTACCGATTCCAATACCAAATGCTGCAAACACTATCGAAAAATCTGAACAAGATTTGGACAGACAGACAATACTCTTCTCTCTACTCAGTCTCAACCGGGAAACATCCCCAAATTTCTCTAGTGTAGCAGCAAGGTTCTTGACTTGTTCTTTGTCTTGTTTGAGAAATAGCATAATATCATCGGCAAATATCAAATGGGAGACATGAATGCTATTACCAATGTTGAAGCACTTCCAGTCACCTCGGGCTATCCCCCATTCAATTTCGAGGGATAGACATTCCATAACAATTGTAAAGAGATTCGCTGATAATGGATCCCCTTGCCTTAAGCCTCTGTTAGATTTGATCCACCCCGTCGGTGCTGCATTAAGAAGAATAGAGAATGATGGAAAACAAATGCAAGCTCGCATCCATCTGATCCAGATGGAGTTGAATCCCATACATTTCATAGCATGAAAAAGAAACTCTCGATTGACTGAATCAAAAGCTTTGACAAGATCCAATTTGAGACACACTCTCCTCAGACCTCCTTTCCTTTGAAATCCCTTAACTAACTCATGCGCCAGTAGAATATTATCTGTGATCCTTCTTTCTTTGATGAAAGCTGATTGATTAGGGGAAATGAGATCATCAAGCACCACTTGCAATCTGTTCGCTAGAATCTTGGCGATAACTTTGTATATGCAATTGCAGAGCGAGATCGGTCGAAAGTCTTTGAAGGAGTTGGCGTTCTTGATCTTCGGTATCAGCGTAATGAAAGTGTGATTCCAGGTGTAAACCAATTGCCCTGTTCGAGAAAAGGAATTCACTGCTTCCCACACGTCTTAAGAATTTTTCTGAATACGATTCAATCAAAATTCGAGACCTGCGAAGAATTGACAAATAAGTTAGTGAAAAACTGATTCGCGCTATCCTTGATGCTTTGAATGTTCTGTGTCATGGTCCTGTCTTCCAACAAGATGGCGGAGATAGAGTTGTTACTGCATCGATTCTTGAAAGAGGAGAAAAAAAACTTGGAGTTCTTGTCTCCCTGAAGAAGCCAAGAAACTCCAGATTTCTGTCTCCAATTATTCTCTTCAAAGACTAGAAGGGAGTCGAGCTTTGCCACTGCTTATTTCTCAGCTCTAGCTAGTTTAAGATTCAAAGGATTGCTTTGAATATCTTCTTGAATCGCAAACAGCTTCGCCCTGCTATCCTCCACAATATTAATCACGTTCTTATTCTTCTCTTTGAGCCATTCTTTGATTTTCATCTTCATTTTTTTAGTTTAGTTTGAACCTGGTAGGACGGATGACCAGTCGTTACAACCGCCCAAGCTCTAGAAACCACTTCCTCTAGTTCTCCATCCTCACTCCAATAATTAAAGAACTTAAAAGGTTTGGGACTCCAGTTGATCGCTTTGGACCAATGTAGAATGATTGGAGAGTGATCACTCGTAAGCAGCCAAGAATTCTGCCCACGCGTTAGGAAAGCTGATGGTCCATTCCGAATTAGCTACTACTCTATCAATTTTGCTCAGAATACGGGTGGACGAATCTTGTCTGTTAGACCAAGTCCAGGTGTGTCCTTTGAAATTAATTTCCTTCAAATCTGAGCAATGAATGCAGTCATTAAATCTATCTAAATCTGTAGACATAGGTGGCTTTCCTCCAATTTTCTCGTTAGCATATCTGATGGCATTAAAATCTCCGGCAACTATCCACGGTGAGGTAGAAATAGCATTGCTAGAAGCTAGCCGTACAAGGTCAGCCCACAAGTTTCTTCTATTTCTCTCTTCATTGTAACCATACACGATTGTCATAATGTCCTTTAATCCATTGCTACATCTAACTGAGCTTGTGATTTGTTGTTCTTTGATTTTCAGTATGTCCACTTGCCACCAGCCAGAATCCCAACACAACAGAATTCGATGTTTCACTGATCCTCCTCCATTACCTTTTATTTCCCACCCTTTTGAAAGTCTCTTCTTGAGTCTCTCAAAGTTCTTGTTTGATAGCTTTACTTCTACTAGTCCACTCAACCTAACCTTATGATCTTTCCAGTAATCTATAATGGTTTTGGTTCGCCCCTTCTTATTGATTCCCCTGACATTCCATACAAGAGCATTCATGATTTACAATTGATTTAGAGAAGCTGCTATTGCGCCTGCATCACAGAGATTTGTCACTAACTGGAGTGGCTTTATCTACCTTGGCTGAAGTTGTACTTGCTCTTTTGCTAGATTTCTTTTCCATCTTATGTGTCATTTTTTCATCCTACTCTCTGTTCAGAACTGCAATGCTTGATGGTATGTGAGAGAAGATGTCTTGAGCTTGATCGAGATCGATCTCTTCTTTGTCATTCGAATCTGCAATTGGAGAGGAACCATAAATATCCTTTCCTCCCTCCACGGGATCAGTCTGTGGGGTGATAGTCTGATCCTCAACATATAGCTCATCTACTACTTCTACTCCTTCCATGCGATTGCAAATTTCCTTCTCTAGCTGTGTATCAAGATATGCATCAGGTCTTCCTTCACTTGCACTAATATGTTCCTCCCCTCTTATTACACCATCAGAAGCATCAGTCTTTCCATCTAATTTGATCTGCTTACCCTGTTCAGAGACTATTCTGATCTCATCCTCTCTAATAACTCCATCCTCCATCTGTCTGTCACTAACCACTGCTTCCCCGGAACTCTGTTCCCACACCTCAATCTGATTGACAACCACTGAGTCTACTCTTGACAATACAGATATGCCTTCTGCTCCCTCTTCACTCAGCTTCAGAACTTCATTGCCCTCATCCTCTTCTATAACTACTCCCTCTTCACATGAAATTGAGACATTATTGCTCACATCCAGCTCTTCATCAACTTCCCTCTGGCTGAAGTATTGTTATAGTAACATCATCACATCAAGAATGTCAAATGGTGTATTCTAAGATTGAACATTTTTAGGAGGATAGATTGTGACCACCCTATAGTTAACTTGATAGTTTGTTTAGGCCAAGGAAAGAGGCATCACGAGAATCACAATATATACAAAGAATTTTTAATGGACCTTAGAATTTTTTCATGCATTGTATTTTGTTTATTTGCTGGACTGACCAAGCGGTCATAGGACAAGGTGTTCGAGTGCTAGCAAGGGCTCAAAGTGGTCTTGAGATCGAAACAGGGGGGAGGCGGTAGTAGTAGTTATTTTTTTATTAAATTTTATAATCCCATGAACATTACATCAACGGTCAGGATTCACACGTGCAAACAAGACACAACGGCCTAGTGGGATACATAGTGAGACTCGATCACAATCGTCCGTTTCTAAATGGGGCTTTATTACAAGGAATACGGTAAAAGGATTCACCTATGGAGAAGGAAAATATAGTTATTCTAGAAGGGGTGAGAGAGAGAGAGAGAGAGAGAGTGTGGTGATAGGATGCAGCGTGCGGCGTGGCGAATAAGTGCGGTGTGAATGAGAGTAGTCCGATCGGATGGATCCAACGGATGGGATTCACCCGGACAACCCAAATTCGTTGTTACTGTAGCGGCTATAGTAACAACGAATTTGGTTGTTCGAGTGAATCCCATCCATTGGATCGATGGGAATCAAACGGCCCAAAAATATTTCATTGTTATTATAGCGGCTACAGTAACAACAAATTTTTTTTTCCGATCTGATGGATCCAACGGATGGGATTCACCAGGACCGCCAAATTCGTTGTTACTGTATCCGTTACAGTAACAACGAATTTGGCGGTCCGGGTGAATCCCATCCGTTTGATCCATCTGATTGGACGACTCTCATTCATACCGTACTTATTCATCACGCCGCACGACCCATCCTATCACTATTATATATATATATATATATATATATATATATATATATATATATATATATATATATATATATATATATATATATAGAGAGAGAGAGAGAGAGAGAGAGAGAGAGAGAGAGAGAGAGGCACCTCACCATGCCGCACGACCCATGCTATAATGTGGCATGCGGTAAGTGAAGCACCTCACCGTAGCCGTCTGATGCACCGCTGCGTGCATCGCATGCACGCAGCGCGTGCATCAGACGGCTGTGGTGCGGTGCCGCACGTACCGCATGCTGCATTATAGCATGCCCCTATATATATATATATATATATATATATATATATATATATATATATATATATATATATATATATAGAGAGAGAGAGAGAGAGAGAGAGAGAGAGAGAGAGGAGTGATCTGGTGCGAAACCCCTTAAGATGTGAAACTAAGTTACAGCCGTCCAATCAACCGATCCAACGATCGATATTCAACCCCCCCCACCGACCGCAGCTGTTACTGTGGCGGGCACAGTAACAACGATTTCGGTGGGGGGGTTGAACCTCGGCCGTCCGATCGGAGTGAATCGAACGGCAAAAATTCTTTCCGCTTGGTTAAAAGATGTAGCCGTTCGATCGAATGATCGAACGGATGAGATCTCGTGGGAAACATCGAATAGGACAAAAAGTAATGATAGTAATCATTACTTTTTGTCCTATTCGATTGTTTCCCATGGGATCTCATCCGTTCGATCATTCGATCGAACGACTATAATTTAGAACCGGTCAGAAAGGATTTGGGCCGTTCGATTCAAGCCAATCAGACGGCCGGGGTTCATCCGGACCACCAAAACCGGGGCAGAAAGGATTTGGGTCGTTCGATTCACTTTGATAGGACGGCCGGGGTTCAACCCCCCCCACCGAAATCGCTGTTACTGTGCCCGCCACAGTAACAGCTGCGGTAGGTGGGGGTGGGGTGAATACCGATCGTTGGATCGGTTGATCGGACGGCTGTGGCTTAGTTTCACAAATAAGGGGGTTTCACAACAGATCACTCCTATATATATATATATATATATATATATATATATATATATATATATATATATATATATATATATATATATATATATATATATATATATATATATATATATATATATATATATATATATATATATATATATATATATATATATATATATATATATATATATATATATATATATATATATATATATGAGGGCTGGGTTCCTATGACATGTCATAGGGAGTACCTATGACATACGGTGAATTAGTAATGCTAGAATGTTTAGAATGTGCTAAATTTTTTTAAGGGTGATCATCTTACTTTAGATAGAATGTCCACAAAAAATCAAAGCATTCTAAAACTTATTGGGGCATCAAATGCTAGAAGCTTTATCGGCCATCCATTTTAACCGTTAAATTAAAAACCATATTTGATGCCTCTATAAGTTTTAGAATGAGCCGATTTTTTGTGGGAGTCCTATCTAAGATAGGGTGATCATCCTCATAAAAATTTAGAACATTCTAAATATTCTAGGGTTACTAACTCACCATATGTCATAGGCTACTCCCTATGACATGTCATAGGAACTCATTTCCCTATATATATATATATATATATATATATATATATATATATATATATATATATATATATATATATATATATATATATATATATATATATATATATATATATATATATATATATATATATATATATATATATATATATATATATATATATATATATATATATATATATATATATATATATATATATATATATATATATATATATATATATATATATATATATATATATATATATATATATATAGGGGGCGGGGAGCCTGCACCCGGGGTGCAGCGTTAACGCTGCACCGCCCCCTTGTTTTACCTACCTAGAAGTTTTGGAATTGGATGAAATTTGATGAGGGTGTTGTCTAGGGTAAGGTGATCATCCTCACAAATTTTCATCAAATTCCAAAACTTCTAGGGGAGTCAAATGGTCGAAGCAAAATCAGCCGTCCGCAGTCACCGTTAAAATCTGCAGATTTTGCTTCGACCATTTGACCCCCCTAGAAGTTTTGGAATTTGATGAAAATTTGTGAGGATGATCATCTTACCCTAGACAACACCCTCACCAAATTTCATCCAATTCCAAAACTTCTAGGTAGGTAAAACAAGGTTGAGGTGCAGCGTTGTTGCTGCACCCCGGGTGCAGGCTCCCCGCCCCCATATATATATATATATATATATATATATATATATATATATATATATATATATATATATATATATATATATATATATATATATATATATATATATATATATATATATATATATATATATATATATATATATATATATATATATATATATATATATATATATATATATATATATATATATATATATATATATATATATATATATATATATATATATATATATATATATATATATATATATATATATAAGGTCCCGATCCAGTGAGAAACTTTTATATGTGTAATCTTGTGCAAAACCAACCTATAGGTTTCAAAATTTGAAGAAACTTGGTAGGCATCCTACCTATACCATGTTGATCATCCTCATCCAAATTCATCAAATTCTAAAACCTCTAGAGGCATCAAATGTTAGAAGATTTAATGACCATTCATAAAAACTATTAATTTGACTCCTCTAAAAGTTTTAGAATTTGATGAATTTTGGTGAGGATGATTAACGGTGCATAGGTAGCATGCCTACCAAGTTTCATCAAATTCTGAAATCTCTAGATTTCACACAAGGTTTCACATATAAGAGGTTTCTCACTAGATCAAGACCCTATATATATATATATATATATATATATATATATATATATATATATATATATATATATATATATATATATATATATATATATATATATATATATATATATATATATATATATATATATATATATATATATATATATATATATATATATATATATATATATATATGAGGAATGGGATGCTGCCTATCAAAGTAGCGTTTTTTGCTGCTTTGATATATTGTTTGACCATCCTAGAAGTTTTGGAATTTGATGAAATTTGGTGAGGGTGTTGTATAGAGTAAGATGATCATCCTCACAAATTTTCATCAAATTCCAATACTTCTAAGAGGGTCAAATGGTCGAAGCAAAATCTGCAGATTTTAACGGTGACTGCAGATTTTGCAGATTTTGCTTCGACCATTTGACCCTCTTAGAAGTTTTGGAATTTGATGAAAATTTGTGAGGATGATCATCTTACCCTAGAAAACACCCTCATCAAATTTCATCAAATTCCAAAACTTCTAGGATGGTCAAACAATGTATCAAAGCAGCAAAAAACGCTGCTTTGATAGGCAGCATCCCATTCCTCTCTCTCTCTCTCTCTCTGTATATATATATATATATATATATATATATATATATATATATATATATATATATATATATATATATATATATATATATATATATATATATATATATACCGACAGTAGTCTTAAACCCGTGTATATTTATATATCGTATACCAATAGGTTACTGTATTACTGTCGGTATAATATTATATGTACCGATCGAAATATTTTTGCCATCGGTAATAATATTTAATTATTTTTTAAAGTAATCATGTCGTAGCGACGGATGATGATGTTCCGTCGGTATTAATATTTATTACTGACGAAAATTGTTATCCGTCGTTGTTTACTTTCCTAATGCCATCTTTTTCGACGGACTGCGACGGAAATACTGTCTGTCACCAATAATGTATATCGACGGTTATTAGTTATTACCGATGGAATATGTCCATCAGTAATAATATTTTTTTTTGTAGTGAGGTCCATGCTTTCAAATTCATTTGTCGATTGTTTTCCATTTACATGAATAAGACTTTTTATGGTTTGTCATAATTATCAACAAAGTTCCTAATTCTTCTTCTTTTTTCTTTATTACAAAATTAAGTGAAGATGCATAAGCATTTAAACTATAGTCCTATATGCTTATGTATTTTTCTATAGTGATGGTTGTTAGCTATGAAAGAGTAGAGATAAACATGCCTGGTAACTAAGGCCAGTCAGCAAGTGGGAAGTTTTGCACTCAATTATAAATGAAGGACTAGATTATAAAAGCATAACAAAAGGCAATCCAATGACTTTTTTTCCTGTTAAAAATCACAATTGAACAAAATCGCACCAACCTACTCTAGGAACTCTTTGCCATAAAATTAGCTATTTAAATCCGAGTGTGAAACTGAGTTTGGATGATATTGGTGAAGGCGGTATAGACTGAGAAAACCTCATAACAAAGGCAATGTAAATAAACCCATGAATAGCAAGAGTAATCATCAATGAAAAAATATATGATAGAAATACCCTTTAATAAATGACATGAGTGAAGGTACCCAAATGACCAAATGAATAAGTTCAAATGGAACAAACGATCGAGACTCACTTGGATGAAAACGAGATTAGCTTATGAGCTTAGCAAGCTTACAACCTATACAAGGAGAAAGAGAAGAGAAGGAAGCACGACCTAAAGCCCTAAACTAAAATAGGTTTTTAAGTTGTTTCTCGGACACATGAACTTATAACCGTTTTTGCCGTAATTCGGTCGTAGATATGATCGTGGTGGTGAGTACTAAGGTAGGTATAACAGATCTAGTCAGTGTCTATGACCATTTGCTAAATTTTTTGAAGAATGTGATAGTCCCTCAACACACAATGCTAGGGACACCTCGTCAAAATACTATTTTTGAGATATATAACTGTACCTTAAAGTATATGGTTAGGAGTATGATTGTGCATACATCCTTACCAAAATTAATATTATAGGGGTGATATATATCCAAAAGGCCGTAGTGTACATTCTCAATAGGGTGCTTGATAAAGCAGTAGCTAAAACTTTATGAGTAATGGGCTATGAAACTTTCTAGTATTTAGCATCTCCATGTTCGGGGTTTTCTAGCTTAGGCTTTGCCTGATAGGACACATGAAAGAAAACTGGACTCCAGAACAGTTATCTACTAATTTGTTGACTATTCTAAAAAATCTAGAGGCTTCAAGTTTTATTTCCCTTCCATGCATAATTTAATTAAGACGAATAATTCCAAGTTTATTGAAAGTAGTGGGAGCCAACCACTTAGAAATTTCACCTTTGAAGAAGAACACGCTGTCATTCTCATGATAAATATTGAAAGTGGTCTAATAATTGATCATTTATAAAGTACAAATACAGTTCATCTAGATGTTGAGTGTACTGCTAATGAGGTAGAACCTAAACATCCTCAACCACAAGTTCTATTAAAGACATCAAATAGAAATAGGAGATCGACTATTTCATATGACTTCATAGTGTATCTTGAGAAGCATGTGTCTGATATAGGAATAGAGGATGACCCTATATCCATTACTAAAGCCAAACTCTATGCTAACTTCACTAAATGCTCAAATGGGTATTTAAAACCAAACGAGATTCTAATAGCAATGTCGAATGAAATAAAGCACGTCTAATTGGAAAGGAATTCACTCAGAAAGAAGACATAGACTATAAAGAAACTTTCTCGTCAACTTTTTTGTACTCTTTTAGGCTCATTATGACACTATTGGCTCAACATGATTTTAAGCTTCACTAAATGGATGGCAAAATAATGTTCCTTAACGAAGATATTTAGGAAGAAAATTATATATGATGCAACCACAGAGTTTTGAATCCAAACGATCAGAACACCTGATCTGCAAATAAAAAAATCCATTTATGTTTTGAAGCAGGCATCCCGTCAGTGGAATTAAAAGTTTGATCTAGTAATTTTCGATTTTGGGTTTAAGGAAACATTATCAACCAATACATTCACTATAAATATAAAGGAAGTAATTTTATTTTCTTAGTGCTACATGTAGATGACATTTTACTAGCAAGCAACGATAAAGGGCTTCTGTATGGGACCAAGATTTTTTTACAAAGAATTTTGAAATGAAAATTTTTAGGCAGACCTCTTTTATGATAGGCATACACGATAAAGTGCTAGTAAGATATAGCATGAAGAATTATTCACTGGGTGATACACCTATTGCTAAGGATGATAAACTTGAGTCTAATTCAGTATTCAAAGAACGATTATTAGAAACAAAAAATGCAATTTATCCCATATGCTTCTGTAGTGGGAGTATTATGTATTCTCAAATTTGTACCTATTCAGATATTGCATATGTTGTTGGAATGCTTGACAAATATTTGAGCAAATGACTACATGTTTGCAGTATCTGCAGATGACAAATGACTACATGCTTGTCTATAGGAGATCCGACTCGTTGTAGTTGATTAAATACACATATTCAAATTTTGATAGTTGTCTTGATGGAAAGAAGTTTACATCAAGCTATGTTTTTATGATGGTAGAATGAGTAGTTTTATGGAAAAGTGTTAAACAGATACTTATCTTTGTCCACCATGGGGACAATTTATCGCATGCTATGAGGTATCTAATCAAGCGATATGGATTAGGAATTTTATTTATGGGATGAGTTTTATATAGTGGATATAGCTGATAGACCACTAAAGGTGTACTGTGATAATAGAGCTGTAGAGCTCTGTGCCAAGAGATAGTTCATCGAAGTCAAAGACCATTGACATAAAGTTTCTTTTTATAAAAGAAAGAATTAAGGATCATCAAGTTCAAGCATATGAGCACAAACCTCATGGTTGCAGATCCACTTACTACAGGTTTACAACCTAATTAGCCTTTTTGGAGCATATTACTCGTATGGGTATGGCTAGTCTTTTTGATATACTTGTTTAGCGACAGTTTGTGCATTTTTGTTATTTTATATATGGTGACAAATGTGTACACATTTAGTTATTTGATGATTTCTAAATAAAGTTGTCTATTTACTTTAATATTTGGTTGTGTACATATGGTTTAAAGTTAGAAAAATAAGTTCTTGGACTCTTTGGAAGTTGTAATGTTGAATCAGTTGGAAATAGGCATAAAAATTACTTTTATATGTAATTTTTATGCTACAAATCCACACGACATATATCATTGAAGGTATTGATACTTGTGATATAGAAGGTCCGATCATAATTAGTATTGGTGGCGGCCGCTATATCCGATACTAGTGTTTTAATTTTGATGGACCAGATTGTTTGAAGATGTTGATCAATTTGATGGTTAAGATTGATGCAATAAAGTTTGCATAACATATATGTAGTATGGCCCATTAGGCCTTAGTAGGAGATTGTTAGACTTTTTACCTTTAGTGTGCCTACATGACTCACATAGATTATGTGCACCGTCTTGAAGGATTGACACGTGTTGTAGACCCGATCCGGTGTGATAATCTTTTGGTTGGGTCAGACAGTCTCAAATCGTACCTACGTCAAAGGGCGTGGTGATCAGTTAGACTGTGCGCTAAGTTTAAATGTGTAGAGCGCAAGTTGGTTGATCCGATTAACCCTAATCTCTACGATGGGTTGATTAGAGGCTCGGTTCTATAAATACTTGGGTGTTGTTCCCCTCTCCATAACTAGCCGTTGTTCTCTCTCTCAGAGCTATCCCATCATCTCTTAGGATTTGGGCATAGAACAAGGGCAAGAAGTGAAAGGATCATGCCTCGGCTTCTCCTCTCTCGTGCGCCATGCATCTCTCCCACGTGCGCGTTATTGCTCTCATGGCGACATATATGTTTCATTCCATCTCCATCAATTCCAACGATGGATTCATGCTTTCTTTAGCAAAGAATCAAAGTATACAAGGTTGTGTAGGTCAAGGAGAGAAATTTTCATGCCTACTATAACTCACACAATCATCATTATAGTAATCACAAGAACGTCGAATGTAGCCTAATCGATCATTCTTTAGATGTACATTGTGACCACCCTGTCGAATGACAAGTTGTGTAGGTCAAGAAAAGAGACTTTACGAGAATCAAAATATGAAGAAGAAGGTGCATTTGCAAACTTTATTAGTAAAGGCTCGAAACAATAGAGAAAGCACCATAGGCTCAATTAGCGACCTTCTAAGTTTATAGGATATCTGATGCAAAACAATCCAGATGGACAGGAAATCAGTAGTTTAATTGTGCTAGCAGTGTTTCGCTATGAATTAAAAGTTTCAGGTAGGAAAGTTTATTCAAGCCATCAACATGGAATAATGGATTTTAAAAGAAAACTACAATCATCAGGCAGTTCGATCTCAGTTCTAGGAATTTAAAATGAATAATGCTTAAATTAAGAGACAAGAGTCCGTCCCGCAATATCAAGAACTAATGAACTTAACAGGCAGGTGGAGACGCACAACCTCATGATGATGGACAGAAGCTAGTAAAGATAATAAATCGGAGATTTGATTAATGGAACGGCTGAGAATACCTTGCTGGGTAGGAACATACCTACTGAGGGGTGAGGGAGCCTCAGGAGTCTCGGGTGGAGGCGGAGGCGGTGCAGAAGGGTCGAGCAGGGTCGGGACCGGTGCAAGCAGGAGGAGGGTGGTGATGTCGGGTGCACGGGTGTGTCCGGATATCGAGGTAGTCGCCTTCGTTCTGGATCAAGCCGTGGTCGATGCCCGGGTTGACCATGAGGACATGCTGAGGGTGCCGAAGGTACGAAGCCAAGAATGGGATGAGGCCTCGGGAGGAAAGGTGATGGATTGGGGTGGTTTGCGGGGGAGAGGGACAGGGTCGGGTGGGCTGAAAGCTCAGACGGGAGGAGGGGATATGGCCAAGGTTGGCTGGGGATGGCGCGCGCGGGAAGAGGGGGAGGAGGATCCAGGGGAAGCGGGACCGCGAGGAGAGGAGGCGGGGGGTCGGCGTCGGGTCGCGGGGAGAGGAGGCAGGGGCCGGGTCTGGGGTCGGGCTGGGGCTGGGCGCGGGGAGAGGAGAGGGTCGGGACTGGGCCGCGGGGCGAGGAGGTGGGGGCCGGGCTGAGGAGCGGGGAGAGGAGGCGGGGGACGGGAGGGGGTCGGGTTGGGTTGGGCCGGGGGTGGGTTACAAGGCAGGGGAGAGGAGGGATCGTGCGCGAGCGAGAGAGAGGGGAATCACAGAAGGAGAGAGAGAGAGAGGGGTGATGGGCGGCGGTGTTTGCTGGGGGAAAAGAAAAGGGAAAAAAAATAGAATAGGCCAACTAGGGTTTCACACACCTAGGTTGGACCTAGGGTTTCACACGCCTAGGGTTTTGGGTTTGGGTTTCACACACCTCACCTTGTTGTCAGTCAACATAAAGTGGAAAAATAATTTTTTTTATTATTCTTCAGTGCCTACAAAGGAACAAGGGGGGGCCTTTATATATGCTTAAAATGACCAACTCAAATAGCCGACAGGAGAGGTGGGACTAAACTCAAAGCAGAAAATATAAAAGATAAAATAAATGCAAATAACTGGGGTCTGCTCTGCTTAGCAATCACAAACTCAGATGGAGCCTCCTGCGCTGGTGCACTCACCACGGGCGCAGCTTGATATCGATGTCCGCATCAATATCGGTGCCCCATATAAACTCCCCCAATTTTTGGAATAATAACATTATTACTTCTAAGGTATTGAATTGTGTAGTCTAAGATCGAAGCTTCCTAGGACGATACATTCCAATCACTCTATCGTTGATCGGCTGCTTAGGCCTTGCATTCATCTCCAACCCCTGCAAATTAATTGGTAAGCCGCCAATAGTTAAGATATCTGCCAACAAGTGAATTACATCCGCAAAGCATCATACGATTCACCGTAAATCAACCGCAGTTCACTCACATCGACGACGGCCTTTCTCAGTAAGCTCAGTTGCTCATTCGACACCATCCCAACCTGTCATGATGAAAGTCCCACGTTAGTATCGCTCGTCTGCAAAGCGATATTTTCTAAGAGAGGCTTTAAACAAATTCTCTATAAGAGGAATCAATATTAACATCAAAATGTATGTGGTGGATCTTCCAAATGATTCTAGTTACACCCTAATCAAGCCTACTAATGAAATGAAGGAGAAACTGCAACAGACCTTTTTGAGGATTGTCCACACTACACCTTCGGTGCAGGGTGGAGTGGTGAGAGAGCCCATGTAACGGTAGTACTCACTGCTCTCCAACTTTATCTCCATTGGATTCACCAACCCGACCTTCACCTCTGCTCCCTTCATGTCTTGTATTTTGCTAATGTACCCCTCCATCTAACCATCCATTCAAACATCATAATTTGATTGTTGTTAGAGTTCATCTATCAAGTGCGTTGTGCCGCAAATATGATTGTGTGATCACATTCCTTTTATTGTCTTTTTTAAATTAAAAAAAAAAACTCTGAAAAAAGAAAAAACAGAAGATGAACCCCACAATGAGTTTTAGGTCGCACACCTCCAACGACTATAAACTAGGGCATGGAATCCTATGAGGTTATAACCTTAGAAGGTCAGATAGGTTAAAACTAAAATTAAATCATAACCGTTCATTTACACCCAGCCTCATCGGTGAATCGCACTTAGTCCCAAATGGCATGCAAAAGAACGGCTTTGATTCAGTCTCGGCTTCAATCACAAACGTCCGTTACACCCATCCCGATCGGTGAATCACACTCAGTTCAAAATGGCATGCAAATTAAAAGAACGGTTGTGATTCAGTTTTGGCTTCAACGACCTATATGATGCTAAACTCAGAGGATCCGTGCCCTAAACTAGTCATCAAGATTTGCGGTCGTACATTCTCATGTACGTTTTCGCACAATTATTTTTATGGATGTGCAATGCATACCCCAAATCTGCAAATGCGGTTGCACTTGGCAACATCGGTCACGAATTAACACATTTATTTCGCTACAATCTTACCATAGGGCGGAATGGATCAACTACAATACCTTAGCGAGGAATTGATCAGGTTGGGCGGGGCTGTATAGAGCACCAACAACTGCAATCTCCTTGTTGGCATTCTCATGTACCATGTGCAATTCCAGAGAGTATCTACAATCCGAAGGCATCATTGATCAAACGGCCAATCGGCAACATAACTCCATCTTCTCCTTCGATCGATTTAAGATTATACCAAGCTGAATTACCTGACATTGTCGATCGTGTGCTCCGATGGCGAGTGCCAATGGATCTGCTTCAACGCATACTCGGTCCCATTCAACCACACCCCTCCTGCTCCGCCATCCCATCTGATCTGCAACCAAAAACTATTGGATCATCGGAAATTCCGGGACCGATATATAGGTGCATTGTCAACCTAAGATCATCTCGATCAGCACGCACCATGATGTCGTGGCCCCGGTTCTTGATGAAGGCATCGGAGGGGCGGTAGGCACGCTGCAGCTCCCCCAGGTGCGGAAGCACCTGAACCCGCTCGTTGGACAGATCGATGGGGGACTGCATCCGGCCGTTTCCGCAGGCAGCCCACTCCTTGTACAGCTCCCCCCAGTGCTCCGGACCGGACTCGCTTCCGGCCTCGTAGCTGAACTCCTTCTCATCTGCGCAATGAAATGAGAGCATCAGAATCAAGACCCACATCGGTGAAGAGAAGATGTTCGGCGATGGGGGGGGCAGTGGCGGTGATCGGCGCACCGGTTCCTTGAGACGCCGTGAAGCCGAAGAGAGAGATGGAAAGGAAGAAGGTGATGGTGAGAAGCTTGTCGATGGTCGTCATGGTTTCGAAGTGGAGAATGGGATGGGAATACAAGGTTGTGGATTGGTGGGTACAAATAGTGAAGAGGGGGGTGGTGGCGGGTGGGTCTCTTGCCTCGGAGCGCCTAACTTGTCGTTCATCAGACAGGGAGGTCATGCAGGCTCAACGGTCGGATGCATGGCTCGTCCAGAGACCCGTTGGCCAACATACATGGAACCCGAGACGTAAATTCTTTCCGTTGATAACACTTTAAATGCACCAACTGGCTCTTGGCCAGCCTGGTGGTACTTCGTCCCTTCCATGTTGGAGAGGACTCCAGGTACGGACAAATGATAGAGTTTTGGAACTCGATGAATAATATATTCTTTCATTGCCAGCCCTACTCACTAGTGGAAGCCCGTGCTGATTGGCATGCAACAGGAGCCTTCGGCGCGACACGCAACGACAGCCTTTGGCGCGGCACGCATACATGTGCCGATTGGCACGAAGCAGGCACCTTTGTCACGACCAACACCCCCCCGCCCTCCGACGCACCCCCTCCCCCCGGAGAGAGATTTTGGGGAAGAGAGAGAGAGAAAAAGAGAGAGAGAGAGGGGGGGGGGGGGGGGAGAGAGAAGGGGATGGTAATTTTGGACCTGACACAACGGACCTGAGATGAAATTAGCTGGTCCGGGTATTGGTTTAAAGGGTACGAGTCGACACGACTAACCCGTTTAGTAAACGGATCGGGTCCGGGTTTTGTTTCTGACCTGTTTTACCTGTTTAAAAATCAATTGTGTAACACCTGTGGTGTTAGATTTGAGAATAATAGAAACCCTTAATGGTTAGTTTCGTCTTTTTTGCAGCCAGACTTTTTCTTTGGGCTTTTTCCCAATAAATGGATCGTAAACCTATGAGATGTTTTACGTTCACATTCTCCGTAACTTCGAGCATGTCACGATGGCGCGTTCCGTGCAATGATCAGGTGTATGCGCAGCCAGTTTCCGCAGCCCGGCAGGTAAACCCTAGAAAAACGATAATTGGTCGATAGTTGTAGCTGTTTTGTTTCTTGTGAGAAATCGGGTGATTGGATCATAACGAAACAAGATACGTTAGATGGGTCTATGAGAGAGCCTTCCAATGAGCCTGAGTTAGGGTCGATCTGACACTCGGGTGAATAGTTATTGCTATTTTGAGTTTTGGAGTCTTTCCTTCTTTTCGAGAGATCTAGAAATCATAAAATTATGTACCAAGCGCTAACGCGTTCGCGTTGACGATACCTTTCCAACGAATCCTCTCGGGCCCTATTCTGACTTCCGGTTTGATAGTTACGACTTATTATTCTTTTCAGCCCGGTTGATGAACGAATCGCACCCGGATTCCAACCGAGCCCGGTTCAGGACTTGGGACCGAGCCCGACCAGCCCTAGAGCCTACCTCCCGGTCTCCTAGCATAACTTAAGCTCTCCTGACCTCCCTCCCCAGTGATTTAAATTCCGAAATTCGGATCAGAATTATCGGGCAGGATTGGGATGATGTATCGATCCCTATCTTTCTTTCCTTATCCTTTCGCCTTAACCGACTCTATCTCCCCAACCCTATCCCCCGTCCCTTCTTATCACAACCTCCCCCTTTTCTATAAATAGAGAGAGAACGGGAGAGAGAGAGAAGGACGTATAGAGAGAGAGAACGAGAGGAGAGAGAGAGAGAACGTGAGAGAACGTGAGAGAACGGAATAGAGAGAGAGAGAGAGAGAACGGGAGAAATAGATAGAGAGAACGGGAGAGAGAGAGAGAGAGAGAGAGAGAGAGAGAGAGAGAGAGAGAGAGAGAGAGAGAGAGAGAACAAGACAGAGAGAGAAGGAGAAGAGGCCGAGCGAGGAAGATCGGAGCACCCCATCAGCCCCTCGCTGGAGCACCGACGAGCATGCCGTCACCCCGCAGGTCAGCCACCCCGGCCTTATCCTCTCATCCCCTCCGCGACCCAACCCCGCGACCCCCGGCCCTTCCTCCTCCCTTGCCGCGGCCCGCACGGGCGGACACCGTCGCCGCACTGAACCGAGCCTCTCCCGGCGATCGCCGGCGCACCACCACCGACCATAGACCCCGCGCGAGCCCCCCTCCGTCCGAGCCCTTAGGAGTTCGACGGCCGCTCCGACCGCCTCCCACCGTGCCTCCTCCGTGGGGGTGGTGCGGGAGAGGTCGGCCGAGCGCTCGCCGGCGCTCCAGGCCACCCCTCCCGTCGGCCACCGGCGCGCAAGAACCAGCGCCGCTGGTTTCGGTCTCGTAGAGAAGAAGGAGATGGGGGGGTAGTTTGGTAATTTCCATGTTATTTATTTAACCCCAGGACCCGACCCGAAAGACCCACTGCATACCCGACCCGACTGCACTGCAACCCGACCCGCTTAAGTGCACAGCAGACCCGGCCCAACAGTGAACCGGTCTGGTTCACCTGAACCAGACTCGTGAACCAGACGATTTTGGTTCGACTGCCATTTCTCCGTCCGAACTCGGAATTGGACAAAACCAGCGCCATTTCGACCGGCTCGGAAAATACTACCTGTTGGCCATAATTTATCTTAGTAATTATACTGTTTAATATCCTGTTTTATCCTTTGACCCGATATTATCACGGTACCGTGGTTTGACCGTCGTTTCATCGTCCGAACTCGGATTCGGACGAAACTAGCGGCATTGTGCTCAGAACTTTGAGTCCCACCTATTAAACCTAGAATATAACCCTAGAACCTCTTCTACCCTAGTGAACCAACCATGCGATCGGTTTCACCGGTTCTACGTGGTTTGACCAGAAACCATTCGACCGAAGTCGGATTCCAGCGAAACTGGAACCATCGGAAAGGGTTCTTCGAGCCCGATTCGATGAGTAGGTTTAGCTTCTGTTTACTTGTTTGACCTAGTATTGTTTAGGTTCGAGTTCTTCAGTCGCACGGATTTGCGTGCTGTCGACTCAATATTGGTCCCCTATCGAGGGCGCCCGACTATCCTTGGTATAGAACCCTCGTCGTTGACTCTTATGTTTTAATCGATAGCATTGTGATATAGAGCTGTGCATGTTATCAGACTGTGATCGTGGTGATCCAACGGAGGCGGATCAGAGGCAACTAGCCGAAGTCGTGTGCGATCGACAACCAGGTGACATCTACTACCCTTGCGTGGTCTTTAATAGTGGGAAATGAGAATGACTAAGGGTAGGTGTCCACGACACTGCATGCGGGTCCCGCCGGGCATCGTCGCATGTGGTCAAGTGGACCCCGCCTTGCATGCGGAGTCGCGAGTCCGGCGACGCATGCTTAAAATATTAATAATAATAATGATAATAATGATTGTTTTTTATTGTATGGACACCGTAATTAGGATTCCCTTAAATTAAATAATAAATTGAATAACTAATAATTATCGGGGCCCACCCTCCTGAGAGGAGTATGGCAACCCTAGCACACGGGTCACTGGGATGAGTGTTTTACTTTTTTGATTTATTATGTCGCATGGGTTGCGAGAGCAGTACGGGACCAGGGGTAAATTGTTGGAAGTTGTTAAGCATTAAATATACCTTTTGTAGCTTCAGTATATATGTTGAAAGATATTATATGAGAATCTACCTGGTTAGAAGGTAGGGACCCCGTGCGCGCAAGGGCCGTGAACCACCCTGCGCGTACAGCCGAAGTTAAGTAGGTTAGGGGTCACGGGCAAAGGTTGTGGTAAAGCCAATAGGTGGTGCCCTCGAGTAGGGATTGGCCTAGCAACCCTATCCCAGGGAGTTGAAGTCCCCATAGTAAAGCAAGTTGGGCGGTAGAGCTCCACTGTGAAAGACGGGAAATCCCTTATGATCATCTGGGTGATTTGTGCATGGTGTTGGTGGATGCACGGCGAGAGAGTTGGCCCTCTATATCGAAATAAAAGGCCCTATAGTAATGCTCGACCGGGGGCAGGATGAACAAAATATCTGGGGTTCACATTTTGATAGAGTGTGTTTTATCTGTACATGAATTTAGAATTGTATGACTGTTCACATGATGATCTCGTGACTTTAAATGAATGTCTTATTTAGTTTGTTCTTTAATGCTGTAGAACATTGAATGGACTTTATGTTAGATAACCTAGTGACAGTAGGAATTTCATGCGAATATAGATTACTGATAGGTTTAGGTATCATTTTGCAAACTTTGATTCTACTAGAACTGATAGATCTTATCTTAACTTATTAAGATTGGTCGTCTCATATTATTATAGACTATTAGGATGTCACTAGCCATTAATTTGGCTAATCTCCCAATTTTCTATTGGGGGCTACTCTTTCCCACGAGTAGGCTCAGTGCAGGTCCAGAGGCTCAGGAGTAGCAGTAGGAGTCCAGAGGCGGAGTTAGAGTTGCAGTGTTACCTTTCTGCTTAGTACGCTGATCTTATAGTCTTTTCTCTTCAGACATGGTAATTGTATTGGAATAAGAGTTTTCATTAGTTAGTTAGTATTCTATGGTTGTAGTTGCAATGGTTCCAGCTGAATTCTTTTGGGTAGGCCTCTCCTTAAGGCCCCAAGCCTAGGATAGATCATGATGAAAATATAAGTGCATATAAATGACTAAATTGATTAACCCTGTAGATAGGAACCCTATACTGGCGCACCTGAGTGTTAGGCAGTGGATGAGACCACTTGGTTAGCTGTAGGAGGTTTGAGCCTCATGCTCCCTCAGATAGACTCCTGTCAGTATGTAGTGGCACCGACAGGTCACACATACTGAGAGGATAAGACTTTTGAAGGTCGAGCCGGACTAGATAATGTCTTCCCTCTATTGACAATTTTTTTTCTTTGCTTTTTAATAAAAATATTTTCCGAGAAATCAAATTTAAAAGATTTCCCTCTTGTTTCTCCCTCCTCCTTGTTTTTCATATTAGAGAGCGTAGAAGAAGCCCTGTGAGAACCCAAATTGGTGTAATCAATTGACCAAACCCAAAACCCTCTTCCTTTTCTTATTTCACACCCTAGGGATCGGTCTTCAGATTTCTGGGGCGTGACAAATTGGTTGGGTCGGGTGAGCATGAATGGGTGAAATTGGACGGCTGTAATTTGGTGCATGAAATAAGGAGAAGTGAGATGGTTTCAGATGGGCATGCAGGGGTGAAATAGGACGGCTGCGATTAGGTGCATGAAATAAGGAAAAGAGAGATACCGATCGACGAGTGAGAGGATGAGAGAGAGAGAGAGAGAGAACGAGGATGAGAGAGAGATGGTTCGAATGGGCATGCATGGGTGAAATCGGACGATTGCGATTAGGTGCATGAAATAAAGAGAAGAGAGAGATGGTTCAGATGGGCATGCGGGTGAAATCGGACGACTGCAATTGGGTGCATGAAATAAGGAGAAGAGAAAGATGGTTCAGATGGGTATATATGGGTGAAATTGGATGGTTACTATTTGGGTGCATAAAATAAGGATTAGAGAGAAAGAGAGAGAGTAGAGAGGGTGAGGGAGATATATGGTTCGGATGGGCATGCATGGCTGAAATCGGACGGCTGCGATTGGGTGCATGAAATAAGGAGAAAACAGAGATGGTTCGGATGGGCATACATGGGTGAAATTGGACGGCTGCGATTGTGTAAATGAAATAAAGAGGAGAGAGATGATTCGGATGGGCATGCATGAAAAAACCGAGCGGCTACAATTGGGTGCATGAAATAAGAAGAAGAGAGAGATGGTTCGAATGGGCAGTTATGGGGGAGGGGTGCAATTAATTATGAGGGAGGGGGAATCATGCATAGGTGGCAGCCCTAGAAAATTAACCTTTGATAGGAAATACACGTGAGCAATAGGTTTAATTCCTAATGCGTCCTCAATTTTTTAATCCTCCAATATATTATAGATTTTAATTTATTTACAATCTAGTCCTTCATTCATTTATTTCTTCTCCTCCTCAATCTCACCCATCCATCTTAACTCCATTCAATCTCATTCGTTCCTCCCTACCCAAATGAATCACACTCACCCTTACATCAGCATACTCTTTTTTATCTGAGCCTTTATGTATATGGTTGGACGATCTGAAATATCTATGGCATAGTGGCATGCTTGTAAATAAAACAAACGTGCTGTGATATGTATTATTGATACATAGGATTGTAAGTATTTATTACAAAAGATCACAAGAGATCACAGAGGATATCACAAAAGATCACAAGGGTTTATAGAAAATCCATAACAACCATGATCTTGTGGATTGCATGGGATCTGCTGCAAAACTGAGGTGGTCAAACCGTGTGCCATAATCAACGGTGAAGAGGGATAATGGAGGTTTCTTAACACTCCCCCTCAAACTCGGCGGTCAGAGATAGATAGGTTGGCACGTAGAACTTCGAACCATTGTTTCAGAAGGCCTTTGGTGAACAAGTCAGCGAGCTGGTCAGATGAGAGAACAAATAGAACCCGATGCCATCCAGAAATAATGTGCTCCTGAATCAGACTATCTCAGCACAAGAAAGGGCGAGCAAATGATATTCTGTATCGGCAGAGGAGTGAGAGACCGTTGGTTGCTTCTTGGCACTCCAAGATATCATATTAGAACCCAGAAAAACACGTACAAAAGCCTAAAGTGGAGTTAGCGCCAAGTATGAAATCCTTTTGCAATAAGGTGGGCCTTATGTCATTCGATTGAACCATAAGACCGATGTTTGCATTTAAACACCCACTTGAATCCAACAATATTCTGACGAGCTGGCGGAGGAACCAAAGTCCAGGTTTTATTTTCAAGAGCTAGGGCGTTGAACTCGTCGACCATCGCCTCATGCCTCTGGAAGGTGGAGAAGGTGGTGGTGGTGCCCCTCCCCCCCCGGTAGGCTGCTCCGGCTCTGACGGTGGCAATGATGGGGAAGGAGGTGATGAGGAGGCAGCTCCAACGGTGTGGAAGGAGAAGAAGCTAGGATGCAAGTGGAGGTTGTTTGTTTTTTTTTTTTTTGGGGGGGGGGGGGGGGGGGGGAGGAGGGGGAGTTGGGGTATGAGGTGGGAAACCGATATTTGGGAGGAAATGAGGTATGTTCAGTAATTTTGGGGTATGATGGGGGAAATCAGTTTTTGGGGGGAATTGGGGTATACTACAAGAATAAGTATCCTACAATAGTGGGACCCCTTCTAGCAATATGACTCTTTATATTTTGGCCATACAGATTCGGATAATAAAGTTACCCCTTTGATACATAAAGGTACCCCCAATAATATAATCGATCACGTCACTATAGTGGTCCCAACTTGGACTACTCTCATAATCTACTATATGAATAAGGATCCCATAATAGTGGGACGCCTCCTAGTTATAGGACTCTTTATATTTTGGTCACAGAGATATGAGTGTTAATGCCACTTCTTTGACACATAGATGTACCCCCCTTTAATATAGTCGACCTTATCAACTGGAGTGGGCCCCACTTGAACTCTCGTAATCTACTATATGAATAAAAATCCCATAATAGTTGGATCCCGCCTAGCTTTGGAAATCTTTATAGTTTAGCCATACAGATGTGGGTGTTAAACTTACCCCTTTAACACAAAGAGGTGTCCCTAAAATATAGTCGACCTTGTCAACTAGAGCGGGCCCCACTTGAATACCTCTCGAAATCTACTATATGAATAACAATCCCATAATAGTGTGACCTTTCCTAGCTATAGGAATCTTTATATTTTGACCATACAGTTGCTGGTGTTAAAGTCATCCCTTCGACACATAAATATATCCCCTAATAATAAAGTCGCCTGGTCAACTAGAATGGCCCCTACTTGGACTCCTCTCATAATGGGACTCTTTATCTTTTGGCCATATAGATAAGAGCATTAAAGTCACCCTTTTGATACATAAATGTACCCTCTATAATGTAGTCAATATTTTCAACTAGTGTGGGCTCCACAAGGACTCCTCTGGTAATCGACTATATGAATAAGGATTCAATAATAGTGTGATCCCGACCCACCTAGGTTTGCCAATTTTTATATTTTAGCCATACAGATGTGGGTGTTAAAGTCACTCCTTTTACATAGCTGTATCCCCCTATAATGTAGTCGACCTTATCAACTAGAATGCGCCCTACTTGGACTTTTCTCGAAATCCACAATATGAATAACGATCCCACAGTAGTGCGACCCCTCCTAGTTATGGGACTCTTTATATTTTGGCCACACAAATATAGGTGTTAAAGTCACCCATTTGATACATAAATATACCCCTTTAATATAGTCGACTTTGTCAAATAGAGTGGTCCTTACTTGGACAACTCTCATAATCTATAACATAAAAAAGGATCCTATAACAATGAGACCCCTCTTAGCTATGGGAGTCTTTATATTTTAGCCACATAAATATGAGTATTAAATTCATTCATTTGACACATAGATGTACCCACCTATAATATAGTCGACCTTGTCAACTGAATTGGGCCCTATTTGGACTTCTCTTGTAATCTACTACATGAATTATGATCCCACAATAGTGGGACCCTTTTAGTTATGATACTCTTTATATTTTTGCCACACAGATGCGGGGGTTAATGTTACCCTTAGACACATAGATGTACCCCTTATAATATAGTCGACCTTGTCAACTTAAGTGGAACCCACTTGGACTTCTCTAGTAATCTACTATATGAATATGGATCCCATAATAGTGGGACCCTTCCTAGCTATGGTACTCTTTATATTTTGGCCATACACATACGGTGTTCAAACCAACCCTTTGATATATAGATATATCATATCCCCCTATAATATAGTCGACCTTGTCTACTGGAGTAGGCACCACTTGGACTCCTATCGTAATCTACAACTTGAATAAGGATCCCTTAATAGTAGGACCCCTCCTATTTATGGGACTCTTTATATTTTAGCCATACAGATGTGGGTGTTAAAGTCACCCCTTTAATACGTAGATGTACCTGATCGATATATAAAAGTGTAGATCTAGATATATTAAGAATAGCTTATATACACGAATTATCGAATATCAAGATATACTTTGACATTTAATTCATGTATTACAGGTAGAAGTAGAGAGAACCTGAAAATAGCTTAAAATATATTATAAGGGGATAAAAAACAGCTAAGGGAGTACAACTTATAACTCAATCCATACTAGGGAAAATCTGCCTAAAATGCTCAGGTGGATTACAGAAAAGCCTGGGCGAATTTGGAATTTCATGATGTTAGCAAACCCATAAAAATACCTGGACGGATAAATACATATGCCCAGATGGATTCAGTAAAACCAGTGATGTGGCAGATGCCTGTCCTTAGATCATCATCCAACGCTCCAGTCAACATCTGGATCCAAAGAAAAAGTTACAGAAGTTGCAGATGTTGGAATTGGATCCGCTTATCAGAGTCGCAGCGGAAGCAAAAGATAGATCCAAAGATCATACAGTGTATGTTTCATTACAATTAATTCTACAAAACAATCTACATGCAAATCTATGATCTTAGCATATGTGCGGACACCCTAGAGGCATACTATGCTCTACGGAAGACATGCATGCATCTAGTTAGGTGTTTAGAATCATCATACCTTTTGGATCTATGATCCGGAGACGACAGAACGATGATGAACCGCACGTGAATCGCAAGGGAAACTGTCGGATAGCACCTTGTCCTTTGCGAATTGAAGAATCCTCAAAATCCCGTCTCTGAGTGCAAGGATTATGAGCCTACGGAGGAATTCATTGCAAAGACGATGGCTAGCCACGAGATCTTCTCCTTCTCTTTCTCTCTTCTTCCTTCTTCTTCCTTCCTTTTTCTTCTCCCTTCTTCTTCCTCTCTTTTCCTTGGCCGAAACCACAAAGGAGGAGGCAAAAGGGGGGTTCGGATTTTTGAAGGAGAGGGAGCACTAAGGCCGGCCCTTCCTCTCCCTATTTCTCTTATAGGGCCTGTCTCCCATTGCTTCTAGGAAGCTAGGGTCGGCCCTAGATAGATTATGATAGAGAGGGGCGATTTTTAAGGATTCCAAGTGTCTATCGTGAAGCCTGGACGAAAACGCCCTTCACGAAAAGTGAAAAACTGAAAGAGAGACTGAGTGAGGTGCGCTACTCGGAATCGAGTTCCGTCAGCGCTTGTGAGCTCCTGAAATTATTCTGCTCATTCTAAGATCCATATTCAATGTGTTCTGAGCCATATTTCAGTATTTACCAAAATACCCCTATGGCCCGTAACACATGTGAATTAGGTTCTTTGGCTCCGGGCTTGCGCTACTTCGCATCCAACGTATCCAACCAGGTCGGGAAACAATTCCTATATGCAACGACAGGGTGGAACCTCAGGGTTTGGGATCTCGAGCTCCAACCGGATCCCTGATTAACTGTTCCGGTGACACACCGAAAGTTCCGTTAATCAGCTCTAATCCGATTAACCCACGTAGCCACCCAAAGTGCGACGCGAGTTGAACTCTAGTGATCCTAAACTTATGTTACTCCCTCGTAACCCTATTCTCTACTAAACTCCGATAATCCTCAGTCCCTCCTATTACTGGTGCCATGATTCGACTCGGGCGGTGGGGAGCACCATCAGATCCCGATCGATCATCTGACTAGGGTTTGATGACTTATCATCTATAACACCACACACCTTCCGGTGCTATGCCTAGCATCCGGAACGTCGTCAGTCATACTGACAACTACCAGGCCTGGGTTAATTATGTGGGCAGATTGACTCATCAAAATGCACCCATCCAATACTGGACGTCGGATAGCCTGTAGGGATTACATGTCACTCAAGCGCCAGCCGGGTAACCCAATGTACCGTGGTATTGGACTATGGAAGGTTCGCACACGTTGGCACATCAAAGCACCACACAACTGGTTGGCCCAGTGTACATGGTCCCTCAGGGTTAAGGACAGATTATCTATAGTAGTAAGACAGTTTCTGCACCAGTGTCTGAATCACTGAACTATGCACCATCTTGGTTCCTGTTCAACATGATCATCATGCTTGGTCAGGTGAATGGGAATCCCACGTTCCCGTGGTGGAGACTTCACCACATCCTCTACCTGCCAACAGCTTATTCTTGGTGAAGCGACTGGTATCACCTAAGCTGTGAACTAGTTCTAGGTCTATACAGAACTAGTTCACTGGGTCTCTCAAGCATGGATCCTCCATACGCCTTAGTGGCCTACTGTGTTCCCTAGGGTCCTTTTATTATATAAGTATTATCATATACCAGAGTAGTATTCTAATTAAAGCAATAACCAAAGTCATCTTTATTAATGTTAATACAGAAAATCCACGCTAAGGACACACGAGCTACAACAATCTCCGACTTGGCCTAGCGGGGAACAACAGTCTTAACTCCCATGGCATCAACGTGCTTCTCAAAAGCCTTGGTCGGTAACGCCTTTGTGAAAGGGTCCGCCATGTTATCTGCAGACGCCACCTGAGTCACTGCAACCTCCCCTCGCTTCTGCAAGTCCCGGATAATATAGTATTTCTGCTCGATATGCTTGCTCTTCTAGTGATATCTTGGCTCCTTGGATTGTGATACCTCTCCACTATTGTCACAGTAAAGGACAATAGGATCTTGAGCTTCTGGCACACATCCTAAGTCCGTGAGGAACTTCTTGAGCCACACCGCCTCCTTCGCTGCTTCGCACGCTGCAACGTATTCAGCTTCTATCATCGAATCTGCGATGCATCCCTGCTTCACGCTCCTCCAACTGACAGCTCCTCCTAATGAAAATACAAACCCTGATGTCGATCTCCTGGATTCTGGATCTGATGCAAAGTCAGAATCCGTATATCCAATCGGCGTTAGTTCCTGTAAAGAGTAAACTAACTCATAATCTCTCGTCCAACGGAGATACTTGAGTATACTTTTCACAGCAGTCCAGTGCCCTGGACCCAGATTTGATTGATACCTGCCCATCATGCCTACTGCATAGCATATATCTGGCCTCGTGCACTGCATAGCATACATCAGACTCCCTACAGCTGAAGCATAAGGTATCTTCTGCATCTCTACCCTCTCCTGAGGAGTCTTAGGACCCTGATCCTTAGACAACTTTATCTTATGTCTGAATGGAACCAGTCCCTTCTTGGAGTTGTGCATACTGAATCTGACCAAGATAGTATCTATGTAGGCTGACTGTGACAACGAGAGAGTCTTGTTCTGGCGATCTCGAGTTACCTTGATCCCCAGAACATAACTCGCTTCACCCAGGTCTTTCATGTCAAATTGAGAGGATAACCACACCTTCACTGTAAACAACGTTCCAACATCGTTTCCAATAAGCAGGATATCGTCTACGTAAAGCACTAGAAAAACTACTGCAGTCTTATCGCTCCTTTTATAAACTAATGGTTCATCCACGTTTTGCTCAAATCCATAAGACTGGATAGCCTGATCAAAACGCATGTTCCAACTTCTGGATGCTTGCTTCAGTCTATAAATGGACCTTTGCAACTTGCACACCAGACTTTCCTGACCTTTTACGACAAAGCCTGGAGGCTGAACATATAGATGTCTTCTTCCAAATCCCCGTTGAGGAATATGGTCTTGACGTCCATTTGCCAGATCTCCCAATCATAATGGGCTGCAATGGACAAGAGGATCCGGATAGACTTAAGCATAGCCACTGGCGAAAAGGTTTCATCATAGTCGATTCCTTCTCGCTGGGTATAACCCTTAGTGACTAGTCTAGCTTTGTAAGTCTCAATGGTACCATCCGGACCTTTTTTCCTTTTGTACACCCACTTACACCTAACAGGTTTAATGTTGTGAGGTGGTGTTACAAGTGTCCAGACTGAATTTTAGGACATCGATGTCAGTTCTGCCTCCATGGCTTCCTGCCATGCTGTATGGTCAGAGGATACCATCGCTTCGTCATAGTTCAGAGGATCATCCTCCTGAAACTCTGGATCTACTATAAAGGCTTCTCCAATGTATTTATCAGGAGCACTTGTGGTTCTCCCACTGCGACGAGCCTGCGGTGGTTCCATAGGAGTCGATTCAACAGTATCGTTAATCTTAGTGGTATCGGCTCCCACTACGTTTTCTATCTGCGTACTCCCATCGCGGTACCAAGCAATTCTTCAAGAACTACTTTACTGGTAGGCTTATGGTCTATTAAATAATCTTGCTCCAGGAATACGGCGTTCGTCGAGACGATAATCTTTCTATCCTCAGGATCATAAAATAAACCACCCTTTGTTCCTTTTGGATACCCAATGAACAGACATACCTTAGTTTTTGACTCCATCTTATCTTGCTTGTCCTTTCGTATATGTGCTGGATAACCCCAAATCCTAAAGTGCTGTAGGCTTGGCTTTCGCTTCAACCACAGCTCCCAAGGAGTTAGGGGTACTGACTTTGATGGAATAAAGTTCAAAGTATATGCTGCCGTCTCTAGGGCATATCCCCAAAAACTAGGTGGCAATGCGGCATAACTCATCATAGTCCGAACCATGTCTAACAAAGTTTGGTTTCTCCTCTTAGATACACTGTTTTGTTGTGGTGTCCATGGTGCAGTCAACTGGGATACGATCCCATGCTCACGCAGGTACCCTATAAATTCATCCGATAGGTATTCGCCTCCTCGATCCGATCGAAGAGACTTGATACTTTTACCCGTCTGCTTTTCTGCTTCAGCTCTGAACTCTTTGAACTTATCAAAGGATTCAGACTTCCGCCGCATTAGGTATATATATCCAAACCTCGAGTAATCATCCGTGAAGGGGATAAAATACTCGAAGCCTCCTATGGCACGGACACTTATGGGCCCACATACATCAGTGTACCAACTCTAATACCTCCTTAGATCTGCTACCTTTGGCTCGGAAAGATCTTTTAGTCATCTTGCCTTCCAGGCAAAACTCACACATCGATAGGTTTTCTGAAATATCTGGACTTAAGAGTCCTACCTTAACCAACCTGTGAATCCTGTCTGAGGCTATGTATCCAAGCCTTAGATGCCAAAGGAGTGTTGGATTATCTGAGAGATATTTTCTTTTAGATGAATTAATCACACAATCTTCAGTTATGTTATCCTACTTATGATTGGAGTTAATTATATAGAGACCATTCTGTGTCTTTCCCTTACAAATAAAGGAACTATTCAATTTAATTGACACACCAGAAGCATCAAATAAAACTGAAAAACCTTTATTATTCAATAAGAAAACAGAAATTAAGTTTCGTCGCAAGGACAATACATAAAATATGTCTCTAAGTAATAAACTTCTTTCATCAAGGAACTGCAAGACGACATCTCCAACTGCTTCAGCCTCTTCCACGGCCTCAGTTCCCATGCTTAGGATTATCTCTCCATCACCCAGTTTTCTTGTCTTCTTGAACCCCTGCAAATTATTGCAAGCATGGTTAGTGGAACCATAATCCACAATCCATGAAACTGGAGAATAACTGGATGCTACAAGGGATTCCACTATGTGGATTTGAGATATACCTGTCTCAGGCTTCTTGGGAGCCGCACAGCAGTCGCCCTTCTAGTGCCCATTCTTGCCGCATCAGAAAGATTTTTCTTTGGGCTTCGCCGGACCATTCTGCTTAGGAACCTGCAACTGCACCTGGCCCATCTTCACGGGCTTCTTAGACTTTCTTTTTTGAAACTTGCCCTTGGCTTTCAGAGAAGAATTCTGCTCCACGTTCAGGGATTGGGCTCTAGCCTTCATCCCGTCCTCTGCTGCCTGGAGCGCCGCTAGGAGCTCTGCATTAGACATTTCCAACCGGTTAAGGTTAAAGTTGGTAACGAAGCCCTCAAACGCTCTGACAGAGACGCGAGGAAAATATCGATCTGGATCTCTGCATCCAAGATGACATCGAAGGAACCAAGCTCGTTCACATAGCCAAACAATTTCAGCATATGATCCCGAACTAAAGTCCCCTCTGCCATCTTCGTGGACACCAATTTCTTGATGGTCAGGTAACGAGTTACTCGACTATAACCCTCGAACATTTCCTTTAGGTAGAGCATAATGTCTGAAGCAAAGGCCATGTCTTCGACTTTCTTCTGAAGGACGGTCTGCAAGGATGCCACTATATAGCACTTGCACATCTCATCAGCATCTAGCCAGTCTTTCCATTCCTTCAACTGGGTCTCAGTTGCACTTGATCCTGGCATGGCCGGTTGAGGGGTACTTAGGGCAATTGTGTATTTGCCAACCCTTAGGACGAGCATCAAGTTACGCTTCCAGTCCTCGTAGTTTGGTCCCGTAAGTTTGTTATCATTAAGTATGGAGGCAAGGGGGTCGAGATTGGTCATGATTTCTGTAAATAATGGTTCAAAGCAAAATTAGGGTTTACTACAATCTATTTCATGGAATTTAGAAATAGATAATATTTACTCCAGCCAGGGGCGGACCTACATTGGGCCCAGGGGGGGCTCAAGCCCCCCCTCACTTTAGGAAAATTACAAAGGTAAGTTACACTTACCCCCTTAAAGTTTAGCTCAAAAACACTTAACCCCCTTGTAGTTTATTTTGTTCCAAATCACTCTCAAAAATTTTAAATATTAGCACAAAACCCCTTTTGTCAACTACTTGATTTCCTCATTTGGTAATTTTTATATGATCGAAGCTGAATTGAAGGAGGGTAAAATGTTGTTTTTTAACTATAGAGGGGTTAAAATGTTTTTGAGCTAAACTTCAGGAGAGGGGTGGGAGCAAAGTGTAATTTATAAAAAAAATAAAAATTCTGCCAGCTTGTTTGTCAACTTTTGGTTGCCAACTTTACATGGAGGTGGCCATCACCAGCAACCACCGCCCCACCAGCTACCACCCCCTGCCAGTCAATATCCACCACCATGCTGCCGACCACCACCCCACCGCCACATGGGCCACCCGTCGCCGCTGGCCACCACCCGTTGTCGCCGCTAGTATTGGCAACTCACGGCCGGCCTTGCCGTCCGCCGGCCACCACCCATTGCTGGCCACCAACGCCCACTACTGTCCGGCCGAGATCCATCGCTGTCTTCCACCATCCGTGCACGTGGCATCCCCGTAGAGTTCATCACATGGCCCTTAGTAAATGAGAATCGAGTCGGAATCGGGGTGAAGCCTATTTATAGGTTTTTGGGGGTATGTATGAACTTCCCCCCCCCCCCCCCCCAACACATACACACACACAACAAAAAAAAAATGGTCTACTTTTTACAACCCGTGCGCCCTGATCGAGTCGGCCAGTTATAGCTCCAAATTTTCGAAGGACTCCGAGGATCAAAATTCTCCTCCACCCGATGCAAAATCCTAATAGTTATTTTCCTGTGCGATTGAAGGAAGGGTAGGTACATTGTCACGCCGCTTGCCTAAGCCTTCGACTATGAGGCAACAATTGTAACATTTTAATAATTATACCCCCCATGAGAAAAAATCCTGGGTCCACCACTGACTCCAGCCGCTATGTCTTCACTACCTCAAGTGGAGACATCCAGGAATCTAAATTCCCTGGGCTCGAGCACTGAGACTATCGGCCTTGAATTGGAGACAGCATCTTAGTGAGAGCATGCAACCGCTTCTGCCAACGGGGTTTTTACGACCCAGTCTTCATTAGAATTACCTATGGTAAACTGAAAGACCTCCTAGTCTCCTTTTGGCCAGCTTTATGTGACCCGCGTGCGCAGCAACATCGGCTTCACATAAGCTTTCGGATGCTTCCTACAAATCTAAGTGTTGTCGGTAGGTGGGTTCATAGGCTCCCGCGGTGCAGGAAAAAACCGTCACCCACTACCACCGGTATTCTCTATGTCCCGAAGGAAACCACTAGGTGAACCAGCATGGAAGGAAACACAGCTCTCACCCGGTGGGAATATCGAATTGTGTACCTCCCACCCAGACCCTTAGCCGGTTGATTGTGGAGGCCAGGGGCTTCCCTTTGGAGGGAACCTCTTACACATCCCTTCTTTATGAGGTTTTATGCATATTTAGATAGGTCACGACCTCGTAGACTTAGACTCTAGTCTACCGTGCTCCCACTAGGATTATAAACCTTCCCGCAAAGCATTAGTATCCGTGGGTGCAAATTTTGGCAAGAAGTCTGCAAACAACGGGACCCACCGCACTACAAAAAAAATAGTTATTACCGACGGACAATATCCGTTGGTAATATTAACATTCCGTTAGTAATATTTTATAGCGACGGAAGATATTTCCGTCGCCAGCTGTCGGGAAAAAAGATGTCGGGGAAAACAATACGACGGACCAAATATTACCGTCGGTAATAATAATTAATAGCGACGGTAATATAAAACCCATCGGTAAGATTTAAACAATTAAAAATTAATATAATATATTATTGTCGACGATACATAATAGTCCGTCGGTAATATATAAGACTTTTACCGACGGTTATAATATAACCTGTCGATAATACTTTATATATTACCGACGGATATACATTTCCCGTCGGTAATAATATATATATTACCGACAGCTATATATTTCCAGTCGGCAATAATATATATATTACCGACAGATATTATATTCCGTCGGCAACTTATTTATAATTTAAAAAATAATAAAAACTTTAGTACCGACGGAATAATAAATTTCCGTCGGTAATAAGTATGTTTTTTTTAAAATAAATTTACCTAAATAATGTTATTTAATTCCTGTGATTTACAACAATACCACAATATATTACCACAATTTATCAAATATTACCACAATTTATAAAATATTATCGCAAATTTTAAAATATTACCTAAATTGATAAAAAATTACAGCAAATTATCAAATAATAACCATATATTACAAAATAATATTTACACAATCCAAAACTGAGAGATGCCCTATCTCAACCACCCCCGCCCGCCACCAACGCTGGTGCTCTCATCGATCCCCTGACGCCGCCCTGCTCCTGCAATTAACATGTATTTGTTAAAAAAATGATTTATATCTATAACTGAGTCTAAGCGTTAAAAAATCATAAGTTAGCGTGTTTCGGTTTTGAAATAGGTTTGGATTCGATCGGATCGGCATCCGATAATTCGAAGTTGGAATTATTCCGTATTTCGGACTTGTAAGCGAGTTCTAATTGGATATTTGACCAATTTACGCTCCGATTCACCGATTTAGAGTCTAAGTGTTGGAAAATCATAAGTTAGCGTGTTTCGGATATGAAATAGGTTTGGATTCGATCCGATCGTCATCGGATCGGCATCCGATAATTCAAACTTGGAATTATTCCGTATTTCGGACTTACGAGCGAGTTCTAATTGGATATTTGACCAATTTACGTTCCGATTCATCGATTTAGAGTCTAAGTGCTGGAAAATCATAAGTTAGCGTGTTTCGGATTTGAAATAGGTTTGGATTCGATCCGATCGTCTTCGGATCGGCATCCGATAATTCGAAGTTGGAATTATTCCGTATTTCGGACTTGCGAGCGAGTTCTAATTGGATATACATTTGACCAATTTACGCTCCGATTCACCGATTTAGAGTCTAAGTGTTGGAAAATCATAAGTTAGCGTGTTTCGGATATGAAATAGGTTTGGATTCGATCCGATCGTCA
The DNA here is from genome assembly GCA_947650365.1 of Chamaelirium japonicum. Lineage (NCBI taxonomy): Eukaryota > Viridiplantae > Streptophyta > Magnoliopsida > Liliales > Melanthiaceae > Chamaelirium > Chamaelirium japonicum. The sequence goes on along the minus strand of OX393553.1, from coordinate 39,442,968 downwards.
TCGGATCAGCAACCGATAATTCGAACTTGGAATTATTCCGTATTTCGGACTTGCGAAGCGGGTTCTAATTGGATATTTGACCAATTTACGCTCTGATTCACCGATTTAGAGTCTAAGTGTTGGAAAATCATAAGTTAGCGTGTTTCGGATATGAAATAGGTTTGGATTCGATCTGATCGTCATCGGATCGGCATCCGATAATTCGAACTTGGAATTATTCCGTATTTCGGACTTGCGAGCGGGTTCTAATTGGATATTTGACAAATTTACGCTCCGATTCACCGATTTAGAGTCTAAGTGTTGGAAAATCATAAGTTAGCGTGTTTCGGATATGAAATAGGTTTGGATTCGATCCGATCGTCATCTGATCGGCATCCGATAATTTGAACTTGGAATTATTCCGTATTTCGGACTTGCTAGCGGGTTCTAATTGGATATTTGAGCAATTTACGATCCGATTCACCGATTTAGAGTTTAAGTGCTGGAAAATCATAAGTTAGCGTGTTTCGGATTTGAAATAGGTTTGGATTCGATCGGATCGTCATCGGATCGGCATCCGATAATTAAAACTTGGAATTATTCCGTATTTCGGACTTGCGAGTGGGTTCTAATTGGATATTTGAGCAATTTACGATCCGATTCACTGATTTAGAGTCTAAGTGTTGGAAAATCATAAGTTAGCGTGTTTCGGATTTGAAATAGGTTTGGATTCGATCGGATCGTCATCGGATCGGCATCCGATAATTTGAAGTTGAAATTATTCTGTATTTCGGACTTGCGAGCGGGTTCTAATTGGATATTTGACCAATTTACGCTCCGATTCACCGATTTAGAGTCTAAGTGTTGGAAAATCATAAGCTAGTGTGTTTCGAATTTGAAATAGGTTTAGATTCGATCGGATCATCATCAGATCGGCATCCGATAATTCGAACTTGGAATTATTCCGTATTTCGGACTTGCGAGCGGGTTCTAATTGGATATTTGAGCAATTTACGATCCGATTCACCGATTTAGAGTCTAAGTGTTGGAAAATCATAAGTTAGCGTGTTTCGGATTTGAAATAGTTTTGGATTCGATCGGATCATCATCGGATCGGCATCCGATAATTCAAACTTGGAATTATTCTGTATTTCGGACTTGCGAGCGGGTACTAATTAGATATTTGACAAATTTACGCTCCGATTCACCGATTTAGAGTCTAAGTGTTGGAAAATCATAAGTTAGCGTGTTTCGGATTTGAAATAGGTTTGGATTCGATCGGATCGCCATCGGATCGGTATTCGATAATTCGAACTTGGAATTATTCCGTATTTCGGACTTGCGAGCGGGTTCTAATTGGATATTTGAGCAATTTACGATCCGATTCACCAATTTAGAGTCTAAGTGTTGGAAAATCATAAGTTAGCGTGTTTCGGATTTGAAATAGGTTTGGATTCGATCGGATCGTCATCGGATCGGCATCCGATAATTTGAACTTGGAATTATTCTGTATTTCGGACTTGCGAGCGAGTTCTAATTGGATATTTGACCAATTTACGCTCCGATTAACCGATTTAGAGTCTAAGTGTTGAAAAATCATAAGTTAGCGTGTTTCGGATATGAAATAGGTTTGGATTCGATCGGATCGTCATCGGATCGGCATCCGATAATTCGAACTTGGAATTATTCCTTATTTCGGACTTGCGAGCGGGTTCTAATTGGATATTTGACCAATTTACGATCCGATTCACCGATTTAGAGTCTAAGTGTTGGAAAATCATAAGTTAGCGTGTTTCGGATATGAAATAGGTTTGGATTCGATCGGATTGTCATCAGATCGGCATCCGATAATTCGAAGTTGGAATTATTCCGTATTTCGGACTTGCGAGCGAGTTCTAATTGGATATTTGACCAATTTACGCTCCGATTCACCGATTTAGAGGCTAAGTGTTGGAAAATCATAAGTTAGCGTGTTTCGGATATGAAATAGGTTTGGATTCGATCCGATCGTCATCGGATCGGCATCCGATAATTCGAACTTAGAATTATTCCGTATTTCGGATTTGCGAGCGAGTTCTAATTGGATATTTGACCAATTTACGTTCCGATTCACCGATTTAGAGTCTAAGTGCTGGAAAATCATAAGTTAGCGTGTTTCGGATTTGAAATAGGTTTGGATTCGATCGGATCATCATCGGATCGGCATCCGATAATTCGAAGTTGGAATTATTCCGTATTTCGGATTTGCGATCGAGTTCTAATTGGATATTTGACCAATTTACGATCCGATTCACCGATTTAGAGTCTAAGTGTTGGAAAATCATAAGTTAGCGTGTTTCGGATATGAAATAGGTTTCGATTCGATCCGATCGTCATCGGATCGGCATCCAATAATTCGAAGTTGGAATTATTCCGTATTTCGGACTTGCGAGCGAGTTCTAATTGGATATTTGACCAATTTACTCTCCGATTCACCGATTCAGAGTCTAAGTGTTGGAAAATCATAAGTTAGCGTGTTTCGGATTTGAAATAGGTTAGGATTTGATCGGATCGTCATCGGATCGGCATCCGATAATTAAATGTTGGAATTATTCCATATTTCGGAGTTGCGAGCGGGTTCTAATTGGATATTTGACCAATTTACGCTCCGATTCACCGATTTAGAGTCTAAGTGTTGGAAAATCATAAATTAGCGTGTTTCGGATATGAAATAGGTTTGGATTCGATCCGATCGTCATCGGATCGGCATCCGATAATTCGAAGTTGGAATTATTCTGTATTTCAGACTTGCGAGCGGGTTCTAATTGGATATTTGACCAATTTACGATCCGATTCACCGATTTAGAGTGTAAGTGTTGGAAAATCATACGTTAGCGTGTTTCGGATATGAAATAGGTTTGGATTCGATCGGATCGTCATCGGATCGGCATCCGATAATTCAAAGTTGGAATTATTCCGTATTTCGGACTTGCGAGTGGGTTCTAATTGGATTTTTGACCAATTTACGCTCCGATTCACCGATTTAGAGTCTAAGTGTTGGAAAATCATAAGTTAGCGTGTTTCGGATATGAAATAGGTTTGGATTCGATCGGATCGTCATCGGATCGGCATCCGATAATTCAAACTTGGAATTATTCCGTATTTCGGACTTACGAGCGGGTTCTAATTGGATATTTGACCAATTTACGATCCGATTCACCGATTTAGAGCCTAAGTATTGGAAAATCATAAGTGTGATAATATGATCTAAACTCAAATTAGTAAGATTCATATTTTTTACTAATATTATAAAGATTAGTAAGTACCTGATCATGAGGATGAGCCACCGCTAGACCTGCTTATGAAGTCATAAAATTTACGCTCCAGTTCCCTGCGAGCTTCTCTTTCCTCATCGAGGGCTTTCTTCTCCGCCTCAACCCTCTGCTCGAGGGCCTGCCTCTGCTCTCGCTGCGCCTCAACCCTCTGCTCGAGGGCCTGCCTCTGCTCTCACTCTGTGTCTAGCGCAGACTGCAGCTGAGTGATAGCACCGGTCTGGGTGTCCTGTGCCCTCGAGCGCATACCCTCTCGTCCAAAGTAGGAGGAGGGCGTGACTCCAAGGCCCGTACAGAGGACACGGCCGTGCGTGGCAGGTCTCAGCACAGTATCCATCGCTGAGTCGATAGATACTGAGCTGGAGGAGGAGCCGGCCTCGCCCGACGGGGTCACCAGAAGTCGCATCCTCTCCTATATAAAAACAACGAATGATATTCAATGATATTCAAAGAAGTCGTATAAGAATATATTAACAGTAATTTAATTACTTACCACTTGCGAGGCAACCCTGTCGTCTAGAAATGCCCCATCGGTATGCCGCCTCCTAGAGGCCTCAAAAAGGTCAATCCTATTAGGCTCGTGGCCCAAGGACTGTGTCTGTTGGACATATAAAATAAATAGATGAGTTAATATAACATGTATAGAGCTTTAAATAATAACAATGTTTGTATTATTTACCAGCTGCTGGGCAAGCTGGGGCATGGAGGTCCTCCCCTTCACTGGAGCAGGTGTCGTCGAGGCACTTCTATTCTGCTTGCCTCTACGTGAACTCACCTGTGTCAATCGATTAAATTTTGAAACATCAATACAAATTTTTAGTATAATATTAAAACAAGTACGAATCAACAAAATTATGATTATACCTGAAAGTGAGGAGTGACCCAGTGAGCGACCAAAAACTGTAGAACGTGTAACGGTGGCGCGTCTCTCGTCCCGGCCGTAGCCTGTACCTCCTCAGCCGGTTGGCCGACCAAGTAACCATAGAGCTGGTAGAGCTCGTGACGGTAATCCCTGTACCGCTCACCTATCATCTTCCACAAGTCCTCCCGATGGGTGTCGGTTTCCATGTTCTCCCATTTAAATTTCTCCTGTAAAATCAATTTAGAAACAAGTCGTTTTATCAAATCAAATTATAATTAAAGAAGTACGATATTATTCTAAAATGCTTTAATGAAACTAACATATCAAAAATTGCTGATACATCCTCTTCTTATAGGATGCATTAATGTTCTTCCACCCCCTAAACCCCACAATCGGGGCATTCCTCTCCTCCTGTACTATAATACCGACCCATGTGACGGCGTCAGAAGCGTGCTCGTCCACAAAGGTCCTGCCGCTCCACTGTAGGGAAAGCGGCTCGCGTAAGGTTGACAAGCGCCGGGCCGTCGTCACGCCCCGGTCGCCTACGTGCCTGGTGATCCTCGACCCTGCAAATAAAATATACATCAGTACTGAAGAAGTATTTACAACATGTATAAAACTTTAGATCTAAACATTACCTGTGGGCATAGATGCTGCAGCCGAGTGCTGAGCACTGCTCGAAGCTCCGGAGGCTGCGACCACATTAGGAGCTGGTATAGAGAGAGAAACAGCACTACCAGATCTGGACGGCTCGGCCTCGGACCCTGGGATGACAGCCGGAGCGCTCCGAGCTACCCCACCCCTGCCTCTACGAACATATACCGTGATGCCATCTGAAACAGTTTAATTTATATATGAAGCAATAAGATTTACATATGAAACAATATGAAACAGTTTGATTTACATATGAAACAGTATGATTTATGAAACAATATGAAACAATTTGATTTACATATGAAACGGTATGATTTACATATGAAACAGTTTGATTTACATATGAAAAAGTATAAATTAATATGATATATATATGAAACAATATGATTTATATATGAAACAATTTGATTTAAATATGAAACAATTTGATTTACATACGGTCTAGTCATTTTCTGTCTCATCTCTGTCACTCTCATCGCATCCCTCTTCTATCATTTGATCTGCATTCGCTGTCCAGTTTATATTGTCGACATCTTCATTTTCGTCGTGCACTGCGTCGACAATGATTATCTCATCATTCTGGTATGCATCCAAATCATCATCGACGACCCCCGCATCCTTGTCTCCTATGTCATAAAAATCTCTGGGTGGTGACCTGACTATAATTTGCCAACCTGGAGAGGTATTATCCGGTGCATAAAATATCTATTGCGCTTGAGAGACAAGAATGAATGGATCTTCATATTGGGTATTCAATCTCTTGCCAGTGTTGATGCTGATAAAACCGTATTTGTCGACATTATAACCAGTCCCGTGATTATTAACATCATACCAATCGCATTTGAATAATACGATCCGATTTTGGCCAAGGAATTTAATCTCGAGAATCTCGTTCAGGACGCCGTAGAAGTCGATATTTTCTAATTCTTCTTGCTCACCGTTGACGATAACCCCACTATTTTGGGTTCTTCGTGATTTTTCACTATCTTTCGTCCGAAATCTATAACCGTTCACGATATAACCATCGTACGATATTGTGTCTTGCAAAGGACTACAAGATAAGCGCCAGAGATCCTTATTCATCAGCGGATCGTGGTTGTCGTGCAGCTCTTGTGCCTATAATAACCACATGACATTCACGATATGAACACATAATTATTGTTCGGTAATGGATGTCAATAAAATTCAGTAATGGTGTGAATACTTACGTGTTTCTCGAACCACGATGGGAATTCACGATCATGAATTTGGGGAGCATTTCGATTACCCCGATTATTAATGATGGCTTTATGCTTCCTGTTTTACAGGTTATGAATTAGATTATAATTAGCATATATACTTAATGAATGGACTGAAAGAATAAGTAAATGATTGTAAAATGCTTACTCAATGAATGACCACACTTCATTACAATGGCGCAACACATACATATGTGCCTGTTAAATCTCATCTATAGACAATCGACCAGTTTTGCCTCCTCCTACAGGTCTACCCATTTCGGCAAATATAGACAGACCCCCATCGAAGTCTATTGGACCACCGTCATAGTTCCGCTCAAGTTGATTGAATCGCGTGTCTATACCATGTAAGTATCTTGAGCAGAATGTTAGACATTCTTCTGCTAGGTATCCTTCAGTAATTGATCCCTCTGGACGACTTTTATTACGAACATATGATTTCAATGTTCGCAAGTACCTAATTTGAGAAAAAAAATATTTGGATAAATATATCAACAACGATCAAATACATTGTGCGAATGAGACGAGACGATTATCTCTCGATAAAATACATCCAGCGATAATGAACTGGGCCGCCGAGTTTGGCCTCATTTGCCAAGTGAACGGTCAAATGCACCATGACATCAAAAAAGGAAGGTGGAAATATCATCTCTAGCTTGCACAATGTGATCGCAATATCCCTCTCCATCTGATCAAGTTGGTCCACTCTAAGTACCTTCGAGCACAACTGTCTGAAAAAAGTGCTGAGCTCAATTAACGGACCGGACACCTGTTTGGTTAAATTCCCACGTATAGCAAGAGATAACAATCGCTGCATAAGAACATGACAATCGTGGCTCTTTAATCTAGACAACTTACGGTCGTTCTCTTGCACGCATCGTGCGATATTCGAAGAATAACCGTCTGGCGTTTTCACAGACCGTAGGAATGCACATAAGGCTGCCTTTTACTGTGAGCTCATGGTGTAGCATGCAACTGGCAACACATATTTATCCCCAATCTCTTGGGGATGAAGTGATTTTCGGATGCCCAACTCCTTAAGATCGAGACGAGATTTAAGATTATCCTTCGTCTTACCGTCGAGATTCAGCAGTGTTCCTATAATGTTGTCACATATATTTTTCTCGATATGCATGACATCCAAGTTATGCCGCAAGAGTAGGCTGCTCCAGTACGGTAGTTTAAAGAAAATACTCTTCTTCTTCCAGTTATGCTCATGCGTAGAATCTTCATGCGTTCTCTTCTTTTTACCTTTCCCAAGTGCCACGGCATCAAGCTGATCCAATTCGCACAAGACTTCTACCCCCGAAAGCTGCTCCGGGGCCTTTGCAAGTTCCTTCTTGTCGTTGAAAGCTCTTTTGTTCTGCCTCCACTTATGGCCGTCAACAAGGAATCTTCGATGGCCCATATAACAGAACTTGCCTCTGTTCTTCAACCGTAATGAATCTGTCTCCTTATTGCATGTAGGGCACGCCAATTTTCCTTTAGTACTCCACCCGGATAAGTTGGCATATGCAGGAAAATCGTTGATGGTCCATAAAAGTGCCGCATGCATCCGAAAATTCTGGCGCAACGAGGCATCATACGTATTGGCCCCAACTTCCCATAACTCGTTCAACTCCTCAATCAATGGCTGCAAGTAAATGTCAATATCATTACCAGGCGACCTGGGTTCGGGAATGAGCAAGGAGAGCATTGTGTATGGCTTTTTTAAGCACATCCAGGGAGGCAAATTGTATGGAACTAGGACAACTGGCCAAATGCTGTACGACACACTCATATTCCCAAAGGGATTGAAGCCATCGCTAGCAAGCCCTAACCCGACGTTGCGAACTTCACATGCAAATTCAGGATAGGTATGATCAAAATCTTTCCACGTCAAAGAGTCGGCCGGATGTCTCATAACCCCGTCATCTGTACGTTCTCGTGCATGCCACCTCATGTGCTCAGTAGTCTTCGATGACATAAACAACCTCTGAAGCCTGTCCCTAAGTGGGAAGTATAGGAGAACCTTTGCAGATACATTTTTCTTTCTTCGATTGGTACTAGACTCGGCATCCATCTCTTTATATCTCATTGCTCCGCATATATGGCATGACCGCACATGTTCGTACTCTTTCCGGTACAATATACAATCGTTCACGCATGCATCAATTTTCTCATAACCCAGACCGAGATCTTTAATTGTCTTCTTCGCCTCGTAGAATGATTTCGGTACTGTCTCACCTATAGGAAAAGCCTCTTTCAGCAACTCTACCAACATATTAAATGACTTATTACTCCAACCATTGAGGCACTTCAAATGAAGAAGCTTTACAGTGAAAGAGAGTTTTGAAAACTTCTCACACCCCGGGTATAGAGGTTGCTCGGCATCCTTAAGCAATCTGTAGAACTTGTCCGCTTCAATATTGGGCTGATCACCTGATGGAGTTTCCGTGCCTATTCCACCTTGCAAATCATGTATCATACCCTGCATATCATCGTCATCGTCTGTATTAATATTATCATCAGCGATCACTGTGTTTGCAGTTTCACCGTGAGCTGCCATGGGGACTGCATCTAGCTCCTCACCGTGCGAGAACCAACGGGTATAGCTAATGTCAATGCCATGCATTACCAGATCAACCTCACATTCCTCTCGAACCTTCCTAGTCACCCTTCCGCAGTCTATACAGGGACACACAATTTTTCCATCAAGCGGTGCAAGACGCTCAAATGCAAAATCCAAAAATTTCCTGACTCCTTCTCTGTACTCTTGACTCATGCGATTCGAATTACGCATCCAACTCTTATCGATCGAAGACATCTTCGTCTATCTGGCTATACAACACCTGACATATAATTTCAAACAATATTATAAGACTCCGCACAATTTCGGTTTCGGTTCCCGGGTATGAAACACCGAACCGAACCTTCTACAGGCCATCCACATCGCTAATGGATGGGAAAAATCTTTATATTTCGACTGGGAAGAGTATTTTGGGGATAAAAATTAAGCCTAATGGTTAAAACTTTAAGGAGGAAGGTCAACATGCCAACGGATCATAGTTATAGTTGAAAGGGTCAAGTCATGGGCGGATCTAATAGTTGGCTCGGCCGGGCTAAAGCCCGGCCGAGTTTTGAGAAAAATTATCCCATATATATTATTAAGAACATGTCTCAGTCCGCCTCAACCAAGACCTCAGCCTACGTGAATCACTATCACCTCTGAGTCCTCACGAAACGTGAATCGCTATCGCCTCTGAGTCCTCACGAAACGTGAATCGCTATCGCCTCTGAGTCCTCACGAAACATGAATCGCTGTCAAAAACACTTAACCCCCCTATAGTTTACTTTGTTCCACAACGCTCCCTAAGTTTGAAATGTTAGCACAATACTCCTTTTGTCAAATACTTAATTTCTCACTTTGTAATTGTAATTTGACTTCAATGGGGCAAATTGTAATTAGACTTCAATGGGGCAAAATGTAATTAGACTTCAATGGGGTAAAATGTAATTAGACTACAATTAACTGACATCCAAAACAAATGATTTCAAAATATTCCTTTATTCGACTGTTATTTTATTAATCTAAAGAGAAAATAACTTATTTATAAATAGTTTTAATTACTTAAATTGTCATCTTTATTGAACATGAATTTAATCCAAAACAAACACAAACATATCCCGAATCTAACTTTGAGCTAAAAAATTTTTGAGATAAAATAAATGATTTTTGAGCTAAATGATTTTTGAGCTAAATTTTTGAGCTAAAATAAATGATTTTTGAGCTAAAATTTTTGAGCTAAAATAAATGAGCTAAATGATTTTTATTGAACATAAATTTAAGCTAAATGATTTTTGAGCTAAAATTTTTGAGCTAAACGGGACCCACCGGCCCTGCCTGGTGGGCCCACGAAGACTACCGCGGGACCCACCAGCCCTGCCTGTAGAATCCCCAGGAGACATCCATGGGACCCACCAGCCCTGCCTGGAGTTTCTTCCAGAAGCAACCAGAAACCGCCATCTACTCTAGAATTTTTCTATAAATAGCAGACCCCTCAAATGTAGAAGGGGGAATTTTTCAGTTCTGAGATCTGATTTTCAGAAACCAGAGCTCTGGAATTTTCTACCTTCCTACCCTTCACCTCTCCTCGATCTTCTTCTTCTTGTCTTTGAAGAGATCGGAGAGGCTTCAGTGATACTCGGTCTGTCAAGATCATTTCGAGAAAAGAGTTAGTGAATTCGGGTTGCTCCCTATAGCACGGAGACGTAGGCTTCGGCTGAACTCCGAGATCACATCTCGTGTCAATTCTCTGATTGCATCTCTCTCTGTTTGGTATTGAGAGCAGCTACTCCAATCAACAGATCAAACAACGATCTTCGACTCGAACCTCAATTGACTGGTGCGGCGAAGTCTTCGGGTCGGCACGAAGATTTTCCCCCACAGTTTGGCGTCGTCTGTGGGATCGAGCGAAAAGCCAAGTCCGCTCTACAACAAGTATCAGATCGGTTGAGCAGACGACCGATCTAGATAACCAAACTTCTCGGCTCCCTCGGTTGAGCGGACAACCGATTGGACACGAGCGATCTGGTTGTTTCCTCCGCTTTCACTGAATGGCGAAGACTCTATTAGGATGATCCAGAGGGAAGTTACTCACAACGACATCAGTTTCGACCCGAGACTCGCTCAATGAGTCGGAGGCTTAACTTCAATCCAACAACCCGCTCTTTCTAGACAATCTATCGTTGATATCTCCCATTCGATATCCTAAGCCTTTTAATTCTGACTCTCCTCCAATCCCTATATTGGGGGTGATGTTCGAAACGAAATGGATCACCTAAAGGCTATAACGAGGTGATAGGCAAAGGTATGTGTTACATATCCGCAAAGTCCGAGGCGCACACGCTGCCTCGGCATTCGGCGAAGCCCAATGAGACAACCTTGGCACTCGAATGCAAAGTCCGAGGTGCACTCACTGCCTCGATATTCGGCGAAGCCCAAGGAGACAGCCTTGGCACTCGAATACAAAGTCCGAGGCGCACTCGCTGGCTCGGCATTCGGCGAAGCCCAAGGAGACAGCCTTGGCACTCGAATGCAAAGTCTGAGGCGCACTTGCTGCCTCGGCATTCGGCGAAGCCCAAGGAGACAGCCTTAGCACTCGAATGCAAAGTCCGAGGCGCACTCGCTGCCTCGGCATTCGGCGAAGCCCAAGGAGACAGCCTTGGCACTCGAATGCAAAGTCCGAGGCGCACTCGCTGCCTCGGCATTCGGCGAAGCCCAAGAAGATAGCCTTGGCACTCAAATGCAAAGTCCAAGGCGCACTCGCTGCCTCGGATTCGGCGAAGCCCAAGGAGACAACCTTGGCACTCGAATGCAAAGTCCGAGGCGCACTCGCTGCCTCGGTATTCGGCAAAGCCCAAGGAGACAGCCTTGGCACTCGAATGCAAAGTCTGAGGCGTACTCGCTGCCTTGGCATTCGACGAAGCCCAAGGAGACAGCCTTGGTACTCGAATGCAAAGTCCGAGGTGCACTCGCTACCTCGGTATTCGGTGAAGCCCAAGGAGACAGCCTTGGCACTCGAATACAAAGTCCGAGGCGCACTCGCTGCCTCGGTATTCGGTGAAGCCCAAGGAGATAGCCTTGGTACTCGAATGCAAAGTCCGAGGCACACTCGCTGCCTCGGCATTCGGCGAAGCCCAAGGAGACAGCCTTGGCACTCGAACGCAAAGTCCGAGGCACACTCGCTGTCTTGGCACTCGAAGACATAGTTCAGGGTGGTCGCCGCCTCGTCCAATTTCATTTCAAATTCTATCCAACCAATGCTCCAAGGTCGATCAAACTGCAATAGTACAAAGCTACGTGCCGGAGATATAGGTTCGACTGAAACGGCGTTCGCCTAAGTCGACCGATACAAAGGCACTACGCTGAGTACTCCGAATCATTGGTGTTGCACACGCTCCCGTTGTCAAGTAAGGACACATGCGTCCGTGCCTCACCACAGTTAGATCGGTTCGCATTGCGACACGACCAACTAATCTACAACAGTACAAAGCTACATGCCTGAGACGTAGGTTCGACTGAAACAGCATTCTCCTAAGTCGATCGATACAAAGGCACTACGCTGAGTACTCCGAATCATTGGTGTTGCACACGCTCCCGTTGTCAAGTAAGGACACATGTGTCCATGCCTCACCACAGTTAGATCAGTTCGCGTTGCGACACGACCGACTAACCTGCAACAGTACAAAGCTACGTGCCTGAGACGTAGGTTCGACTGAAACAGCGTTCGCCTAAGTCGACCGATACAAAGGCACTACGCTGAGTACTCCGAATCATTGGTGTTGCACACGCTCCCGTTGTCAAGTAAGGCCACATGCGTCCGTGCCTCACCACAGTTAGATCAGTTCGCGTTGCGACACGATCGACTAACTTGCAACAGTACAAAGCTACATACCTGAGACGTAGGTTCGACCGAAACGGTGTTCGCCTAAGTCGACCGATACAAAGGCACTATGCTGAGTACTCCGAATCATTGGTGTTGCACACGCTCCCGTTGTCACGTAAGGACATATGCACCCATGCCTCACCACAGTTAGATCGGATCGCGGTGTGACACGACCGACTAGCCTGCAACAGTACAAAGCTGTGTGCCTGAGACATAGGTTCGACTGAAATGGCGCTTCGCCTAAGTCCAGCCGATACAAAGGCACTACACTAAATACTTCGAATTCTAACCTTCATCATTCAAACAAGCCCAAGGAGACAACTTGACATTCGAAGACAATCCGAGGCAGGCTTCACCACCTCGGCAACCTCCAAATCCCAGGACATCGTCTCGGAATCAAGGAGACAACTTTGACATTCGTGGGCAAAGTCTGAGGCATGAACCGCAGCATTCGAACAAAGTCCATACTTAGTCCTAGTATTTGGCAGCAAAGTCCGAGACCTGAGTCTTGGCATTCAATCGAAGTCTTCGCTCATGGCTTCAACACTATTCAGTAGCAAGACATTCAAATTCTATTCAGAACACCCAGACATTCAATTGCTTTTCTAAGTTAGAAAGCATCAACTACTGCGAGAGGGCTTACGATCGCAACATGACGTTCAGTGCTGCAAACGGTCGGTCGGTGGTCGATCTTCCGACTACCGTCAAACTTTAGACAGTAACTGGTTGTCTCAACTGATTGGCCAAGACTCAATACAATTTGCAAAGGGTCAGCCAGCGACATATCAAAAAGTGTCTCGACACTTGTCGAGTGCAGCATCAACAACCATGACTCACACTTTCCTACAAGACGCCTTGGCCCAAATGCTCGACATATGAAAGAATCAATACATTCAGTCACCGAAGGACTAGATTGCAATCAAGGAGAAGGATACTATTTAAATTGAAAAAATATGTGAGTTGCATTGCTTCTTTCAAATCTACGGATTGGAGGGCATTGAGTCAACCAAAGCACAGAGTGGCATCCATCCACATGGACCACATGTCATCCACTCTCAAGTGAAGCCAAGTGAAGCCCAAGACAAACAGCAATCAGAGAGAGAGAGTTACCAACTAACCAAATGGGAAGGTACTACCGAATGACCCACTTGCCCACTTTCAACCCCATTGGGCAGTCAGCGAGGTCTTCACTCAGCGAAGTCTTCACCGAACACCATTATCAACGGCTGTGATTTGCACTCAATGGCGTGGCATCCGATCACAAGGGTAACTCGGGCGACTTTTCCTGCAGGCTCTTCGTCATCTCTCCCGATCGCAGCACATCATTGCCCCCGATCGACCGGCGAAGCTCCTTCAACCTTATCGGCGACTGATCGATAGAGGACCCCCTGCGATCTACTTCGATGGCAACCTCTATGCCACCCTCTGCTCCGATCGGCAGCACGCAACAGATCGAGCCCGGCTGCAACATCTCCCACTTCACCGATAACGGCAACTCCGCCTCGGATCGACGGCCGGCGACCGATCGGGCAAAACCAACCGGTCGAGGTTTCAGCGATCGGTCGCCAGGGGGTTTTTTTTTACAGATTTAGGTCTAAATCACCCGATCGATGCTTTCGATCGGTCAAAATTTGCTGATCGGCAATATCTCCTTCGACCCCGACTCCAATCCACACCCTCGACCTCAACACCAGACGATGGTGGCCTCCCGCAGCAGCAGCTCCTCCCTTCTCAAACTCCGATCCCCGAGCCTCGATCGGACACTGAGAGGGATCCCCGAACCTCGATCCGTTTCTTCCCCTTCGTCCTCCACCTGATCGGCCAGAAAACCCACTGATCTGGTACCAAACGCGGAAATCCAACCGATCAACCAAATCCCGACCGGATGTTTTTGTCCGATCGGTGACCTCCACCCGATCGGCGAACTTCTCCCGATCGGTGATCTGCACCCGAACGGCTACCTCCTCCCGATCGGAGATCTTCGTCCGATCGGCGACCTCCTCCCAAATCGGCGATTTGCACCTGATCACTTTGACCGATCATCTCGCCCGATCACTTCGACCGATCACTTTGGCCGATCGGTCGAAATTCTACTGGATCGGTCAAAAAACTATGTTTTTTGACCGATCACTTCGACCTCGACCGGTCGAATTTGACCGATCACCGTGACCGATCAGTTTGACCGATCACCTTGACCGATCACTTTGACCGATCACTTCGACCGATCACCTTGACCGATCACTTTGATCGATCGGTCGAGTTTCTACTGGATCGGTCAAAAAACTATATTTTTTGACCGATCACTTCGACCTCGACCGGTCGAAATTGACCGATCACCGTGACCGATCACTTTGACTGATCACCTTGACCGATCACTTTGACCGATCACTTTGACCGATCAATCAAATTTCTACTGGATCGGTCAAAAAACTATGTTTTTTGACCGATCACTTCGACCTCGACCGGTTGATTTTGACCGATCACCATGACCGATCACCTTGACCGATCACTTTGACCGATCAGTCCATCGGCACCGACACTCAACAAATTTCTCCTTTGCACTTGTGACAGGGGATCGTTAGCTTTGCACCAAGAATCCAAGTCAGCCAAGGTGGCCTCTTAGCTAACTTGGAGGGGGTAACTGTGGGTGCAAATTTTGGCAAGAAGTCTGCAAACAACGGGACCCACCGGCCCTGCCTGGTTGGCCCCCTAAGACAACAGCGGGACCCACCGGCCCTGCCTGGCGGCCCCCCGAAGACTACAACGGGACCCACCGGCCCTACCTGGTAGGCCCTCGAAGACAACAAGAGGACCCACCGGCCCTGCCTGGTGAGCCCCCGAAGACAACAGCGAGACCCACCGGCCCTGCCTGGTGGGCTCCCGAAGACTACAACGGGACCCACCGGCCTTGCCTGGTGGGCCCTCGAAGATAACAACGGGACCCACCGGCCCTGCCTGGTGGGCCCACGAAGACTACCACGGGACCCACCAGCCCTGCCTGTAGAATCCCCAGGAGACATCCATGGGACCCACCAGCCCTGCCTGGAGTTTCTTCCAGAAGCAACCAGAAACCACCATCTACTCCAGAATTTTTCTATAAATAGCAGACCCCTCAAATGTAGAAAGGGGAATTTTTCAGTTTTGAGATCTGATTTTCAGAAACCAGAGCTCTGGAATTTTCTACCTTCCTACCCTTCACCTCTCCTCGATCTTCTTCTTATTGTCTTTGAAGAGATCGGAGAGGCTTCAGTGATACTCGGTCTGTCGAGATCATTTCGAGAAAAGAGTTAGTGAATTCGGGTTGCTCCCTATAGCACGGAGTCGTAGGCTTCGGCTGAACTCCAAGATCACATCTCGTGTCAATTCTCTGATTGCATCTCTTTCTGTTTGTGTATTGAGAGCAGCTACTCCAATCAACAGATCAAACAACGATCTTCGACTCGAACCTCAATTGACTGGTGCGGCGAAGTTTTCGGGTCGGCACAAAGATTTTCCCCCACAGTATCCTCGAAAAATATCATAGTCCCTACCTTGAATACTCAGCTTTCGTCTTTCTTGCAAGGATCACATTACATAGATTCCAAGGATCCTAATACTTCACTAGTTTGCCCATAATCCTAAGATCTGGAGCCTAACCTAAGGTCAACGTGGAAAGGACTCCCACTACGATGACGCCTCATTCACAATTTGATGCCTGATGTCATAGTAGACCTCATCTCATTATAGGTTTCGATGTTGGCCAAATAGGGACATCCGACAACCTCCACCGGACCTCAACCTAATGGTGGCATAACCAAATCGTGATGAGTTCATACTACCATTAAACGTCATCTAGAAACGTGTATCACACAGTGAAATCCTAACCTAACTTGGCCGCTAGGACCACATGGGCAAAGGGCATCCCACTAGGGTTATCATACTTCTTATAGAGACATTAGTTAATTATCTCTAAACAAATCTAACACTGTATCTATCTCGGTGCACAGTACTTGGTTACCTGAACTACCACGAGGGCGGTTATCACCTTTCCTTTTAACTAGCCACCGGATTCGCACGTGTTAGAACCATATAGAGACACCGATGAATCCATAATCTTAGTACTAACCCTAACCCTGATATAGAGACAAACTCACAAGCAAGATAGATAATCATATTATCATCAAGGTTCTTCTAAACACTAAGTAAAGAGAAACAACAGAAAAAACATCCAAACTAAATCAAGTCCAGGGTCTGACCCCTGAACCTGAATAACACAGCTAAGATATCCTGCTCTTTCGTTCTGCACGATCTCTGATGATGATCCCCATCATCGCCAACGTGCACGCTATCGCCGGGTCGTTGCACGCCATGGTACCGCTTGCCTGAACCGTGGATGTAGCATCATCTCCTTCTTCCTGTGACCAAAAAACTAACACGCTCCGAGCAAGTGCTCGTTCGTGTATAATTTCACTGGAAAGAAAAGAAAACAATCCTAGAAACATGGCCAGGGAACCGACGATGGTCAACCCCCACCCTCGCCCATCTAGAGCCTTAAAATCCACAAGCACAATAATAATCAATGAAAAATTTAAATCCAGGGTCCGACCCCCGGATGCATGCAATTATAGATTACTATTCAGCACGGCACCTGCAAAAAGACGATACATAGCACAATCCATATACATGATCTATGCCGAACCCCGACGAAAACATATGCCATCATATATTCACATGATATTTTTCACAAATTCATGCATGAAACATACACCAAAGTGTGCTCTGATACCAATTGTTGGAATTGGATCCGCTTATCAGAGTCGCAGCGGAAGCAAAAGATAGATCCGAAGATCATACGGTGTATGTTTTATTACAATTAATTCTACAAAATAATCTATATGCAAATCTATGATCTTAGCATATGTGCGGACACCCTAGAGGCATACTACGATCTACGGAAGACATGCATACATCTAGTTAGGTGTTTAGAATCATCATACCTTTTAAATCTATGATCCGAAGATGACAGAACGATGATGAACCGCACGTGAATCGCAAGGGAAACTGTCGGATAGCACCTTGTCCTTTGCGAATTGAAGAATCCTCGAAATCCCATCTTTAAGTGCAAGGATTACGAGCCGACGGAGGAATCCGGTACGAAGACGATGGCTAGCCACGAGATCTTCTCCTTCTCTTTCTCTCTTCTTCCTTCTCCTTCCTTTCTCTTTCTCCTCCCTTCTTCTTCCTCTCTTTTCCTTGGCCGAAACCACAAAGGAGGAGGCAAAAGGGGGGTTCGGATTTTTGGAGGAGAAGGAGCACTAAGGCCGGCCCTCCCTATCCCTATTTCTCTTATAGGGCCGGTCTTCCATTGCTTCTAGGAAGCTAGGGCCGGCCCTAGATAGATTAGGATAGAGAGGGGCGGTTTTTAGGGATTCCAAGTGCCTATCGTGAAGCCTGGACGAAAACACCCTTCACGAAAAGTGGAAAACTGAAAGAGAGACTGAGTGAGGTGCGCTACTCGGAATTGAGTTCTGTCAGCGCCTGTAAGCTTCTGAAATTATTCTGCTCATTCTAAGATCCATATTCAATGTGTTCTGAGCCATATTTTAGTATTTACCAAAATACCCCTATGGCCCATAACACATGTGAATTAGGTTCTTTGGCTCCGGGCTTGCGCTCCATCGCGCAACTTCGCATCCAACGTATCCAACCAGGTCGGGGAACAATTCCTATACGCAACAATAGGGTGGAACCTTCAGGGTTCAGGATCTCTAGCTCTAACCGGATCCCTAATTAACTGTTCCGGTGACACACCGAAAGTTTTGTTAATCAGCCCTAATCCAATTAACCCACGTAGCCACCCAGAGTGCGACGCGAGTTGAACTCTAGTGATCCTAAACTTTTGTTACTCCCTCGTAACCCTGTTCTCTACTATACTCCGATAATCCTTAGTCCCTCCTATTACTGGTGCTATGATTCGACTCGGGCGGTGGGGAGCACCGTCAAATCCCGATCGATCATCTGACTAGGGTTTGATGACTTGTCATCTATAACACCACACACCTTCCGGTGCTATGCCTAGCATCCGCAACGTCGTCAGTCATACTGACAACCACCAGGCCTGGGTTAATTGTGTGGATAGATTGACTCATCAAAACGCACCCATCCAATACTAGACGTCGGATAACCTGTAAGGATTACATGTCACTCAAGCGCCAGCCGGGCAACCCAACGTACCATGGTATTGGACTATAGAAGGTTCGTACACGTTGGCACATCAAAGCACCACACAACTGGTTGGCCCAGTGTACATGGTCCCTTAGGGTTAAGGATAGATTATCTATAGTAGTAAGACGGTTTCTGCACCAGTGTCTGAATCATTGAACTGTGCACCATCTTGGTTCCTGTTCAACACGATCATCGTGCTTGGTCAGGTGAATGGGAATCCCACGTGCCCGTGTGGAGACTTCACCACATCCTTTACCTGCCAACAGCTTGTTCTTGGTGAAGCGACCGGCATCACCTAAGCTGTGAACTAGTTCTAGGTCTACACATAACTGGTCCACTGGGTCTCCCAAGCATGGATCCTCCATGCTCCTTAGTGGCCTATTGTGTTCCCTAGGGTCCTTTTATTATATGAGTATTATCATATACCAGAGTAATATTCTAATTAAAGCAATAACCAAAGTCATCTTTATTAATGTTAATACAGAAAATCCACGCTAAGGACACACGAGCTACAACAGCAGATGTTGCCAAAGTAGTTATGAAAGTTGCGAAAGTTGCTAAAGTATTTGCGGAAGTTACGAAAGTTGCCAAAGTGGTTACGAAAGTTGCTAAAGTAGTTGCAAAAGTTGCCAAAGTAGCTTCTATAACTAAATTTTTGTTATCAAAGGCATCTCTTCCACCCTTTAAATAGGGGAGGAGAATAAGAGAAGGGTATCGAAATTTATTCCATAGTTCATTCTTTGGTGGTAACAGAATGGAGAGGAAGATGAAGGCGAGATCACGACGATAATCATCTACGATTTCCATACTCCTTTTTATTTCATATCAGAGTATGGCCAACTAATTCAATCTAGGGTTCTAGGGGATTCTTTGCGATATGTGTTAACTCTAACAATTCTATTCATGATTAATGCATGGTTTGTGTTCATTATAAACCAGATTACTAGTTTCTCTTGTGTCTCCTAGATTGTGATGTTGTTAAAGGGATTAGTCCCATCAAATAGTCTGTGTGGATATATTTCTCTATATGATTAGCATGCATAGTGGTTACAGGAGTCTTATGTTAATCCTTCGGATGGGCTGTGCTCGAGATAGATATTACGTGCTCGTCACTAGGACTAGACAATTTATGTCGATATTGAAGACAGTCCATACTCAAAGAAAATAGGATAGCATAAAGGGTGATACTATGGTGGAAAATTCAATTCATCAAATCATGAATACCAAAAAATATCCAAAGTATTTAGTTTATAATAATATAAAATTAAAGTCTTCAACCCCATTATCATTTATTTTCTTAGATTAGGATAAGTGAAATGGAGTTTATCGTCAATGTTACCCTTGGATTAGGGACGTTATGGTAAGACATATAAGTTTATAAGGAACGTTACACTTGGATTAGGGACGTTGCGAGTAAACATAATACTTGGTTTTATATAATTCTATATTTAAATCATTTGGCACAATATATTGATAGAAAGAAATCCTTTAAATCACTAAAGGTGAACCTATGGTCCAAGACTTTTAACTATTCAATTTCACTAACTTTTAATCTATTTTAGTTTTTAGTTTAATTGTTGACTCCACTTCATATTCTTTAAGACTTTATTTCCAAAGAAATTAATACTATTGCCCTAGTGGGAACGATCTGGCATTAGCTCTTTACTACTCTCGAACCATAACTGATACCGGGATACTAAGTGCATAGATAGCACGTATTAGTACCCCTCTATAATATAGTCGACTTTGTCAACAAGAGTGGGCCCCATTTGGACTCATCTCGTAATCAACTATATGAATAATGATCCCATAATAGTGGGACCCCTCCTAGATATGGGAGCCTTTATATTTTGGACACATATATGTGTTTGTTAAAGTCACCCCATTGACACATAGATGCACCCCCTATAATATTGTCGACTTTGTTAACTTGAGTGGGACTACTTAGACTCTTTATATTTTGTTCGAACAGATGAAGATGTTAAAGTCACCTCTTCAACACATAGATTTATACCCCTATAATGAAGTCGACCTTATTAAGTGGAGTAGGTCCCACTTGGATTCATCTCGTAATCTATTATGTAAATAAGGATCCCACAACAGTGGGACCCCTCCTAGCAATGCGCTCTTTATATTTTTTTCCCACACAGATGTGGGTGTTAAAGTCACCCCTTTCACACATAGATTTACCCCCTGTAATGTAGTCAACCTTTGGAACTGGAGTTGTCCATACTTAGACTTCTCTTGTAATCTACTACATGAACATGGATCTAACAATAGTGGAACCTCTCCTACCTATGGGACTCATTATACATTGTCCATCAGATACGGGTATTATAATCACCCATTTTGACACAAAGAAGTACCCCCTATAATACAGTCGATCTTGTCAACTGGAATAAGTCCCATTTGGCCCTTGTAATCTACTATACTTTTAAGGATCCTAAAATAGTAAGACCTCTCCTACCTTGGGACTCTATATTTTGACCACACAGATATGGGTGTTAAAGTCATCCTTTTGACACATAGATGTACCCTCTATAATATTGTCGACTTTGTCAATTGGAATAAGCCCTACTTGGACTCTACTTGTAATCTACTATATGAATAAGGATCCCAAAAGAGTGGGATCCATTATATTTTGAACACATAGATGTGTGTGTTAAAGTCACCTCTTTAACACATAAATGCATCCCCCAACAATATTATCGACTTTGTTAACTGGAGTGGGACTCATTTAGACTATTTATATTTTTGCCGTAAAAATATGAGTGTTAAAGTCACCCTTTCGATATATAGATGACACATATATAATAAAGCAAACCTTGACAACTGGAGTGGGCCCCACTTGGACTCATTCTGTAATCTACTGCATGAATAAGGATCACACTATAGTAAGGCCTCTCTTAGTAATATGACTCTTTATAATTTTTTCACACAGATGCAAGTATTATAGTTACGCCTTTCATACATAGATATACCTCCTATAATATAGTTGACCTTGGGAACTAGAGTTGTCCCACTTGGACTCCTCTTGTAATCTACTGTATAATAAAGGATCCGATAAAAGTGGGACCCCTCCTAGTTATGGGACTCGTTATATTTTGGCCATACAGATGCAGGTGTTAAAGCCACCCATTTTGACACAGAGATATTCCTCCTATAATATAGTAAACCTTGTGAACTGGAGTGGGTCCCATTTAGCCCTCGTAATCTAATATAATTTTTAAGGATCCTAAAATAATGGGACCCTTCCTACCTTGGGACTCTTTATATTTTGACTACATAGATACAGGTGTTAAAGTCACCCCTTTGACATATAGATGTATCCTCTATAATGTTATCAACTTTGTCAATTAGAGTTGGCCCCACTTGGACTCTACTCATACCCTACTATATGAATAAGGATCCCAAAAAAGTAGGATCCCTTCTAGCTATGGATATTTTTATATTTAGGCCACGTAAATATAGGTGTTCAAGTCACCATTTTGATATATAAATGTACCCCCCTATAATATAGTCGAACTTATCAATTGGAGTGGGGCTCACTTGGACTTCTCTTGTAATTTACAATAAGAATAAGGATTCTATAATAATAGGAACCCTTATAGCTATGGGACTCTTTATATTTTGGCATACAGATGCAGGTGTTAAAGCCACCCATATGACATATAGATGTAACCTTCTATAATAGAGTTGACCTTGTCAACTTGAGTGGCCCCCAGTTGGACTTCTCTTGTAATCAACTTGAGTGGGCCCTACTTGGATGCCTCTCAGAATCTACTACATGAATAAGGATTGCATAATAGTTGGACCCCTATTTGTAATGGGGCTTTTTATATTTTGGCCATACAGATGCGAGGTTAAAGCCACCCCTTAGATACGTAGATGTACTCCTCTATAACTTAGTCGA
The DNA here is from genome assembly GCA_947650365.1 of Chamaelirium japonicum. Lineage (NCBI taxonomy): Eukaryota > Viridiplantae > Streptophyta > Magnoliopsida > Liliales > Melanthiaceae > Chamaelirium > Chamaelirium japonicum. The sequence continues at coordinate 39,420,379 of OX393553.1, read as the reverse complement.
CCATGTCAACTTGAGTGGCACCCATTTAGACTCCCATCGTAATCTACTATATGATTAAGGATCCCACATTACTGGGACCCTTGCTCGATATGGGATTCTTTATATTTTGTCCATACAGATATGGGTATTAAAGTCACTAACCCCTTTGGCACATAGATGTAGCCCTTATAACGAAGTCGACCTTGTCACCGGGAGTAGTCCCCACATTGATACATAGATGTTTCTACTTATAATATAATTGAACTTGTCATGTGGATTGGGTTGTACTTGGATTCTTCTCGTAATCTACTATATTAATAAGGATCTAACAATTGTTGGACCCTTCATAGTAATGGGACTCTTCATATTTTGTCCATAAAGATACAGGGGTTAAGTTCACTCCTTTGACATATAGATTACCCCCCTTTGACACATAGATATGTGTGTTAAAGTCACCCCATTAATATATAGATGTATTGGCCACACTGATACAAGTGTTAATGTTATCCCATTACCATATTGATGTATTGGCCATATAGATATGTGTTAAAGTCCTATATATGGGAATCTTTATATATTGGCCACCAAGATGTGCATATTAAAGTCAACCCTTTGATATGTAGATGTACCCCCTATAATATAGTCAACCTTATTACTAAAGTGTGCCTCTCTTGGACTCATCTCGTAAACTACTATATAAATAAGGATCCCACAATAGTGGGACCCCTCGTACCTATAAGACTCTTTATATTTTAACTAAACAGACATGGATGTTAAATTCACCCCTTTGACACATAGATGTACCCTATTATAATATAGTCGACTTTGTCAATTGTAGTAGGCCGCACTTGGACTCATCTCGTAATCTATTATATAAATAAGGCTCTCAAAATAGTGGGACTCCCCCTAGCTATGGGAGTCTTTATATTTTAACCATACAAATGCGAGTATTAAAGTCACCACTTTGATACATAGATGAACCCTCCTATAATATAATCGACCTTGTCAACTCGAGGGGGCCTTACTTGGACTTTTCTAATCTACAACAAGAATAAGGATTCCATAATAGTGGGACCCCTCCTAGTCATAGGACACTTTATTTTGGCCACACAGATGCAGGTTTTAAAGTCACCCCTTTGACTAGGGCTACAACTTGGACGGGTTGGACTCGACCCAACCCGAGCCCAACCTGAATTTTGGGTGGGTTTGGTTTAATAAAATTGAAGATTGGGTTTCTTCAGGGTTGAAAAAATACAACTCGAGTTGAATTTGGGTCAGGGTCAGGCAACCCGACCCAACCCGAACCCATGTACTTTGTATATCTATAAGTATGTGATATATAGGTAACAGTCACACCATCTCGATTACTCATATGTTGAGGGATTACAATCATAGTCTTCTGTTTCAACCAGTCCTATATTATTTATTTGCTTCTTGCTTATGAAATATAGACATTATCTAATAATCTAGTAAATTGCATGAATAGAAATGAAAAAAAAGTTATATAGCATTGTTAGCAAGTATAAGCTCATTTTATATTTTGATCTTTAAAGTATAAAATTTTAAACAATAAGTATACCCAAACCTACACAACCTGACTCATACTACCAACTTGGGCTAACACGAGCCCAGCCCGAGAATAAATTTTTTTACTTTTGTTGGGCTTGGGCTAGGCATCTAGGGTTGGAGGTTAGGTTAGGTTGGGGGTTTAAGTTCTTGGTAAGGGCTTGGGTAGATCCCAACCCGATCGTACTCACCCGAGTTGCAGCCCTATCTTTGACACATAGATGTACCCCTTTATAATATAGTTGACCTTCTTAACTAGAGTGGGATCCACTTGGACTTCTCTTGTAGTCTACTATAAGAATATGGATCCCATAATCGTAGGACTCCTCCTACCTATGGGACTCTTTATATTTTGGCTACACAGATACGGGTGTTAAAGTCACCCCTTTAATATATAGATGTACCCTCTACAATGTAGTTGACTTTGCCAACTGGATTGAGCCCCACATGGACCCCTATAGTAATCTGCTATATGAATAATGATCCCACAATAGTGGGATCCCTCCTATCTATGGGAGTCTATATTTTGGCCAAAAAAGATGCAGGTGTTAAAGTCATTCCTTTGACATATAAATGTGCCCCATGTATAATATAATCAACCTTGACAAGTTTAGTGGGCCTTACTTGGACTTGTCTCTTAATATACAATAATAATAAGGATTCCACAATAGTAGGACAAGTCATACTATAGGACTCTTTATATTTTGGCCATACGGATATGGGTGTTGAAGTCAACCTTTTAATACCAAAATATACCCCCCTATAATGAAGTCGATCTCGTCTACTAGAGTGGGGCCCTACTTTTACTCCTCATGTAATCTACTACATGAATTAGGATGCCACAATAGTGTGACCTCTCCTAGCTAAAGGACTCTTTATGTTTTGCCCAAATAGATATAGGTGTTAAAGTCACCCTTTTGTCACATAAATGTACCCCCCTATAATGTTGTTGACCTTTTCAACTGGATTGGGCCATACTTGGACTTCTCTTGTAATCTATAATATTAACAAGGATCTCATAATAGTAGGGCCCCTCCTTACTATGGGCCTTTATATATTTTGTCCACACAGATACGGGTGTTAAAGTCATCCTTTGATACATAGATGTACCCACTTATACTGTAGTCGATATTGTCAATTAGAGTGGGCCCTACTTGGACTTATCTTATAATCTACTATATGAATAAGGATCCCATATAGATGCAGCTGTTGAAGTCACCACTTCGACACATAAAAATCCACTTGGACTCTTCTTGTAATCTACTTTAGGAATAATGAACCCACAATAGTAGGACCTCTTTTAGTTATGGGACTCTTTATATTTTTGCTAGACTGATATGGATATTAAAGTCACCCCATTAATACATATATATTCTCCCCTCAAATATAGTCGATCTTATTAACTAGAGTGGGTCCTACTTATACTCCTCTCATAATCTACTATATTTATAAGGATCCCATAATTGTAGGACCCCACATACCTGTAGGACTTTTTATATTTTATCTACACAGATATGGGTGTTAAAGTTATCGTTTTGACACATAGACATGCCCCTTTATAATGTTCTCAACTTTGTCAATTAGAGTAGGTCCTATATGGACTATTCTCATAATCTACAATAAGAATAAGAATTTCACAATAATATGACACCTCCTACCTATAAGGCTTTTTATTTTTTAGCCACATAGGTGATGGTGTTAAATTCACCCCTTTAAGAAATAGATATACCCCTCTATAACGAAGTCGAACTTGTCAACTAGAATGGTCCCCTACTTATAGTCCTCTCATAATCAATAACATTTATAAAGATCCAAAAAGAGTGGGACCCCTTCTACATATGAGACTTTTTATATTTTGTCCTTACAGATACGGGTATTAATGTCACCAATTTGAACATAGATATACCCCTCTATAATATTATCGACTTTGTCAACTGGAGTTGGTCCTACTTGGACTCTTCTCGTAATCTACAATAAGAATAAGGATTTTACCATCGTGGGACCCCTCCTAGATATGGGATACCTTATATTTTAGCCACACAGTTGCTAATGTTAAAGTCATACCTTTGACACATACTGTACCCCTATAGTACAATCGACCTTGTCAACTAAAGTGGTCCCCCACTCACCTATGACACATAGTGTACCCTTATAGCGCAGTCGATCTTGTAAACTAAAGTAGTCCCCCACTTGAACTCCTCTCGTAATCTATCATATGAATAAGGATCCCACAATAGTTGGTCCGTCTTACGTATGAGACTCTTTATATTTTGGCTATACAGATATAGGTGTTAAAGTCACTCCTTTGATACGTAGATATACCCTCTATAATATAGTCAACCTTATCAACTAGAGTGGACCCAACTTGGAATTCTCTCATAATCTACTCTATGAGTAAGGATCCTATAATAGTGTGACCCCTCCCAACTATAGGACTCTTTATATTTTAGCCACATAGATGCGGATATTAGAGTCACTCCTTTGATACATAGATATACCCCTTAATAATATTGGCGACTTTGTAAACTGGAGTAGGCTCCACTCGGACTCTTCTTAAAATCTACTATATAAATAAAGATCCCATAATAGGGGGATCCCTTCTAGCTAATAGAGTCATATTTTGGCCACACAGATGCGGGTATTGAAGTCACCCCATTGACCTAAAGATAAACCCCCCTATAATGTAGTCGACCGTGTCAATTATAATGGGGTCTACTTGGACTTCTCTTGTAATCTACAATTAGAATAAAGATTCCACAATAGTGGGATCCCTCATAGTAATAGGACTCTTTATAGTTTTGCCACAAAGGTGTAGGTATTAAAGTCACCCCTTAGACACATCAGTATACCCCCATATAATGAACTCGACCTTGTCAACTAGAGTGGCCCCCACTTGGACTCCTTTCATAGTATAATACATGAATAAGGATCCCATCATAGTGGGACCCCTCCTATTAATTGTACTCTTTATATTTTGGTCATACAGATATGGGTATTAAAGACACCCCTTTGGTACATACATATACCCCCTCTAATATAGTCAAATTTGTCAACAAGAATGAGCCCCACTTAGACTCCTCTTGTAATTGACTACATAAATAAGTATCCCATAATAGTGGTACTCCTCCTAGCTGTGACACTCTTTATATTTTGGCCACATAGATACGGGAATTAAAGTCACCCATTTGATACATGGATATACCCCCTATAATGTACCCCTTTGATACATAAATGTACCCATATAAAACGTAGTCGACCTTATCAACTAAAGTGGGCCTTACATGGATTAAGATTTACCAATAGTAAGAACCCTCCTAGTTATGGGACTCTTTTTAATTTGACCACAAAGATACGGGGGTTAAAGTCACACCTTCCACATAGATGTGTCCCTATAATATAGTTGACCTTGTGAACTTGAGTAGGACCCACTTTGACTCCTCTCATAATCTACGACATGAATAAAAATCCTACAATAGTGGGACCCCTCCTAGTTATTGGACTCTTTATATTTTGGCCACACTAATACAGGGGTTAAAATCACCCCTTTGACATATAGATGTACCCTCATATATTGTAAACAACCTTATCAACTTGAGTATGATCTACTTGGAATCTTCTCATAATCTACTACATAAATAAGGATGCTATAATAGTGGGACTCCTCTATACGATATGACTCTTTGCATTTTGGCCACACATATGCTGATGTTAAAGTCACCCCTTTTGAGATATAATTGTACCCCTTATAATATAGTCTACCTTATTACCTTGGTGGGCCCTACTTGGACTCCTCTCATAGTCTACTATGTTTATAAGGATCTCATAATAGTAGGACCCCTCCTACCTATGGGACTTTTATATTTTATCCATACAGAAGCAGGAAATAAAGTCACCCCTTTGAGAAATTGATATACCTCTCTATAATATTTATAAGGATTTGATATACAGATATATATAGTATATTCGACATTGTCAACTTGAGTGGGACCCACATGGACTCACTTTGTAATCTACTATATATATAATGATCCTATAATTATGGGACCCCACCAAGCTATGGGGCTCTTTATATTTTTGCAATATACGGGTGTTAAAGTCACCCCTTTGAAATATAAATATACCCCCCTCCCCCCCCGAAAATATAGTCGACCATATTAACTATGGTGGGCCCATTTGAACTCCTCTCGTAATCTACTATATTTATAAGGATCCCACAATAGTAGGACCCCTCCTACCTATAGGGCTTTTTATATTTTGTCCGCACTGATGCGGGTAATAAAGTCACCCCTTTGACATATATATATATACCCCTCTATAATATTGTCGACTTGAATAGGCCCCACTTGGACACTTCTCGTAATCTAAAACAAGAATAAGGATTTTACAATAGTAGGACCCCTCCTATCTGTGGGACTCTTTATATTTTATACATACAGATATGAGTAGTAAAGTTACTCCTTTGCCACAAAGATGTACCCCCGTATAACGAACTCGACAATGTCAACTAGAATGGCTCCAAACTTGGACTCCTCTCTTAATCTACAACATGAATAAGGGTCCCACAATAATAGGGCCCCTCCTATGAATAAGAATTTTTATATTTTGCCATACAGATATGGGTGTTGAAGTCACCCTTTGACACATAGATATACCCCCTATAATATAGTCAACCTTGTCAATTGGAGCAGGCCCACTTAGACTCATCTTCTAATCTACTACATGAATAAGGATCCCATAATAGTGAGCCCCTCCTAGCTATGAGACACTATATTTTGGCCATAACGATGCGAGTGTTAAATTAACACCATTAACGCATATATATACCCCTCTATATTATTATCAACTTTGTCAATGGAGTAGAAACTACTTCAACTCCTCTCGGAATCTAATAAATGAATAAGAATCTCATAATAATGGACCTTTTCTAGATATAAGAGTCATTATATTTTGACTACACAGATGAGGGAGTTAAAGACACTCTATTGATACATAGATATACCCTATTATAATATAGTTGACCTTGTCAACTGGAGTGGGCCCTACTTGAACTTCTGTTGTAATCTATAACAGGAATATTGATTTTATGATAGTAGGACCCATTCTAGTATGTAAAACTCTTTATATTTTGGATATATAGATGCAGGTGTTAAAGTCACTCATTTGACACATAGATATACCCTTTTATAATGAAATCAGCCACCTTTCAAAAATAAAATGAAGTCGACCTTATCAACTGTTGTGGCCCCCACATGGACTTCTCTTTTAATTGACTATAAGAATAAGAATCGCACAATAGTTAGACCCCTACTAACTATGGGACTCTTTAAATATTGGCCACACATATATGGGTGTTATAGTTAACCCTTTGAAAAATAGATGTACCCCATATAATATAGTCGATATTGTCAACTAGAGTAGCCCCCAGTTGGACTTCTCTCGTAATCTAATATAATATAGTTGACCTGGTCAACTAGAGTAATCCCCTCTTTAACAAATTTTATAAACTTCAATAAGAATAAGGATCCCACAATAGTGGGACCCCTCCTAGCTTAGGGACTCTTTATATTTTGTTCATACAAATGAGGAAATTAAAGTCACCCCTTTGATACATAGATGTACTCTCAATAATATAGTCAACCTTGTTAATATGATTGGGCACTACTTGGACTCTTTTCGTAATATACTACATGAAAAAGTTCCTACGATAGTAGGACCCTTCCTAGCTATGGGACTTTATATTTTGGCCATACAGATGTGGGTGTTAACGTCATCCCTTTGATACATAAATGTACCCGTCTATAAAATAGTCGACTTTATCAAGTGGATTAGGCCTCATATCGACTCATCTCGTAATCTACTACATGAATAAAGATCCCATAGTATTGCGAACCCTCCTACTATGGGACTCTTTATACTTTAGCCGTACAAATACGATAATTAAAGTTACCCCTTTGACACAAAGATGTACCCCCTTTCTAATATAGTCGACTTTGTCAACTAGATTGCGCTCCATCTGGACTCCTCTCGTAATCTAATACATGAATAAGGATACCACAATAGTTGGATCCATCATAGCTATGAGAGTCTTTATAGTTTGGCCACACATATACAGATATTAAAGTTAACCCTTTGACACATAAATATACCTCCCCTCGATAATATAGTCGATTTTGTCAACTAGAGTGTGCCCTATTTGGACTTCACTCGTATTCTATAATAAAATTAAGGATTCCCCAATAGTAGGACCCCTTCTAGTTCTAGAACTCTTTATATTTTGGCCATATAAATACGGGTGTTAAAGTCACCCCTTTGACACCTAAATGTACCTCTCTATAATGAAGTCGGCCTTATCAACAGGAGTGGACACCACTTGGACTCCTAGTGTAATCTACTACTTGAATATGATTCCAAAGTTGTGAGACCCCTCCTAGTAATGGAACTATTTAAATTTTTACCACACAGATGCGGTTATTAAAATCAACCCTTTGATACATAGATGTACCCCCTATACTATAGTTGACCTTGTCATTTTGAGTAAGCCCCACTTGGACTCATCTCGTAATCTACTATATAAACATGAATCCAATACTAATAGGACCCTTCCTAGCTATGTGACTCTTTATATTTTAGCCTTACAGATGTGGGTATTAAAGTCAACCCTTTTGACACATAGATGTACCTCTCTATAATGTATTCGATCTTGTTAACAAGACCGGGACCCACTAGGACTCCTCTCGTAATCTACTACATGAATAAAAATCCCACAATAGTAAGATCCCTCCTAGCAATGTGACTCTTTATATTTTTACCATAAATATACGAATGTTAGAGTTACCCCTTTAACACATAGATGTACCCCTTTGACACATAGATATACCCCTTATAATAAAGTTGACTTTGTTAACTGGAGTGGTCCCCACTTGTAATCCTCTCATAAACTTCTATATTAATATGGATCCCATAATAGTGGGACCCCTTATCGCTATGGAACCCTTTATATTTTGGATATATAGATGTGGGTGTTAAAGTCACCCCTTTGACACATAGATGTATCCATTTATAATAAAGTTGACTTTATCAACAGGAGTGGGCTTTACTTGGACTCATCTTGTAATTTACTACATGAACAAGTATCCCACAATAAAGGACCCCTTCTTGTAATGAGACTCTTCATATTTTGGCCATACAGATATGGGTGTTAAAGTCACCTCTTTGGGACATTAATGTACCCAATATAATATAGTCGACCTTATCAACTTGAGTGGAACCCACTTGGATATCTCTCATATTCTATTATATGAATATGGAACCCATTAATATGGGACCCTTTCAAGCTGAGGGATTCTTTATACTTTGGCCACATAGATATGCGTATTAAAGTCACTCTTTTGACACATAGATATACACCCTTAATGTATTCGACTTTATCAATTAGAGTGGGCAACACTTGAACTCATCTCATCATATGCTATATTTATAAGGATCCTATAATGGTGGGACCCCTCCTACCGAAGAGACTCTTTATATTTTGGCAATACAAATACGGGAGTTAATATCACTGTTTTGATACATAGATGTACCCCTCTATAATTTTATCAACTTTGTCAACTAGGATAGGTCCCAATTGCACTCTTCTTATAATCTACTATATAAATAAATATTCCACAAAAGTGGGACCCCTTCTAGCTATGGGAGTCTTTATATTTTGGCCATACAGATGCAGATGTTCAAGTCACCGCCTATAATGTAGTCAACCTTGTCAACTAGAGTGGGCCAACCTTAGACTTCACTCTTAATCTACGACAAGAATTAGGATTCTATAATAGTGGGACCTCTCTTAGTTATAAGTCTCTTTATATTTTAGCTATACAGATACGGGTGTTAAAGTCACCCCTTTGACACTTAGATGTATCCTTTATAATAAAGTCAACATTGTCAACTAGAGTGGCCCCTACCTATACTTCTCTCATAATCTACTACAAGAATAAGGATTGTATAATAGTGTGAACCCGCCTAGGAATGGGCCTCTTTATATTTTGGAGATACAGATTCGTGTATTAAGTTACCTCTTTAGCACATAAATATAACCCGTTATAATATAATCAAACTTGTCAACTGTAGTGGGCCCTACTTAGACTACTCTCGTAATCTACTATATGAATAAGGATCCCATAATAGGTAAACCCCTTCTAGTTATGGGACTTTATATTTTGGCTATAGAGATGTGAGTGTTAATATTACCCCTTTGACATATAGATATACCTCTTTATAATGTAGTCGACCTTGTCAACTGGAGTGGGCCCCGCTTGAACTCCTCTCGTAATTTATTATATGAATAAGGATCCCAAAATAGTTGGAACCCGCCTAGCTTTTTTGGGAATCTTTATAGTTTGGCCATATAGATGTGGGTGTTAAAATTACCCCTTTAACACAAAGAGGTACAATCCTATAATAACGATCCTATAATAGTGAGACCCTTCCTAGCTATAGGACAATTATATTTTGGCCACACAGATACAGGTGTTACAGTTATACCTTTGACACTTGGATATAACCCACTTTAATATAGTAAACTTTGTCAATTGGAGTGTGCCTCACTTGGACTCCTCTTGTAATCTACTATATTTATAAGAAACCCATAATAGAGGGACCCCTACAACCTATGAAACTCTTTTTATTTGGCCAAGCAGATACGGGTGTTAAAGTCACCCTTATGATATATAGATATACCCCTCTATAATATTGCTACTTTATCAATTAGAGTAAGCCCCACTTGGACTCATCTTGTAATCTATTATGTGAAATGGATCCTACAATAGTGGGACCCCTTCTAGATTTGGGAGTCTTTATATTTGTCCATACAAATACGGATGTTAAAGTTATTCCTTTGATACATAAATGTACCCCACCCGTATTGTAGTCGACTTTGTTAACTGGAGTGGGCCTAACTTGGACTTCTATCGTAATCTATAGAAGAATTAAGATTCAATAATAATAGGACCACTTTTCCACATAAATATAGGTGTTAATGTCATCCCTTTGATATATAGATATACCCCCTATAATGTAGTTGACTTTGTCAACTATAGTTGGCCCTACTTTGACTCATCTCGATATCAACTACATGAATAACAATCCCACAATAGTGGAACCCCTTTTAGCTATTGGACTCTTTATATTTTGGCCACACAGATATGGGTGTTAAAGTCATACCGTTTACGCATTGATATACCCCACTATAATATAATCGACTTTGTCAATTTGAGTGGGTCTCACTTAGACTCTTCTCGTAATCTACTACATTTATAAGGATCCCAGAATAAAAGGATCCCTCTATCCTATGGGACACTTTATATTTTGACCACACAAATGTAGGTGCTAACGTCACCCCTTTTACATATAGTTATACTTCGTTATAATATAGTCGACTTTGTCAACTAGATTGGGCCCCATATGGACTCCTCTCGTAATTTATTATATTAAGAAGAATCCCATAATAGTGGGACCCCTTCTATTTTTTATATTATGTATATTTTGGCCATACATTATTGGGTTTTAAGTTACTCCTTTGACACATAGATGTACCCCACGTTAATATAATCGACCATGTCAACTATAATATGCCTACTTGGACTTATCTCGTAATCTACCAAGACAATACAGATTCCATAATAGTAGGACCCTGCCTTGCTATGGTACTCTTTATATTTTTGTCACATAGATACAGGTGTTAAAGTCACCCATTTGATAATATTATATACCCATCTATATTGAAACCGACCTTATCAACTAGAGTGGGCCCCACTTTGACACCATTTTGTAATTTATTATATCAAAAAGTATTTTATAATAATGGGACACCTCCTAATAATGTGACTCTTTATATTTTTACCATACAAATATTAGTGTTAAAGTCACCCTTATGACATATAGATGTACCCCTCTATAATGTAATCAACCTCAACTTGAGTAGGCCCTATTTGGGCTCTTCTCGTAATCTACTATACAAATAAATATTCCAAAATAGTGGGACCCCCCTAGCTATAGGACTCTTTATATTTTGGCCATAAAGATACGGGAGTTAAAGTCACCGTTTTAACACATATATGTGCCCCCTATAATGTTGTCAACCTTATCGACTAGAGAGGGTACCTGTTAAACTTCTCTTGTAATCTACTATATAAATAAGGATCCCACAATAATACGACCCCACATAGCTTTGGGACTCTTTATATTTTGGTTATATAGATACGAGTGTTAAAGTTACCATCCCGTTTAACACATAGAGGTACCTCCTATAATTTAGTCGACCTTCTCAACTAGAATGCGTCTCACTTGGACTCCTTTCAAAATTTACTACATGAATAAGTATCCCCTTTTATACAAAAATGTACCCCCGATAATATAGTCAACTTTGTTAACTGGAGTGGGACCCACTTGGACTCGTTTTGTAATCAACAATATAAATATGGATCCCACAATAGTCGGATCCCTCATAGCTATGGGACTCTTTATATTTTGGCCACACAGATGTGGATGTTAAAGTCACATATTTTACACATAGATGTACCCAACTATAATACAGTCGACCTTGTCAATTGGAGTGAAGCCTGCTTGGACTCCTTTCGTAATCTACTACCTGAATAAGGATCCCACAATAGAGGGACCCCTCCCATTTATAGGACTCTTTATATATTGGCCACAAAGATACAGGGGTCAAAGTATCCCCTTTGATACATAGATGTATCCTCCTATAATTTAGTTGATCTAGTCAATTTGATAGAGACCCTCTTGGACTAACAATAGTGGGACCCTTGCCTTATTATAGGACTCTATATTTTGGCCACACTGATGCAGGAGTTAAATTTAACCCTTCAACACACAGATGTACCTTTTTATAATATAGTCGACCTTGTCAACTTGAGTAAGACCCATTTGGATTCCTCTCTTAATCTACTACATGAATAAGGTTCCTATAATTGTCCGATCCCTTCAAGCTATAGGACTCTTTATATTTTAGCCATAAAGATGTGGGTGTTAAAGTCACTCCTTTGATACATAGATATACCCCCTATACTATAGACAACCTTATCAACTAGAGTAGGCCCCACTTGGACTTCTCTCATAATTTTCTATATAAATAAGGATCTAAGAATAGTGAAACCCTCCTACCTATGGGACTCTTTATATTTTGGCAACATAGATGTAGGTATTATAGTCATACCTTTGATGCATAGATGTACTCCTCTATAAGTCGACTTTGTCAACTAGATTGGGCCTCACATGGATTCCTCTCGTACTCTATTGTATGAATATGGATCCCATAATAGTAGGACCCTTCCTAGTTATGGAAGTCCTTATATTTTGGCTACATAGATGTGGGTGTTCAAGTCACCTCATTGATACATAGATATAACCCCTAATAATATAGTCGACCTTATAATCTAGAGTGGGCTTACTTGGACTTCTCTAATAATCTACAACAAGAAAAAGGATTCCATAATTGTGGGACTCCTCTTTGCTATGGGACTCTTTTTATTTTGGCTATATAGACACGGGTGTTAAAGTTACCCCTTTAATACCTAAATATACCCCCTATAATGAAGCCGACCGTGTCAACTAGAGTGGGATCCACTTAGATTCCTCTCGTAAACTACTACATGAATAAGAATTCAACAATAGTGGGATCCCTTCAACCTATTAGATATTTTATATTTTGGCCACATAGATACAGGTGTTTAAAAGTCACCTTATGTCAACTTGAATCGGCCCTACTTTGACTTCTCTCATAATCTACTATATTAATAAGGATCCCATAATAGTAGGACCCTTTGACCTATTGGACTTTTTATATTTTGGCCATACAAATGTGGGTATTAAAGTCACCTCTTAGATATATAAATATACCCCTCTTCAATATTGTCGACTATGTCAATTGGAGTAAACCCCACTTGGACTCCTCTAATAATCTACTATATGAATAAGGATCCCACAATAAGGAAACCCTCTTAGCTATAGGAGTATTTATATTATTGATAAATAGATGCATGTATCAAAAGAACTCCTTTGATATATAAATATACCCCACTAAAATTTATTCGACCTTATCAACTAGAGTGGGCCCCACTGGACTTCTTTTCTAATCGATAACAAGAATAAGGATTCCATAATAGTGGGACCCCTTCATGCTTTGGGACACTTTATATTTTGGCCATATAAGAGCAAGTGTTAAAGTCACCCCTTTGAAATAAAGATATAATGAAGTCGACATTGTCAACTGGAGTGCTGCTCATTTGGACTTCTCTCGTAATCTAGTGCATGAATAAGGATCCAACAATAGTATGAATGCTACTAGCTATGGGACTTTATATTTTGGCTATACATATATGGGTATTAACGTCACCCTTTTGACACATAGATGTACCCCCTATTATTTAGGGAGTGTACCTTTTTTGGACTCTTCTCGTAAACTACTATATGAATAAGGATCCCATAATAGTGGGCCCCCTTCTAGCTTTGGGGATCTTTATATTTTGTTCATACAGATACGGGTGTTAAATTAACCACTTTGATATATAAATATACCCTTCTATAATATAGTCAACTGGTTTGGGCCCCACTTGGACTCCTTTAGTAATCTACTACAATAATAAGGATCTTAAAATATTAGGACCCCTCCTAGTTATGGGACTTTATATTTTTGCCATAAAGATGCAAGATTTCAAGTCACCTCTTTTTTGATATATAGATGTACCCCCTATAAAGTAGTTAACCTTGTCAACTTGAGTGGTTCCTTTTGGACTCCTATCGTAATCCACTATATGAAAAAGGATCCACAATAGTGGGACCCCTAATACCTTTTGGATGCTTTATGTTTAGGCCATATAGATATGGGTGTTAAAGTCACCCCTTTGACACATAGATATACCCCTATAATATAGTTAGCTTTGTCAACTAGAGTGGGTTCCTACTTGAAATCCTCTTATAATCTACTACATAAATATGTATCCAACAATAGTAGGACCCTTCTTTATTATGGAACTTTTTATATTTTGGCCGCACTGATATGGGGGTTAAAGTCACCACTTCGATACATAGATATACCCTTCTATAATGTAGTCAATCTTGTCAATTTGAGTGGGACCTACTTGGACTCTTCTCGTTATCTTCTATATGAATAAGGATCTTATAATAGTGAGACTCCTCCAAGCAAGGAAACTCTTTATATTTTGGCTGCATAGATATGGGTGTTATAGTTACCACTTTAACACATAGATGTACTCCCCTGTAATGTAGTTGACCTTGTCAACAATAGTGGGTCGTACTTGGACTCTTCTCATAATTTACGACATGAATAATAATACCATAATAGTAAGAACCCTCCTACCTAAGAGACCCTTTATATTTTGGCCACACAGATATGGTTGTTAAAGTCATCCCTTTGACATCTAAATATACCCCTCTATAGTAAAGTCAATATTACCAACTAAAGTGGGCTCCACTTGGGCTCCTCTTGTAATCTACTAGATGAATAAGGATTCCACAATAATGGGACCCCTCTTAGCATTGGAACTATATTTTAGCCACACAGATGTGAGTGTTAAAGTCACCCCTTTGATACGTAAATATGCCCCTTATAATATAATGGACCTTGTCAACTAGACTGGGCCCTACTTGGATATCTCTCGTAATTTACAATATAAATAAGTATCTCATATATATGTGATCCCTCCTAGTTATAGTACTCTTTATTTTTTGGCGTTAAAGATACGGGTGTTAAAGCCACCCCTTTTACATATTGTACCCTGCTATAATGTTGTCAACTTTGTCAACTGGAGTAGACCCTAATTGGAATCCTCTCAAAATCTACTACAAGAATAAGAATTTGGGTTGGGTTTGGGTTGAGGGTGGGGCAACCCGACCCAATCCGAAACCTGTGTACTCATGTATATCTATGAGTATGTGACATATAGGTAACAATCATAACCATCCCGATTACTTATATATTGAGGGGTTACAGTCATAGTTATCCATTTCACCAAGTTCTATATTATTTATTTGCTTCTTTCTAATAAAATATAAACATTATCTAATGATCTAGTAAATTGCATGAATAGAAATAAAAAAAAAAGGTGTGTGGCATTGTTAGCAAGTATAAATTCATTTTAGATTTTGATCTTCATAGTGTAAAATTTTAAACAATAAGTATACCCAAACCTACACTACCCGACCCATCCTACCAACTTGGGCATACCCGAGCCCAGCTCGAGCATAAGATTTTTTGCTTGGGTTGGGCTTGGGTTAGGTATGTATCTTGTGTTGGAGATTAGGTTGGTTTAGGTTTGGGATTTAAGTACTTGGGATGGGCTTGGGTTGACCCCCAACTCGGCCCTACCAGCTCGAGTTGCAACCCTACCTTTGACCCATAGATGTACCCCTCTATAATGTAGTCGATCTTGTTAACTGGAGTGGGACCCACTTGGACATCTCTTATAGTCTTCTATATAAATAAGGATCACATAATAGTGAGACTCCTCTTACCTATGGGACTCTTTATATTTTTGACACACAGATGCGGGTATTAAAGTCATATCTTTAACACATAGATGTACCTCTCTATAATGTAGTCAACTTTGTCAACTAGATTAGGCCCCATATGGACTCCTCTAGTAATCTACTACATGAATAAGGATCCCACAATAGTAGGACCCCTCCTAGTTATGAGAGTCATTATATTTTGGCTACACAGATGTTGGAGTTAAAGTCACCTCTTTGACATATAGATATGCCCCCTCTATAATATAATTGACCTTAACAAATTAAGTATGACCCATTTGTACTTCTCTCTTAATATACAATAAGAATAAGGATTCCATAATAGTAGGACAAGTCATAACTATGGGACTCTTTATATTTTAGTCACACAGATACGGGCGTTGAAGTCACCCTTTTAACACCAAAATATACTCCCCTATAATGAAGCCGATCTTGTCAACTAGAGTGGGCTCCATTTGGACACCTCTCATAATCTACTATATGAATAAGGATGCCATAATAGTGGAACCCCTCCTAGCAAAGAGACTTTATATTTTACCCATACATATGTGGGTATTAAAGTTACCCCCTTTGACACATATATGTACCCCCCTATAATATTGTCAACCTTTTCAACTACAATGAGCTCTACTTGGACTCCTCTTATAATCTACTACATAAATAAAGATCTAACATATTTGGGAGTACTTCTAGATATGGAACTCATTATATTTTGGCCATATAGATGTAGGTGTTAAAGTAACTACTTCGACACATAAAAACCCACTTGGACTCCTCTCGTAATTTACTTCATTAATAATGATCTGACAATAGTGGAATCCCTCCTAGATATAGAACTTTTTATATTTTGGCCATACATATGTGGGTATTAAAGTCACCCTATTAATACATAGATGATCCCCCTATAAAATATAGTCGATCTTATTAACTATAGTGGATCCTATTGGACTCCTCTCATAATCTACTATATTTATAAGGATCCTATAATTATAGGACGCGTCCTACCTGTGGAACTTTTTATATTTTGTCCAAAAAGATATGGGTATTAAAGTCACTCCCTTAACACATAAACATACCCTTCTATAATGTTTTTGATTTTGTCAACTAGAGTAGGCCCCACTTGGACTCTTCTTGTAATCTACAAAAAGAATATGGATTTCATAATAGTATGACCCCTGCTACCTATGAGGCACTTTAGTTTTTAGCCATATAGTTGTTGGTGTTAAAGTCACCCCCTGATAAATAGATATACCCCCCTATTACAAAGTCGACCTTGTTAACTACATTGGTCCCCCACTTGTACTCCTTTCATAATCAAGAATATTTATAAGGATCCCAAAGGAGTGGAACCCCTCCTACATATGGGACTTTTTAAATTTTGTCCATATAAATATAGGTGTTAAAGTCACCCATTTGATACATAGATGTATTCATCTATAATGTTGTTGGCTTTTTTAACTAAAGCAGGACATACTTGGACTCTTCTCATAATCTACAATAAGAATAAGGATTCTATAATAGTGGGACCCCTTCTAGCTATGAGACTTTTTATATTTTAGTCATATAGTTGATGGTGTTAAAGTCATCCCTTTAATATATAGTGTACCCCTATAGCACAATTGACCTTGTCAACTAGAGTGGTCCCCCACATGAGCTCCTCTTATAATCTACCATATAAATAAGGATGCCAGAATAGTTAGTCCCCTCCAACAATGCGGCTCTTTTAATTTTGGTTATACAGATGTAGGTGTTAAAGTCACCCCTTAGATATATAGATGTAACCCCTATAATATAGTCAATCTTGTTAGCTGGAGTGGGTCCGACTTAGAATCCTCTCGTAATATACTATATAAATAAGAATCCTATAATAGTATGACCCCTCCTAACTAAGAGGCTCTTTATATTTTAGCCATATAGATGCGGATGTTAAAGTCACTCCTTAGACACATAGATATACCCCTCTATAATATTGTCGACTTTGTAAACTGGAATAGACTCCACTCAAACTCCTCTTACAATTTACTACATGAATAAATATCCCATAATAGGGGAATCCATCCTAGCTATGAGAGTTATTATTTTTTGGCCACACTGATGTGGGTGTTAAAGACACCTTATTGACACAAAGATAAACTCCCATATAATGTAGTTGACCTTGTCAACTGCAGTGGGTCCTACTTGGACTTCTCTAGTAATCTATAAAAAGAATAAAGATTTTATAATAGAGGGATCCTTCCTAGTAATTGGACTATTTATATTTTTTCCATATAGATGAAGGTGTTAAAGTTACCCCTTAGACTCATAGATTTACCCTTGTATAATGAACTCAACCTTGTCAACTAGAGTGCCCCCCACTTGGACTCCTCTCATAATACATGAATAAGGATCCCATAGTAGTTGGACCCCTCCTAGCAATGGTACTCTTTATATTTTGGCCACATGGATATGGGTATTAAAGTCACCCCTTTAGCACATAGATGTACCCCCCTATAATATAGTCAGCTTTGCCAACTGGAATGGGCCCCATTTGGATTCCTCTCGTAATCTATTATATGAATAAGGGTCCCACAATAGTGGGACACCTTCTAGCTATGACACCCTTTATATTTTTCCCATAAAGATGCAGGTATTAAAGTTACCCCTTTGGCACGTAGATGTTGTTGGAATCTAATCCGGGTCAGAGGCTCGCAGTGGAAGCGATTTGGCGGTCTAAAGACCGTTCATGGTGCACGTTACGCGATTTAAATTTTCATAGAAACTATTCTACATATGTGTGCATGTGTATGCACGAGAATCGAAAA
The DNA here is from genome assembly GCA_947650365.1 of Chamaelirium japonicum. NCBI lineage: Eukaryota > Viridiplantae > Streptophyta > Magnoliopsida > Liliales > Melanthiaceae > Chamaelirium > Chamaelirium japonicum. The sequence continues at coordinate 39,401,477 of OX393553.1, read as the reverse complement.
CCCCTAACGGCAATCTAGCGTAATGATTAACTAGTATGGATGCAAATCATAATGCTCGCTAGATCTACATGTTAGATTACACATACCTTTCGTACGGATCTTTTAACCGCGGAGAATTGTCTTCTTTGTCGATGGAGACGGAAGATCGTTCGCGAAGATGCCGACGGTACGAATGGAGATGTTGCCTTCTTGTTCACCCAATCTCACACGATGCACGGAACGTCGCTCTTGGATCTATGAGTGCCTCCGAAGAACGACCCTTCTCCTTCTTCAGAACTCCACGCGAGGAAGACGAAGTAGCAAGCGGGAAACTAGAGATGAAACGAGAGAGAACTCGAGAGATGAGAGAGAGGGGGGTTCGGTTTCTGTAGCACATGGGGCCGGTGCCCATAGGTGCTTTTATAGGGCCGGCCACCCCCCCTTGGATAAGGATCCAAGGGGATAATGACCCCCTTATCTCATCTCTCCATTATCTCCTTTTTATCTCTCCGCGTATTTATCCGTTTTCCCACTTTTTAGGGCTCAATCTTAACCGTTTTTATCGCCCCATCCCTATCCATATGGCTGGCCCTATAGATGAGGGATTCTTATCCCTACATCATAGGGTCGGCCCTGGTGAGGTGTCCCACCACTAGGATCGGCCAACAGTGAGGTCCGGCAGAGTGAGGTTTTTACAAAAACGCCCCGACGCCTCATTTTGACCATTTCTAGCGTGCGATACCTAGCGGCCATTACTTAAGTGATATCTACTAGTTACTTACTATTAACTGAGGCCACCGGAGGGTGCCTCAAGCAAAGTCAACTAGTCAACTCGCAACATACCCCGGTGCATCGCACCTATGCAGCGAAGTTCACTTATGGCTAGGGATTACTACATACGACTCTGCACTAGTCTCGGGCTCAACCCTTAGTACTCGTATGTAGTTACGCATCTACCGTGCTCTAGTGCCAAGCACACACGGAGCGTATACTTCTTTCTTCCTCCTGCTTATGGTGTTCCGAGGAGACGGTTCAAGAACCGTACATAATGTTGATAAGGTGGAACCATCAGGGACCGGGGTTCATGGCTTCCAACTCAAGCTCGATCGACACACTACCCGAGTGTACCATCGATCCTCTGAGCTCGAGTTAACCTGCGTAGCCATCCAGAGTGCGACACAGGCTGCACTCCAATTCACCCAGACTTACTATGTTCTCCATCATACCCCTGCTCTCCGCTTAGTAGTGGTAAACCCGCTGTCCCTCCACTTGATGCCATGATTCACTTCGAGCGGTGAAGACTACCGTCAGACTCGAATGATCATATGACTTGGTTCCTTCCAGGTTGACCTATACATCGTACCTCTGATTACCCCGTCGAGTAATCGAACCCGGTCAACAGTCAAACTGATGACCACCAGGCCTGGGTTTGGTACAGTGTAAGTCACACCAAGGAACGCACCTCCCATCAGGGGTGTGGATGACCTGCAGGAGTGACACACTAATGCAACGCCAGCCGGGTAACCCAGTACACCGTGGTTTTGGATCACTGCATATGGACCCTCACACATTGGTGCGCCAAAGCACCACGCAACTGGTTAGTCCATCAGTCGTGGTTCCTCAGGGTTTAGGATCGTTTTACCCTAAGCAGAAACATGGCTTAGTGTACCAGTGTCTGCTCACTGATCTGTACACCGTGTTAGTTCCGTTCAGCCACAGACACTGTGCCTGGTGATGACCATGGTGAAGACATCCCATGAACTGTCATCGCCAACAGCTTACCATGATGAGGCGACCAACCTGATCATAGCTGCGAACATATTTAGGTTATACGGGACCAATCCACTTAGTCTTCAACTCAGTGGACTACCATATAACCATGGCTCTCTGTTCTCTAAAGAACACGTAACTATGTTACGCACCTATATGCATCTCATATATTAATAACTATCAATCTTTATTAGACTAAAACATAAAGTTTTACAAGCTTAGAACACATCAATCCTAACAGATGTAACCCCAATAATATTATTGATCATGTCAACAATGGGCCCCTCTTGAACTCCTCTCATAATCTACTATATAAAAATAGATCCACGATAGTGGGACCTCTCCTAACTTTTGGACTCTTTATATTTTGGCCAAATAGATGTGGGTATTAAAGGCACCCTTTTAACATATAAATGTATCCAACTGTAATATAGTCGATCTTATCAATTAGAGTGGGCATTACATGGATAAAGATTAAACAATAATGGGACCCCTTTAGTTATTGGACTTTTTTTAATTTGGCCACACATATATAGGGGTTAAAGTAATCGTTTCCACATAGATGTAACCCCATTAACATCGTCGACCTTATGAACTTGTGTGGGACCCACTTGGACTCCTCTCATAATATACGACATGAATAAAGATCCCACAATAGTGGTACCCCTCCTAATTATGGGACTCTTTATATTTTGGCCACACTGATGCGGGGGTTAAATTCACCCCTTCGATATATAGATGTACCCCCGTATATTGTAGCTGACCTTATAAATTTGAGTGGGACCCATTTCGAATTCTCTTATAATCTATTACATTAATAAGGATCATAAAATAGTGGGACCCTCTAGGTAATGTGACTCTTTATATTTTGGCCAAACAGATGCGGTATCAAAGTCACCCCTTTGAGACATAGATGCACCCCTATAATATAGTCGACCTTATTCACTGTGTTGGGCCCTTCTTGGACTCCTCTCGAAATCTAGTATATTTATAAGAATACATAATAGTAGGGGTCCTCCTACCTATGGGACGTTTTATATTTTGCCCACACAGATGCGGTAATAAAGTCACCCCTTTGACATATAAATATACCCCTCTATAATATTTATAAAGATTTTGACACATAGATGTACCCTTTATAATGTATTCAACCTTGTCAAATTGAGTGGGACCCACTTGACTTCCTTTGTAATCTACTATATGTATAATGATCCCATAATTATGGGACCCCACCAATCTATAAGGATCTTTATATTTTTGATATATAGATGCTAGTGTTAAAGTTACCCCTTTAATATATAAATATATCATCCTAAAATATAGCCGACCTTATTAACAGGGGTGGGCCCACTTGGACTCTTTTTGTAATCTACTATATTTATAAGGATCCAACAATAATAGGATCTCTCCTACTTGTGGTACTTTTTATATTTTGCCCACACAGATATGGATAGTAAAGTCACCCCTTTGACACATAGATATACTCCTCTATAATATTATCAACTTTGTCAACTGAAATAGGCCCCATAATAGTAAGACCCCTACTAGCTGTGGGACTCTTTAAATTTTGGCCACATAATTGTGGGTGGTAAAGTCTCCTCCTTTGACACATAGATATACCCCCTTATAATGAACTTGACCATGTCAACTAGAGTGGTTCCCCGCTTGGCCTCCTCTCGTAATCTACAACATGAATAAGAATACCACAATAGTGGGACCCCTTCTAGCTTTGATACTTTTTATTTGTATGCCATATAACTATGGAATATTAAAGTCACCCCTTTGATAATAGATATACCCCCTATAATATAGTTAACCTTAACAACTGGAGTGGGCTCCACTTGAACTCCACTTATGATCTACTATATGAATAAGGATCCCATAATTGTTGGACCCCTCCTATCTATGAGACTCTTTATATTTTGGCCGTAACGATGTGAGTGTTAAAGTCACAATATTAACACATAGATATACCCCTCTCTAATTTTGTCGACTTTGTCAACTGGAGTAGTCCGCATTTTGACTCTTCTCGGAATCTAATACATGAATAAGGATCCAACAATAGTAGGATCCTTCCTAGATATAGGAGTCATTATATTTTGACCACACAGGTGTGGGAGTTAAAGACACCCTATTGACACATAGATATACCCTACTATAATATAGTCGACCTTGTCAACTGGAGTAGGCCCTATATGGACTTCTCTCGTAATCTATAACATGAATAAGGATTCAACAATAGTAGGACCCATTCTATCAATGTTACTCTTTATAACTTGGACATATAGATGTGGGTGTTAAAGTCACTTATTTGACACATAGATATACCTTCTATAATGAAGTCAATTTTATTAACTAGTGTGGCCCCCACATGGACTTCTCTTGTAATCGACTACAAAAATAAGGATCGTACAATAGTTAGACCCCTACTAACCATGGGACTCTTTATATATTGGCTACACAGATATGGGTATTATAGTCAACCCTTTGATACATAGATGTACCCGTTATAATATAGTCGATATTGTCAACTAGAGTGACACCCATATGGACTTCTCTCGTAATCTACTATAATAGAGTTAACCTGGTCAACTAGAGTAACCCCCTCTTGGACACCTTTTGTAAACTACAATAAGAATAAGGATCCCATAATAGTGGGACCCCTCCTAGATCTGGGACTCTTTATATTTTGTCTATACACATCGTGGGTATTAAAGATACCCCTTTGATACATGGACCCCCTATAATCTAGTCAACCTTGTTAATATGATTGGGCCTTGATTGGACTCTTTTCGTAACCTACTATATGAAAAATATTCCTACAAATATCAGACCCTCATAGATTTGGGACTTTATATTTTGGCCACACAGATATGGGCGTTAACGTCACCCCTTTGATACATAAATGTACCCCTCTATAAAATAATCACTTTGTCAACTGGATTGGGCCCCATATGGACTCCTCTTATAAACTACTATATGAATAAGGATCCCATAATATTGGGAATCCTTCTACCTATGGGACTCTTTATAATTTGACCTAACAGATATAGCAGTTCAAGTCACCCTTTTGACACATAGATGTACCCCTTTATAATAAAGTCGACTTTGTCAACAAGATTGCGCCCCACATGGACTCCTCTCGTACTCTACTATATAAATAAGGATACTACAATAGTTGGACCATTGGCTATACAGATGCGGGTATTAAAGTCACCCTTTTAATATATAAATATCCCCCCCGATAATATAATCGATCTTGTCAACTAGAGTGGGCCCTATTTGGACTTCTCTCATATTCTATAATAAGAATAAGGATTCCATAACAGTGGGACCCCTTCTAGTTCTAGGTCTCTTTATATTTTGGCCCCACATATATGGGTTTTAAAGTCGCCCTTTGACACCTAAATGTACCCTTCTATAATGAAGTCGGCCTTATCAACAAGAGTGGGAACCACTTTGACTCTACTTTTAATCTACTACATGAACACGGATTCTACAACAGTAAGACCTATCATAGCAATGTAACTATTTAAATTTTTTCTACACAGATGCGGGTGTTAAAGCAACCTTTTGACATGTTTCTGTATCCCCGATAATATTATCGACCTCGTCATCTTGAGTGAGCCCTACATGGACTCATCTCGTAATCTATTGTATATTAAGGATCCAACACTAACCCCTCCTTGCTATGGGACTCTTTATATTTTTCCCGTACAGATATGGGTGTTAAGGTCAATCCTTTGACATATAGATATATATACCAATCTATAATGTATTCAAACTTGTTAACTAGACTAGGCCCTACTTGGACTCCTCTCATAATATACTACATAAATAAAGATCCTACAATAGTGGGACCCCTCCTAGAAATGTGACTCTTTATATTTTAGCCATAAAGATATAGGTGTTAAAGCTACACCTTTAATACATAGATGTACCTCTTATAAAAAAAGTCGACCTTGTCAACTGGAGTAGGCCCCATTTGGACTCCTCTCATAATCTACTATATTAACATGCATCCCACAATAGTGGGATCCCTCCTCGCTTTGAAACTCTTTATGTTTTAGCTACACAGATATGGGTCTTAAAGTCACCCCTTTGACACATAGATATACCTACCTATAATATAATCGACTTTGTCAACTAGAGTGGGCCCTACTTAGATTTATCTCATAATCTACTACATAAATAAGAATCTCATAATAGACGGACCCCTCCTAGTAATGAGACTCTTTATATTTTGGCCATACAGATACGGGTGTTAAAGTAACCTCTTTGAGACATTGATGTACCCTCTATAATATGGTTAACCTTGTTAACTTGAGTGGGACCCACTTGGATACCTCTCGCATTCTACTATACGAATATGAAACCCATTAATATGGGACCTCTCCTAGTTGGGGGATTCTTTATACTTTTGCCACACTGATATGGGTGTTAAAGTCACCCCTTTGACACAAAGATGTTCCCTCTATAATATATTCGACTTTGTCAACTAGAATGGGCAACACTTAGACTCATCTTGTTATTTACTATATTTATAAGGATCCTATAATAGAGGTACTCCTCCTACAAATGGGATTCTTTATATTTTGGTTACATAGATACGGGTGTTAATATCACCATTTTGACACAAAGGTATACCCTTCTATAATTTTATCGACTTTGTCAACTAGGATAGGCCCCACTTGGAATCCTTTCATAATCTACTACATAAATAAGGATCTCACAAAAATGGGACCCCTCCTAGTTATGGGAGTCTATATTTTGGCCACATAGATACGGGTGTTAAAGTTACCCTTTTGATACAAAGATGTACCCTCTATAATGTAGTCAACCTTGTCAACTCGAGTAGGCCAACCTCAGACTTCTCTTGTAATATACAACAAGAATTAGGATTCCATAATTATGGAAACTCTCTTAGCTTTGAGTCTTTTTATATTTTTGCCACACAGATATGGGTGTTAAAGTCACCTCTTTGTCACTTAGATATATCCTTTATAATAAAGTCGATCTTGTCAAATGGAGTGGCCCTTACTTGTACTACTCTCGTAATCTACTACAATAATAAGGATCCCATAATAGTGGGACCCCTTCTAGCAATAGGACTCTTTATATTTTGGTCATATAGATTCAGGTAATAAAGTTACCCCTTTGACACATAAAAGTATCCCCTATAATATAATCGACCATGTCACTATAGGGGTCCCCACTTGGACTACTCTCATAATATACTATATGAATAAGGATCCCATAATAGTGGGATGCCTCCTAGTTATAGGACTCTTTATATTTTGATCACAAAGATGCGAGTGTTAATGATACCCCTCTGATACATAGTTGTACCCCACTATAATATAATCGACCTTATCAACTAGAGTGGGCCTTACTTGAACTCTCGTAATCTACTATAAGAATAAAAATCCTATAATAGTTGGATCCCACCTAGATTTAGAAATCTTTATGGTTTGGCTATACCGATGCGGGTGTTAAACGTACCTCTTTAACACAATAAGGTATCCCTAATAATATAGTCGACCTTGTCAACTAGAGCGGTCCCCACTTGGTTACCTCTCGAAATCTACTACATGAATAATGATCCCATAATAGTGTGACCTTTCTTAGCTATAGGAATCTTTATATTTTGGCCACACGGACACGAGTGTTACAGTCACACTTTTGACACTTAGATATACCCCCCCTATAATATAGTCGACTTTGTCAATTGGAGTGGGCTTCACTTGGACTCCTCTCGTAATCTACTTATTTATAAAGATCCCATAATAGAGGGACCCCCACAACCTATGGGACTCTTTATATTTCAGCCAAGTTGATGCTGCTATTAAAGTCACCTTTGTGACAGATAGACATACCCCTATATAATATTGTCTATTTTGTCAACTGGAGTTGGCTCCACTTAGACTCATCTCGTAATCTACTATATGAATATGGATCCCATAATAGTTGAACATCTTCTAGATATGGGAGTCTTTATATTTTGGTACGGGTGTTAAAGTCATCCCTTTGACATATAGTTGTACCCCCTATATTATAGCCGACTTTCTCAACTAGAGTGGGCCTAACAATGACTTGTCTCGTAATCTTTAATAAGAATAAAGATTCCAAAATAGTGGGACCACTTTGCCACACAAATATAGGTATTAAAGTCACCCCTTTAATACATAGATGTATCCCCTTGTAATGTAGTCGACCTTGTCAACTATAGTTGGCCCCACTTAGACTCCTCTCGATATCAACTAAATAAATAACCAACCTGTAATAGTGGGACCCCTCCTAGCTATGGGACTTTTTATATTTTGGTAGCATAGATATGGGTGTTAAAGTCACACCTTCGACACATAGATATACCCCCTATAATGTAGTCAACTTTGATAATTAGAGTGTGTTTCATTTGGACTCCTCTCATAATCAACTATATTTCAAAGGATCCCACAATAAAAGAACCCCTCTAACCTATGAGACTCTTTATATTTTAGACATACAAATGCAGGTGTTGAAATCACCCATTTTATATATAATAATACCCATCTATAATATAGTCAACTGGATTTGGCCTCATATAGACGGCTCTCATAATTTATTACATGAATAAGGATCCCACTATAGTGGGAACCCTCCTAGATTTGATATTATGTATATTTTTGCCATACATATTTGGGTTTTAAAGTAAACCCTTTGACACATAGATGTACCCCCCGTTAATATAGTGGACCATATCCATTGTCGTGGGCCTAATTAGACTTATCTCGTAATTTACCAAGAGAATACAAATTCTATAATAGTGGGACCCCTCCTTGCTATGGTACTCTATAAATTTTTGCCACATATATGTAGGTGTTAAAATCACCCTTTTGATAACAACATGTACCTACCTATATTGAAACCGACCTTGTCAACTAGAGTGGGCCCCACTTTGACTACTTCGTAATCTATTATATCAAAAAGGATTCTACAATAGTGGGATGCCTCATAGCAATAAGACTATTTATATTTTTACCATTTAAATATCAGTGTTAAAGTCACCCCTTTGACACATAGATGTACCCCCAAATAATGTAATCAACCTTGTCAACTGGAGTAGGTCTTATTTGGGCTCTTCACATAATCTACTATACAAATAAAGATTCCAAAATAAAAGGACCCCTCCTAGCTATAAGACTTTTTATATTTTGGCTATACAGATGCGGGAGTTAAAGGCACCCCTTTAATATATATTTGTGCCCCTATAATGTTGTTAAACTTGTCAACTTGAGTGGGTACCTCTTGGACTCCTCTTATATCTACTATACAATAAGGATTTTATAATAGAAGGACCCCATATAACTTTCGGACTTTATATTTTGGTCATACAAATATGGGTGTTAAAGTTACCCCTTTAAAATATAGACTCTATAGTATAGTCGACCTTATCAACTAGAATGGGCCCCACTTGGACTCCCCTCGAAATCTACTACATGAATAAGGATTCCGTTTTAAACAAAGACGTACCTAGGGCTGGCAATTTCGGACCCAACACGGCAAACCCGACACGACCCGATACGAAGTTAGCGGGTCTGGGTCAGGGCTAAACGGGTTTGGGTCGTAAACGGGTCGACACGATAGACCCATTTAATAAACGGGTCGGGTCCGGGTTTAGGGTCTGGACACGGTAGACCCGAGAAGACCCGTTTAGTATTCAACGGGTCGTGTCGGGTCGGGTTGGGTCGGGTCTACCCGTAATCTGATACTATAATATATAATACCAACGGGTCTTTCGGGTCAGGTCGGGTCGAGTCGGATTGGGTCGGATCGGGTCAACTGAATAGTCTCGGGTGATAAACGGGTCTTACCGGGTCTTATCGTGTCTACCCGTTTATTAACGGGTCGGGTATGGGTTTAGGATCTAGACACGATTAGTTAAACGGGTCGGGTCCGGTTTGGGGGTTTTGGACACGAACTCAACTAGACACGACACGAACACGACACGACCCGACCCATTGCCACCCCTAGACATACCTCCTATAATATAGTCAGCTTTGTCAACTGAAATAAGACCCACCTAGACTCCTCTTTTAGTCTACTACATAAATAAGAATCCAACAATAGCTGGACCGCTCCTACCTATGAAACTCTTTATATTTTGGCCATACAGATATGGATGTTATAGTCACCAATTTGATAAATAGATGTACCCAACTATAATACAGTCAACCTTCTCAACTAGAGTGGGCCCTACTTGGACTCCTCTCGTAATCTACTACCTGAATAAGGATCCCAAAATAAAGGTACCCCACTTAGTTATGGGACTCTTTATATATTGGCTACACAGAAACGGGGGGTCAAAGTCAACCCTTTGATATATAGATGTACCCTCCTATAATTTAGTTGACCTAGTCAACTTGATAGAGACCCACTTGGACTACTTTCATAATGTACTATATGATTAAGGATCCCATAATAGTGGGACCCTTCTTTATTATAGGACTCTTTATAGTTTGGCCATACTGATACGAGGGTTAAAGTCATCCCTTCGATACATAGATGTATCCGCCTATAATATAGTCGACCTTGTCAACTTGAGTATGACCTATTTGGATTCCTCTCATAATCTGCAATATAAATAAAGATCCCATAATAGTAGGACCCCTCCAAGCTATAGGACTCTTTATATTTTGGCCATAGAGATGTGGGTGTTAAAGTCACCCCTTTGATACATAGATATACCCCCTATAATGTAATCGACCATGTCAACTAGAGTTGGCCCCGGCCACTTTGACTCCGCTTATAATTTTCTATATGAATAAGAATCACATAATAATGGGACCCCTCCTACCTATGGGACTCTTTATATTTTGGCAATACAGATGCCCGTATTACATAGATGTACCCCTATATAATATAGTCGACTTTGTCAACTGGATTGGGCCTCACATGGACTCCTCTCGTACTCTACTGCAAAAATAAGTATCCCATAATAGTGGGTCCTTCATAGTTATATGGAAGTCTTTATATTTTGGCCATACAGATGCGGGTGTTTAAGTCACCCCATGGATACATAGATATACCCCCTGATAATATAGTCGACCTTGTAACCTAGAGTAGGCCCACTTGGACTTCTCAAATAGTTTACAATAAAAATAAGGATTTAATAATAGTAGGACTCCTCTTTGCTATGGGACTGTTTCTATTTTGGCCATATTGATACATATGTTAAAATCACCCCTTTATTACCGAGATGTACCCCCTATAATGAAGCCGACCCTATCAACTAGAGTGGACCCCACTTGGATTTTTTTTTTTTTTTGAAAGATAATAATTATCTATTGATTAATTTGTCAAGAAAGCATCATGCACAAGTAGGGCACCTAAATACGACCTCTTAGAGCGCCCTAGGCCCCAAAGGACCCACAAAAGCCAATAATACAAACACATATCAAGAAACCTGATTATTGCTAAAATTCTGCATATAAACTGTAGATTTTTAGCAATTCATGATGCTCTTCCAAAACTACAGGCTCACTTTTCCAACTCCATTAGCTTTTGATGCTCCTCGTCTTTGAAGAGAGAGAGGAGGAGAGTGTAGATGACCGTATTTGATGTTTGGTTCTTTCTGTCCCCCCGAAACTTCTTTCATTTCTTTCTCCCCAAATTGCATAAGCCATGCATGCGAGAGATGCTCGAATAATTCTGCCCTCTAGATTGGACGGCCCCCCTCTCTCATTAAGTCTCTCTAATATGTTTTTGAATTTCTCCTGATGGTTATGTCTAACCTTCATATTGTTGCATTTTTGCTCCCAGATGGAGTAAGTCCCATTGCATTGGAAAAACAAGTGCTCTATAGATTCTTCCACTTATTTGCACATGCAACATCTATTCACCAATTGCATTCCCTTTCTTTGCATCACATCTTTCATTGCGAGCCGATTTAGAGTTGCTCTCCATACGCACATTGCCATCCTCGGTGGTACCGATTTCTTCCACACCAAGTCCGCCCAAACTACCTCGGGGTGTTGTTCTCTAGCTGCTTGCCAAGCAGTAACAAAACTAAAATTTGCATCAGCTGTCTCCTTCCATTGGACTACACAATCAGCCCCAATTGGTTGTATTTCTAAGTTGCTGATTTTGTTGAATAATCTCTCTACTTGAGCATTTGCCGGCCTCGGGAAATGCCACCTCTCCTCTCGAATGCAGTCCCTCACTAGCGCTCCCCTTATATTCGGCTCTCTTGCTTTGTTCTCCAACTATTTCAACCGAACTCTTTCCTTCTATCCAGGATCAAACTAGAAATCCACAATGGATTGCGCTTCAATTGGATACCAAAGTTGTCCCTTAAGTTTGTCTTTACAACTTAATATCTCATTCCACACTGCGGAGTGGTTGGAGAACTGTGAGAGTCTCCAAAAGCTATAAATTTAACGTACCTTCCCTTCACCCAATTAGCCCATAAGTTATTGACCTCATTGATAATTTTCCACCCTAACCGTATATAGCTCGCCTTCAAGATGTCTTTGATTTTTCTTATTCCTGGTCCTCCCTCTTTGTTGGTCGGCATACCTTGTCCCAACTAACATTGGTACTCGCCTTGCTCCACAGAAAATTACGCACCAATTGCTCCACTCGGTTTTGGGTGGATTTAGGAATCGCAAAAGCTGAGGCCCAAAAGTAGGAATAGCACTGCAGGACTGTTTTGACGAGCTCCACTTTCCCTCCAATTGACAGATGTTTAATATCCCAACAATCAATTGTTCTCGTGACCTTATCAACAAGGGGTATGAATATCACCTTGTTCACTTTAGAAGTAGAGAGGGGCAGCCCCAGATATTTGACCAGCAGGCTACCTATACTGATTTCGAAATCAGTAATTTCGGAGTAGAAATCTTTACATGACCTAGATAGGAAGACTTTGGCTTTTTTCCTTGTTAATGACTAATCCGGGGTTTTCGCCAAATTTCTTGAGAAGCTCCACCACTCTCCCCACTTCTGCCCTTCCTGGTTTGAGAAACAACATTAGATCATCGGCGAAAATCAAGTGTGAGATCGGATGGCCACCCCCTAGTCCGAAGCTCTTCCAATCTCCTCTTAGAATACTCCATTTGATCTCAATAGATAAGCTCTCCATGATGATAGTGAATAAATAAGCCAAGAGTGGGTCCTCCTGCCTGAGTCCTTGATTGGCCTTGATCAATCTTGTCGGTGTTCCATTGAAAAATATGGAGAAGGAGGGGGAGGTTATACATCCTCGAATCCATCTGATCCAGGTCTCATTAAATCCTAATCCTCGGATTGCTTGCATCAAGAATTCTCTGTTAACCGAACCATAAGCTTTGATGATATCTAACTTTAGACATATTCTTCTTGCTCCTGTTTTTCTATGGAACCCCTTTATAAGCTCATAAGCTAGTAATATATTATCTGCTATTTGTCTACCCTTAATCAAAGCTATGGGGTTTGGAATCAGCCTTCCAGGTTGCCCCCATTGATGTAAAATACGTCATGCTTCGATTAAGATCCAAGGCCGACATGGTCAACTGGAGTGGCCCCCATTTGAACTCCTCTCGTAATATACTGCATGAATAAGGATCCAACAATAGTAGGACCGCTACTAGCTATGGGGCTTTTTATTTTGGCCACATATATATGGGTGTGAACGTAAACTTTTTGACACATAGATGTACCTCCTATTATGTAGCTGACCTTGTCAACTGAAGTGGGCCCCTTTTGGACTCCTCTCGTAAACTACTATATAAATAAGGATCCCATAATAGTGGGCCCTTTCTTAGCTTTGGGGATCTTTATATTTGGTCCATAAAGATACGGGTGTTAAAGTCACCCATTTGACACATAAATATACCCTCCTATAATGTAGTCCACTGGTTTAGGCCCCACTTGGACTTCTTTCATAATCTACTAGAAAAATAAGGATATCCCACAATATTGGGACCTCTTCTAGTTATGGGACTTTATATTTTGGCCATAAAGATGTGGGATTAAAAGTCATCCCTTTGACACATAGATGTACCCCTAAAAAGTAGTTAACCTTGTCAACTTGAGTGGGTTTCTTTTGGACTCCTATCATAATCCACTATATGAAAAAGGATCCAATAATAGTGGTACCCCTCATACCTTTGGGATGCTTTATATTTAGGTCATACAGATGCGGGCGTTAATGTCACCCCTTTGACACATAGATGCTTCCCCTATAATATAGTCAGCCTTGTCAACTAAAGTCGGTTCCTACTTGGACACCTCTTATTAATCTACTACATAAATATGGATCCAACAATAGTAAGACCCTTCCTAGTTAAGGGACTTTTTATATTTTGGCTACATATATGTGGGTGCTTAAGTCACCCCTTTAACACATATTTGTACCCCTCTACAATATAGTCGACTCTATCAACTGGATTAGGCTCCTTATGGACTCCTCTTGTAATATACTATATTAATAAGGATCCCACAATAGTGGGGCCCCTTATAGAATTGGGAGTCTTATATTTTGGCCACACAGATACAGGTGTTAAAGTCACCCCTTTGATACATAGATGTACCCCCTCTCTAATATAGTTGACATTTTTAACTAGAGTATCCCCGACTTAGACTTCTCTCATAATATACAGCACGAATAAGGATTGCATAATAGTAAGACCCGTCCTAGCTATGGGATTCTTTATATTTTGGCCACACAAATCGGGTGATAGAGTTGCCCCTTTGATACCTAAATATACCCCTCGATCTATAATAAAGCCGACCTTGTCAACCAAAGTAGACCCAACATGGACTCTTCTTTTAAAATACTAATTGAATAAGAATTTCACAATAATGAGACCCCTCCTAGCATTGGGACTCTTTATTTTTTGGTCACACAAATACGGGAGGTAAAGTTACCCCTTTGACACATATAACTACCCCCTATAATATAGTTAAATTTATCAGCAATAGTGGACCCCACTTGGACTCCTCTCGTAATCTATTTTATAAACAAGAATCCTATAATAGAGGACTCCTCCTAGCTGTTGGCCTCTTTAAAATTTGGCCACACAGATATTTATGTTAAAGTTACCTTTTGCTACCTAGGTATACCCACCTACAATGTTGTGACGACCAAGATCCAATAGGCCAATATCCAAGAGCCAAGACTCTTGAGGCGGGAATGCCAAGATGGATGAGGTGAGGTGAGGTGAGGTGTACAAGGCCATAAGTTAGCCCCACATCACCTGGAGAGAAGGAAATCCTGAGCTACTTATATAATTTTCCCTCCCAAACATAGAAGTCGCGTTTTAAAACCGTGCACCGCTACGGATTTCGTAAGAACTCCGTAGTTAATCGTGCTCGGGCGAGAGTAGTACTAGGATGGGTGACCACCCTGGGAAGGTCTCGTGCGGGCACGAGCAAAGCGGACAATATCTTGTGTGTTTGGGGCGGATGTTACAAAATGGTATCAGAGCCGGTTCTCCTCGCTATTGGGGGGTCTAACCCTATACGAGGACGTGTAGCCCTGAGGGGGGTGGATTGTGACGACCAAGATCCAATAGGCCAATAGCCAAGAGCCAAGACTCCTGAGACGGGAATGCCAAGATGGATGAGGTGAGGTGAGGTGTACAAGGTCATGAGTTAGCCCCACATCGCTTGGAGAGAAGGAGATCCTGAGCTACTTATATAATTTCCCCTCACAAACATAGAAGACGCGTTTTAAAGCCGTGCGCCGCTACGGATTTCGCAAGAACTCCGTAGTTAAGCGTGCTCGGGCGAGAGCAGTACTAGGATAGGTGACCTCCCTGGGAAGTTCTCGTGGAGTGGCTCTGCTTGGACTCCTCTTATAATCTTTTATATGAACAAGGATCCCATATATATGGGATCCCTCATAGATATATGAATCTTTATATTTTGGTCACATAGATGCATGTTTTAAATTCTCCTTCAACATATAAATGTACCTACTACAAGAATGTGATTTATTGCCGACGGTAATCTTAATTACCGTCGGTATAAATATAATTAATACCGACGAATGTATATATTTCCGCTGGTATAATATATTTAATATTTTAATAATTTTTTGATTTTTTTGTACCGACGGTATATTTATGTCCGTTGGCATAACTAATATACCGACGGTTAATAATATTAACCATCAGTAAAATATTATATTACCAATGGTGAATATTTAAACCTTCGGTACTATAAATATTTTAATTTTTAATTTTTTTTTATCGTTTTAATTACCGACAGCAAAGTAATGTTCATCGGTATAAATAGTTGTACCGACGGATTTTAATTATCCATGGACAAAAACAGCCTTTTTTCCTAACGGAATATATAATAGCCATCGGTATAATATTGGTACTGACGGACATTTAATGTCCATCGGTAAAAAACCCTACGATTTAACCGAGATCCGATCCCCTTTCTGTTTTCTCTCTGGATCTAATTCCCCCTCACTCCCCTCTCTCTCGATCTAATTTCCCCCCCTCCCCGGCCTCCCTCTGTCCCTCGCGCCTCCGGCCTCCCATTCCTCATACCTCCGTCCTCCCCTCCGCCGGCGCCACTGCTCCTCCTCTACCGGCGTCACTGCTCCGGCCTTCCCTCCGCCGGCGCCACTACTGTTCCTCCTCCTCAAGTCCTCCCTCTCCCTCTCCGGTGAGTTTCTCCTCTTCCTCCTCCCTCTCCCCTTTAGTATATTTTGTTCCAAATCGCACAGTAAAGTATATTATTCTGAATTTTTCATGCGATTGTTTCGTCTGGTGCTCCGTAACTCTTTTTCTACTCGGCTTCTTTCGATCTTATGATGACGAAAGCTTAGACTTTTTGCAATCTTTGATCGTTTTTAGGGTTTCACCTCTTTGACTCCGGTGGATTTTGGGAAAATCTGTGTGAATTATTGGGTACTATAGTTCTTAGTCAACGCTAGCTCCTAGCTCAAGATTAGATTCGGGTTTCGTAAGAACTCGGATTCAGATTAAGTAGTATTCCCATTCTTCACTGATTTCTTGGTATTTGTTATTAGTATTTTGTTGGATTCTATAGAAATCTATTTCCTTGGTATAACCTAGTAGGGCTAGGGTTAAGAGAGTAGGGACTACTCTTTGTGGTCTGAAGATTTTGGGGGGCGGAAGGACTTAGAATTCGATGGTTATAGACATGGGTGGCAATGATTTTCATGATGAGTTCTTCTCCAATTGGTGCCAAATCAGAAGGGCCATAGCCCCGCATCGATCCACCACGTTAATTTCACGGAACCGGATGCATTCACCAGCCTCCAATCGAACGGCGACACTACACCCTCATCGAGAACGGCCGTTGAGGCGGATTCTTCGGAATAGAAATGCCCTTTATCAACATATGAACTTTTTTTTTTTCATCTTTCTACTGCCAAACAATTCTCCCAATGTTATAAAATCGCCCATACGGTCGAAGATGCAATTTCACCATTTTTTTTAAAACATTGTTAAAAAAATTCTAAAAGCCTATAAGAATGAGCCATAAATACAAACGGAAACTAAAGAATATTATATTCCTCATGAATAATTAGTAATAGAAAAAGTTTTCTTTAGTAAATAATTAGTAATAGGAAAAGTTTGCTTTAGTGTTATTCTGATTTCGATTCTGAAATTTTAGAATTTCAAAATCCAATTCCGATTCGGAATTATGAGAATTTTTTGGAATATTATATTTTTTGAAAATCAGGTTTAGGGTTTAGATTAGGTTTAGGTTTAGGTATGGCTGCAAACAAACCAAGCTGTTTGTGAGCTACTCGCGGCTCGGCTCGATAAAAGCTCATTCGAGTTCATTTGGTTACTAGTCAGGCCAAGCCCAAGCCTAGAGTTTAGGCGCGTTTAATAAACAAGCCAAGCTCAAGCATACCAAAGCTCAGCTAGTTTGGGCTCGCGAACGTGCTTGTTCAGGGCTTATAAGCAAAGCTCGTGAACAAGCTCGATAAGCTTATAAAGGGCTCGTGAATAGGCTCATAAATGGCTTGAATAAGCCTAACATATAGCATAGTAAGAAGTTTAGGCTCGTGAACAAGCTCGATAAGGGACTGTTCAATCACTAATTGAGCATAGCCTAGTCTGAAGTTTAGGCTCGTGAACAAGCTCAAGCCGACCAAAGCTCAGCTCGACTCGACTCGATTATTAAACAAGTCGAACCCAAGCCTAAAATATAGGCTCGTTTAATAACTAAATAAGCTCAAATATAGGCTCGTTTAATAAATCAACAAGCTTGGCTCGATTACACATTTGTCTCCAGAAATAGTATATATTCGTCTTCAAAAAGAGTATATATGTATTCTTTTAAGAAAGAGTATACATTTGTATTCAGAAAGAGTATAAATTCATTGTGATGGACTAGAGCTATATTTTGAAATTTACGTGACTTGCAAGTAAAAGTCAACTCTCAAAAAGGACTTATGCCAAACTTCACCATATGGCAAATTAGGTATAAGTCCTTAACATATGTCAAACTTCAAACTTTGGAGAAGCTTATTAAAATACTATTGAGATTAGGGTTAGGGTTAGGTTTAGTGTTTAGGTTTAGTGTTTAGATTTAGGGTTTAGGTTTAGGTTTAGGGTTATGTTAGGATTAGGGTTAGAGCTAGTTAGGTTTAGGATTTAGGTTAGGTTTAGGTTAGGATTAGGGTTAGAGTTAGGTTTAGCGTTTAGGCTTTAGGTTAAGATTATGTTTAGGGCTAGGTTAAGGGTTTGGGTTAGGATTAGGGTTAGGTGAATATTCGAATATTTAGGTTTAAATTTATCAACAAATCATGATTCTCTACGTGTGTATTTACCACGAAATCCTAACATCGATCGTTTAAGTCATTTTAGATTCTAAGAACTGGTGTGGCTTGCCACAACCGATGACTGGCCTTTGGGCTTGGGATTTTTCCATTAACTAAAATTGGATAGAAGCTATCACCATTTTTTCATTAACTAAAATTGTGTGGAAGCTATCGCCATTTTTTCAGTTATTCCATTTGAATAATTTGGATTTAGGACGATACTCTATATCCAAATACATTTAACTATGTGAAATCAAACTTATTTTATCTCGCACACAAAGAGTAACAATTTGCAATTGATAAAAAAGAACTATTTGGTTGGTTGACAAAATAAAATATTTTTTTAATGAAAATATATATAAAATTAAATTTGGTTTTTGGTTTTAAATCGACGATCTGGAGCGATTTCAATTGTTTTTTGTTCCCTAAATTGTTCATGTTCAATTGATGGCAGAAAATTAATATAAATTTAATGAACTTCAGTGTAGCATTATCATCTTTTTTTTCTATTTGGATCGACAAGATTTCAGGAGGGAGGATTGTAATACGGAACTTGTAGAAGGAGTTATTACAAATCTATTCCTTTGTCAGAGAACTATCACTAAGTCCCCCAAAAATATATAAGAAAGCAAACCATGACATCCATAGTACTTTCCGTTCTTGGTAGTACATAATTGTGGTGGTCTACTAATCAAACAACTATTGCTGGTGTTTATTTTTCTGAGAAATCCCTCTTATCGGAGGTGGGGTTTGGCATGGACCCCTACCTATTCATTGAGGAAAAATAAAATTTACAAGACGACCAATAAAAGAAAAAGATTACAGCAGATTATCTAAAGATTCTCGAAGATGGCCTGAGATCGACGTTGCCCACAACTTTATAATTTCCACCATGTGTCGTACGATCTTCGAGATAGAGCTGAATTTCTTCTTGAACACTATTGCTGGTGTTGGCCTTCAAGAAACGTTGTGCGGCTAACTTCTTTAAACTCCCAACCTTCTGCAACTGTATCTTCTTTGACCAGAAACTCATCCTTTTTCCATCCTACTTACTATATTTATTATAAAAATGTGGTCAGTACATCGCTTGTTACCATCTAGATCATGTAAGAAAGACCAAGGTTCGAACCATACTTTTGCCTTTATTTGTCACAGAGGACCACAAATAAACCCATCATAAAGGCAATGATGCGAAGATCCACTGATTTCGAATATACAACCTGCCGGATGGAGGGGATGCAACCTCAATTACCCTTAGATGATTGCTGGCATCCATGTTAAGGTACCATTTCACACAAAAGGTTAAGTCGATAGGGAATGGACCAACAATAGTGCATATCAAGTTGGAGGTAATAAGACTCGAGCCAATAAACTCCCAAAACCAAAGCTCTGAAACCATGTGAAGTTACTATTTCGTTCAAAGCTCAAAATATCGAGCTAATGATCAAGAACAATGTGAAGTTTTTGTTTTCCCCTTGGATTTCTGGGGTCTGGGTGTGCCTCTCGCCGGTGTGCGATGTTTGTCTCCACCGATGTTGGGTCGGTGTCTTTTAGGATTTGTTAGGTGTGCCGGAGGTGGCACTTTCCCCCTCTTGTGAGGCACTCTTGTTTCCACCTGTACGACGACCTCCTATGTTTTGCGCTGACATGTGGCGCCTCTTGAGGATCCTGTTATGATCCTCCTTGACGATGAGTACCCAAAAAAAAAAAGCTAATGATCAAGAACCACCGGTCCTTTGGGCAGAGGGTAGTGCTATCGCTCCTAGTGAGCGCTATCTCGGGTACGATACTCGTTCTCAGCTTGGTGTGGGGCGCATGCTTGTTTGTGCAGCCATTCCTTGGAGCCATGTGGGTCCTTCCCGTGCTAAATGTGGCGCTTCCGCTCGTTCGTGCGGCGACTTCTAGGGTCTGGTGGGCCTTTCTTCGCTCGGTGTGGCTTTCCCGCTCGTGATGCAGTAGCTTCCGGTGGGCCAAGTGGGCCTTTCTACGGTGGCTGTGTGTGGCTGTGCACCTGTGTAGTGCAACTTGGGTCTAGCTAGGGCCCCACAATATCACCTTTTTTATCATGGCTGATGTATATCCCGTTGAGATCACCAACAGGATTTGGTTCAGGTATCTGACGGGCTCTAATACAACTTTGTTGGGTCGCAAAATAAATTTATGTGTGAATGTAACGAGGCTAAGAGCATCGACAATCCTATATAATAAATTTCATCAGATTTGAGGTAGGATTAGGTTAAAAACTCAGTTTGATATAGAGTGTTCAAGCCCTATATTAAATCTGATGAAAACTAATTTGATATAGAATACTCCAATCCTAGACCGGAGGGGATCGTGGCCACCGGAGTGGAAGATCCAAATTTGATGTGCTCGCTGTAGTTAGGGGTGTGCAAAATCCAAATCAAATCGACTAAACCGACCAAACCAAACCAAACCGACCGATTTTGATCGGTTTCGACACACTCAATGGATCAAATTGGATTGGATTTTAAAAAACCGACATGATTGGATCGGTTGACAGATTTGTAAATTTAAAACCGACCTAAACCGAACCGAACCGATATATGTATATACATTTACTATTTTATTAAATATATCTTATCTCCTCATATACCCTTGCTACCAACAACCTTTGCAATATTGTAGGATGACTAACAATAAGTTAAAAATCTTATTTAGGCCTAATGATTTGATAACAATTATTATTTTTTAAGTAAAAACTAGATCCTAATAGAAGGGAAAAAAGCCCAAATAAACATATGGGCCAAAGCCCAAACCGACCATCCAATCCAATCCAAACCGACTTTAATTGGATTGGATTCCAATCTCAGTTCGGTTTGGATTGGATTGAAAATCCTCAAAACCGACCAAGGTTTGATCAGTTTAGGTTTTGTCCATATAGTTTGGTTTCGAACCGATGCACACACCCCCTAGCCGTAGTGGAGTTGCAAGTGCACGTTGGAGAAAAAAGAGGTGGGGGATGAAATGGGCGGAGGAGGAGCTTGAATATGACTGTTGGGGGGAGAATATAACCATTGGGATGAGTCATTTGATGTAGGATTAGAGATGCTCATCATATTTATCTTAAAAGTAATTGTATTTTTTTTTTAAGAAATCTTAAAAGCAATTGTTAATCATATTTGTGTTAAAAGTAATTGTTTTTTTTTTTTTAAGAAATCTTAAAAGCAATTGTTAATCATATTTGTGTCCATATTTATAAAAAAACATGGATCCAAAATAGTTTTGCATAGTCTGGTCCAATTTTTTTTTTTTTTTTGAGAAATCTCTCTCAGAGTATGAGGGGGGGTTCGGCCGGGACCCCTACCAGTTTATTAAAAAGAAAAGAGGGAGGTTACAAATCAAGCTTCATTGTTACAAAGGTTGAGAAGAAAACTCTCGGCACCAGTCGGTGCGCACGAAGCCCACAGGTGAATCAACAATTTGGTCGTAAAGATGACCCGCTCCACCGTGGTGCTTTTTCCCAGAAAAGTTCTCCGGTTCCATTCTACTCTGGTCCAAATTCGCCCGGTTTATACTTCAGACTACCTCAACTCGACTACATCAACGATTACTCACCCAACCAACACCAATCATTCCATTGATTTTTTTTGTTTTTGAGAAATCTCTCTCAGTGAATGAGTGGGGGGGGGGGGAGGGCTAGACCCTTATCATTTTATTTTTAGAGAATCCATCTAGGAGATGAGGGGAGGTTCGGCCCAAACCCCTACTGGCCTTATCAGTTTATTAAAGTGAATCTACAAACAGTGCCTAAGAAGCGCAAACCAAGAATCCCTACCAACAAGCACAATCAGTTCTGAATCTCTAAGGCAAGATAGTACAAAACCATGGAATAATGGGAGTACAAAATCACTGTCTATATCACCCTAGAAGGATAAGAGGATTGGTATTTGTGACTATCAGCAGGCCTGTCAACAGGGTCGGTTCTAACCGGATCAAGGTGGATCCAAATTTGTTCCTTTAAAATTTTGAATTGGTTCGGATCATTAATTCTACTCGGATCTCGGACCAAAATGGTAATACCAATCCGGAGTTTTTTTATTCGGACCGGATTCGGATCCCAACAGATGGGGAATAAGATCATGTGGATATCAAGAGAGGATTGAGGCTGCCAAACCATGGCACCAGTCTTCCTGAGGCAATTCGAGGAAACCCAAGCCATGGCCGACCGCGTTAGAGCATACCGCTAAGGAAACAGCTCACGAAGAGATGTCTCCCCAACCCATCTGTCCTCCAAAATCGAATATGTTTCCCGTTACCAGGACCAGTTTGTTGACGCATTTAAACACATTGCCCGCCGGAGTGGCAGTTCGTGGCATGTGAAATTCCAGTCGGTTCGGAAAGGGGTTTGTGGTTTGGGACCCGGCCGAAATATGCTGTGGTATTTTCCGGCCCCTCCTCTTCTCGGTGATGGATTCAGGTGGTTTGGGACGACGGTGGCCGGTTCCTGAGGCTGATCGGAACGGTGCGGCCTTCTTCTTCACCGGCAGTGCTGATGTTGGTGGTGGATCCGGATGGTGATCCATTTTTTGGCTTGTTTTTTTTTTTATGTTTTATGCGTCTGTTTTGAGCGTCTGTTTGCTCCCGCCGGAGTGGCGGCTAGGTGTTTGCGCTGGTGCGACGGATCTGCTGATGGGGACATCGAGCCTCGACCCTGGCGAGTGTACCAGCGCAGGAGGCGACATCTGAGCATGTGGTTCTAGCCATGTTGGCAACTGTCTTTTCTGTTTCATTATTTGGTTTGTGCACTTTTAGTCCCACCTCGATTAGTGGGCCTTTTCGTCTGTCGTTGTAAGCCTATTTATAGGCCTTTCATTTTTCTCTTCAGTATGCAATGAATAAAGAAATTTATGTTTTCCTCCTCACTTGTGTCGAGCGAAATCAGGGCGAGGTGTGTGAAACCCAAACCCAAACCCTAGGCGTGTGAAACCCTAGGTTCAGGCTAGTGTGTGAAACCCTAGTCCTCTCCCTCCCTCTTTTGCCTCCTCTTAGCCGCCGGCCCTGCCCTCCCTCTCTCTCTCTCCCCCGACCTCTCCCTTCCCGTCCCCGACCCCCAGCCGACCCGACCCTGCCCCTCCCTTTCTCTCGCCCACCCGACCCCTCCACCCCCGCCTCTTTCTCTCCCCCTCCCTCTCCCACGAACCAGACCCAACCCGACCCCTCCACCCCCGCCTCTCTCTCTTCCCCTCCCTCTCCCGCGAACCAGGCCCAACCCGACCCGTGCCCGACCCCGATTCCCCCCCTTCCCCACCTGCTACCCGGCCGGACCGAACCCCACCCCTCCCTTTCCCCCCCCTGCGACCCAGCCGACCCCACCTCCCCTGCCGCCCGATTCCCCACTCCCTCCCCCTTCCCTGCGGCCCACCCGAAACCCCTTCCCCCTGCCGACCGAACCCCTTCCGTGCCCCACCACCGCTGCCGTCCTCCTCCTCCGGGCAACAGCCCCAACACCCCTATCTCTCCACCCTTGCAAAGCCCCTCCCCCTCGGTATGAAGGCATGGCGGATCCCGATGTTGATCACGGCCTGATCGACGACGAAGACGGCTTCCTCGACATCCGGTCTCCTTTCCTCGACTTCCGGTTCAACGCCGGCGAGAGCGTGAAGGATTACGTGGATCGCATCACCTACCTCGTCACCAAAGACGCGGAAGCACGGCTGGGCATCTCGGAGAACCATCAACGGTGGCATCCCGGCACGCCCGTACATCCCAACGTGCTAGCCCTTCGGGCCCTCGCTCAAGCCCCGGCTCAACCTGAGGACACCGCATCGACTTCGACCCCTCCACCAGTTGAGATCTCTGAGGTTCCCCACAATCCTCAGTAGGTGAGTTTCTTTCCCCGGTCAATATCGGATGGTGACACCAATGATCAATTATCTTATATTTTATCTATGCAAAGCTACTGCCCACTTTGAATGGTGAGTTGTGAGATTCTGATTACCATGTTTGCTACTATCCTTGATATTGCATGTGGAATTCTGCCGATATAACTAAGTATTAGTTGTTCGGTTAATTTAGATTGGGATACCTGCTTGCATGCCTGTTATGCTTTGCTAAAACCATTAGCCAGATTATTTGTTTAAATCAACTTCCTGTTTCGACTCGGAGCAACAAGCGACCCTGTCGTGGCTCAACGAGTCTTTGAATTCCCTGTCGCACACACTGTTCCACATCATTTTGGTATCAGAGCATGGTTAGAGCTAGGTCATTTGCATTCTATACCTGATCCTGCAACTTGCATTCATCTTAGTTCTGGTGCATTAAGTTTCAAAAAAAAAATCATTAGCATCATTTTGGGTGTTGTCATTGCATGCCAACCCGAAGGGGTAGGCCATATCTATTAGGAGAGTCTAGCGAGTCGGACAACTACAGTATGGATCCCGAGGCCCTGACTAGAGCACTTGCCGAGTTGACCCAAGGCATAACCGCCATGAACCAAAACCTCGCCGCGTATCAGCGCGACACCAATGCCCGGTTAGACCGGATGGAACAAGCGCGGACCGATCCGTATGTTGAATTTCCCAATCCCCCTCAAGGGCACCCGGCCAACTGGCAGAACAATCAGGACCCCGATGATCAGTACCTTCGGAGTATCCGGTTAGAGGTACCATCCTTTGATGGTAGACACGATCCCCAGTTTTTCCTGTATTGGCTCCAGTCCATCGATCGTTATTTCACGTGGTATCCTTTAACTGAGGTTAGAAAGGTCCGCTTCGCAGCCATGAAGCTCAGCGGACCCGCGAGCCAATATTGGACCAATGTGGAAGCCTTGAGAGTTGCGCGAACCCAGGACCCGATCGATACTTGGGTCGCCATGAAAAATGAGCTGAAGGGTAAGTATGTGCCACCATCGTATCAGGCACGACTGTTAGACCAATGGCACCAGTTTACCCAAGGTAGCAAATCGGCGAAGGACTATGTTGCCAAATTTGATGAGTTCCTCACTCGTTGCAACGTCCTTGGGACCGAGACGCCTGTCCAAGTCCTTTCCCGTTTCCGGTCTGGCCTGAGGGAAGACCTAAGGAATGAGCTCCTTGCCAGAGATGTCACGGAATTGGAAAGAGCATACGCTTTAGTACAAGACCTTGACGCCTCTAGGTCTAGTCACACCTACAGGCATTCTGACCCTAGGAGCTACCCCACAAAGCCCTCCCCTAGCAATTCCAATCGGACCTACCCCAACTCATCTCAAGCTAAGCCCAGCATTCCCAACAAGAATTTTGAGAGGGACGCACGAGGAAAGAGTGTCGAGCGTGACTTCTCCAAAGTCAGCCCTCTTACAAAGTGTTACAAGTGTCAAGGGTATGGCCACGTGGCTGCCAACTGCCCCAGCCCTGTCAGAGTCAACATTGTCGATGGCAACCCCATTGAAGCAGTAGAGCCTGGAGAAGCAGAGTTCATCTACCAGGCTGAAGAAGAAGATGGAGATTTTGATGATGATGATGACGGTGCCATTCTGAGTTGTCTTAGGCAGTCGTCGTCCCCCACCGTGTCAGTTGTTAGGTGCGTGCTATCCCAACCCAAGGATCAGGATGATTGGAGGCGCACCGCTATTTTCCACACGTTCACCAAGATTGGGGATAAAAATTGTAAGGTCATCATCGATAGTGGCAGTTGCATCAATGTCGTATCATCTGTTGTCATCGCCAAGACTGGCCTTAAGGCCGTCCCCCACCCTCGTCCCTATCAAGTGTCTTGGATCAACTCCACTGCCATGGAGGTCAAGCAGAGATGCCTAGTGCCCATCAATTTCAACATCTACCAGGACAAGATCTGGTGTGATGTCCTGACCATGGATGTGGGCCAAGTCATCTTGGGAAGACCTTGGCTTTTCGATAACGACGTTTTTATTTATGGACGCTCGAACATATGTCTGTTTGAACATGAGGGCAAGAAAGTTAAGTTGATTCCCTCCCCACCCAAGAGTGCCCAAGCCGAGTAAAAGACTACCCCCGCAAAGAAAGCCAAGAGCGTTAGTTTTGTCAGTGCCAAAGAGCTGAGTCACGAGGTAGAAAAGGGAGCCCCTGTCATCATCCTAGTAGCAAGAGAACCCCCTAAGGACTCCGGCCAGTCGATTCCCCCCGAAGTCACCCCTGTGCTTAGGGAGTTTGCTGACGTTTTCCCTGAAGATCTCCCTGACCAACTGCCTCCGATGCGCGACATACAACATGCCATTGACTTGGTCCCTAGGGCAAGTCTTCCCTGCCACATTATCGAATGAACCCTACTGAACACGCAGAGTTGAAGAGGCAGGTTGATGAACTCCTGAAAAAGGGTTTTATCAAGGAGAGTATGAGTCCGTGTGCGGTCCCCGCCCTTCTGACGCCTAAGAAAGACGGATCGTGGCGTATGTGTGTCGATAGTCGCGCCATCAACAAAATAACAGTCAAGTATCGTTTCCCTATCCCGCGACTGGACGACATGTTGGACATGATGTCCGGAGCTACTATTTTCTCCAAGATTGACTTAAAGAGTGGCTATCACCAAATCCGTATCCGTCCTGGCGACGAGTGGAAGACCGCGTTCAAGACTAAGGATGGACTATATGAGTGGATGGTCATGCCCTTTGGGCTGACTAACGTCCCGAGTACCTTTATGAGAGTAATGACGCAAGTACTCCGGCCATTTATGGGTAAATTTCTGGTGGTGTACTTTGACGACATACTTATTTATAGTCAATCTCGGGCGCAACATTTAGACCACCTGTGTCAAGTCTGTACCGTATTAAGGAAAGAAGAGCTGTATGCGAATCCGAAGAAGTGCACATTTTTCACAACTCAAGTCCAATTCTTAGGATTTGTGGTTTCTATCGAGGGAGTCTCTACGGACCCCGAAAAGGTCAAAGCTATCGAAGAGTGGCCCGAGCCCAAGACTATTCATGATGTCAGAAGCTTCCATGGGCTAGCCACCTTTTATCGTCGGTTCATTAAGGGGCTCAGCACCATCATGGCCCCAGTGACTGACTGTCTGAAGAAGGGTGAGTTCACTTGGTCTAATGCCGCCACGAGAGCATTCACCGAAATCAAGAAAAGGATGGTTGAGGCCCCTGTCATGCGTCTCCCTGATTTCTCTAAGGTTTTTGAAGTGGCTTGCGACGCGTCTGGGCTCAGGATAGGTGGAGTCCTTTCCCAGGAAGGCCACCCGGTTGCCTATTTTAGCGAGAAGCTAAATGACACTCGACAGATGTACTCCACCTATGATAAGGAGTTCTATGCGGTGATCCAATCGCTTCGCCATTGGCGACATTACCTCTTGCCTCAAGAGTTCGTTATTTTCTCTGATCACGAGGCCCTCCGTTATATTTACTCCCAGAAGAGACTGAATACGCGACATGGTCGATGGGTCGAGTTCCTCCAGGACTACACTTTTAGTCTGCGACATAAAGCGGGAGTTGAGAATAAAGCTGCTGATGCGCTCAGCCGTCGTGTGTTCATCCTTTCCAAATTAACCACGGCAGTTGATGGGTTTGCTAGGATAAGAGCCGAGTATGAGTCATGTCCCGACTTTAGCGAAACCTATGCGTTATTGAGAGACGGGACCCTGGCCAAAGTTGATGGCTATCTCATGCATGATGGATATCTGTTCCGGGGACGAAAGTTGTGCATCCCACGAACATCCTTACGTGAGTTTCTCGTGTGGGAGTTGCACACTGGAGGTCTTGCCGGACATTTCGGAAATGAGAAAACGATTGAGGCCGTCGAGTACCGGTTCTATTGGCCGAGTCTGAAGCGCGATGTTGCTAGGCATGTTGGCAGATGTCACACCTGTCAGCTAGCCAAACAACACAAGCAGAACACTGGCCTTTACACTCCTTTACCGGTCCCAAATTGTCCATGGCAAGATATCAGCATGGACTTCGTACTGGGCCTTCCAAAAACTCTAAGGAAACACGACTCGATTCTGGTCGTCGTGGATCAGTTCTCCAAAATGGCCCATTTCTTGCCCTGCTCCAAAACAGCTGATGCTTCGAGGGTTGCGAAAATCTTCTTTGACGGTATCGTCAGATTGCACGGTCTGCCCAAGACCATTGTTTCTGACAGAGATGTCAAGTTCACCAGTTTTTTCTGGAAAACCCTGTGGCACAAGTTGGGAACTAAGCTCCAGTTTTCTACCGCTTTCCACCCATAAACTGATGGCCAAACCGAGGTAGTGAATCAAAGTCTGGGAAACCTTTTGCGCACCTTAGTAGGTGAGCATGTTGGGACTTGGGATCTAAAATTGTCCATCGCTGAATTTGCATACAATGCATCTGTTAATAGGATCACTGGTTTGAGTCCCCATGAAATTGTGCATGGTTTTAAGCCTAGGCAGCCTATAGATCTCATCCCCATGGCTAACTATCATCAAGTCTCTGAGTCAGCATCCGCATTTGCATCGCATGTCCAAGAACTACACAGGGAAATCAAAGATAAAATTGAGCAGAGTAATGCTACCTATAAGCTGCGAGCTGATCTCAGGAAAAGATTTAAAACATTTAATGTGGGTGATTATGTAATGGTCCGGATCCGTCCTGAACGGTTTCCCTCGGGAACTGTTAAAGAAGCTGAATGACAATGCCTATGTTGTAGATCTCCCTGGAGATTTCGGCATCAGTTCCACCTTCAATATCGAGGACCTAGTGGCCTACAAGGGTCCTGATTTTAACCCTAATAATCCCCTCATAGGTGAGCCTTCCCAAGACCCATTTTCTGAGAGTCCCTCCCTACCCCAACTTCCAGAAATTCCCCCACATTATGCAGCAGAAAAAATAGATAAAATTGTGGATGATGAGATTGTGTCCGGTAAGGACGGTGGCACCCGACGGCATCTGATCCGTTGGAAGGGAAGACCCGCCTCTGATGACACCTGGGTTGACCGTAGCGACCTTCAGCAGTTGAATCCTGATACCTTGGAGCAGTACGAGAGTTTTGCAGATCCTCACTCGACGGAGTCGAGCTCTCTCCCACCTGGGGAGAATGATGGGGACATCGAGCCTCGACCCTGGCGAGTGTACCAGCGCAGGAGGCGACATCTGAGCATGTGGTTCTAGCCATGTTGGCTACTGTTTTTTCTGTTTCATTATTTGGTTTGTGCACTTTTAGTCCCACCTCGATTAGTGGGCCTTTTCGTCTGTCGTTGTAAGCCTATTTATAGGCCTTTCATTTTTGTCTTCAGTATGCAATGAATAAAGAAATTTATGTTTTCCTCCTCACTTGTGTCGAGCGAAATCAGGGCGAGGTGTGTGAAACCCAAACCCAAACCCTAGGCGTGTGAAACCCTAGGTTCAGGCTAGTGTGTGAAACCCTAGTCCTCTCCCTCCCTCTTTTGCCTCCTCTTAGCCGCCCGCCCTGCCCTCCCTCTCTCTCTCTCTCCCCCGACCTCTCCCTTCCCGTCCCCGACCCCCAGCCGACCCGACCCTGCCCCTCCCTTTCTCTCGCCCACCCGACCCCTCCACCCCCGCCTCTTTCTCTCCCCCTCCCTCTCCCGCGAACCAGACCCAACCCGACCCCTCCACCCCCGCCTCTCTCTCTTCCCCTCCCTCTCCTGCGAACCAGGCCCAACCCGACCCGTGCCTGACCCCGATTCCCCCCCTTCCCCACCTGCTACCCGGCCGGACCGAACCCCACCCCTCCCTTTCCCCCCCCTGCGACCCAGCCGGCCCCACCTCCCCTGCCGCCCGATTCCCCACTCCCTCCCCCTTCCCTGCGGCCCACCCGAAACCCCTTCCCCCTGCCGACCGAACCCCTCCCGTGCCCCACCACCGCTGCCGTCCTCCTCCTCCGGGCAACAGCCCCAACACCCCTATCTCTCCACCCTAGCAAAGCCCCTCCCCCTCGGTATGAAGGCATGGCGGATCCCGATGTTGATCACGGCCTGATCGACGACGAAGACGGCTTCCTCGACATCCGGTCTCCTTTCCTCGACTTCCGGTTCAACGCCGGCGAGAGCGTGAAGGATTACGTGGATCGCATCACCTACCTCGTCGCCAAAGACGCGGAAGCACGGCTGGGCATCTCGGAGAACCATCAACGGTGACATCCCGGCGCGCCCGTACATCCCAACGTGCTAGCCCTTCGGGCCCTCGCTCAAGCCCCGGCTCAACCTGAGGACACCGCATCGACTTCGACCCCTCCACCAGTTGAGATCCCTGAGGTTCCCCACAATCCTCAGTAGGTGAGTTTCTTTCCCCGGTCAATATCGGATGGTGACACCAATGATCAATTATCTTATATTTTATCTATGCAAAGCTGCTGCCCACTTTGAATGGTGAGTTGTGAGATTCTGATTGCCCTGTTTGCTACTATCCTTGACATTGCATGTGGAATTCTGCCGATATAACTAAGTATTAGTTGTTCGGTTAATTTAGATTGGGATACCTGCTTGCATGCCTGTTATGCTTTGCTAAAACCATTAGCCAGATTATTTGTTTAAATCAACTTCATGTTTCGACTCGGAGCAACAAGCGACCCTGTCGCGGCTCAACGAGTCTTTGAATTCCCTGTCGCACACACTGTTCCACATCATCTGCTCTTCGCCTGAGTGGCGTCTCAGCCCGTCATGGCTTTGTTATCAGTTACGCCTTGTTGTTGCGTCTCCTTGGGGCTTTGTCCCCTTTGCTCCCGCCATGGCGGTTCTTTGTTGCGACGGCATGTGGTACCTCTGGGAGTCCGGTGACTCCCACCTTGATGGCCGGTTGTTGGCATAAGTTCTAGTACCAAAAAAAAAAAAGCAAATTGCCCACTTTCAAAACACCGCACCAGATGTGTGAGAGTTTCTCAGACTTTTTGCTTCCCACTTGAAGAGCTAAGAATCGTGTATCGAACTCTAATGACCTTACTCTAATTTTCTCCTTGATCATTTTGCCACCGCCACCACCATATACCCAAAATAGCTCTATTATGATCCCAGAGGTTAATAACACTCAGTCCCCATTGGTGATCCATTGTCTTTTGCACATGGTCCCCCAATTCATCAATCAAATGGTCTCCTTTAGGTCCTTTCCAGAAGAACGTACTCCGAAGAGTGTCAATCCGCTTAACCACCCAAGATTGGAGGAAGATAAAGCTAGGTAGTATGCAAGAATATCCGTCAGAACTAAATTAATCAACGTCAACAGGCCACTAATCGAAAGATGCTTCCCTTTCCATCCCTCCAGCCTGACTCCACCTTCTTTATAACCTACGCACTATGATACATATTATAAAAGCTGGGTAATTGTATCGGATCAGATCTTATTCAGTTCGGATCATATAGATTCAAATTTGATTTAATTGTATTTCAAATCGGGTTAGATTGTTTTCGAATGTCAGACCAAAAAACTCCGTGATTTTTAGATCGGATTTGGATCATGATCCGGTCCATTGACAGGCCTAGTACCATTTGGACTTGATTTTCAACCCCCAGATTTTGATTCCTTTTTCTGCTGGAATCAAATTCTCGCAAAAACTTGTTTCGATGCAGTACTAGCAGCTGATTCCCGCAGAATTTAGAATCAGTTTTGTATAGAAAAATCATATTCTAGTAGAAGCACCTGATAATAGCTTCCAACTTCTGCTTCTGGATTCTATAAGAATGAATCTGATTGTGCAAGGATCTGATCAGTACATGATCCTATTTTTTTGGTATTCAGCCAAGGGAGGATCAAACCTGATCTCGAAGAGGTGCCACAAACCGGCACAAGCATTGCAAGCGCACAATCCGGCGGATATTGAGGAGAAACACCACCGGCCCATCGGCCGGAGCAACACCAACCCCCATCCGGACGGTACAAGACACAAACACCTACCAGTCGACAACAACCCAGCACACAAGCTGAACATACTGGCAGACCACCGGCGCCAGAGAGAAAGAAAGATCAACCAAAACAAACACAAACAGGAGAATCCAAAAAACGAACAAACCCCATAGCAGATCCACCACTAACTCCAAACAAATCCCTAGTCATCAGTGCTCCCATTTTTTCCGCAAAAATTGGTATCACAGCTTCTCCTTCCAAACCAAAAGCATCATCGCAAATCTTTTTTACTTTATTATTATTTTTTTTTTTTTGATTGGGACATGCATGTCCTATTAGAGCGGCGCCTTAGTGTCTATGCACAAAAGAGACTAAGGTTCGAAGCCCACAACAGCCACAAGAGTGTAAAATTTTCTTTTCTTTTCAATTCACCGACAGAAGCTCACATCATTATACGCCACAATGGCGTAGGACAAACTCGAGATTCGATCCTGTCACCTCCCAAGGCAGGAAACAACGGATTTACCGCTGGGATGCAACCGGAGTTGCTGCATCCTCGCAACTCCATTCCTTTGAACACAATATTTAACCTTTGCCCTCATAGTTCATTCTATTTTATAACATCCAACATACAAGGATAGGGAGTTAAATCACCCAATCTAAGAATCATGACTGCAAAGTACACCTGGGTATCCAACCCCCCCAAGATTAGAAAGTCCATACATTAAAAGAACAAAGAATTAAGCATAGCTCAATAACTCTCCATTATGAGCTCTGTAGGATCAACACTAACTATAATTAGAAGTGATCACCCACACTTTAGGACCACTAATCAACCCTGATTATCTTAATACAGCCAAACTTTACTAACATATTATACTGCCATTTGCATTCAAAAACAAACTAAGAGTAGCTAATTTAAGTGTGAAATGATGAGGGATTATGCATAAGCATGCATATGCTTCTCAATACATAAAACCTGTACAGACACAGAATCCATATAATCCCAAGTAAACTAGGGAAGCTCACGTAGCTCTTCAGGCTGTCTCCTAATACTAAACTATTCCACTCACTCAGCTCACCACCTCCGTCGAGATGACGCAATGCTGAAGAACGATTAGGGCATCTAATCGGAGCCTAATTTTCTTCACCACTTGTTAATAAACAAAGGTTAGAACTAATACAAATCGTTCGATAGGAATACGGCATAGTTTGGAATCATCATCACTTTAATAAGAAAGAATGACCCGGTAAATAGAGAATCTCGATACATCGAGAAGTATTTAATACTTTGATGAGCAAGTTCATCTGATTTTTTTAAGTAGTTTTCGGTCCGGTAGGATCAAATCAATATCTTATTTAATTTTTGTCGTTGGTCGTCGTATTAGACAGAAATTAAACAAGGGTTTAGACTGGTTAGTTTCTCCCTTGGAGCTCATTAGTCAATAAAACTCGGTAATTATGTTATGCCTTTGTTTCTAGATAAATACTATTCGTACCTTTAGCTTTTACCGATTAGTTTACATGGAATGATGTGGCAAACACAATGGTGTAACATAATGGTTCAACACCTTAGTCAATAGAGGGGTGGTATGAGCTCAAACCCCGCCGGGGAAAACTGACAAACTTTATTCATTGTTGAGAATATCCCAACGAGGGTGTTTATTAAATTTAGTTTAATGAAATTATAGGAGAGGGTAGTGTGCACTAAAACATGTTTTTCACGGATCCCCCGACCTGAATTTTCATGACAGAAGGGTAGAATTGTCATATTACATATATGAGTGTGTAAAGATATATTTTGATCTATATATGTGCCTTCTTTTTAAGAGGTGCCTTTTAATATGAAAAGAGGCTTTCATAACTTTTTTGTAAAGGCACAACCTGTGAAATGTGTCTATTTGAAGTTCCTAAATGAAGAGAGACTTCATACATCTGGATATATCGAAAATTAAATTGCTTCCAATTTGGTGCTCTCTCCCTCGATCTCCGATTTCTAGAAAGTAGTGTCAAGAGTGTTCTTTGGTGCTTCGGGTGTTACTATTTGCACCCCACAAATTACTAAGGCCCCAAACTTAACTAAAAAAGAAATATCGGAGGTTTTTTTTTTTTTTTTGTTACATTGGATCTTGATCATAACTGTATGATCTTTATGTCCTCATACACGAGGGCTTCTAAACCAAGCGGAAAATCCGTTTCCCAAAATCGTGTCCAGCCTTGAACCCTAGCTCCTTGGGCAAGCCAATGGGCAGCACTATTCGCAACCCGAGAAACCCACTGGATCGATACCTGCCTAAGAAGATCCCAAACTGTAAGACAATGCATAATCTGGGAGCAAATCTCTTCTGAACACCCTCGTCCAAGAACAAGTGCATCTCTAGCCTGAACAGCATCCGTGAGCAACACCACTTTAGATAATTTTCGTCTCCCTAGCTCCTCCAAGGCCTCCTGGATAGCTCGCAACTCTGCCTGTAATGGAGACTCCACAAAAAAACAAAAGGAAGATGCAGCCATTATGTGGCCATCATATCGAGCCAAAACCCAAGCCCCACTAGCCTCCTCCGTTGGCGATCGAAATGAACCATCCGTCCAGACTATATACTCAAACTCCCTACACAAGCAAGGTACCTTCGGTCGAGCCGTATAAAAGCTCAGAAATTGGTGTATGAGAGCCTTCCCCTGAATTGCTGTAGCCAAGCAGTCCATAGATGAATTTTCAAAATTTTCCTGCATCGGGCTTTCCATAATAACCACATAGCCATAACTATCACCTCTCCGGGCAACGGATCTAACCGGCGTCTGTCCTCCTTCGAAACCGGCATGAGTAGCTCCTCTTGAAAAAAATTAATCCCTGTACAACGCTGAACACAGGACCAAAATTCACATGCCTTGCAACAACCCCAAAACACGTGCTCCAAGTCCTCATCTGGTTCATCACACCACGGACAACTACCAAATCCGGATCCAATCCGATGACGAAGAAGAGTCGCCGTCGGTAAAGCCCCAAGAAGTAACTTCCACAAAAAAATATGCACACTAGGAGGAAGTCTAAGCAACCACATACCTTCACCCCGCCACCTGGGCGTCACCCCTTCAGCAATAGGTGTCCCTCCCCGTAATTCGTCAACCATTTTTCGATACTTAGGACGAAGCCCAATACACACATTGTCTAAGCTTTTCACTCTCGCCACTGTCCCACGTAGCCAGGCCGTTGCCTTCCTGCCATTCCAACTCTGCCATGACTCTGGAACAAGATCATACTGCGACCTGATCCAACAAGCACTCATCTTCGTGTCATACAAGAGATGCCAAAGGGAATCAACACTAAATTGATTTTGAAGAGAAATAAAGCTCGGAATTTGTAGACCCCCCTCACTTTTATCTTTAACTATCGCTTCCCATGCAATCAGATGTAACTTCCGTGCCCCCCGCTTATCCCCCCAAAAGAAGTCTCTGCACAACCGATTCATCTGGTGAAGTATCCCCAACGGTAATCCCCCATTTATCAAGAGATGTATTGGTACCGCAGCCAACACCGATTGAATCATCACTACCCTTCCCGCCTGCGATAATAGTTTTGCTTTCCATCCCGAAAGTTTAGCTTCCATCCTACTGAGAACAAACTGGAATTGGTTATTTCGTACTCGAGTTCCATTAATGGGAACCCCCAGGTGCAACCAAGGCCCAATCGATTCCTTCATCCGCAAAGTCTGTAGTATCCTCCGACGCTCACAGCCATGAACACTCTGCGAGAATTTCACACTAGACTTCTGGGGATTAATACATAATCCAGTACTCAATTCCACACGAGCGAAAACCTTCCGAAGACCCCATGCATCAAGAATCGTAGCTCGGGTAAAGAACAGGTAGTCATCCGCATACGCCAACGTGGTAACCGGTTGAGGGTTACTCCTGGTCGAGAATCCTTCAATATCACCAGCAATCAAGCTTCTGTCTACTTCCCACTGAACTACCTGGGCCACTAACAGGAACAAGTAAGGTGACAAAGGGTCACCTTGCCGCAGACCACAGGATGGTCGAAAGATCTCCGTTTCCTCCCCATTTACTAATAGTCTCATCGTGGTGGTTCGAACACAAGTCATGATCCAATCGCACCAAATTGGGTGGAATCCCAACTTGGTAAGAATCATATTCAATGCCTCCCATTGAACCCGATCATAGGCCTTATCTAGGTCCGCCTTAATTGCCATTGCCACTTTTCCCTTCGGTGCCCGATGTAAAGCATACAACACTTCCTGCGCCAATAACACATTGTCCCGTATCCTCCGTCCCGGGATGAAAGCATGTTGATTCTCACTAATAAGAGAGGGAAGTATCACACGAAGCCGATTAGCCAGAATTTTCGAAATAATTTTATACCTGATATTGCAAAGGCTAATTGGTCGGTACTCAGATGGTGTCGAAGGAGAACACGTCTTCGGAATCAGCACCACAGAAGTATCATTCCATCCAACCGGCATCACTCCCGATCTAAAAAAATGTATCACCTCCCGAATAACATCCTCTCCAATGATCTCCCAGTAGGCCTTGTAAAATTCGCTATTAAAGCCATCCGGTCCCGGGGACTTGTTTGGCGGGTTAGCAAATACAACCCGTCTGATCTCTTCACTATCCGGAATCCTGGTAAGGAACTCATTCATTTGTGGAGCCACACTAGCTGGATACTCCTCTAGTAATTCAAGTTGCAACTCAGCCATTCGAGTCCACCTTGTTTTGAAAAAATTCACCAAAGCATCCTTAATTTCGATTGGCTCTGATAGCTCCTGCCCATTCATATTTAGGACTCGAATCCTGTTGCGTTCCCTCCTCACTTTAGTACTCGCATGAAAGAATTTTGTATTTCTGTCCCCCTCCCTTATCCATTGCACCCGGGATTTTTGTGCCCAGATACTCTCCTACTGCGCCAATGCCCACTCCAGCTGAGAACGAATGTTTCCTCGAGTTCTCACAAGGATATTGATAAGGGCAGCGCAATCTCCTCCTCCTCCTACCTTCTCCCTTCCTTCTTCTTTCTCCTCCTCTTCCCCTTCTTCCTCTTCCACCTCACACTTCTTTCTCCCTCGCCCTCCTCCATCCTAAAGATGTGTCAGTCACTCCTGACGACATGGTGTGAAACTGTTTGGTGGATAGCCACCGAATAATTCTACTCCATATTGTTGACTCTTCATCACCGGCAATGTCAGTCTCTCCAAACCGACATGGTGTGGAATTACTCGATGAATATCCACATTTGAAATACTCGGTTCAAAATCCAACAAATCAAACAAGTGCTAAAAAATAGTATAAAATTAAGTAAACACATGTCCATTGATAATGAAAAATTAAACAAGTAACAAAGAAGTTTAAAGTTTTGAATATTAACATTTGAAATAAATAAAATTTAATTTGAAAAATAATAACTTCAATAGATGACTGGTGGGGAAGTTTTTTTTTTTTTTTGGTACACCAAACTGGATCACACCATGATGATCCGCAAGTCCTCCAAAACAAGGGCTGTTAAGGCCGGTGGAAAACCGGACTCCTAATAGCCTTCCATTGACCCCATCATAGCGCCCTAAGCCATCCAGTGCGCTGTACTATTGGTCGACCGACGCACCCACTGAATGCGAACACCACTCAAATGTTGCCACGCCTGTTGACAACAAAGAAGAAGAGGACACAGATCTCCTATGGCTCCCTTGCCAAGAACAAGAGCAACCCTAGCGATCATGGCATCCATCAAAATCATCACATTGCCCAACTGCCTCCGAACCAGTTCTATTAGAGCTTCATGGATAGATAGCACCTCCGCATGTAATGGAGACCCTAGCAGTCATTTAAACGAAGCTAGCTGCAGTACAAACCATCCCCGTTGTGAAGCAATCACCCAAAGCCCACTAGCCATTTCCCCCATAGATTGGAAAGCCCCGTCAGTCCACACCACATACTCCATATGGGAACCAATACTCAGCGACAGTGAAGATGGATGCAGACTTTGGACTCGTAGAGAATACAATCGGACGCTCTCCCGAACAAGGTCTGCACATGGTTGGGCCTGACGTCGTAATAAATTATCACACCGAGACTTCCATAGTACCCACATGGACACAGCCTACAGCTCACTCGGAAGAGGGACCAACTGAGGTTGCTCAATTTGGGTGACGAAGGGAAGAAGATCAAGAGAGTAAAAATTCAGTCCGGTGTGTAGTTAAAAACCTTGCCAAAATTCTCTGGCCCTCGAACAGTACCAAAAGACACGATCAATGTCTTCCTCTGCAAAATCGCACCATGGGTACGTTACAAAACCCAATTGCAACCGCCGCCGAAGTGCCGAAGTAAAGAAATCGTCTGTAGGGCCCCATGCATAAGTTTCCATAAGAACAACCGCACACGAGGGGGTACACGAAGTAACCAAAGGCATTCCCCAACCCACCTCAATGCCTGTAACATCCGCCCCAAACACACAAGATTTTGTCCGCTTTGCCCGTGCCCGCACAAGAACTTCCCAGGGTGGTCACCCATCCTAGTACTGCTCTCGCCCGAGCACGCTTAACTACGGAGTTCTTACGAAATCCGTAGTGGCGCACGGTTTTAAAACACGTCTTCTATGTTTGGGAGGGGAAATTATATAAGTAGCTCAGGATCTCCTTCTCTCCAGGCGATGTGGGGTTAACTCATGGCATTGTACACCTCACCTCACCTCACCTCACCTCATCCATCTTGGCATTCCCGCCTCAGGAGTCTTGGCTCTTGGCTATTGGCCTATTGGATCTTGGTCGTCACAATCCACCCCCCTCAGGGCTACACGTCCTCGTGTAGGGTTAGACCCCCCCCATCCCGAGGAGAACCGGCTCTGATACCATTTTGTAACATCCGCCCCAAACACACAAGATTTTGTCCGCTTTGCCCGTGCCCGCACAAGAACTTCCCAGGGTGGTCACCCATCCTAGTACTGCTCTCGCCCGAGCACGCTTAACTACGGAGTTCTTACGAAATCCGTAGTGGTGCACGGTTTTAAAACGCGTCTTCTATGTTTGGGAGGGGAAATTATATAAGTAGCTCAGGATCTCCTTCTCTCCAGGCGATGTGGGGCTAACTCATGGCATTGTACACCTCACCTCACCTCACCTCACCTCATCCATCTTGGCATTCCCGCCTCAGGAGTCTTGGCTCTTGGCTATTGGCCTATTGGATCTTGGTCGTCACAATCCACCCCCCTCAGGGCTACACGTCATCGTGTAGGCTTAGACCCCCCCCATCCCGAGGAGAACCGGCTCTGATACCATTTTGTAACATCCGCCCCAAACACACAAGATTTTGTCCGCTTTGCCCGTGCCCGCACAAGAACTTCCCAGGGTGGTCACCCATCCTAGTACTGCTCTCGCCCGAGCACGCTTAACTACGGAGTTCTTACGAAATCCGTAGTGGCGCACGGTTTTAAAACGCGTCTTCTATGTTTGGGAGGGGAAATTATATAAGTAGCTCAGGATCTCCTTCTCTCCAGGCGATGTGGGGCTAACTCATGGCATTGTACACCTCACCTCACCTCACCTCACCTCATCCATCTTGGCATTCCCGCCTCAGGAGTCTTGGCTCTTGGCTATTGGCCTATTGGATCTTGGTCGTCACAATCCACCCCCCTCAGGGCTACACGTCCTCATGTAGGGTTAGACCCCCCCCATCCCGAGGAGAACCGGCTCTGATACCATTTTGTAACATCCGCCCCAAACACACAAGATTTTGTCCGCTTTGCCCGTGCCCGCACAAGAACTTCCCAGGGTGGTCACCCATCCTAGTACTGCTCTAGCCCGAGCACGCTTAACTACGGAGTTCTTACGAAATCCGTAGTGGCGCACGGTTTTAAAACGCGTCTTCTATGTTTGGGAGGGGAAATTATATAAGTAGCTCAGGATCTCCTTCTCTCCAGGCGATGTGGGGCTAACTCATGGCATTGTACACCTCACCTCACCTCACCTCACCTCATCCATCTTGGCATTCCTGCCTCAGGAGTCTTGGCTCTTGGCTATTGGCCTATTGGATCTTGGTCGTCACAATCCACCCCCCTCAGGGCTACACGTCCTCGTGTAGGGTTAGACCCCCCCCATCCCGAGGAGAACCGGCTCTGATACCATTTTGTAACATCCGCCCCAAACACACAAGATTTTGTCCGCTTTGCCCGTGCCCGCACAAGAACTTCCCAGGGTGGTCACCCATCCTAGTACTGCTCTCGCCCGAGCACGCTTAACTACGGAGTTCTTACGAAATCCGTAGTGGCGCACGGTTTTAAAACGCGTCTTCTATGTTTGGGAGGGGAAATTATATAAGTAGCTCAGGATCTCCTTCTCTCCAGGCGATGTGGGACTAACTCATGGCATTGTACACCTCACCTCACCTCACCTCATCCATCTTGGTATTCCCGCCTCAGGAGTCTTGGCTCTTGGCTATTGGCCTATTGGATCTTGGTCGTCACAATCCACCCCCCTCAGGGCTACACGTCCTCGTGTAGGGTTAGACCCCCCTCCATCCCGAGGAGAACCGGCTCTGATACCATTTTGTAACATCCGCCCCAAACACACAAGATTTTGTCCACTTTGCCCGTGCCCGCACAAGAACTTCCCAGGGTGGTCACCCATCCTAGTACTGCTCTCGCCCGAGCACGCTTAACTACGGAGTTCTTACGAAATCCGTAGTGGCGCACGGTTTTAAAACGCGTCTTCTATGTTTGGGAGGGGAAATTATATAAGTAGCTCAGGATCTCCTTCTCTCCAGGCGATGTGGGGCTAACTCATGGCATTGTACACCTCACCTCACCTCACCTCACCTCACCTCATCCATCTTGGCATTCCCGCCTCAGGAGTCTTGGCTCTTGGCTATTGGCCTATTGGATCTTGGTCGTCACAATCCACCCCCCTCAGGGCTACACGTCCTCGTGTAGGGTTAGACCCCCCCCATCCCGAGGAGAACCGGCTCTGATACCATTTTGTAACATCCGCCCCAAACACACAAGATTTTGTCCGCTTTACCCGTGCCCGCACAAGAACTTCCCAGGGTGGTCACCCATCCTAGTACTGCTCTCGCCCGAGCACGCTTAACTACGGAGTTCTTACGAAATCCATAGTGGCGCACGGTTTTAAAACGCGTCTTCTATGTTTGGGAGGGGAAATTATATAAGTAGCTCAGGATCTCCTTCTCTCCAGGCGATGTGGGGCTAACTCATGGCATTGTACACCTCACCTCACCTCATCCATCTTGGCATTCCCGCCTCAGGAGTCTTGGCTCTTGGCTATTGGCCTATTGGATCTTTGTCGTCATAATGCCGCAGCCTGATTCTCCGGAGACCCCCCACGAATTTTGTGAAGATATTTAACATATTTGGGCCGTAGATCCACACGAGTCAGATCCACCCCCCGCACCATTCTAAGTATGCTCGATAACCTCATGGATGAACGTTGACTTCCCCACAACTACCAATTTTGCAAAGTCAACTGATATTTCCGTCTGATCCACTTAGCCTCCGAGATAGAACCCGTCAACAGATAATTGAGCGAAGCAATGCCATATTCAACCTGTCTCATGGTGAAGTTCTGAATCTGAAGACAGCCCATACTCCGGTCTTTAGTGATAGTTTCCAAAGAGATAAGGTGGAGATGCCTACCTTCCTCCGAATGGCCCCAAAAGAAGGTACGACAAAGTCTGTCCATTTGGTGCAGTATACTCTTAGGAAGACCACCCGTGATCATCAGATGAACGGGGATAGCCGCTAGAACATGTTGAATCAAAACCAACCGGCCGGCTTGAAACAAAGAACGCGCCTACCAACCAGCTAGCCAAGCCACTAGTTTTGCCACCACCACTTGGAAATAAGCCATCGGCATTCTCCGCCCATCCACCAGCACCCAAGATGCACCCACGGGCCCTTCTCAATCGGCATACACAATGACCTTGTCACATGATCCCGAACTGACTCTGGGACAATCCGAGAGAACTTGATACTAGATTTTGTTGGGTTAATGCTCAATCTCGTACTCCTAGCCATGCGATCAAAAACTGCCCTAAGCCCCACGCATCAAGTATAGTGGCCCGTGATAAAAACAAGAAATCGTCAGCATACACAAGGGCAATCACCGGCTGACTAGTCGTAAAACCCTCGATGTCACCCGAATTTAGGCTCCTCTCTAATTCCCAATGGATCACATGAGTAACCAATAGGAACAAATATGGGGACAATGGGTCACCTTGCCTCAACCCACAGCTCGGAGGGAAGACTGGGGATTCGACCCCATTCACCATTAGCTGCATCGTTGAAGTCGAAATACATTGTCGGACCCAATCGCACCAAATCGGATAAAAGCCCATCTTCACAAGGATAGTCTGCACAGCATCCCACTGAACACGATCATACGCTTTGTCAACGTCCGCTTTGATCACCATGGTCGCCCGTCGCTTAGAGGCCATGTGCACCGAGTGTAAAAGCATCCCACTGATGGGGAAAATTTGACGTCGCTTATTAAGAGAGTGGAATAGTGGATTGCAAATAAGATTCGTGCAAAGGAAAGGCGCTTTTATTGGACCAAAGGCTAACCTCCATTAATTCTATCCTTTCCTCCATCGCATCCTACTACCTTGCATTCTATCTGCTACCGCGGTGGGTGATCAAGCGCATAGGTTGCATTTGCCTCCTCTTCCTTTTGAAGGGGGCAGACAACTCGGTAGGGTCCTATCCACTCGT
Source organism: Chamaelirium japonicum (assembly GCA_947650365.1). Lineage (NCBI taxonomy): Eukaryota > Viridiplantae > Streptophyta > Magnoliopsida > Liliales > Melanthiaceae > Chamaelirium > Chamaelirium japonicum. The sequence continues at coordinate 39,358,490 of OX393553.1, read as the reverse complement.
GATGTGGAGACGAGTATGCAAATCCAATGATCAAGGTGGGTTTGGGGTGATTGATCTGCATGACTTTAACATTGCCATGTTGGGCAAGTTGTGGTGGAGACTGCAGTCTGGGAGCAATGTCCAACAGTGCAAGATAGTCAGGGGGAGGTACTTCAGAAGATTCTCGCATTTCACGATCGGAGTAGGAGGTCGGGCATGATCTCGATCCCCTTACCAAGGTGAGGGAATCCTACAGATGCAGGAATAAGCTTCTTTTTACAGATAGGTGTACCATCAGGTTTTTGGTAGATATATAGTTGGCTAGGGGACCATCCTCTCAAAGAACTTTTCCTAGTGATGTTTGGTCTTGCTCGAACCCATAACGCCACAATCAAGCCCTGTGTCGATCCACAAGGGGGGCAACTCTATGGACCATTAAGATCACGGGCTGGTCATTAAAAGGTGGGTAGTAGGAGATGACAGACCTCATGTCATCCTAGATCGAGTTGCCAAGAAACTATGGAGATCCCCAATCTAGCTGAAGATTCTAACCAAATGCCAGCTTCAATGCAGGAGATGTCCATGTATCCAGAATCTGACTTGACCCATGTGCGGATTGGAGGATGAGGATGTTGACCACCTTCTACCCCGATTGCCCTTTGCCAAAGATATCTGGGTCTTTCTTCTTAGAAATCTCAACTTCGATGGATATCCGCAAACCATCGTGTTCCTTTTGGACCCATTGGAGGAAGAAGAGAGTCTTATTTAGTCTGCGGAAGGGATGGGATGTCCTAGTGCTTGCTACATGTTGGTTCAGATGGTTGGAGTGGAATCGAAGGATCTTCACCAGAAAATCGTCATTGCAAGTGGCGGTGTTGCAGTGGATGCGCACCAACATTCGAATTTGGATGTCTGTCCTTGTAGACCATAAGTGGGAGCAACTTTCTAGGTTCTTCGCAGCCACCTCTTGAATCTCGATCTTTCGTATTTTGGTCGTGAGGCTACTTTGTGTTCCATTGTTTTTTCATGGGTTCTCGTTTCAATAAAAAGGTGGGTTCCAAACCCCCCAACCCAATTGAGGGCTCTAAAAAAAAAACCAAAGACCATCTTTTTTGCGATGGGATACCAATACATTCAATTAGGATTCAGGTACTTGGCTCACCCCGACACCCTCTATCTCTTATAAAGGGTTACCTTCGCCAACAGTGGACGTTTCACTACTACCTCTTGTGATTCATCCCTTCTGATTTTGCCTTCAGTAGAGCACTCGACCGAGCCGCTATTGGGTTTCGACTTCAACATACTGGATCCAATTGTTGTTTTCATCAAGCTAGATCTTCCACCCCCGGGTCGGATACTACGTTTGTCTTACTTAGGCATGATCTCCTCCTTGACAGCTCATCAGACCGCCTAGGTGATCATCGTCAACAGCCCGATCTATTAATGCCATAACCCGATCTACTAATCCCATAGCTACTAAGATATTTATATTAGACCTTGCTTTCTTGTGTTAACCATAGCCCTTCGTCGAAAGCAAGAGCAAGGCCAATGCAAGATATTGTTGGGGTTCCATCCCCATGGAGGAGACCCAAAGGGGAGGGGAGCACAACTCCCTCCCAACTGGACTTGCAGCCGAGTCGACAGGGTGAAATCCGACTTGCTCGGGCGAGTTCCTTATCCACAAACGGGCAGAAAATTTAGTAAACCCACTTGGGCAAAGTCGGGTCGGATCTGTTTTTCTGGGTTTTTTCTGCAGACCCGTTTTGGGGTGTTTTAAGGCTCTTAGGGCCTTTTGGGGTGTGGCTTGGGTTAGCTTTGAGAAACCTTGGAGAGGACTTTGAGGGCTGATTTTCTAAGGGAGAGGACGAGCTTCTTCTACAAGAGAGGAGAAAATTTCTTGGGGATTGATCTTCGACGGATAGATCGGATCTAAGCTACAAGGAGGTATGTTCCTTGAGGTTTGCTAGGGTTTCTACTTGTTGAGCCCTATAAGGGGGAAAGGTGTAGATCTAGAAGGAGGGAGAAGGAGTCGGATTGTACTCTCGTCTTGCTTGCTGCCTTTGATAGTGGAGCCCTACCCCGAGCATTTTCTTACCGTGGTTTTCCCGCAAGGGTTTCCACTTAAATCTCCGAGTCGTCTTCTTTGCTTGTGATTGATTTTATTTTGCATTTGTGATTGGGTTATTGTTTACTCTCTTTAGTTCATCTTACGGGGAAGAGATTGTCGGATTCGTGGTTGAGCCGATGCGATTTTTCCATCAAGTGGTATCAGAGCACGGGTTATGCACAAAAGGTGTTCGTTCTTGTGTCTATGAGAAATCAAAGATGGATGAGAGCGGCGGTAGCAAGAATGAATGGATGTTTTGTTTCAATGGTACTAATTCATGGTCGATTTGAAAGGAGAAGATGGAAGACATCTTGTATTGTAAGGATTTGTATTGCCGTTAGGTGGAGATTCAAAGTGCCCGAAAAAGATGTCCGAAGAGGAATGGCGGGTGTTAAATCAGAAATCATACGGCACAATTCACAAGTAGCTAGATGTTAGTATTTGCCATCACATCTCCGGAGTTACGTTCGCATTTGAGATATGGACTCGGCTTCATGATCAGTACGAGAGGAAGACAGTTGGTAAAAAGACCATGCTCATCCACAAGCTTGCCAATTTCAACTATCGGGATGGAATATCGATGTCAGATCATTTGAACGAGTTCCAAAGCATAGTCAATCAATTGACCATCATGAAGACAGTCTTGGAAGATGAGCTTCAAACTATGCTACTATTGAGTTCGCTTCCAAATAGTTGGGAGACACTTGTTGTGTCGGTGAGTAACTCTTCCTCAGATGGCAAGTTAACATTATCTATTGTGCATAGTGCTTTGCTAAATGAGGAAACAAAACAGAAGGCGAATGAAAAAGACCATCCACAAGCTTTGGTGAATGAAGAGCGAGCCCGAAGCAAGAGTAGAAAACCTCATTCGAGAGGGAAGTCGTAGACTCGGTCAAAATCCAAAGGCAAATCATTAACGTGCTTCTATTGCAAGAAGGAGGGACACGTCAAGAAAAATTGCTTCAAGTTCAAGAGTGATCTCAAGGAAGATAAGGTGAAGCCTAAGGAGGAGGAAGGTACATTCGCTACCATCACTGGTGACGATGGTGCAGTTGTCTTGTTGGACAATGGGGAGTGCTATCATACCTCCGTAAATGAGATCGAATAGGTTGTCGACACGGGAGCATCGTACCATGTCACACCTAAGAGTGACTTCTTTCCGAGCTACCAAAGTGACGATTTTGTCAATGTCAAGATGGGCAATAGTAGTGCGTCGAAGATTCAAGGTATTGGATATGTCCAAGTAAAGACCAGTTTGGGGTGCACCTTGATTTTGCAAGATGTAAGGCATGTTTCGGATCTTCGATTGAATTTGATATCGGGATTGGTTCTTGATCGAGAAGACTATGTAAGCGTGTTCGGTAACAGAGTGTGGAAGCTAAGCAAGGGCTCATTGGTTGTTGCCAAAGGCAAGGCTTATTGCACACTATACAAGACGGCCACGGAGATGCACACTCAAGAAGGTAGTGTGAATGCTAGTAAGACCACTCCAGGGCTATGGCATCAAAGGCTTGGTTACATGAGTAAAAATGATTTAGAAATCTTGAGGAAGCAGAAGCTCATCATACCTCAGGTTGGCTCTATAACTTATGGCGCGTGTGATGACTGTTTGATCGGGAAGCAACATAGGGTGTCATTCTCGGGGCACTCGGAAAGGAAAAAGGAAGTGTTGGAGCTTATCCACTTGGATGTTTGCAGGCCCATGGATGTTGCTACTCTCGGGGGGTGCCGCTACTTTCTTACCTTCATCAATGACTCATCTCGCAAGGTATGGGTCTACTTCCTAGCAAATAAAAGTGATGTATTTGATACTTTCTCTAAGTTTCATGCCAAGGTTGAGCGGGAGAGAGAGAAGAAATTCAAATGCCTCCGTAGTAACAATAGAGGTGGGTACGTTTCAAAGGAGTTCCAAGACTATTGTGCTCAGCATGGTATTCGGCACGAGAAGAGTGTACCCCGTACCCGTCAGCACAACGGGATAGCGGAGAGGATGAATCGCATACTCATGGAGAAGGCACACGCAATGCTATCTATATATGGCTAAGCTTCCGAAGACTTTTTGGGGGGAGGCAGTGGTGACCTCTTCCTACATCATCAACCGGTCTCCCTCGGTTCCCTTGGAGGGTGGCATTCCGGAAAAGGTTTGGAGCGGCAAAGAAGTTATCTACCGTCACATGAAGGTGTTTGGGTATCGGGCTTTTATACACGTGCCAAAGGAGAATCGATTAAAGCTTGACAATCGGGGTATACCGTGTGTGTTCATCAGCTATGGGGATGAAGAATTTGGGTGTTACATCTATGATCCCAAGGCCAAGAAGATAGTACGAAGCCGTGATGTTGTCTTCTTTGAAGAAGAGACCATTATCGATTTGGAGAAGCCTATGAAGGTCCATGGTGGAGGTTTAGAGAAATCCAATGATTCCGCTCCCGTCCCCTCTCCGCCAAGTCAATGGGTAGATGATGGAGAGGGGGAGACTCATGAAGATCCATCGGTTGTTGAACCGATCGGTGGAGGAGCCTATGAAGACCCGGTAAATGATGCTTCTACCAGTGATGAAGATGAGCTCCCACCTTTGAAAGTGCCTCAAGTTCGGAGGTCGACTAGGGTGCCTCAATCGTCAAGAAGGTACTCCTCGGAGGAGTATATCATGGTGACTGATGAGAGGGAGCCTGAGGACTTCCTGGAGGCACTTAGTGACAAGGAGGATGCAAATTGGAAGAATGCAATGGATGAAGAAATGGCTTCTTTGGAGAAAAATCAAACCTATGAGTTGGTAGAAACTCCGAAGAGGGTGAAAGTGTTGAAGAACAAATGGGTCTTCAAGCTTAAGCGAGACAGCATCAACAATGTTGCAAAGTACAATGCGAGGTTGGTTATCAAGGGCTTTGAGCAAAAACCAGGTATTGACTACACCGAAATCTTCTCACCCGTGGTGAAGATGACTTCTATTTGGGTCGTACTTGCGTTGGCGGCGAGTCTTGATTTGGCGATCGAGCAGCTCGATGTCAAGACTACCTTCTTGCAGGGAGATTTGAAGGAGAAGAATTATATGATGCAGCAGGAAGGCTATGAGGTGAAGGGCAAAGAGCATCTAGTGTGCCGCTTGAAGAAAAGCTTGTATAGGCTGAAATAAGCACCGCGTCAGTGGTACAGAAGTTTGACTAGTACTCCATTATGGCTTCTCAGAAGTATAAGCGGACAGCGGCGGATCACTTTGTCTATATCAAGAGATTCAAATAAGGTAAGTTCATTGTTCTTCTGCTCTATATGTATGATATGTTGATTGTGGGGCGAGATGCATTGGGAGGCAAGTGGGTGCTAAGATATTTGAAAGGGACTTTCAAGTACCGGTTGTGTTTTGGCAAGGAAAGTTCGACTCTGACAAGATATACAGATGCTGATATGGCAGGGGACATTGACAGCAAAAGGTTTACGTCTGGCTATGTATTTACCTTCTCAGGGGGATCTGTATCATGGCAGTCTCGTTTGCAGAAGTGTGTGGCTCTGTCAACTACCGAAGTAGAATATATTGCCGTGAATGAGACCGGTAAGAAACTTCTATGGTTGAAGAGGTTCCTCCTAGAGTTAGGGATGAAGCAAGAGGCTTATGAGCTCAATTGCGATAGCCAGAGCGCAATCGAGCTAAGCAAGAATGCTACCTATCATCCGAGGACCAAGCACATTGCAGTTCGTTATCACTGGATTCGGGAAGTGCTTGAAGAGGATGAAATGGTGCTTGAGAAGATCCATACTAGCAAAAATCCGGTGGATATGCTAACGAAGATGGTTACTCGAGATAAACATAAGCTCTGTTGTGAGCTCATTGGTGTCACTTGAAGGCTTTGAAGGCGTCTTCCTCTCCATGAGTCTGGAGGGGGAGATTGTTGGGGTTCTATCCCCATGGAGGAGACCCAAAGGGGAGGGGAGCACAGCTCCCTCCCAACTGGACTTGCAGCCGAGTCGATCGGGCGAAATCCGACTTGCTCGGGTGAGTTCCTTAGCCACAAACGGGCAGAAAATTAAGCAAACCTACTTGGGCGAAGTCGAGTCGGATCTGTTTTTCTCGGTTTTTTCTACATACCCATTTTGGGGTGTTTAAGGCTCTTTGAAGGGGCTTTTGGGATGTGTCTTGGGTTGGCTTTGAGAGACCTTGGAGAGGGCTTTGATGACTGATTTTCTAAGGGAGAGGAAGAGCTTCTTCTACAAGGGAGGAGGAAATTTCTTGGAGATCGATCTTCGGCGAATAGATCGGATCTAAGATTGCAAGGAGGTATGTTCCATGAGGTTTCCTAGAGTCTCTACTTGTTAAGCCTTAGAAGGGGGAAAGGTGTAGATCTAGAAGGAGGGAGAAGGAGTCGGGTTATACTCTCGTCTTGCTTGCCGCCTTTGATAGTGAAGCCCTCCCCCGAGCATTTGCTCACCGTGGTTTTTTTCGCAAGGGTTTTCACGTAAATCACCGAGTCGTCTTCTTTACCTGTGATTGATTTTATTTTGCATTTGTGATTGGGTTGTTGTTTGCTCTCTTGGGTTCATCTCATGGGGAAGAGATCATTGGTTTCGTGGTTGAGCCGGTGCGGTTTTTCCATCAGATATTTACGTCGGGCATTGCGTTCTTGCGTCGGATCTTGCATTAGCCATGCTTCGCCAAAAACAACAATGCAAATACAAGATATTTGCATGCGTCCGACCTTGCATTCTTGCATTGGTCATATTATTTCGCTAAAATCAACCGATAGTGACTTGAGGATATTTTATCTAAAAAATCAAAATATGAACACGAAGCTGTTTCAAAGTGTAGAAGATCATAAAAGTATTGCAAAAAAGTGTAGATCATAAAAGTAATGCAAAAAAAGCAACAAGGTACGGTCTGTTTGAGCAATACGTCGCTGTTGAGGGTTATTTTGGGGGAAAAAACTCCGGCTTAAACGCTAATCCTCCATGGACTCCCATGAAAGCAACCTCTCGCAATTAGTTAAGGCAAACACTTTGGAATTAGCCCTCTTAATCTGACCTCACCCCTTAACTACTAAGCATAAATTCTACCCTGTTGAAGTCTCCCGCCATGATCAAGTCATTCCATTCTCTCTTAAGAGAAATTTAGAGAGAGAGAGAGAGAGAGAGAGAGAGAGAGAGAGAGAGAGAGAGATGGAAGTGACAGTGGAGGAAGGAGGAGAGTCTGGGTGCACCAGCATAGAGGAGGACATTGGGTGCGCGTGGAACAGTTGGGCACCCGTCGTCGATTGGGGGCCGTTCTCCGTCAATGATGAATTCCACGGGTTCATCGAATCGATGGTATGTGACGAGATCGACGATGATGATGGGACCGTCGCTAAGGTATCCGCAACGAGCCACGAGCCGTCACCCTGCCACTCGATTCCGAGCAGCACCACCACGAGCGCCGGGAAGACGCCGCCGGCGGAGGAGGACGACGACAAGGGATTGCCGCTGGTGCACCTTCTGATGGCGGCCGCCGAGGCAATGACCGGGCCCAACAAGAGCCCGGATCTGGCCCGGGTGATATTGGTTCGGCTCAAGGAGTTGGCACCAGCTGCGGCTGCTGCCGGCCGGTCTAACATGGAGCGCCTCGCCGTGCACTTCACCGACGCGCTCCAAGGGCTCCTGAACGGGTCGGACGGCGGAGGCGGCGGCGTCCGACACTCTGCTGCCCACCGGGACTACCAGCACCACCCGGTTGATGCGCTGGCGGCGTACCAGCTGCTGCAGGATATGGCCCCCTACGTCAAGTTCGGGCACTTTACAGCGAACCAGGCCATCCTCGAGGCGGTGGCCGGCGAACGGCGGGTACACATTGTGGACTACGACATCATGGAGGGGGTGCAGTGGGCGTCGCTGATGCAAGCGCTGGTTTCCGCAAAGGACGGGACACCTCCTCCGCACGTGCGGATCACGGCCGTCACACGGAGCGGCGGAGGAGGAGGAGGGCGGCGGGGGATGGGGATGGTGCAGGAGACTGGGCGGCGACTGGTGGCGTTTGCGGCGTCGATCGGGCAGCCGTTCTCTTTCGGGCAGTGCCGGCTGGACCCGGACCAGCGGTTCCGGCCGGCGGGGATGAAGGTGGTGAGGGGGGAGGCGGTGGTGGTAAACTGCGTGCTCCACGCGCCGCACCTCCCGCATCGGCCGGCGAGGTCCGTGGCTTCGTTCCTGTCGGGGGCCGCGGCCCTAGGGGCGCGGGTCGTGACGGTAGTGGAGGAGGAGGAGGAGGCCGGGGAGGATGGCGGGTTCGTGGGGCGGTTCATGGACGAGCTGCACCGCTACTCGGCGATGTGGGACTCGCTGGAGGCCGGGTACCCGATGCAGGGGAACGCGAGGGGGTTGGTGGAGCGGCTGATCATGGGGCCGCGGATCGTCGGAGCGGTGGGGAGGGCGTACCGGCGGCGGGAGGGGGCGGAGGGGGAGGGCAGGTGGGGGGAGTGGATGGCGGGGTTGGGGTTCGGCCGGGTGGCGATCAGCTCCTTCAACCACTGCCAGGCCCGTCTGCTGCTCGGACTCTTCAACGAAGGTTACCGCGTGGAGGAGGCCGCACCCAACAAGCTCGCCCTAGGGTGGAAGTCCCGGCGGCTCCTCTCCACGTCCGTCTGGTCCGTTCCTCCGCCGTCGCCGAGGTCATCTCCTGGTGACCTCATCCCCAGCCGCGAAGATTGTGATTACTTTTCTTAAAAGGAATTTTTTTCAAAATAATATTTTTAAAAATATATTAAATTCAATAGCAGTCTCACGATGCCGGGTTAGGGCTTTATTTTTTTATTATTATTAATTAGTCCTAAATCCCTCCACATGTTTTTATTTAAACTAAAGGATACAAGTTGTTAGGATATTAACTAAAGTCCCTCCCAAAGAACATATTTGTAAAGCCAGTCCTTAACCAAAAAGGTTTGACTTTTTTTATTCTTTAATTACAAAACTATCCCTCCAGCAAGAGTATCCATTCGTTTTCGGTAAGAATATCCATTCGTCTTTGGCATGAGTATCCATTCGCCGATTAACACTATACATATAGCAATTGCTACAGTGATTTTATTGTAGCTACTACAGTGAAAACACTATAGCAAGAGTATACATTCATCTCCGAAAAAGAGTATTCATCCGTCATTAACAATAGAATCTATTCACCGGGTGATATTGTGCATGTTGCGGTTGCTACAGTGATTTCTGATGAGAAATAAAGAAGATACACCGTGCCGAACTTGCCTCCTGCTCTTATTTTTTACCGCCTACCATCACCACCGTCCGCTCGCCATCGGCTCGACGGCAATGACTCACTAAATACTTTACGCTATGTAAAGAAGTCGGGGATAAAAAATGACATCATCCCAACGATCTCCGACGATAAGAGGCGGTTGAAGCGAGAAAAAATTCAAACAGAGAAGATGAACATACTTTTTATTTATTTTGTTTAGTCTTTAAGGATAAAATGGTCACAAAAATATAACAGTTATTCGGAAGTGACATTTGGTACGTGTTGAGGCTAGAAAGTAATACAAAAAGCAACCGAGTCTATTTTTCAGTAATATGAGTTGGAGGCCATTATGAGAAAAACCTCAAAAACTTTTATAAAGAAGTCAAAAAAAATCCATTGATTTTTGTTACTTTTAATAAAACTTAAGATGAAGTAACACATGACATAATATATTGTGAAGACCATTTAGAGGCAACAGTAAGTGTCCCACCCCCCCCCCCCCCCTTTACGTAAGAGTGTGGTGGGAAATTCTGACGGGTCGGGCTTCTCCCCGAGGGATTAGTCCGAGCCCAAAATGGGCCATTACTGGAAAGGTATCAGGACACTGACCGATCTCAAAAAAACTAGGGTAAATTACACTAACACCCCCTATAGTTTCTGATATTTTCACTTACACCCCCTCTAGTTTTAAAACTTACAATGACACCCCCTCCAGTTTGAAACGTTAGCACATAGCCTCCTACCGTCCAAGCGCCGTTGGAGAATCAGCTAAAAAGTAGTCACGTGACTGCTCTAAAGATGGGTGGTGGCCCTTTTACCCTTTCCTCTATTTTTCAGACCAAAGTACCCTTATCTCTTCTATTTATCCTCCCCCACTCTCGGTTTGATCTCTTCTGCCGATCTCCCACATTCTCATCTCTCTCTCTCTCTCTTCTCTCTCTCTCTCTCTCTCTCTCTCTCTCTCTCTCTCTCTCTCTCTCTCTCCCAACGCAGGTAAATATTTGTCCTATTATTTTGGTTGTCAATGTGCATAGAATTGTATGGTTTTAGCATATTTGTTCTAGGGTTTTGATATTTTCTAGGGTTTAGATTGAAATGAGAACTCATCTCTAATTTGGGGAAGAAATGGGAACCCATCCTATTTATGAGGAAGAATCTATAAAGGGTCAATTACCCATCTTACTCTCCAATTAGGGTTCTAGTTAAATATAGTGTTAATAATCTTGAAAAATTAATAAAATTTTAAACTATTACAATTAGGGTTTGAACTTTATGATTGGAAGCTACAAAAATGTGAATTTTCATTTATTGAGATATATATAGTTATTGTTATCTACTGAATTTAAATTTTCTTTGTCACCTCATTATCATAGGATATGGCATCCAGTAGGTCAAGCCATGCATATGCTTCTCATGGTAACCAAAGTATACGACCACAATGTTTTTGTGGTCTAAAAGCACCACTGAGGACATCATTCACCGATTTAAATCCTGGAAGACGTTTCTACGGATGCGCGAACTATAGAGTAAGAATATTTATCTTAGTATAATGCATTATGATTATAACCTTTTTATTATTTGTTAATATTTGTGGATTGATTACAGATATCTGGTTCTTGTGATTTTTTTAATTGGGTTGATACCCCGACTTGTGCTCGAGGTACACAGTTTTCTACATGGCTTATCCAAAGGAATGGAGATCTGTAGCGAAAGAATGAAGAGTTGCAGAGTGAACTTGCAAAATATAAAGCTAAAGAGAGGAGAACCAATATTTTTTCTCGCTTACTGATCATTGTAGCCTTGTTAATTGGTCTGTTCATGGTTGTTAAGTTAAGTGGTTAAGTTGAGTTGTGGTGAAGATGGTTGTGACTTAATGTAATGTAATGTTTGAAATGAAGAAAAGTTTTTTCTCTTTTGGTCAAATGTCATCGCATGTTGTCTCTCTTATAAGATCACAAATTCAGTTGGGCAAAGATTGGATATTTAAATTCATTCATCTCATTTTATGTTAAATAGCTACATCACTAAAAATAGAACCATAACTAGATTGAAATAAGAATACAACTCCATCCCTATCATTCTTAACATCACAAGGCACCTGAAGAGGTAAAAATAACTCATTCTTAACATCATAAATTCACTTACATCACAAAACTGATAATTCACTAGCTTTAATAGTCTTGGTCTTTTCATGGGACTAGACTCTCCAACAAAACTTGATCATACACTAACTTTTTAAGGCATCACCAAAATGATGAAATATAAACATATCCATTAACATTAACATAATACAAACTTTAATCTCACCATAAAAACATCCATATCATGTCATCCACATTATCAACACAAGGCTTAACATTACTAACAAAAAGATTAAGTCCCCCACAACCAGTCCTCCACAGCATTAACATTACTAACAAAAAGATTAAGTCCCCCACAATCAGTCATCCACAGCAGTAGGTCCTTAATTGCAAAAAGAGTGGGCCTTCATCATCAGCCATTGCAAAAAATTAGTCCTCCACATCAGCAGGCGGTTACATATTTTCACTAAACCTAGATGACAAGTAATTACAAAAGAATATTAGAACAGATTCAAACTTTGTAAACCTTTAGAACTTGCAAGCTAATCTAATGGGTCGTTAGTACCTAGAAGATGAACATTGAGTACTTGGTCCATCTAGGTTTAGTGAATATGTGCTTGATGCTAAACCTCTACCTCTGCCTTTACCTCTTTGTCCTTCTGGTCTTTTTCCCCTTCCTCTAGCTCTTTGTCCTGAATCTTGGTTCAGTTGTGGTGTTCTTTCTCTTCCTTCTGTATGCACTTCAACAGGTGCTTGTCCAACCTATGTTCCAGATAAGAATAATTAGCATCATATAAGAGTTCATACTAATATAGTAATAGTTTAACTAGATTGATTAGTGATAGTAATGAAGTACCTTAGAAGTGGGAGTGAGAGTCTGTGAAGACTTAGTAACTTTTATTTTCTTAACCGGTCCCTTACAAGTACGACTATTGTGACCATATTGCATGCATTTCTTAAATCTCAGTGACTGGTGTAACCGACGCACCTTATATGGATTTTGAGGCTCATCTGTAGCCTTCTTCCTGGCCTTCTTTGGTCTACCAGGGGGCCTACGCAATGGTGGCGGCACAATATGAATATATTCTGTATCAGCCCACATCCTTGAATCTGGAATTGATTTGATAAAAGGTTCATAGGACCTCAAATAGGTCTCTCTATGAAACCAAGAAGATACATACGCCTCAGGCTTTCCTCTATCAATATAAATGGCAGCTACAGCATGAGAACATGGTATACCTGTCATATCCCACTCTCTACAAGTGCATGTTCTTTTCTCTAGGTCTACTGCCAAAGTGTGTGATCAAGCATCTACCTCAAACAACCTCTCCCCTCCATAAGTCGCCTCGCAATACCTTGCATAATACTTGGACTTCTCCAACTTGCTTTCTATCCTTGGGCACAAAAGCCCTGACCTATCGTTCATCTTTTTTTTGTTCAATGCATACCTCTTCATCAATTTTTTTCTTATAATCTCCACACATGTTATAATAGGTTTGTCTCTAGCATCCATGATCATCTTGTTAAATGACTCTGAAATATTATTGGACAACAAATCACACTTTGGCATGGGACTAAAAGCAGACCTAGCCCAAACTTTTTGACTAACACCTTTCAACCATTGATAAGCTTCTTCATTGACAGCTCTAATTGTATTCATGTGAACTTCATGCTCCTGAGTAGTATAAGCTGCAGCCGCCTTCCAAAGTAAATCTTTCAGGAGTTTCCCCCCCTTAAATTTTTCCTTAAAGTTACTGTACATATGTCTTATACAAAACCTATGATCTGTTCCTGGCATGATGGCATAAAAAGTCTCTACTAGTCCCTTCAAGAATTAAAACAAGTATAAATACATAACATAGAAAACAAAATTAGTAATAACACAATTAAATAACCTAACATTTACCTTTTGCCTATCAGAGATGAAAGTCCACCCCCTCTCATCATTTGTTCCAATCATAGAAACCAAATTTGAAAGGAACAAACTCCAACTATCCTTACATTCAGCCTCCACAACTGCAATGGCTAGTGGGTACATCCTGTCATCCCCATCACGGCTTATTGCACTCATTAGCTGACCTCCATATGCTCCCTATAAAAATTGAATTTATTAAAAACCCATATATAAATACTGTTGGAATTGGATCCGTGTATCAGAGTCGCAGCGGAAGCAAAAAGAAAGATCCGAAGATCATACGGTGTATGTTTCATTACAATTCGTGATACAAAACAATCTACATGCAAATCTACGATCTTAGCATATGTGTGGACACCCTAGAGGCATACTACGATCTACGGAAGACATGAATGCATCTACTTAGGTGTTTAGTTTCATCATACCTTATGGATCTATGATCCGGAGAAAATGGAACGATGAAGAACCGCACTTGAATCACAAGGGAAACTGTCGGATAGCACCTTGTCCTTTGCGAATTGAAGAATCCTCGAAATCTCGTCTCTGAGTGCAAGGATTTCGAGCCGACGGAGGAAACCGTTGCGAATACGATGGCGAGCTGCGAGATTTTCTCCTCCTCTTTCTCCTTTCTTCCTTCTCCTTCCTTTCTCTTCCTTCTCCCTTCTTCTTCCTCTTTTTTCCTTGGCCGAAACCACAAAGGAGGGGCACAGAAGGGGGTTCGAATTTTCTGAGGGGAGAGGAACACATAGGACCGACCCTCCCCCTCCTATTTCCTTTATAGGGTCGGTCTCCCATGGCTCCAAGGAGCCTAGGACCAGCCCCTAGGTGGATAGGGATGAGGGGGATCGGATTTTAGGTTATTCCGATGTCTATCGTGAAGCCTGGACGAAAACGCCCTTCACGAAAAGCGGAAAACTGAAAGAGAGACTGAGTGAGGTGCGCTACTCGGAATCGAGTTTCCGTCAGCACCTGTGAGCTCCTGGAATTATTCCGCTCATTCCAAGATCCATATTCAATATGTTCTGAGCCATATTTCAGTATTTACCAAAATACCCCTACGGCCCGTAACACATGTGAATTAGGTTCTTTGGCTCCGGGCTTGCGCTCCATCGCGCTACTTCGCATCCAACGTATCCAACTAGGTCGGGGAACAATTCCTATACACAACGACAGGGTGGAACCTTCAGGGTTCGGGATCTCTAGCTGTAACCGGATCCTTGATTAATTGTTCCTGTGACACACCGAAAGTTCCGTTAATCAGCCCCAATCCGATTAACCCGCGTAGCCACCCAGAGTGCGACGCGAGTTGAACTCTAGTGATCCTAAACTTATGTTACTCCCTCGTAACCCTGTTCTCTACTATACTCCGATAATCCTTAGTCCCTTATATTACTGGTGCCATGATACGACTCGGGCGATGGGGAGCACCGACAGATCCCGATCGATCATCTGACTAGGGTTTGATGACTTGTCATCTATAACATCATACACCTTCCGGTGCTATGCCTAGCATCCGGAACGTCGTCAGTCATACTGACAACCACCAGGCATGGGTTAACTGTGTGGACAGATTGACTCATCAAACCGCACCCATCCAACACTGGACGTCGGATAACCTGTAGGGATTATATATCACTCAAGCGCCAGCCGGGTAACCCAACGTACCGTGGTATTAGACTATAGAAGGCCCGCACACGTTGGCACATCAAAGCACCACACAACTGGTTGGCCCAGTGTACATGGTCCCTCAGGGTTAAGGACAGATTATCTATAGTAGTAAGACGGTTTATGCACCAGTGTCTGAATCACTGAACTGTGCACCGTCTTGGTTCCTGTTCAACACGATCATCGTGCTTGGTCAGGTGAATGGGAATCCCACGTTCCCGTGGTGGAGACTTCACCACATCCTCTACCTGCCAACAGCTTGTTCTCGGTGAAGCGATCGGCATCACCTAAGCTGTGAACTAATTCTAGGTCTACACATATCATGCCCCAGAAATATGAAGATCGATTCCTGGGGTGTGAGGTGAGAAAAAGTGGTTTTTGGGATCAAATCAATTAACTATGCCGATTGGGATTCTCACTGGGCTTTTTCTACGCTCACACACATGGAAAGAAAATAAGGGAAAGAAACAAGAGATGATATTTTGAAACTTGAAAATATTTTTATTCAATTTAGAAAATCAACAGGGATAAAATATTAAATCAGTCTCGACCTTCAAAAGGGGTATCCTCTCAGTATGTGCGACCTAACGGTGTCACTACTTACTGAAAGAAGATCCTCTGAAGGAGCACGAGGCTCAAGCCTCCGACGGCGAGCCAAGTATCTTACCCACTCCCTAACACTCAGTGCATCGGTCTGGAGGTCCTATCTACTGGCTTGCCAAATTAGGTCAATTATTCTTTTTATATTTTCATTGTGATCTAACCTATGCTTGGGGCCTTGAGGAGAGGCCTACCCAAAAGGTTCAGCTGGCACATTACCACTTATCAGACTAGCTAACTAATAATAAAATCATTATTCCAATCCAGTTCGATTACATCGAATGCTAAGATTGACATACTAGAGAGACAAGCTGCTACCCTAAACTAACTGCTGGACTCCTATTGCTGCTCTTGTGCCTCCGTTCCTGCAGGAGAGTCTACTGTGGGAATGAGTAGCCCCCAAAAATACATTTGGGAGATTAGCCAAATAAATGGCTAGTGACAAGCTAACAGTTTTAATAATTAACAATGTTCGTATTTTAAGACAATTTACTAATTAACCTAAGTGTCAAACTATGTTCTCAATCACATCCTATGTGTCCATGCAATTTCTACATTCACATGCAAATCCTACTGTCACTAGGTCATCGTGTAAATAGTCATACAATTCTAATTTAATAAAGATAAACACACACTCAGATGTGAACCCCGGATATTTGTTCAACCTGCCCCCGGTCAGGCATTACTGTCGGGCCTTTTATTTCGATGTAGAGGATCAACTCTCTCGCCGTGCATCCACCAACTCCATGCACTAATCACCCAGATGATCATAAGGGGTTTTCCGTCTTTCACGGTGGAGCTCTACCGCCCAACTTGTTTTACTATGGGGACTTTAACTCCCCGGGACAGGGTTACTAGGCCAATCCCTACTCGAGGGCACCACCTATTGGCTTTACCATAACCCTTGCCCGTGACCCCTAACCTACTTAACTTCGGCTGTACGCGCAAGGTGGTTCACGGCCCTTGCGCGCACAGGGTCTTTACCCTCTAACCAGGTAGATTTTCAACAATTAACATATCACATGGCATTGAAGGAACTATACAGTGATTAATCATATTCGATGCATTTCCCTGGGATTCGCACCCACTCACAACCCAACATCATAATTAAATATAATAAAGAACTCACCCAAAACTCATTTAGTAGGGTTACCACGCTCCTCTCAGGAGGGTGGGTCCCGATAATTCTTTAATCATTTATTTACTCATTTTAAAGGAATACCTATCTATGGTGTCCATACAAATAATAGAATAGTTATTATTAAATTTTTATGCATGCGTCGCCGGACTCGCGACTCCGAATGCAAGGCGGGGTCCACTCGACCACATGCGACGACGCCCGGTGGGCCCGCATGCAGTGTTATGGACACATACCCTTAATTTCTATGTTGGTATTATTAATTATTAACGAAAGTGTGCTGTGTCACCTGGTTGACGTGCCTGAACTCCCGTCTCTGGCCTCTGCTCCGTCCACGGTTGAATCGTCCCGGTACGAACTGGTAAGTTGCATGCATCCATACATTACTAATATGCTAAAAGCGGGGATTCCAAATTTATTTGTGTGGGGACTGGATGTAGCTATCGTGTCATGCACACGAAAATCGATGTGATTAATAGGATAGCATTGTGCGTGATCGGGTTGTCCTTACCCAACTTGCATCGTAAAACGATCTAAGACTTTGTATTAGGATTTAAATAAAGTTGCATAGGCAATTGATTTGGTAGGTCAGCTATAGTTTGACCGAATGTGATTTAGGACAGGTTGTGATCAAGTAATCAAAAGCTAAATCTACTCATCGAATCGGGCTCGAAGAACCCTTTCCGATGGTTCCAGTTTTGCTGTAATCTGACTTCGATCGGATGGTTTCGGGTCGAACCATGTAGAACTGGTGAAACTGATCCATGGCTGGGTTACTAGGGTAGAAGAGTTTCTAGGGTTATCTTCTAGGTTTAATAGGTGGGACTCAATGTTCTGAGCATGATGCCACTGGTTTTGTCCGAATCCGAGTTCGGACGATCAAAAGGCGGTCAAACCATGATACCACGATAAGATCTTGCCCAAGGATAAAATAAGGTATTAAATAGTATAATTACTATGCTAAACCATGGTCAATAGGTAGGACTTTTCAAGCCGGTCGAAATGGCGCTTGTTTCGTCCAATTCTGAGTTCGGACGGAGAAATGGCAGTCGAACCAAAATTGAATGGTTCACTGGTCTGGTTCAGGTGAACCAGACCGGTTCACGGCGTGGGTCGGGTCAGGTCTGCAGTAGGTCTGTCAGGTCGGGTTCAGGGTTAAGCGGTTCGGGTCTGGGGTTAAGCTTCTAAACAACCTGGGGTAGACCCATTATTTACGGATCTGCCCCAGACTTTCTTCTCCATGATAACCAGCCGGGGTGCTGGTTCCTGCGCGACGGCGGCAGATGGGAGGGGCGTCCTGGAGCACCGGCGAGCTCTCGGCCGGCCTCTCCCGCACCACCCCCACCGAGGAGGCACGGGATGAGGCGGCCGGAGCTCTCGTCGAAGTCCAAGAGCTCGGACGGCGGGGGGTCACGCGGGGTTGGGTCACAGAGGGGATGAGAGGAGGAGAGGGTGGCTGACCTGGGGGTGCCGACACGCTCGCCGATGCTCCGGCGAGGGGCAGATCGCGATGCTCAGATCTTCTCCCTAGATCTCTTCTCCTTCTCTCTCTCCTGTTCTCTCTTTCTTGGTTCACAATAAGAAATGAAGGGGCTGCTGTTATGGTACTAAAGATGGTGTTTTCATGGTAATAAAGAGGGTTGGGGAAATAAGTTGTTAGCCCCTTTAATTAATAATAACGATGAAGGAATAAAGGAAGAAGAGATCTGGTTGTTAAGGCTATCAGATTGTTAAGACTTTTAACTCCTAATAAAGAGAATGAACTAAGAGAATAAAAGATTGAGTTTTATCATCTTAACTCTTTCATTTCTTCCCATCCGAAATTAAAATTTTAAGTCATGGAGAGAGAGAGATCTGGTTGTTAAGGCTATCAGGTTCTAATGGCTTTTAACTCCTAATAAAGAGTAGGGAATAAAGGAATAAGAGATCCGATTTTATCACCATAAATCTTCCCTATTCTCCCCATCCTAAATTAAAATTTAAATCACGGGGAGAGAGATCTGGTTGTTAAGGCTATTCGGTTGTTAAGGCTTTTAATTCCTAATAAAGAGGATGGAATAAAAGAATAAAAGATTTAGTTTTATTATCTTAACTCCTAATAAACCTGTTATTTTAATTAATTTATATTATTATCAAAAATATTAATGCCATGCCTTGTTACACGTGCTCGTATGCTCGTGTAACGATCACCATGCCTCCAGTGTCACCTAGCGACCCGGACCCGGGGCCCACTGCCTGGTCTAACTCATTTTCAAGCACACACCATCGACAACCATAATTGAGAAAACAAATCAATCAGTTTAGAAATAATAAAATAATAATAAAACTGGGCTGCCCTGAAATCAAATGTACCGGGTATTACAACACAGAACTGGTCCACTGGGTCTCCCAAGCATGGATCCTCCATGCGCCTCAGTGGCCTACTGTGTTCCCTAGGGTCCTTTTATTATATGAGTATTATCATATACCAGAGTAGTATTCTGATTAAAGCAATAACCAAAGTCATCTTTATTAATGTTAATATAGAAAATCCATGCTAAGGACACACGAGCTACAACAATCTCCCACTTGGCCTAGCGGGGAACAACAGTCTTAACTCCCATGGCATCCACGTGCTTCTCAAAAGTCTTGGTCGGTAACGCCATTATAAAAGGGTCCGCCATGTTATCTGCAGATGCCAACGGAGTCACTGCAACCTCCCCTCGCTTCTGCAAGTCCCGGATAATGTAGTATTTCCGCTCGATATGCTTGCTCTTCTGGTGATATCTTGGCTCCTTGGATCGTGCTACCGCTCCACTATTGTCACAGTAAAGGACAATAGGATCTTGAGCTCCCGGTACGCATCCTAAGTCCGTGAGGAACTTCTTGAGCCACACCGCCTCCTTAGCTGCTTCGCACGCCGCAATGTACTCAGCCTCTGTCGTTGAATCCGCGATGCATCTCTGCTTCACACTTCTCCAACTGACAGCTTCTCCTCCTAATGAAAACACAAACCCTGACGTCGATCTCCTGGATTCCAGATCTGACGCAAAGTCAGAATCCGTATATCCAATCGGCATCAGTTCCTGTGAAAAGTAAACTAACTCATAATCTCTCGTCCTACGGAGATACTTGAGTATACTTTTTACAGCAATCCAGTGCCCTGGACCCGGATTTGACTGATACCTGCCCATCATGCCTACTGCATAGCATATATCTGGTCTCGTGCATTGCATGGCATACATCAGACTCCCTACAGCCGAAGCATAAGGTATCTTCTGCATCTCTGCCCTCTCCTCAGGAATCTTAGGACCCTGATCCTTGGACAATTTCATTCCAATTCTGAATAGAACCAGTCCCTTCTTGGAGTTGTGCATACTGAATCTGACCAAGATAGTATCTATGTAGGCTGACTGTGACAGCGAGAGAATCTTGTTCTGGCGATCTCGAGTTACCTTGATCCCCAGAACATAACTTGCTTCACCCAGGTCTTTCATGTCAAATTGAGAGGATAACCACACCTTCACTATAGACAACGTTCCAACATCATTTCCGATGAGCAGGATATCGTCTACGTAAAGCACTAGAAAAACTACTGCAGTCTTATCGCTCCTTTTATAAACACATGGTTCATCTACGTTCTGTTCAAATCCATAAGACTGGATAGCCTGATCAAAATGCATGTTCCAACTTCTAGATGCTTGCTTCAGTCCATAAATGGACCTTTGCAACTTGCACACCAGACCTTCCTGACCTTTTGCGACAAAGCCTGGAGGCTGAGACATGTAGATGTCTTCTTCCAAATCCCCGTTGAGGAATGCGGTCTTGACGTCCATTTGCCAGATCTCCCAATCATAATGGGCTGCAATGGACAAGAGGATCCGAATAGACTTAAGCATAGCTACTGGCGAAAAGGTTTCGTCATAGTCGATCCCTTCTCGCTGGGTATAACCCTTAGCGACTAGTCTAGCTTTGTAAGTCTCAACGGTACCATCCGGACCTCTTTTCCTTTTGTACACCCACTTACACCCAATAGGTTTAATGTTGTGAGGTGGTGTTACAAGTGTGCAGACCGAGTTTTGGGACATCGATGTCAGTTCTGCCTCCAGGCTTCCTGCCATGCTGCATGGTCAGTGGATACCATCGCTTCGTCATAGTTCAGAGGATCATTCTCCTGAAACTCTGGATCAACCATAAAGGCTTCTCCAATGTATCTATCAGGAGCACTTGTGGTCCTCCCACTGCGACGAACCTGTGGTGGTTCCATAGGAGTCGATTCTACAGTACCGTTAATCTTAGTGGTATCGACTCCCACTATGTTTTCTGTCTGCGTACTCCCATCAGTACCAAGCAATTCTTCAAGAACTACTTTACTGGTGGGCTTATGGTCTATTAAATAATCCTGCTCCAGGAATACGGTGTTCGTCGAGACGACAACCTTTCTATCCTCAGGATCATAAAATAGACCACCCTTTGTCCCTTTTGGATACCCAACGAACAGACATACCTTAGTTTTTGACTCTATCTTATCTCGCTTGTCCTTCCGCACATGTGCTGGACAACTCCAAATCCTAAAGTGCTGTAGACTTGGCTTTCGCTTTAACCACAGCTCCCAAGGAGTTAGGGGTACTGACTTTGATGGAACAAAGTTCAAAGTATATGCTGCCGTCTCTAGGGTATATCCCCAAAAACTAGGTGGCAATGTTGCATAACTCATCATAGTCCGAACCATGTCTAACAAAGTTCGGTTTCTCCTCTCAGATACACCGTTTTGTTGTGGTGTCCCTGGTGCAGTCAACTGGGATGCGATCCCATGCTCACGTAGGTACCCTATAAATTCATCCGATAGGTATTCGCCTCCTCGATCCGATCGAAGAGACTTGATACTTTTACCCGTCTGCTTTTCTGCTTCAGCTCTGAACTCCTTGAACTTATAAAAGGATTCAGACTTCCGCCGCATTAGGTATATGTATCCAAACCTCGAGTGATCATCCGTGAAGGTGATGAAATACTCGAAGCCTCCTATAGCACGGACACTTATGGGCCCACATACATCAGTGTGTACCAACTCCAATACCTCCTTAGATCTGCTACTTTTGGCTCGGAAAGACCTTTTAGTCATCTTGCCTTCCAGGCAAGACTCACACGTCGGTAGGCTTTCTGAAACATTTGGACTTAAGAGTGCTACCTTAACCAACCTGTGAATCCTGTCTGAGGCTATGTGTCCAAGCCTTAGATGCCAAAGGAGTGTTGGATTATCTGAGGGATTTTTCCTTTTAGATGAATTAATCACACAAGCTTCAGTTATGTTATCCTGCTTATGATTGGAGTTAATTACATAGAGACCATTCTGTATCTTTCCCTTACAAACAAAGGAACCATTCAATTTAATTGACACACCAGAAGCATCAAATAAAACTAAAAATCCTTCATTATTCAATAAGGAAATAGAAATTAAATTACGTCTCAAGGACGGTACATAAAGTATGTCTCTAAGTAATAAACTTCTACCATCAAGGAACTGCAAGATGACATCTCCAACTGCTTCAGCCTCTGCCACGGCCTCAGTTCCCATGCTTAGGATTATCTCTCCTTCACCCAGTTTTCTTGTCTCCTTGAACCCCTGCAATTATTGCAAGCATGGTTAGTGGAACCAGAATCCACAATCCATGAAACTAGAGAACAACTGGATGTTACAAGGGATTCCACTATGTGGATTTGAGATATACCTGTCTCAGTCTTCTTGGGAGCCGCACGGCAGTCGCCCTTCCAGTGCCCCTTCTTGCCGCATCGGAAACATTTTCCTTTGGGCTTCGCCAGACCATTTTGCTTGGGAACCTGCAACTGCACCTGGCCCATCTTCACGGGCTTCTTAGACTTTCTTTTCTGAAACTTGCCATTGGCTTTCAGAGAAGAATTCCGCTCCACGTTTAGGGATTGGGCTCTTGCCTTCATCCCGTCCTCTGCCGCCTGGAGCGCCGCTAGGAGCTCTGCGTTAGACATCTCCAACCGGTTAAGGTTGAAGTTGGTAACGAAGCCCTCAAACGCTCCTGACAGAGACGCAAGGAAAATGTCGGTCTGGATCTCTGCATCCAAGATGACATCGAAGGAACCAAGCTCGTTCACATAGCCAAACAACTTCAGCATATGATCCCGAACTAAAGTCCCCTCTGCCATCTTCATGGACACTAATTTCTTGATGGTCAGGTAACGAGTTACCTGACTACGACCCTCGAATATTTCCTTCAGGTAGAGCATCATGTCTGAAGCAAAGGCCATGTCTTCGACTTGCTTCTGAAGGACGGTCTGGAAGGATGCCACAATGTAGCACTTGCACATCTCATCAGCATCTAGCCAGTCTTTCCATTCCTTTAACTGGGCCTCAGTTGCATCTGGTCCCGGCATGGCCGATCGGGGGGTACTTAGGGCAATTGTGTGTTTGCCAACCCTTAGGACGAGCATTAGGTTACGCTTCCAGTCCTCGTAGTTTGGTCCCGTAAGTTTGTTATCATTAAGTATGGAGGCAAGGGGGTCGAGCTTGGTCATGATTTCTGTAAATAATGGTTTAAAGCAATAGTTAGGGTCTACTATAATCTATTTCATGGAATTTAGAAATAGATAATGTCTACTCCAGCCGCTATGTCTTCACCACCTCAAGTGGAGACATCAAGGAATCTAAATTCCCTGGGCTGGAGCACTGAGACTATCGGCCTTGAATTGGAGACAGCATCTCGGTGAGAGCATGCAACCGCTTCTGCCAACGGGGTGTTTACGACCCAGTCTTCATCAGTATTACCCATGGCAAACTGAAAGACCTCCCAGTCTCCTTTTGGCCAACTTTATGTGACCCGCGTGCGCAGCAACAGCGGCTTCACACAAGCTTTCGAATGCTTCCCACAAATCTAGGTGGTGTCGGCAGGGGGGTTCATAGGCTTTCACGGTGCAGGATAAAACCGTCACCCACTGCCACCGGCATCCTCCATGTCCCGAAGGAAACCACTAGGCGAACCAGCATGGAAAGAAACACAGCTCTCACCCGGTGGGAATATCGAACTGCGTACCTCCCACCCAGACCCTTAGCCGGTTGATTGTGGAGGCCAGGGGCTCCCCTTTGGAGGGAACCTCTTATATATCCCTTCTTTATGAGGTTTTATGCATATCTAGAATGGTCACGACCTCCTAGACATAGACCCTGGTTTTACCGTGCTCCCACTAGGATTACAAACCCTCCCGCAAAGCATTAGTATCCTCGGAAAATATCATAGTCCCTACCTTGAATATTTAGCTTTCGCCTTTCTTGCAAGGATCACATTACATAGATTCCAAGGATCCCGATACTTCACTAGTTTGTCCATAATCCTAAGATCTGGAGCCTAGCCTAAGGTCAACGTGGAAAGGACTCCCACTACGATGATGCCTCGTTCACAATTTGATGCATGATGTCATAGTAGACCTCATCTCATTACAGGTTTCGATGCTGGCCAAATAGGGACATCCGACAACCTCCGCCGGACCTCAACCTAATAGTGGTATAACCAAATCGTGATGAGTTCATACTACCATCAAACGTCATCTAGAAACGGGTATCACACAGTGAAATCCTAACATAACTTGGTCGCTAGGACCACGTGGGGAAAGGGCATCCCACTATGGTTATCATACTTCTTATGGAGACATTAGTTAATTATCTCTAAATAAATCTAACACTGCGTCTATCTCGGTGCACAGTACTTGGCTACCTGAAGTACCACGAAGGCGGTTACCGCCTTTCCTTTTAGCTAGCCACCGGATTCGCACGTATTAGAAGCATATAGAGACACCGATGAATCCATAATTTTAGTACTAACCCTAAGCCTGATCTAGAGACAAACTCATAAGCAAGAATGATAATCACATTATCATCGGGGTTCTCTAAATACTGAATAAAGAGAAACAACAGAAAAACATCCAAAACTGAATCAAGTCCAGGGTCCAACCCCTGAACCTGAATAGCACAGCCAAGATATCCTGCTCTTCCGTTCTGCATGATCTCTGACGACGATCCCCTTCATCGCCAACGTGCACGCTTTCGCCGGGTCTTTGCGCGCCATGATACCGCTTGCCCGAACCGTGGATGAAGCATCATCTCCTTCTTCCTGTGACCGAAAAACTAACACGCTCCGAGTAAATACTCGTTCGTGTACAATTTCGCTAGAAAGTAAAGAAGACAATCCTAGAAACATGGCCAGGGAACCGAGGATGGTCAACCCCCACCCTCGCCCATCTAGAGCCTTACAAATCCACAGACAATAATAATCAATGCAAAAAATAAATCCGGGGTCCGACCCCCGGACGCATGCAATCACAGATTACTATTTTTCAGCGCGGCACCTGCAAAAGACGATACATAGCACAATCCATATGCATGATCTACGCCGAACCCCGACGAAAACATATGTCATCATATATTCACATGATGTTTTCACGAATTCATGCATGAAACATACACCAAAGCGTGCTCTGATACCAATTGTTGGAATTGGATCCGTGTATCAGAGTCGCAGCGGAAGCAAAAAGAAAGATCCGAAGATCATACGGTGTATGTTTCATTACAATTCGTGATACAAAACAATCTAAATGCAAATCTACGATCTTAGCATATGTGCGGACACCCTAGAGGCATACTACGATCTACGGAAGACATGAATGCATCTACTTAGGTGTTTAGTTTCATCATATCTTATGCATCTATGATCCAGAGAAAATGAAACGATGAAGAACCGCACTTGAATCTCAAGGGAAACTGTCGGATAGCACCTTGTCCGATCCTTTGCGAATTGAAGAATCCTCGAAATCCCGTCTCTGAGTGCAAGGATTTCGAGCCGACGGAGGAAACCGTTGCGAAGATGATGGCGAGGAGCGAGATTTTCTCCTTCTCTTTCTCCTTTCTTCCTTCTCCTTCCTTCCTCTTCCTTCTCCCTTCTTCTTCCTCTCTTTTCCTTGGCCGAAACCACAAAGGAGGGGCACAGAAGGGGGTTCGGATTTTCTGAGAGGAGAGGAACACATAGGGTCGGCCCTCCCCCTCCTATTTCCTTTATAGGGCCGGTCTCCCATGGCTCCAAGGAGCCTAGGGCCGGCCCCTAGGTGGATAGGGATGAGGGGTATCGGATTTTAGGTTATTCCGATGTCTATCGTGAAGCCTGGACGAAAACGCCCTTCACGAAAAGCGGAAAACTGAAAGAGAGACTGAGTGAGGTGCGCTACTCGGAATCGAGTTCCGTCAGCGCCTGTGAGCTCCTGGAATTATTCCGCTCATTTCAAGATCCATATTCAATATGTTCTGAGCCATATTTCAGTATTTACCAAAATACCCCTAAGACCCGTAACATATGTGAATTAAGTTCTTTGGCTCCGGGCTTGCGCTCCATCGCGCTACTTCGCATCCAACGTATCCAACTAGGTCGGGGAACAATTCCTATACACAACGACAGGGTGGAACCTTCAGGGTTCGGGATCTCTAGCTGCAACCGGATCCCTGATTAACTGTTCCGGTGACACACCGAAAGTTCCGTTAATCAGTCCTAATCCGATTAACCCGCATAGCCACCCAGAGTGCGACACGAGTTGAACTCTAGTGATCCTAAACTTATGTTACTCCCTCGTAATCCTGTTCCCTACTATACTCCGATAATCCTTAGTCCCTCATATTACTGGTGCCATGATACGACTCGGGCGGTGGGGAGCACCGTCAGATCCCGATCGATCATCTGACTAGGGTTTGATGACTTGTCATCTATAACACCACACACCTTCCGGTGCTATTCCTAGCATCCGGAACGTCGTCAGCCATACTGACAACCACCAGGCCTGGGTTAACTGTGTGGACAGATTGACTCATCAAACCGCACCCATCCAACACTGGACGTCGGATAACCTGTAGGGATTACATGTCACTCAAGCGCCAGCCGGGTAACCCAACGTACCGTGGTATTGGACTATGGAAGGCCCGCACACGTTGGCACATCAAAGCACCACACAACTGGTTGGCTCAGTGTACATGGTCCCTTAGGGTTAAGGACAGATTATCTATAGTAGTAAGACGGTTTATGCACCAGTGTCTGAATCACTGAACTGTGCATCGTCTTGGTTCCTGTTCAACACGATCATCGTGCTTGGTCAGGTGAATGGGAATCCCACGTTCCCGTGGTAGAGACTTCACCACATCCTCTACCTGCCAACAGCTTGTTCTCGGTGAAGCGACCGGCATCACCTAAGCTGTGAACTAATTCTAGGTCTACACAGAACTGGTCCACTGGGTCTCCCAAGCATGGATCCTCCATGCGCCTCAATGGCCTACTGTGTTCCCTAGGGTCCTTTTATTATATGAGTATTATCATATACCAGAGTAGTATTCTAATTAAAGCAATAACCAAAGTCATCTTTATTAATGTTAATACAGAAAATCCACGCTAAGGACACACGAGCTTATTGCACTCATTAGCTGACCTCCATAAGCTCCCTATAAAAATTGAATTTATTAAAAACCTATATATAATACAACTTTAATAATCATAATACCTAAATATGTATTGAAAAGTTAAAATTACCTTAAGATGACAAGCATCAAGGCCGATAAAAGGCCTAATACCTCCAAGAAAGCCTTTCTTTTGTGCATCAAATATCACAAAGAATCTATGAAATATAGCTGCATCATCCATCCTTGGTCTTTCCACCTTCAATAGTGCAGTGCTACCCTCATTTGTCCTCCTAATAATTTCACAGTAACTCCAAAGCTTCATATATTGCTCACGGTGACTTCCCTCGATTTTTTCCATTGCTTTCTTCTTTGCTCTATAGATTTGCATTGGGAAGACATCTAACATAAAATCTCTCCTAATTGTCTTTTGGATAGCTGGAATCTTCCAATCAGGATCATCTCTAAACTTATTCAAGTATTTATGACAAATCCATGATGAGGTAACTTGTTTATTTATATATGAACGATTACATTCATGCTTATCAAAGAAACTTTTAATTTGAAATGTTCCTGATTCCCCCATTGGGGAAGCATGAATGCGCCAACCACAATTGTTCTTGCAAACAGCTGTCACCCTTGATGCTTCATTTTTCTTAAACACATAGTCATATCCAAGCCTCACACAATACTCCTTCAAAGCTTCTCTAAAGACAAGCACCGAGCTGAACATCTTACCAACACTCAAAACATGATTCTCAATGTTCCTCCCTTCATTGAACTCCTCATAGTATGGTCCATCATCTTCTGATGAGTCATGCATACTGTGTAGCTCATCACTAGGAAGGTATTCAGAATCTTCATCCACGTTATCTTCTGCTTGACCAGAAGGAGCTGTCTTTGTTGAAGTTCTTGCATTTGGTAAAGGACTTGAAGAGGCTGAGGTTGGTGATAAACCTGATGGAGCTGCAATTGGTAAAGGAATTGAAGGTGCTATAGAGACTAAATAATCAAATTCCTCATCTGAGGAATCAAAGCCATCACCTACACATGAAGAGTCAGATTCAGATACACTACCAGCTGGTATTCTTCCTTCATTTAAGCTCTCTACTTCATTTCCATGCATATCCATGTCTTTAGTTACATGTCTTTGTTCTTTTGCTTCAGATGAGATAATATACAATTGAATGAATATCCCTCTTCCAGCATACAGTCTGAACATTTCCATCACCTCATTATCAGTTGTTAGTTTCTTTAGTCCATCATCAAGGCCCAAATCTGGGATCTTATAGAATAACTCGCTATCCTTTGACAATCCCAGGTCTGTTGATATGGCTTGCATCTCATAGAAGGACATGAGATCTGGATCAACATGGATCACGAAAGATACCTCTCCATCAACGTATAATCTATGAGGAACTCCAGTGAAATGACCTTTGATGTGCACTTCTATAGTATATTCTAGGTCCATTTTTCCTACAAAACCAGAATTTAATAGAATATTAACAAAAATATCACAATAACAATGATAGAATATTTACAATAAAATCCAACAATAGGACCATACATATGTTAAACATAGGAAACCATAATCCAGATTGAGATCATAAGAAACAAACCTTAAATTAAGTGTAACCCTAATTTCACGAAGTCCAAAACCCAATTCAGGGTTATTTCACAAAGCTCATAATCTAATTTAGGATTATTTCACAATGTCTAAACCCGACCCAATCTGGGATTATTTTACTAGGCTCAAACTTCAATTTAAAATTATTTCACAAAACCTAATTTCATAAAATTCAAACCCCAATTTGGAATTATTTCTCAAAGAAAATCTTAATATGTAAATGAAAGCATATAAAACAATACAATCCCAAATTGGGTGTTCAAAAACAAACAATCATGTAATCTTTAAACTTCAACCCCTAATTTGGGAGACGGGTTTAGAGGAAACCATAGCATTTTGAAGGAAAACCCAATTGAGAGACAGGTTTAGAGGAAACCATAGCATTTTGAAGGAAAACCCAACTTGGGATAGAGAGAGAGAGAGAGAGAGAGAGAGAGAGAGAGAGAAAACGAGAGTGGAGGCTCACCTTTTTTACAGTTATGGTTTCAACCAGAGGCCACGATGCCTTCTCCTTCCCGCGCAGTTATGGTTTTTTACAGCTATGCTACTCGGTGTAGCTTCTCCGTCGAGATGTAAAGGAAGGGAGTAAATCTAGGGTTTCAACCAAAGGCCGGGTTAAATGGAGCATCTGAGGGTAATTTTGTCATATTAAAAATGGGATTCCACATACATCAGCATCAAATAACAAACAAATGAGGGTATTTTTGTCAAATCTAATTCTAATTAATGCCGTCGTGCTCTTCTGGTGTTTTGTGCTAACGTTTCAAACTGGAGGGGATGTCATTGTAAGTTTTAAAACTAGAGGGGGTGTAAGTGAAAATGTCAGAAACTATAGGGGGTGTTAGTGTAATTTACCCAAAAAAATATCATACAACAACTATTCATGCCTCACCAAATGTCATCAATCGGCTCAAATTTCTTTTACTCTTAGCATCAATGAACTTACTCCTAATATTCAAGAAGAAATATCATCATGTACGGCATTAGTATAGCATTAGTATATAACACAATCTTACTTATGAGAATAAGTTGGAGAGAAAGAGCTGCACCTCCCTGATCTGCCTAGAAACCTAGTCGTCGCCGCCTCGAACCATCACCGAGCAGCGGAAGGGTCTGGAAAAACCCACGATGGACCTTCCGCCGGGGTCCAAAACCACCATTCTGGTTGCAATCAAGCCGGAAACCCTTGATCCGAGCACAGAAGGCGTCGATCCGAACAGGAGGGAGCCGCGCCACCTAAAATCCAAACACAAAATGTTGCGCCGAGGGGCGGAAGCCCCTATGTACAGGGGGAGGGAAAAGGGGCTAGATCTGACCCCTAGGAAGTCACCCAACCTGATCCCTTGGCCTCCCTGGCGTCGTCAGTGGCATCCGGGGTAGGGGTGCACACGGTTCGGTTTGGACTGGTTTCAGGATAAACTAGAAACCGAAGCAATCCCAACAGTTCTGAAATATTTGGAACCAGAACCGGACCATAGGAAGCATGGAACCGGACCGAACCAAATCATATAGAACCGGTTTGGTTCGGTTCGGTTCTCCAGGTCCACTAGTTTTCTATGCACCCCTAGAAGTTAGCATAGGTCCATCACTGGAGCATATATAAATAAAAAAATATTTAAAAAATCAAGGATACAACAAGCAATCCCGAAGCCAGATACATTATACTATTGTGGAGAATCGAAGATCAATAAAGCCCGTTACATAATGACCCTACCCGCATCACCCGACCCATGAATGCAATATGCATATACATAAACCGATTCGGTTCGATTCAGATAACCGGAACCCATAACCGAAAACTAAATTGGTCCCCTACGGTTCTACACTTTGGGAACTAGAGTCGAACCGATCCTGTTAGAAACCAAATCAAACCGTACGGTTCAGACCAGGTCGGTTCGGTTCTCCGGTTCCACTGATTTTTTGTGCACCCCTAGTCTGGGGAGGTCAAGAGGGGGGAAATCCGAAACACTAACCACTGAGAGAAAAAAAGGTATAACAAGTGTAAGAAAAATATTTGGTTGCATGCCAGGAGCAACATCGGTTACATTAGAAAGGATGACTAGTACAAAAATTTATGATTCACAAAATGAAAAAAAAAAAAAATTAATCGCCAACTGATAACTCAATTGGTAAGACATATGTAACTCGTGACAAGGGTTCGAACATATGTTATGGCATATTTTCTCCCGCTATGTAGTGGCGGGTCTCCCTCTCGTCTAAGTGGCGAGCCTTTCAACCTGTGGAGTAATTAAAAAACAGGGCATTTTTTTTGCTCTTATGACAAGTGTCGATCCTTGGTCTGCTACTTAGTCATTTTCAAAAAATAATAATAATAATAATTGAGGTTTAGTGATCGGTTCCTGGTCAAAAAATCAACTAGACCAAAACCCCTCTCTCTCTCTCTCTCTCTCTCTCTCTCTCTCTCATCTAATTGCAAGGTGAACGGTGGTGATGATGGAGTAGGTCTGGATCCAGATTGCCTGTGAGCTGGGTCTTAACAGTGGGCCTATCCCCTCAAGTCCGGCTCTGATTCGTCGTTAGCAACATTACTCGAGGTCCATGGCAATCGGATCCTGCCCTTGTGGTTGCAATCAAGTATTTTTTCGAGGAGTACCCATCAGCGGATAGCAGAGTTGGCAAGCAACTGATGCTTGGGTGAGGACGTTATGTTTGACTCCTCTCCCCCTCGACTTATCTTGGAGTGCGATAAGAAATTCCAAGTGGGTCGGGTTTAGGGTTTCACTCCCAAAGGAATTAGTCCTTCCAAAAAAAATAATAATAATGGGTAGGGTTTCACTCCCGAAGAGATTAGTCCGATCCCGAAAGATTTCGCAACACCCACATATCTCAAAATATAAATAAATATTTTTAAAGAGTAACAATAATATAAATACCACATTACAATTGTTTTCGGTGGCTTGGGTCTATCATACAACAGGCCAGCGAAATATTTAAGGGTATATTCCGTATAATTAGAGTTAAGTAGATGAAGAAGAGAGGGGTTGACAGTCTTCTAGCAGGACGATGCCTTAACTATGGAAGATCCAATAAGATGGTCGATGTCGCCGTTAACCAATTAATGGCGAGTCGGGTCACTTCGATTCAAACCTCTATGTAGGGCTGGCAATTTTGGACCCGACACGGCAGACCCGACACGAAGTTAGCGGGTCTGGGTCTGGGTCAGGGCTAAACGGTTCTGGTTGTAAACGGGTCGACACAATAGACCCGTTTAATAAACGGGTCGGGTCCGGGTTTAGGCTCTAGACACATTAGACACGGGAAGACCCGTTTAATATTCAACAGGTCGTGTCGGGTCAAGGCTACCCGCAATCTGATACAGTTATATATAGTACCAGCGGGTCTATCGGGTCTGGTCGGGTCGAGTCGGATTGGGTCGGATCGGGTCAACTGAATAGACCCGTGTGGTAAACGGGTCTTATCGGGTCTACCCGGTTTATTAGCGGGTCGGGTACGGGTTTAGGATCTAGACACGATTAGTTAAACGGTCGGGTCCGGGTCTAGGGGTTTTGGACATGACCCGACCCGACCCGTTGACACCCCTACCACTATGAGACTCGTGAACATTAATAACCCTTGGATTATACTATCATTGACCGCAAGATTTATTTATTTATTTATTTTTGGATGGATCTGCCAGTTGGTCAGAGGACTGGGCGCTAGAGCATGGGCTCAAAGAGGTTTGGAGATCGAAAGAAGGCAGCTTAACTGTTATTTTTATTAAAATCTATAATCCCTAGAATATGGTATCGACAATCATGATTCGCACACGCAAACAAAAGCAACAAGGGCCTTGAGAGAAAGTTCACTCCATGGTATCAATGCCGGGAGTCGAACAAGGAACCTCTCCAACTAGGGAAAGAGGAAGTACCACTTGAACAAAGAGCCCGATTGTTAGTAAGCGAAAATCCCCGACTGCACTGCCAAAATGTGACAGTGTAGTCTGAGTGCGGTGGAAAATTCTGAATGGGTCGGGCTTTACTATTGGATGGATTAGTCTGAGTCCGACGTGGGCCATTGCCAGAAAGGTTTCGGGACACCCGTCAACACAAACAGAAGATCGATCAGGACCTCAGATTTCCCAGATGAACTCATGGTCCAAAGAACAAACCGGATCTCAAACCTCTTGTGATCTAGAGACACCGACTTGGCCCGGTGGAGATCCGTGAATGTTCTTCATTTCCAGAAGCTGATGATACCAATTAATTTTGGGAAACAGTTGAACAAAATTGCTGTATGAGTCGGGCTGGCAATGGTCTGGACTTTTTCAGTTACTCAATCCCGACCGGAAGTGGGCCAAGAAGTATTTTTTTCCCAGCTCAAGCCCAATCCATTGTGCCATAGTCTCACGAGACAAGGCCCAAAAGTCCAAGTTTCCTCTAATAACTCCAGGGGTCATTGCTTTCACCATGAGGATAGGGAGAAGCACACAGGATGATTTGCAAGTCTTGGGTTCTGGTTGAGGAATGAAATCCCACAAAGAGTGCGATTTCATTTCCCGAGGAACAAGTAAACATACAAGCCACATGAGAAAGGACCCCTTTCCTTGGAGTCGCAACTCCCAGGAAAAGATCACAGGTTTATGGAGGTTGAAAGACCATGGTAGAAGGGAGATTGTGGAGCTAACTGGCTGCAGGGATATAGAGTAACATCTGCTACAGTCATTTCACTGTAGTACAATTTTTTAAAATGAGATTTGGTAAACAAAATTTTGCTACAGTAAAAACACTGTAGCAATTTATACTATTTTATAACCAAATTGTTACTCTCTATTATCGAATTGAGTAACAATTGCTACAGTGATTTCACTGTAGCAAAAACATTATCAAGATTTTTTTAAAAAAAATACTACAGTGCAAACATTGTAGCAATTGTTACTCAAATTGGTAATAAAGAGTAATAATTGCGTATTGTTACTCTTTTGCTTCAGTGAAGAGTAACATTTGTGATTTTAGTATTAGGGATAGTTTCATCATTTGAAGGGGAGAAAAGCCAATGGAGGGACTTGCTCTAAAAGCATCTTTTCCAAGAGGGACCAAGGTCAAAGTCATCTTATTGTTTGTCCTTTAAACTAAACTGATTTATTGTCAGGGACCTATCACTAAGTCCCCCTTACAACTTTAAGGATCTCACTGGAGCAGTCCTGACAAACACAGAGATCTAACACCATAACACCATTATATGTTCAAAATTAACTAAACTGGTCCACTTTTGAGTTCAAGGAAATACAAAAGATTGTGAAGATTAATTTTGACAAGATGTCAGCCGGCGCCAACCCTCTAAGATTGGTGCTGAAAACCCAAATTACTGAACCAGATTTTGGTTCAGTAAACCTAGCAGGAGGCACCTTCCAGAAAACCCAGAAGGCCCGATGGTGAGTTGGAGGAGAAGGAATTGCAGCCAAGAGTTTACCGATGACTACCTCGAGCTAATTACAATTTTCAGGAAATCAAAAAATCTCTTCGAATATCACAAAATAGAGGAATTTTTGGTAAATTCAGCAAGCCAAATTACTGAACCAGATTTTGGTGGGTCTCATCTGCCTGCATCCACGGCTTGGTGCGACTCACTAGTTGCATCAGACGGTTCCGATGATAGGTTTCACCACTGTCTAAATCCAGGTGCCACTACAAAGTAATCTAGAAGGGATCAACACCTTCAAGGTGGTAAAATAAAATAAAGCGGAGATCCAAAGAGTGTTTTGACGCTGTGAATGACGAATCTCGATAAACACAACCCTGTGCCATATTCTGGCAAGCAAGAATGATGTTGACAGCGAAGAGACAACCGGGAAAGTGAAGGCGAAACGATTAGCTAAAAATAGTGCAAACGAAATTCCCAAAAGGCCTTGGTGAAAATTTTCAAGTGCGCGTATTGACACTGCAAACCAAACGATGTAACCTAAGACAGACCCTCTCGTGAGTCAAACCAAGATCAATATTTAACAATGGACAAAAATTCTGGTCAACACTGTCACAAATCTTGTTCTCGGCAACTAAGGCGGTGTTTGGATACACTCCAAGGAGTCTATGATTATGGGATTCTGCGTAGTCAATGATTTTTAAGAGAGCCTAAATCAGAGCTATAGAATGTCTAAGAGCCTTTTTTGGGATTCTGGGAGCGCTACAATCCAGGAGCCCAAAAATGAAACTCCAAGCTGTAAGCTACGGGGACTTTGAAGAGAGCCCAGAATCCCATAATCGGAAGCATATCCAAACAGCACCTAAAATTCTGATGAGATTCCAGAAATACCTTTTGTTATACTTCTTATCCAGAATATCTGTAAAAATTAATATAATTTTCCGAATATTAGAAGAGAGTGTGCCATGATATAGTTTAATGTTTGCATGAGTGGGAAAGGAGAAATAGTACATAATATCATAGTTGCTCAATCCTTCCTATATACATACCTTGGATAGTCGAACTTAACAGACAGTGTTATGTATTAAAAAAACAAAAAATATAATATAATTGTGATATAATCGCAACATATTGTGATATAAATGGAAGCAAAAATATATCACCATTTAAACATATAATGAGATAAGTTAAACCAGCTGAACTGTTTCCCTTTGAACATCTTGGCCAATAGTTATGATGACTTGTCAATTCAAACTAAAGTTAGGATTGACGGTTGGATGTCAAGAGACTTCTGTTTGGCTAGGATGAGTTCAACAGATAAAATAAATGATTGATAACCTACGAAGGGTTGCAATCAAAGGCTTGAGGCTCAGCTTGTTTTCAAACTATTAGGCTCATGTATTGTTGACAAGGTCTTAATGTAACACAGTATCAATTTTAGCAAAGAGAGTTAACTAGTAATGGTGGATGGATTGGAAGGATCTCACTGGGGTTCTATGAAGATAGAACTAGCAGATGTAATGCCAAGCACACAGAAGAGAGTGTGCCATGATATATTTTAATGTTTGCATGTGTGGGAAAGGAGAAATAGTACATAATATCATAGTTGCTCAATCCTTTGCGCCTATACACATACATTGGATAGTCAAACTTAACAGACAGTGTTATGTATTAAAAAAACAAAAAATATAATATAATTGTGATATAATCGCAACATATTGTGATATAAATGGAAGCAAAAATATATCATCATTTAAACATACAATGAGATAAGTTAAACCAGCTGAATTGTTTTCCTCTTTGAACATCTTGGCCAATAGTTATGATGATAGAGCTGCTATTGGGATCGGAATACAACAACACTGGTGTGGGACAACTACGAGCAAGTTAATGAAGTTGAGAGATCAATAATATGTCATTTTACCAATTCCAAAATATAAATTAGATCGCACCAAGCACAGGCACGTGATGCTCGTCAATTCAAACAAAAGTTAGGATTGACCGTTGGATGTCAAGAGACTTCTGTTTGGCTAGGATGAGTTCAACAAATAATATAACTGACTGATAACCTACAAAGGGTTGCAATCAAAGGCTTGAGGCTCAACTTGTTTTCAAACTATTACGCTCATGTATTGTTGACAAGGTCTTAATGTAACACAGTATCAATTTTAGCAAAGCGAGTTAACTAGTAATGGTGGATGGATTGGAAGGATCTCACAGGGGTTCTATGAAGATAGAACTAGCAGATGTAATGCCAAGCACACAGAAAAATGAAGAAATCAGAGGAGCACTCCAATCCACACAAGCAAAGCTGTTGAACGGAGCCAAGCACAACAGAGTCGTCAGTTGATCGGCTTGTTTTTATTTGTACGTTTAAGCAACTGCCCACCAATTTGTACGTTTTTCATTTTTTTTATTTGTGTTTGAAAACATTAAAAAATTAAGTCGAACACACCAATTGAGAAATGAGAATAGTGATTCAGGTACCATGGCCAAATGAAGTACATTGCAATAGCAATTCAAGTACATAACAGTATTCATTTATATAAATTTGGTTCAATTCCAGTACATGTTTTCAAAAGCATACCACAGTCCACCTCCTACTTGCCATCGCGAACTAGTTTTCCCTTTTGGGTACTTTGGTGATGATTGACCATGTAGCTGGAGAGGCCTCTTCCTCATCAATCTTCATCTCCTCCATATTAGATCACTCTTCAGACTAATATGAGGTGGTTGGTGGTCCCGAGGCGACATCGAAGGTAGTGCTTCTTTCTCGCAGTAATTTTTATGTACTCTAATTTCATTTCAGATACCATCATTAACCTGAGGGCATGCTCTTGCATTTACCCCGGGTGTTGCTTCCGTCGTGTAATACCACCAAGTGGCAACAAATCCCAAATCACACACAACATCATTTTTCTTTGAGACACTTGCAACATTCGTACTTCCAACCCAGATCCTTAGACTGTTTACATTCAAAAGCACAAGAAGAACTCACACTAGAAGACTAGGTAATTGTTGATGGACAAAGAGTTTAGAACTTGAAGAAAAGAGCTTAGATGTAGGAAACTACTTTAAGAATGTCACGAGAGAGTAGGAAGAGGTTTGAGAACAGGAGGGAGTGAGTTGGAAGGGATATAAAGAGGGTTGGGAGAGGAATATATTCATTGAAACCTAAGAAGCACTGACACTGGTACGGGGACACGGGTACGACACGACACGGGTTCGCCGACACGGCAAATCCTAAAAAAGGAGGACACGGGTACGGCAGGGACACGGCAAAATAAATTACTATTTTTAAATTTATATTTTATGTGTGTTTGCAATTCATATATATTTCAATAACCAAAAAAACCTCATAGAAAACAACTAAAATGAAAATTTAATGCATACTGGATTGCTATCATTAGTTACATCCAGCCCGATCGGTGAATCACAGACAGCTCTAAATGGTATGGAAAATAACGGTTGTGTTTCAGTTTTAACTTCAACCTATCTGAAACCTCAGAGGATAAGATAAGTTAAAGCCAAACCTGAATCATAACCGTCCATCATAACCATCCTGACAAGTGAATCACACTAAGGCTCAAATGGCATGCAAAAGAACGGTTGTGATTCAGTTTTGGCTTCAACCTATCTGATTCTCTAAGGTTATAACCTCAAAAGACCAGATACGTTGAAGCCAAAACTGTATCAAGCTTGTAACCTGACCCTATATCGAACAGTCCGTCAACCCGCAGTGTCCCGAGTGTCCGGCGAGTGTCCGACCATGTCCGGCTCCCGGAATCACATAGGACACGGCACATGCGTGTCCGGTGCGTGTCCGGCAAGTGTCCGACGAGTGTCGGTGTCCGACACGTGTCCGACACGGGTACGGGAGGCCTGGGGAAGTGTCCATGCTTCCTAGATTGAAACTAGTGTGGTCACTCAATTGCATGTGTGGCTGCATTATGCCATGTACGACCACACTACTCCAAAGACGATCGCACATGTGAATGTGCATTCACAACTTAAAGCCTACTTGTGTAGTGACCAAACAAGCAGTTAGAGACCACATATGCCCATGTGTGATTGCCTATGACAACAATGATAAGCTCTATATAAACCACTATAGATCAATAAAATGGAATTGTAATGTCATCTGGAATAGAACCAGAATTTCAACAAGTAGATGATCTGAGAGGGTTTCTAAGATGTAGTATTCTCTTCCTTATGCAGATCAATATTAGAGGTGGGTTGCTTAATCCTGGAAGCAAAAAATTCTAAAAAAAGGGGTTTCCCTTAAACGAATCATTCTGACCTTTTTTTCGATCTAATTCTTTTTTGAAGAACATCGGGTCATTTGACCTTTCCCCCATTCCCCCCATTGGTCAAAAATGGGGTGTGCCCTAAATGTAGCAAATACATGCCCAGCCAAACAAAGACACACCCTCTTCCCGCACAACATATCCTAACACCATTTTCTTCATATAGAAACATATGGCAAGAAGTTAGCAATTGCACCACATGTTCAACATGCAATAAACAAAAACACCAACATGAGCTACCTATAAACAACTAGACTCAAGAAGAACATAGAGTTTGAAAGAGGAAAACTTATTAGAAGCTATAACTATTTTTCAAGAAGTACCAACCAAATCAATGTTTCTTGGTAAATGGTTTCAAAAACCGACCAAAACCGACACCTACCGATCGGTACATAACGGTTTTGGCTAGGCTACCAAACCTGCACCGAGACTCAAACTAAGCCATAATGGCCGATACCTACATGTATTGATCAGTATGGTCCAATTAAGTCAGGTATCGACTAGTACGGCCTATTCAACTCAGTATCGGCTAGATACCTTTTTCTAGATTTGGCCTTGCGTTTTCTAATGGAAAGGTGACTCCCACTCAAATTCATAAAGCATAGAAAAATTTAAAGATCATGCATCAAGGATAGATGTAAGTATGTAACTACCCATGGTAAGTATTATTACTAGTTTACTACCTTCTGTTTAATGATAAAAGACTATCGGTCTTGTACTTATTTTTTACAGCAATAAAATAATCTAGTTGTGCTTCTACCACTTGTATGCATCTCTATTATTTGTTTTGAGTTTCCTAAAAATAAATAGAAAGCTTTATTTTTTTTTTTTTTTGAGAACCAAATAGAAAGCTTTATTTGGTTTGTTAAACCTGCTTTTTTCGCCATTGGTTTCTATCGAATGCCAAATCTTCTAAAACTGGGAGTGACTTCAATTCCTATCGCACTACTTTCATCCAACTCTTCTCATAGATCCGCTTTTTGTTTACCATTGGACCTAAATTCAAAGCCCCTTTATTCAATTTATGGTCTCTTCCCCTTCATTAAACCCTACACCTAACCCTAAACTGTAAGTCTATAACCCGAAAGCTTAAACCTAAACTCTACATTTTATAACTTCTAATATTTTTTCCTATTTTTTTTGTTTTTTGCAAATTTTTCAAAAAAAAAAGACCTAGATAAGTTTCGGTTGATACACAGTTGTATCGCCAGTATGTATCGGTCCGGGGCCGACCAATACCCATATTTTAAATCTTGGTTAGTAAAACAGTTTGAGTAAACTCATTAACTAACCGAAAAACTAGGTAAAAAAAAATACCAACAACTACTCACCACATGCCTTAACTAGGGGAAAATATTCAGTGGTACTATAATACATGTTGACGTTCTGAAACCTATCAATAGAACCGTCTGATGCGACAAGTGAATCACACCATGCTATGGATACAGGCACACTGACGAGTGAATCTCACTCAATCCCGATTTCAGTGGGTCCCAACTACCTCCATCCATGGCTTGGTGCGATTCACCCGTAATGGTGAATGCATCGGATGGTTTTGTCGATAGGTTTTACCATTTCAGCTTGTATCCCAATCTATGTGGTCAAAATCCATGCTTAGGCACGCACCTGTGCTTTTGGTTGCATTTTTTTTATTTTCTAGGGGGGCCTATAGGCCCCCAACATCCCCCTCCCCACATTACATTAATCTATATACGAGGTGTTTAAGAAAAACAAGAAAAAACTACACTATAAAACTGATAAAGAGTACAAATATCCTTAAATAGCATAAGGATAACACCAACTAAAATCTCCAATCAAAAACAATAAAGAGTCTACAGAATTATAATATATTGGTCAGTAACTTAAATATAAATCTTACAAAATTAAAAATTGCATGAAAGGAAATTAAAACAATAAGTCTAGCACTGTCAAGGGCAAATTGTATTTAGAGCTTTGCACTCACATTGTCAAAACAACTGCGTTTGAGATGAACCAAGATTGGGGAAGATTTGAACAAATCTAGGTTTAGGAATAAGCTTAGGGTTCTCACCAAATATAGGGTTATGGAGGATCTGTAAGAAAACATGTTGGGGTGTTTTGGGGGGGGGGGGGGGGGTAGGGAATAAATGGGGAGAAAAAAAGTCATAAGATGCAAGGAAAAAAAAGAAAATTTTATGGGCTTTAAACCAGGCGCCCTAGGTGCGCCTGGCCTGAGCACAGCTAGGTGCACATATACCTCAAGGGATGTGGGCTCTTCATAGGGGAGATACCAGGCTTGAGCATTGAGGAGCCTAATGAGCCTACGCACGCCTTTGAATGCTTAGATCCCGGTTCCACTGAATATTTTCACCTTAACTAGAAGCTATTTGAATGCATCTTCCGAGAAGGCGGATCACCAAAATTAAAATGTCAACCCTAGCTCATCCTTAAGCATAGAAAATTAATCACAGCATTTTCAACCCACTTCATCCAATAAAGCATAAACACCCATGAATCATACTCCTCTCCATGCATCTTGGATGAATTTCGCAAAGAACCACCAATTGCAATGACACCTCATAATCCAAAGCAAAACAATACTGACCCATGACTCTAGAACTACTCAAAGATCAAACGAATCATGACAAAAACACTTTAGCCCGTGAAATGCAGAACTACGAAAGAGATTAACATGCAGATATTATCACTACAAAGAAAATGATTCATAATGCTAAGATTAAACAACAAAAACAGAACCACGTTTGTGATTGATCAAAAAGGTAAACATGAAATTCTTAATCCATAATCAGAAGCAACCAGAAATTGATGGATGTCTAACAGAGCGGGCGATCAGATCAATCGACCTCTTGGAGGGAGGGGGTGGCGGCGGCGACCTCTTCAGCGGAGAACTTGCCCTTCGCCTTGTCGGCGGCGCGTCCACGGGCCTTACGATCGAGGAGGGCCTTGCGATCCTTGTCGAGCTTGAGCTTGGTGATCACGACATTGGAAGGGTTCATGCCGACGTTGACGGTGGATCCGTTGACCTTCTCCCGGGTGATGCGCTCGATGTGAATGACCCACTTCCGGCGGTAGACCTGGACGACCTTGCCCTCGCGGCCCTTGTAAGTGCCGCGGACCACCTGGACCTCGTCGTCCTTGCGGACCGGCATCGACCGGACGCTGTACTTGTTCCGGAGATCCGACGACAGGGGGGAGCTCATCAGCACACGACGGACGCTCGACGGCGCCGTGAAGTGCGCCTTCCGGCTCTTGCGCCGGGAGCTTGACACGCGCGGATTGTACTTCATCGCGGCGGCGGCGGCGGCGGCGGCGGCGAGGCGACCCTCCTGCAGCTCTCCTCGCGTTCTAGTGTCTAGGGTTCTGTTGCAGGCCAGCCGCTGATGCTTCAAGGCTTCTCTGATATATATACTAGCGTTTGGTGGGCCGGTTGGGCTTTTTAGGGTTTCTGGGGCGATCCTCCATTTCTGGCTGGAAGGCTCTTGGCCATTTCGCGAATGAGTCTAGAAGATGGCAACGGTAAGTTTTGGGCAAAACCAAAACCGTACCGCAACACCGAAAATTCACCACACTGCAAGGTAATAGTGTCCCATTATGTAAAATCAAAACCACACCATATGATGTGATATGGTGCCGTGCATGCGGTTTATCATTATAATAGCCTAGGCAGTGTGGTTTTATGCGATTTTGGTCAAAACCAAAACCGCACTGCTACACTGAAACCGCTCCGCACAACGGTGTTATATTTTGGCAAACCAAAACCACACCACACGATGCGGTTTTATCGTGTTTTTTGTTTTAAACCGCATCGCTGGCACCCCTATGAATGACAGTACTGTAAGCCCTCGGAATTAGGGCTGACAATTAACTGGGTTTATCGGGTTACCCAATCCTATTTTGACAGGTTTGGGATGCTCAAAAATGGGTTTAGGACGGGATTGGGATTTAAATTTAAAATTCGATCAGATTCGGGTTAGGTTCGGATTTTACTCCAACCCATCCCGACCCAACCCGATTATATAACTTATATGAACAACTCTGCACGAGTCCGCATTATTAAGTTCATAATCATCTGTGGTTAGTGGACATCAGAAAAGCCATCGGCTCAGGCTAGGGTTGCTCAATAATAATTGGTTACTTTCTTAGGTCGGAAGACTCGGAACCAAGTCTTGGTGCTATTAGACCCAAAAAAGAAAAAATAGAAAACTGAGATTTGGGACAAATGCCCTATAAATCACTATATAAAGGATGGGGTCACCAAAAGATGAGCATACCCAAAAGGGACTAAAAAAGTCTATACAAGGATTAAGAATGAATCTACATACTCTAAACCCCCCCCCCCACCTCAAACTCAAGGTGGATCATACACCAAGAGTTTGCCAAGAAGATATCGAAAATGCTGAATAGTGTATGTCTTCGTACAGAAGTTTGCACGCTGCTCTGTAGAAGACACATGTGGAAATGAGAGCGTGTCATCCTTATAGCGATGTCGAACATAATGACAATCCAGCTCAATGTGCTTTGTGCGCTCGTGAAATACCAGATTGCTAGCTATTTGAATAGCACTCTGGTTGTCACAGTGGATGGGAGTCGACGAGGTCAGATGAACACCCATATCCTCAAGTAGGCTACGCAGCCAAACGACCTCACACGAAGTGCATGTCATAGCGCGA
This sequence comes from Chamaelirium japonicum, assembly GCA_947650365.1. Lineage (NCBI taxonomy): Eukaryota > Viridiplantae > Streptophyta > Magnoliopsida > Liliales > Melanthiaceae > Chamaelirium > Chamaelirium japonicum. Next base: position 39,315,391 of record OX393553.1, on the reverse strand, counting down.
TACTCGGCCTCGGTACTAAATAGCGAAACAATCTCCTGCTTCTTGTTTTTCCAGGAGATGAGCGAGTCACCTAGAAAAATACAGAAGCCACTGGTAGATCATCGATCAGTGGGATCGCTCGCCCAGTCTGCATCGGAAAAGGCACGAAGCTCCAATAAAGAAGGTGACAAAAATAGCAAGGAGCGAGCCACCGTGCCTCGAAGATAGCAAAGAATCTTTAGTAGTGCGGTATAGTGAGCGGAGCGAGGAGCGCTGACAAACTGACTAAGAACTCGAACGGCATGTGCAATGTTCAGGCAAGTGATTGTCAGATAAACAAGAGCACCAACAAGCTGGCGGTAGCACGTGGGATCCAAAAGCAGCTCGCTAACAGTGGGACGGAGCTTCACATTAAGCTCCATCGGTGTATTCACAGTCCGTGAATCAGGAAGTGCAGCACGATTTAATATATCAAAAATAAACTTCTGCTGAGAGACCAAATATCCCCGGGGAGATGAAGCAACCTCAAGATCAAGGAAGTAGCGAAGTGGGCCAAGATCTTTCATCTCAAACTGCTACTGGAGGTGCCTTTTCAGAGAATCGATAATAGTAGTATCGTCACCGGTAATGATCATGTCATCAACATATAGAAGCAATATCGTATGACCATGATTAGCGGTGTGAGTGAACATAGCATAGTTATTCATACTCTCTGTAAAGCCGGCTGCAAGCACTGAGGATCTGAAGCGCTCAAACCAAGCCCGAGGAGCTTGCTTGAGCCCATAAATGGCCCAACGAAGACGACAAAAATACTGGGGAGGAGTCGAAAGACCAGGAGGGGGACTCATGTAGACTTCAGAGATCTCCATGAAGAAACGCATTCTTCACATCTATTTGGAAGAGTGGCCAATGATGCGCAGAACAACTGCTAACAGAGTCCGGACATAAGTCATCTTCGCAACAGGAGCGAAAGTATCCTCGTAGTCAATGCCATGCTCCTGAGTGAAACCACGAGCAACTAGGCGGGCCTTGTATCTCTCAATCGATCCATCAGAGCAAGTTTTGATTCGATAGACCCAGCGACAACTGACAGGATCCTTCCCTGGAGGAAGAGGAACGAGCTCCCAAGTACTAGTTTGTTGAAGAGCCTGCAACTCCTCGGCCATAGCCTACTGCCAGTGCGGAATCTGAGCCGCCTCACGATAAGTTTGTGGCTCTTGAAGAGAGTGAATAGTCACAAGGAAGGACTGAAAATGGGGTGAGTAAGAAGCAATCTGAGAAAAGTTATAGCGATCAGGTGGATGCCTTTCAAGCTCTGGATAACGCGTAGGGGGAGCAGAAGACCCAACGTCACTAGCACCTAGGAATGGCAGCAAAGGTGATAAACCTGAAGTGTCTGCAGCAGAAGTAGTAGCAAATGAATCAGATAGAACTGGTGAAGCTGGCAATACAGGTGGAGCAGGCGCGGGCTGGCGACGAGTATAGGTGTAAATAACAAGTGGGTGTGTGGGCTCAGGCACTGGAGTAGGAGCAATGGTAGCAGCAGGAGACACAAGGGTAGGAAGAAGGCCCAAAGAGGAACTAGATGTCTGGAGGAAGACAAGTCCAAGGAAGAAGATGCTTCTGAGTAGAAGGGTGTGTCCTCGAAGAAGGTCACGTGTTGAGATATGCAGATACGACGAATAGAAGGGTCATAACAACGCTAGCCCTTGTGCTCAGAACTGTACCCTAAAAAAACACACTTGGCCGATCAAGGAGTAAGCTTTGTATGCTCCCCAGGTGGAAGGAAAACAAAGCTAGTACAACCGAAAGTATGTAGAACTCTATAATTGGGAACAATGGAGTAGAGTTGCTGAAACGGGGACTGACCAGAAAGAAGAGGGGAAAGAGTCCGGTTAATTAGATGGGCAGAGGTAAGAATAGCTTCAGACCAGAAGTGGCAAGGAACTGAGGCAGAGAACAAAAGAGACCGAGCAGTCTCAAGAATGTGACGATGCTTCCTCTCAGCAACCCCATTTTGAGCAGCGTATAAGGGCACGACTGTTGGGGTAAAGTACTATGAGAGAAAAGAATATCACGAAACTCGGAAGAAAGATACTCTCGAGCACCATCTGAGTGAAAAACCTTGATCCATTTTTCAAACTGAGTATGAACCATACTAGTGAAATCACGATATACCTGACACACATTGGACTTACGACGTAAGAAGGTCACCCAGGTGAACTGGGAGAAGTCATCAATAAAACTGATGTAGTAATGGAAACCAGACATGGACATAATCGGTGATGGTCCCCAAATGTCAGAGTGCACAAGATCGAAAGAAGAGGTAGACATAGACTCACTAGAGGAAAAAGAAACAGCCGAGTGCTTAGCAAATTGATAACTCGTGCAGGGAGAAGGAGAAGTGAAAGAGAGATTACCCAAGTGTCCGGACTAGAACATGCTTCGAAGGCACATTGCAGAGGGATGTCCAAGGCGGCGATGCTAAAGGTTGGCAGTGAAAATAGCAGCAACACATGAAGCAGCGGAGGGCAAAGGCACATGAAGATGCTCCAGACTATATAAGTCACCATATCTTCGTCCTGTCCCAACCTGACAGCTAGTGTGAGGATCTTTCACCACACATGAGGATGCTGAGAAGGTAAAGGTGAAACCTAGGTCAGCCAATTTACTAACCGAGATCAGATTGATCGATACACGAGGAGCGTGGAGCACATTCGGTAGTGAGAGATGATCACTGGGGTCAAAAGATGTGGAGATAGAACCAGAGCAAATGATGTCCAAAGGAGACCCATCGGCAGTGTGAAGTTGCAGCTGAGGAGCAACACGAGTACAGTTAGTGAGGACAGTTGCATCAGAAGTCAGGTGATGAGTAGCGCTAGAGTCAAAAATCCAAGTGGTGCTAGAAGAACTCAGAAGACACTGAGCAGTGGTAGATGAACTTGCACAAGATCCCATTGTGATTGCCATGAATGCTCGAGAGATGCAACAAAAATTTGACACGTATGCACTTTACTTCATTGATTTTTGAGTTTTACTGCATTGGACTACATTGCACCCTACAAAACACATCACTTCTCTAAACTTTACTGCACCACACTTCAATGTACTGTTATCGTTGTAGTTGAACAGGAATTGCTAAACTGTTGAACTGCTAGCTGAATTGCTCAAATAACAAAGCTGAATCGGCTGGAATAACAGAGTTGAACCAAGGTTGTTGAACTGCTGGCTGAATTGTTGGCTGAATTGCTGAAATAACAGAGCTGAACCGGCTGGAATAACACTACAGAACTCTTGAACTGTTGGCTGAATTGTTGAAATAACAAAGCTAAACCAGCTGGAATAACAGAGCTGAACCAAGGCTGAACCTGAACCAAAGCTGAAATTGAACCAAAACTAAACCAAGGCTGAAATTGAACCAAAACTGAACCAAAGCTGAACTGTTGAACCAGTGAACCAATGAACCACTGTCACTGATTCGGTGAACCAGTGAACCACTGAACCAAAGAGGAAGTGAACCAAACCGGTGATGTGGCATGTGGATTTAAGTGGAAAGAAATCTGGCTGCAGATTGGATGGATGGTTGAGATATGATTTGAGATTACCCTATTATTAGGGTCTGTCCTTCACCTCAGAGCCGCCACACCTCAGCTCATGTCTTCTTCCTCGAGTGGCGACACACCTCAGATCTCAAATACAGATCTCAGATCTTCTTCCTCCTCGAGCAGGGATGCAGATCTCATATTTCAGATGAAGCTTTTTTCCTTCAATCATGCAGATCTCGAATCAGCAATAGATCGAAGAGAAAGAACTCCCCGGCAACAGCACCACACCGAAGCTCGATGATCTTGAAGGTAGCCGATTGAGCATCCATAGCGAAACCAGTGAGGGCTTGAGGTGGGCTGCCAAGGAGGCTCCGATAAAGGCCTCGATTGAGCTTCGATCTCGAAAGCTTGATGCAGGCTGCGATGAAGCTTCGAGATACAGGCTGAGATGCTTGGATTGAAGGAAGTTCTTCAGAGACTTATTATGGCTCTGATACCATGTTAGACCCAAAAATGGAAAAATAGAAAACTGAGACTTGGGAGTAAAGGCTTCCATTACTCAATGGGGCAAATGCCCTATAAATCACTATACAAAGGATGGGGTCACCAAAGGGTGAGCATACCCAAAAGGGATTAAAAGAGCCTATACAAGGATTAAGAATAAATCTACATACTCTAACAGGTGCAATTATTTTTTGAATTCTAAATAATTCTCCAATTATTCATGAATTAGTATTTAATGAATGATTTTTCCTAGAGCACACATGTCACAATACTTATCGAATTTTTAAATCATTCTCCAATTATTGATGAGCTCATACAGGTTGTTTTGTGAAGCCGACTTGACCCGCAAAGTATAAACGGGGAGGGGCAATCACGGGTCTTCCCAGTGCTATTTGGGACAGGTTTGAGAATTGCCCCCAAAACCCGACGCGGGTTTGGGATGGGTATGGGATGGGATAAAATATAATGGGACGGGTTCGGAATAAAGCTGACCCGTTCCAAACCCGACCCGTTGCCATCGCTACTCGGAATGGCTGGAAAGGCCCACCAAGATTGTTGGATCTTCCTATCTTCGAGTTTTTGACCAAAAATATCCAACCCGATTAAAGTACTTGTTGATACAGGCTTGGCCCGATTTTTTTGGGGAAGTTAGTGATAGATGTGCTTGAACAATGAGATGTAGTCCGGTTGGCTGCAAAAGATTCGAGGTTTGTCCAAGGTGCGTTCGATCTTGGGGTTCGCGGGGATTTTCCACCTCCACACTGCTCTCCCAACATCCCTAGACTTCGTGTAGAAGCCTCGGGTTCAGGGTGATGGGTGGAGATCAAGCCATAGGGGCTGCTGCAGGTAATGCTGATGATTGCCCTTTAGCCCAGAAGGCATTCGAGGTAATGTCTGATTGAGCCCATATTTCATAATGGGGTCTCTTGGAGTGCCATTTGTGGTGGAATGAACACCATGGGGAGGAACTTCGTCTACACTATGTCCAACCGAAGATAGTAGATGGGAAAAAGACCGTGGTTATCCCACGGAGTGAAATTGAGGATAATCTGCGAGGATGGGAGCACACTCTTGTCGGCATGTTGTGGGTAAGAAACCCTTCTTCCCGAAGCTACAATTCGTGTTGCAAAAAATTTGGAAACCGACGCACGCACGGGGGGGGGGGGGGGGGGGGGGGGGGTATGAGAGTGCTGGAGGGTGGTCCTTGGTATTTTGAAGGGAGCCTTGTAGTATTAAAGAGGTGGTGCAAGGACATTAAGTACGACCGGGATCCGCTTGTGAAAATGCCTATATGGGCTAGATTTTCGGATCTTCCAATCTATTGGTGATCCAAGGATGGTATGAGTCGACTCACCAGTCTCATAGCGACACCAATTACTAGAGATCGAGCTACGACTAAAGGAGAGAGGCGAAACTTTGCTAGATGTTGTATTTGTTAGGTTTTATGTGGTCTATGGCTTGTAAAAGCATATTTTGGTTGTATACGGTTGATAGTTTTATTAGGATTGTATAAGGGTATGTATTACTATATGTGTTCCGTTTATAGAACTTAAAGAGCCATGGCTATATATAGTAGTCCATCTGAGTGAGAGACTCAGTGAATCGATCCTAGAGCCTAAATTATTCGCAGCTCTGATTAGGGTTGGTCATCCTATCAGGATAAGCTGTTGGAATGACAGAGCATGGGTATCTCCACCATGGTCATTGCCAGGCACAGTATACGTGGCCTAACGGAACCAACACGGTGCACAAATCTGTGAGCAGACACCGATGCATATAATCGTGTTTCTACTTAGGGTAATCGGTCCTAAACCCTAAGGAATAATAACCGGTGGACTAACCAGTTGTGTGTAACTTTGGTACACCAATGTGTGAGGGATCTAACCACGACCCAATATCACAGTGAACTGGGTTATCAGGCTGGCGTTGCATCAACACGTCACTCCTGCAGGCCATCCACATCCTTATCGGGAGGTCTGTTCCTTGATCTGACATACACCGGACTAAACCGAGGCCTAGTGGTCAGTAGTTGAGCTGATGACTGAATCCGGTTGCTTAGCCAAAGTGATCGAAGGTGCGATATGATAGTCAACCTGGAAGGCACCTAAGCATATGGTCACTCGAGTCTGACGGTGCTCTCCACCACTCAAGTTGACTCATGGCATCAAGTGGAGAGATATCGCAATACCAATACTAAGCAAAGAGCAGGGATATGCGATAGAGCTTAGTAAGTCTAGAAGAATTGGAGTGCAGCCTGTGTCGCACTCTAGGTGGCCACACAGGTTAATTGGGACCCAAAGGATTGACATGGACACTTGAATAGTGTGTCGATTAGGTCCAATTGGAAGCCATGAATCCTCGTCCCTAAAGGTTCCACCCTATCCACGATTGTTACGGATCATTTCTTTCTCCTTGTCTCATAGCATAATATGAGTTGAAGAAATAATGTCCTAATCGTCATGCGTTCCATGAGTGCATCACACTTGAGCATGGTAGTTGTATCAGACTAAGTGTGTTCACTAAAGGGAAACCCCATAGTAGTGTAGAGACACACAATGTTGCCATTATACCGTAAGGAGTCCATTCCATGTGTGCGTGTTGCACTAGAATACAGTATGTGAGTTTAGTGGTTTTTACTATAGGACACCCCATATTTTACTAAGGGCACCCCAGTAAATAGTAAAAATATTGTTCATCTCTCCACGGCATGTTGATTACGTACGAAAGAGGTGCCCTAAGTGTTAAGGTACTTTATCATGCACGGAGATCAGTGATGCATACTCTCGCATGAGGAAAACGACCACTAGATGCATAGACGACATTTTGTTCATACCAAAATGTCCCCATGCCCTAGCTTGGTCGCCCCCTTCATTAGGGTTAGGTTACATGGCCATCATCTCATAATTAAAGGGATGAAAAATATTTGAAGAGATTTAAATCAATCCACTTAATTGCAAAAACTTTAATATGGTAACTAGTAATAAATGGACATTAAATTTGAGAGCAAAGATATATATATATATATATATATATATATATATATATATATATATATATAGATATATATATATATATATATATATATATATATATATATATATATATATATATATATATATATAGAGAGAGAGAGAGAGAGAGAAGGGAATGGTTTCAAATGGATAGGGAGGGTGAGGGGCATGATTTTCAGATATGAAATAGTGCATCCTTCTCATATTTTCTAAGAACAACCCCCCCCCCCCTTTTATCTTATGGTTCGGTTTTTGCCATCTCTCTCTTTCTTGGGATCACATCTCTCTCTCTCTCCCTCATATTTTTCTCCAAGTGTGTGTGCGAGATTGATGGAGATCGCTTGCACTCTGAGGCACTCAAATATTAGAGTGCTAGGATCCGGGATGATTTGTGAGATCGGGTGAATCTGAAGTGATTCATCTCTCTCTTGCGTGAGGATCCATCTCATGATTGCTGCCCAGATTTTACGGGCAGGTCTGCACTGTTTCGATCATTGCTAGAGCTACAGGAGTCTAAATGACTTCAAATTAGATGCAAAATCTTTGTCTTGAAGTTCTATTTTCTTCAGATCAAGTTTCGACCCGATCTGATATTGGGAGCAAAATTTATGGTCTTTGTACTGAAATGTGTTAGTGCAAATCCGAATCGGTTATCTTCAATTTTGAAGAAAAACTTCGCGGTGTTAAATCCCGAATAAAGGTATAAATATTTAAATCCCTAGATCAATCGTATAGCATGCATACTAGTTATATGTTCGTTTCAGTAGATGGACTTAGGGGTTCGATTTGTATTCGATTAGTCTATTGCCTATATGACATGAAAATTTTAAAATGTATCACATACCGAATCGATCCTCGGGATCAAATCCACCTTCTGTTGTGCTTCTGATATCATTCCAACAAATAGTATCAGAGCCATTACGGTGTGCGATTCATAAGAAAAGTTTTTCATGAATCATAACATATGCGCATTTGATGAACGAATGTGTCACCAGGGTTTTTGCGTAGATTATATATTCATAAATGTCACATGTTTTGCATAAGCTTTTTGTAGGGCGCTGCTAAAAATGTGATTGTGTGCTTCCAAGGGTCGGACCCTAATTATAATTGAATGTCTTGTTTTCAGTTCTTTTTGTGATGGATGATTGTAAGGCCTAATGGGACAAATACGTGGAGGTTGTTCCACGGCTTGGTTTTTCCCAGCCATATTTTTTTGGTTATGCTCTTTACTTATTCTTCTACCTAGGAAAATATGTATAAACGAGCGATTGCTCAGAGCATACAAGTATTTTCAGTTACAGGTTAAAGTCTTAGATGACGAGGCCAGATCGGAGATTCAATACTGGAGGACTGAGTGCGGTGGCCCGAAGGAAGAGGAATATCCAGAAGATACCATGTATAGAAATGTCAGAGCATTGCTAGTTAGGTTCAGGGGTCGAACCCTGAACTTGATATCAATGGATGTTTGTTTACTTTGGTTGGATGTTTCTTTTAAACCCCGGTGAAAAATAATAATAATCTAATGTTGTAGGTGTTAGATAATAGGATGTCTATTTCCCACTTGGTCCCTAAGACCATGTTAGGTTAGATTTCCATTAAGTGACATCCATCGATGTTTAAATTGACGCTTGATGGTAGTACGAACCCATAACACTCGGTTATGTCACCGTTAGGTTGAGCTCCGACGGAAGTTGTCGAATATCCCTAATTGGTTTGACATCAAAACTAATAGTGATGTGGTGATCTACTATGCATCAGACATCAAGTTACAAACGAGAAGTCATACTAATAAGAGATATTTCCTTGTAAGTCTAGACTTTAAGTTAGGCTCTAGAGCACGAAGGGTTATAACCATCTTATTTAGTATCGGTGTCTTTGGAGAGCATATAATATAATTCTTGGAAGAAATGTGATAACTGAGTATCCACGAGATAAGGAATATGGTCATCTCCAATTCAACCAATGCTTTATAAGGAGGTCTTAACCCTAGTGGGAGCGCGGTTTGATCAGGGTCTAGGTCTAGGTTGTCGCGACATGAGATCAAAAAACTTGCATTTAAAATAACCCTCACAATCAAAAGAGATGTATAAGAGGACTTATAGTGAGTGCCCCTGGCCTCCACGACCAACTGTTGAGTTTTCGGGTGATAGGGTATGGCTCAATATCCCTTTCGGGTGAGAGTTATGTTCTGTTATAACTGAGACTTAGCAGTCTCCTTCGGGATATGGTAGTGTCGTGATTATTTAGGCTTATGGGTAAGCATCCGAAGCACCCGTGAGGCTACTCGTTGCGTCACATGAAGATCACGGGGGCTAGCCAAAAGGTACCATGATCAATTATAGCTCATCTGTGGTAGATTTGGATTGGGTCGGAAAGACCCGATGTAAGCGGAGGACGATACACAGCCCCCCCAGGCGGGTGTATCCGAATCCGAGATCTCGCATACATGGTAAATTACTCCATGAAGATGTTTTCATTTTGAGGATAACGTTGGCATAAATGTAATTAGCTTGTTTTAAAAATATCATTAAAACAAGTTTTAATACAATCTATATTCAACCATAGATCCTATGTCCACTATCCCATTAGATAACTAGATAATAGGTACCGACTACGTAGGCCGATAGCTCTATCATGAGCTTATGCTTAGGATTGGTAAACTAAATTTGTTATAAATCTTAATGTCCTTAAACCAGATCTACCGGGTCCATATGCCACTATGACACAGGCTGAGGCATATAACGACAAGCAAGAGTCTGTAAAGATGTGTAAGTGCTATATTATAGCATTACTGCAGATAACTCTTCAGAAGCAAGTCGGTGATAAGCTGGGTCCTCTGATGTGATGTTCTATTATGCATCAGATGTCTGAGGGGCACAATCAAGTGACTCGCTATCTCACCATCAAGAAACTCACTAGTACTAAGATTTCTAATGGAATAATAGTTCAAGAACATATTCTTGGGCTCCAGAACAAACTGGCTTCATTGACATAGTGCTAGAGGCCGAGGTGATGGAGAATATATGTCTTGCATTCTTACTTGGAACCTTTGAAGGCTTTGTCAGAGACTTCAGCCTTGACAAGCTGTAGATAGCAAACATCAAACTTTTGGAAACTTTCCAATTCACTAAGGATGAAATCAAGATTAAAAGTGAAGCCTTTAGTGCTGAACCTAGGTCATCTATGAAGGGCCTAATAGTAAAAACTGATCAAAAACCGAAAAATATACCTGTGTGGAATCAGATACAGACTCCTAAGTATGGTGAAGTCTAGCATGAAAGTGCTTCAAATATGGCAATAGAAAAGGGCATTAGAAGATTGAATATGGTCTCAAAGTGCCAAGACATATAAACATCAACTCTTGGCAGAGTTGAATTACCATATAGTAGCAGTTCTTTTGCTTCTTGAAATATGGAGTTCGTGTCTATAGAGATTCAAGGAAAGTAGAAGGCTACTTGTTAATGAGGTAGTCCTATCATAGATACTGATACCATAGCAACTGCGGAAGCTGTTAGTATGTTATCTTAGATTTTTTTGATAGAAGGATTTTGATTCTTAGATATTTAGTTATATTTTCTCCAAGCTAAATAAAGATTTTCAGTTCTAATCGATGCCTCTTATACGTCCCTTAAACTGAATAGGTACCTTCATTGCTAGAGGAATACCTCATAATAATCTTTTTGTATCAAAACACAGTTTGAAAATAGATCACATGACAGCTGTACTGACTAATTCATATTCATTTTAATCCTTAGGATAACTTAACCCAATTGTGGCTCTTATGACTTAGACATATTATCTCAGATATAGTGAAGGCCGGGTTTCTGGACACAAATCCCTCAGAGATCCTTCCGACCATTGAGTCTTGTCTGGAAGGCAAAATAACTAAAATGGCTACTGAGGTATTGAAGTTAGTCAATTCTGATGCATGTGGTTTCAAGAGCATCCAGATAGATAAAAATCATCGGATGAGTTCCACATGTACCTGATAGGGCATGAGATAATATCCTAGTTAATTACTCCAGGGATACCATGCCAGAACGGAGTATCCAATAGAAGGAATCAGGACCCTGTTGGACATGGTCTATAGAATGATGAGTTTTGACAAGTTTACCACCCACCTTCAGGGGTTACGCTTTGAAAAACAGTAGAGTATATCTTGAACAATGTCTTATCTAATCAGTGCCTCAAACCCCTAAAAAGCTATGGTCTGAGCAAAAGCCTACTCTATGATATTTTAGTATATGGGGATGTCCTGCACATGTGCGGAAGGACAAGAGGAATAAGATAGAGACTATGTCCAAGTTGTATCTGTTTTTAGGTTACTTTAGGAAAATATAAAGTCGACTATCCATAATCCTAAAGATTAAAAGATGATCATTTCTACGAATATCATCTACCTAGAGTGGGATTCTATTATAGACCATATGTCCACTAGTAAGGTAGTTTTGGGTGAACAACTGAGTACTAGGGCAGAGTGTGTAATTGAAAATGTAGTGGGAGTAGATGATGCAGACACTAGTATACCAGAAACTGTAGAAATAATTTTCTATGTATAATAACCATATTGTCACAGTGTGAGCATTATTAGAGCTCTTGAAAAATTCTATGGACAACCTTTGTAAGTTAGTCCATAAATTCAAGAGAATGGCCCCTTGAGCTATATTGAAATAGTGAAATTTTTTAACAGTATTGTCTGATAGAAAGTCATAGAGGCAAAGCTTATATCAGTGTCCAGTGATACTCTTTTGCACCATGGTTCATCAAAGCTCCTTCAGAGCAGATTTGGACTGTGTCAAAGTTAAAGACCCGTGTAAGCGGATCACTATACGCATCCTTCCTCGAGTGGGTGTATACTGAATCCAAGGCTTGGGCACCTAGCAACGTAGCACATTGGATAGAAGTTGGCATAATAGAGGACACATAATGCAGTTTCCAAGCTTAGGAGTCAGTAGGTCAGGAATGCCTGGCTTATAGAATTGCAAAGCTTCATTTATGGACTGAAGCAAATATCCAGGAGATGGAATATCTATCTTGATCAAGTATGATCTATTCATACAAATTTGATCAAAATAAGCCAAGTGTGTACAAAAGAAGCGATAGAACTACGGGGGTGTACTTAGTACTTTATATAGATGATATTTTACTGATTTAAAATGAAGTAGGAATATTGCCTAAGTTAAATATCTGGTTATTATCTTAATTCGACTAAAAGACCTCCGTGAGGCGAGTTATGTTCTGAAGATCAAGATAACTCGAGATCGTCAGAATAGGATTCTCACACTATCACAAGCTACGTATAGAGATATTGTTCTAGCCAGAATCAATATACAAGACTTCAAAAGAGGTCTAGAAGCTAACTAGACAAATGGAACAAGCTGACTAGACAAAATGAAACAAGCTGCCTAGAGAAAATGGAACAAGTTAACCAGACAAAAACGTAAATTGCCTAGACAAAAACAAACATGCTGACTCGACAAATAACATAATGATCTTAACCGTCGATCAAGGTCTTGAGATAGCTAGAACGGTTGTATTTAATGTTTCATCTAATTAAAAAAATTAAATTATTTCCTTATTTGAAAAGAGAGAGGGTATGTTATACCCGGTACCTATCGGTGAATTGATGGTAATAGATTTGACTAACGATCAAAATCTAGAGAGAGATTGATAGCCTTTGGTTTCTAATTTTTAAATTTTAAAGTTTTCGTAAAAATGGAAAGATAGGAATTGGTTACCAAAAAAAGTGTAGCTAATCATTCAAATACCAAATAATTAATGTACAGCAAATCAATGGGTTACCAAAAATGCTCTCCTCTCACATGCAAGAGCAAGTGCAGCAATAAAATCACAATGAAGAGCAATTGCAGCAAATCAATTAGTTACCTAAGAATGATCTCCTCTCACTTGGCAACAACATGATCACAACCATCCATTATTTAATTAAATATGTGAGTGAGCGATTCAATCGGTCTTAATTTAAATTGCTCTCCAGTCATCGGTATTTCAAACTTCACCAATTGAAGTTAAATGCTTCATCTGCCATGACACTGGACGAGTTGCATGCTTGAGAACCTACTGCATGTGTGACTACACTGCCCACACGTAAGGAAACCTCTCAATCGTTTTTTAAGTTTAATTTGTGTATTATAAAAATTATGTTTCACACCAATATTTGTTCTCAACATGTACTGCATCAACGACGAGAACTCAACACCTCCTAAGGGTTGGCTTTGTCCGATGGATAAGGTCATAGTCGATGTTTTAACATGTGATGCCACTTAGAGACAATAGTTTTCTTTGTGTTTGTTCCATGATCCAAATGCAGAAGATAATGATGGATTTGGCTTCTTATGTTAGTGGATCTTCCTAATAGTGTCAGTTGAGTCAAAGAGGAGCATTTTAAATTTATCAGTAAGTTTGGTTTTTTTATTTGAACTTTCACCAAGTCAAATGAGTTTTGAGGATTGGATATCATATTTCTATTATAGATGTGCGAATTTATAAATTGATACTTGAAATGCTAATTTTGAATCCAATATAATACTTCTTATAGTATTTTGATATACTCTATATGGGAACAATGTCTATAAAATGGAGTTCATGTGGAAACATTAAATGCTAAAACCGGATTAGAGATTCATTTGCTTGTAGGAATCTATCCTCTTGAAAGTTGTACCCTCAACATTATAATGAAAATATATTTTGATAAGAACCATGTTTATTTGTATAGCAAAAATAAATATGGTAATCATTATTCTTTCCCTTGTTGGCCCTTCGAAAACATGCATTCATGCATGTATTTTGATAAGAATCATCTTCATTTGTTCCTTTTCAATCAATAGTTCTTCCATGTATTTCTTTTCCGAATCATGATACTCAGAAAGCAAAGCTTTGGGCATGCTAAAAGTGGCCAGATGTGTTGCCGCCAAAGACGTTAGTGGGGGTGGGGATGGCGATGCCCGAAGGGTGTGCTGCTGTCGAAGACAATCCAACTATGTATTGCCGCCAAAGGAGGCCCGCGGTAGTGCCGACAGGTCTGTTGCCACTGAAGGCAGCCCACTACAGTGCTGATAGGCACGGGCATGCACTAGTCTAAGACAAAGTGATTATATTCACAAAAAACAAATAACGTACTTATGAAACCTCTATCTAATTATTTGAAAATAAGTGTAGAAAATAGAGTACAAAAACAGTATCTATATATATATATATATATATATATATATATATATATATATATATATATATATATATATATGGGTCAGGATCGGGGGACACTAGTTTTGCACTCAAATTTTTACTACGATTTGTAAATCATGAGATAGAGGTTTAAGAATTGGTTGATTTTTTGTGTGCATAATCACCTTGTCTTATAGCACATCCACAAAAAATCAACACATTCTAAAGCCTCTAAATGAATCAAATCTAAAAAGCTTTATCGATCGTTTATTTAAATCATTAATTTAATGAGTATATTTAATAAATCTAGAGGCTTTAGAATGTGCTGATTTTTTGTGGATGTGTTATCTAAGACAAGTAGATTATACTCACAAAAAATCAACAACTTATGAAACCTCATTCTAATGATTTAAAAATCGATGTAAAAATTTGAGTGCAAAAAAGTGTCCTCCGAACCTGACCATATATATATATATATATATATATATATATATATATATATATATATATATATATATATATATATATATATATATATATATATATATATATATATATATATATATATATATATATATATATATATATATATATATATATATATATATATATATATATATATATATATATATATATATATATATAGGGAATAGTGAATAGGGAACACGGTCTTCCCGACCACCCAACACGCTAGTCCTCCCTTCAATTTAGGTGCCACATAACAATTTATAAACAACATTTCTTTTTATGGATGGTCAATCCACTCTATTTAGATCAAGATTTAAAAAAAAAAAATTCTAAAAAAAAAAACTTAAAACAACCCGATCAACGGTCGACAAATTTAACGGTAAACTGTAGCGTGCAAATAGCCCTTGCTATGGTTAATTTAAAAATGCAACTAGACATATTACTTTTTCAAAAAAAAATTCATGATCATTGTTAGAAGGGATGCACCCATCTTGACCAACCCCTAACCCCGGTTAAAAAGTGTCATGTGGCACCCAAATTGAAGGGAGGACTAGTGTGTTGGGTGGTCGGGAGGACCGTGTTCCCTATTCCCATATATATATATATATATATATATATATATATATATATATATATATATATATATATATATATATATATATATATATATATATATATATATATATATATATATATATATATATATATATATATATATATATATATATATATATATATATATATATATATATATATATATATATATATATATATATATATAGGGTCAGGTTCAATAGACACTGTTTTTGCACTTAAATTTTTACACCGATTTTCAAATCAACTAGATAGAGGTTTCAGAATTTTTTGATTTTTTCTGAGCATAATCACCTTGACTTAGATAGCACGTCCACAAAAAATCAGCACATTCTAAAGCCTCCAAGTATATCAAAACTAAAAGGCTTTATCAACCGTCCATTTTAATCATTAATTTGAAGAGCATATTTAATAAGTCTAGAGACTTCAGAATGTGATGATTTTTTGTAGATGTGTTATCTAAGACAACATGATTATGCTCACAAAAAATTAAGAAATTCTGAAACCTCTATCTAATGGTTTGAAAATCGGTGTAAAAAATTGAGTGCAAATACAGTGTCCATTGAACCAGATCCATATATATATATATATATATATATGGGGACGGGGAGCTTGGACCTCAGGTCCAGCGTGAACGCTGCACCCTTGGCTCTGCGCGCCATGTGTCCAGAATCGGGAAGATCGGAAGCGGCGCGGGGAGTCCGGACCGAGAAAACAACCTGCAAATCCTGTGGCCGTCCGATCGAAAATGATCGACCATCTGATCCCGTGCAGCACACCCGCTCGGTTTGATTCGACTCCCATCCATTCGATCGATTGGAATCGAACGGATGGAAATCTTTTTCGTTGTTACTGTAGCGGCTACAGTAGAAGCGAAAAAAATTTTCATCCGTTCGATTCCCATCGATCCAACAGATGGGAATCGAATTAATACACATATGGGCCGATCGATTCCCATCCATTCGATCGATTGGAATCGAACGGATGAAAATCTTTTTCGTTGTTACTGTAGCCGCTATAGTAACAGCGAAAAAGATTTCCATCCGTTCGATTCCAATCGATCGAACAGATGGGGGAGTCGAATCAAATCGAGCGGGTGTGCTGCACGGGATAAGACGGTCGATCATTTTTGATCGGACGACCACAGGATTTGCATGCTGTTACCTTCGGTCCGGACTCCCCGCGCCGCTTCCGATCTCTCCGATTCTGGACACATGGCGCACGCAGAGCCAAGGGTGCAGCGTTCACGCTGCACCTGAGGTCCAGGCTCCCCGTCCCATATATATATATATATATATATATATATATATATATATATATATATATATATATATATATATATATATATATATATATATATATATATATATATATATATATATATATATATATATATATATATATATATATATATATATATATATATATATATATATATATATATATATATATATATATAGAGGACTGGGTTCCTATGACATGTCATAGGGAGTACCCTATGACATATGGTTAATTAGTAATGCTAGAATGTTTAGAATGTGCTGAATTTTTTTGAGGGTGATCACCTTACATTAGATATAATGTCTACAAAAAATCAAAGCATTCTAAAACTTGTTGGGGCATCAAATGCTAGAAGCTTTATCGGCCATCCATTTTAACCGTTAAATTGAAAATCATATTTGATGCCTTTAGAAGTTTTAGAATGAGCCGATTTTTTGTAGGGGTCCTATCTAAGATAGGGTGATCATCCTCATAAGAATTCAGAACATTCTAAATATTCTAGGGTCACTAACTCACCATATGTCATAGGGTACTCCCTATGACATGTCATAGGAACTCATTTCCCATATATATATATATATATATATATATATATATATATATATATATATATATATATATATATATATATATATATATATATATATATATATATATATATATATATGAGGGCTGATCTATTGCGAAACCCCGAATAGATGCGAAAATCCCTTATTTGCGAAACCCAGCCGTAGCCGTCCGATCAACCGATCGAACGATCGGTGTTCACCCCGCCCACCGACCGCAGCTGTTACTGTGGCGGGCTCAGTAACAGCGATTTCGGTGGGTGGGGTGAACCCTGACCATCCGATCGGCGTGAATCGAACGGCCAAATATCTCTCCGGCCGGTTAAATTTTTTAACCGTTCGATCGAATGATTGAACGGGTGAGATACCATGGGAAACAATCAAATAGGACAAAAGGTAGTGGGTGGGATGAACCCTGGCCGTCCGATCGTCGTGAATCGAACGGTCAAATTTCTCTCCGGCTGGTTAAAATTTTTAACCGTTCGATCGAATGATCGAACGGGTGAGATCCCGTGGGAAACAATTAAATAGGACAAAAGGTAATTATTACAATCATTACCTTTTGTCCTATTTGATTCTTTCCCACGGGATCTCACCCGTTCGATCATTCGATCGAACGGTTAAAAATTTTAACCGGCCGGAGAGGTATTTGGTCGTTCGATTCACGCCGATCGGACGGCCAGGGTTTACCCCACCCACCGAAATCGCTGTTACTGTGCCCGCCACAGTAACAGTGCGGTCGGTGGGCAGGGTGAACACCGATCGTTCGATCGGTTGATCGGACGGCTGCGGCTGGATTTCGAAAACAAAGGATTTTCACAGGTTTCGCACCCGATCACTACTCTCTCTCTTATATATATATATATATATATATATATATATATATATATATATATATATATATATATATATATAATAAGCTACAGTTTTGTGGGGGGTATAAAGGACGATCGTGATGAGTTTGGGAGTAGGATGGAAAAGGGGGGTTATGATGAGTGTGATTCATTTGGGGAGGAGAATGACTGAGATCAAATAGAGTTGAGATGGAGGGATGAGATTGAGAGGAGGAGGAAATAGACCAGGAAAGGATCAAATTGTAAAAGAAAATAATTTAGGATGCAATATGGGGCTTTAATGTAAAAACATAGGGACACGCATGGTATTGCCATGATTGTTCACACGTTTTTTCTATGAGACTTATTTCCAGCGGCCCAATACAAAATGGCCACATGGATCTCCCCCTCTCTTCATATGTGGTCCCCCACCCCCCATTTGGAAAGCCAACTCATTTGCCAACATTTGTTGCCAACTCCACTTGATGTGGAGTGCTGGCAGATCCTCATTGCTTGGAACGTTTTTGTGAGTTGGATATCTAGCATTTCCCTTTTGCTACCCGAATGATTTGCTGCACTTGCATATCGTCCAATCGTGATCCGCCACGTTCCTATCTAGCATTTCCCTTTTGCTACCCGAATGATTTGATGCACTTGCATAACGCCCAATGGTGATCCACCACGTTGTCCAAAAGAAAATACATAATGGGCATGTGCAGTTTGACAACAAGTATAGTTCCCATTATGCCCTTCCTTTTGGATGATGTGGCAAACCACAATTGGACCGCAAGCACGTGCAACAAATAAATTGGGTAGCAAAAAATTTATCATTTAATGTTTTTTTTTTAGGTAGGAACTCGCCGTTTAATGTTGTACCGAGTAAAACTATTTGAATAAACTGAGGGACAATCTCTAGGACAATTATTCTCATGGTGTGGAGTACGTGAGATCCAAGGCTTAGTGCATCAGCGTTCGCACCATTGTGGATTGTCCCACATGTTGTTTCTCAGTTTGTCAAATCGCATTAGCTGTTGTACCCAATTTGAGAGTATTTTTCTATCGAGAAATGCTATTCAACCCGAAGGTTTTCCCGATTTCGCTCAGTACGACTGACATGGCAGTGTACAATTGGTGGCTGAACTTCACTAGCGACATTTAAATCTTTAACACCACCAGTTGTACGCTGCCACGTCAGTCGTATTAAGCGGAATCGGTAAAACCTTCGGGCTGAATAACTTTTCTCTTTCTATCTGTTTGGTTTGCTAAACTTGCTTACGACGCAGTTCTTGGCTTCCACATCGTCCAAAAGATCTCTCTCTCTCTCTCTCTCTCTATCTCTCTCTCTCTCTTTCTCTCTCTCTCTCTCTTTCTCTCACACACACACACACTCTCTCTCTACCCCTCCTTCAATTTTGTCTCTCGGCTAAACCCTTATCCACTAGATATGTTGCACTTGCTTACGGTCCATTCATCGTGTGCCACATAGACACTATATGGGCAAAACGGGTTTGCAAGTGTACCATACATCCCATAGCAAAATACTTTTTCCTTAGCCAAAACTGAATCACAATCGTTCTTTTGCATGCCATTTGAGGCTGAGTGGGACTCGGGCCGCAAACGAGCCACAGTGATCGATTTCCATGCCAAGTTAGCATGAGAGAGAGAGAGAGAAAGAGAGAGAGAGAGAGAGAGATAGAGAAAGAGAGAGAGAGAGAGAGAGAGAGAGAGAGAGTTTGGTTCCTTAAGTAAAAAAAAGGGGAGTTGACGATAAGTCCTTTATAGAAGATGCTTTTAAGCACCAACCTTGACAAATAATTTGGTTTGAGTTAAGACCCAGTCTGAAAAGATACATATACATTAAAGCCCTATTAAATAGCATCAAAGAACGGTTGTGATTTAGTTTTGGCTTCAATTACAACGGTCTATTACACCCAGTCCAATCGGTGAATCGCACTCAGCCTCAAATGTCATACAAAAGAACGGATTCCATTCAGTTTTGACTTCAACCTATCTGATCACCGCTCTCAAAAAATCTCTCCTACTAATTACCAAACTCTCATCCAATCAAACATCTAAAACACTGTAGTAGTATTGTAGTAATCTTCAACAATAATACTCGTTGATGCCCAATGTGAGCGCCCCCATCGAAGGTGGTCACTGCAGTGCCGACATGAATGAGTGTAGTGATGAAAACGACCAACGATGGTGGTGGTGGCAGTCGATGGAGGCGATGAAAGGTTCGGGTATTGTTCTGAGTGTGTGCTGCTTCTTAAGCGGGATATGTTTTTTACCGGCGGTGGCCGGTGGTGATAGTTGATGGAGGATATGAGAAGTCCGGGCATTGTCCTGAGGGGTGTGTTGCCGCAGAAGGCGGCCGTTGCATTTCCAAACCTGCCGAAGGCGGTCACGAAATATTGTCACCTTCCTAAAAATATTGTCACCGCTCATAAAATGTTGTTATCATCCTTGAAATATTATTATCGCCCTCAAAATATTATCGCCACTCTTGAAATGTTTTGTTGCCACCTTTAAAATATTGTCATCTTTCTCGAAATATTGTCCCCATCCTTAAAATCTTTTACGTGCCGACAGGCACGGGCATTACTAGTATAAAATAAGGGACAACGGTTGTGGGGGGGACAAATGAACTGAGACAAAGTAGCGGCTGAGATTTATGGAGAGGAGGGGGATAAACAGGGAGACTCGATCACGGTCGTCCGTTTCCTAACCCCACAGCCTTAAATCAGCCTCTTAAATCCCCCCTCCCGAGAGAGAGCCCATGGTGCCCCCCATCTGATCCATCGATCCGTTCGAACCGCCCCCATCTGCAACCCAGTCCGTCCGATGGAACCGCCCCCAACTGTAGCCCCCCTCTTAAATCCATCGGTGGCCTCTCCCTCAATTCCCGCAGCTCTTTTACCCGCGCCTCCCTCCGTCCCTTGAAAAATCATGCGACGTCGTCCCTCGGAAAATCGCTAGAGATCAAGAGCGCCCCCCCCCCCCCCCAGATTGCCCCCCTCCCCCCCACATCGTTGCAGATCGAGAGCCCCCTCCCTTCGTTACAGATCGAAAGTCCCCCTTTCCCTTCGTTGAAAGAGAGAGAGAGAGAGAGAGAGAGAGAGAGAGAGGAGATCTCGACGCGAATAGATCCGGGCGCAGCCTCTCTCCTCAGGCTACACCGGCAACATCCACTTCTTTTCCGACGCGAATAAATCCGGGCGCAGCCTCCTCTCCTCCGGCGCCGGATTCTGCAATTCTAGTTGAAAGGCTTCAAATCAGAATTAATCATCCTTATAATGAACATAATGAAGATAGCCATTAGTTTAGATATAAACTGGTATTGAATCCTTTCATCTAAAATTGCATACTTGATAATCAAGTCACTAAAAGTAGTCATTAATCACATTATTTACATAGTTGGCATAGGGTAAGCCCTCCTCCTCTAGCAAAGTCCATCCTCTTTCATCATCTAAATATTGTCACCTACATCGAAATATTTCTATTACCTTCAAAATATTGTTACCAACCTCGAAATATTGTCACCTCTGTCGAAATATTGTAGCTGCCCTCGAATTATTGTCACCTCCCTCGAAATATTATCAGCACCCTCAAATTATTTTTCGTCTTCATCTAAATCTTTTTCGTGCCCCTCGGGCACGGGGTTTTCACTAGTGTATATATATATATATATATATATATATATATATATATATATATATATATATATATATATATATATATATATATATACATATATATATATATATACATATATATATATATATATGTATATATATATATATAGGGGAATGCTTAGGTGCGGTCCGCAGTCCGCAGTCGTCCGATGCACCGGCCGCATGCATCCGATGCACAGAGTGGTGCATCGGATGGCTACAGCCCGTGGACCGCAAACCGCACCAAAGCATTCCCATATATATATATATATATATATATATATATATATATATATATATATATATATAGAGAGAGAGAGAGAGAGAGAGAGAGAGAGCGTAGTGATACATTGCGGCGGGGGTTAGCGTGCAGCCGGTCAGGAGGCTTACGGGCCGTCCGATCAACCGATCCAACGATCGGGATTCACCCCCCCCCCCCCCCACACTGTGGCGGTACAGTAACAGCGATTTCGGTGGGGGGGTTGAACCCCGGCCGTCCGATCGGCTTGAATCGAACGACCCAAATCCTATTCGCCCGGTTAAAAATTATAGTCGTTCGATCGAATAATCAAACGGATAAGATCCCGTGAGAAACAATCGAATAGGACAAAAAGTAATGATTGTAATCATTACTTTTTGTCCTATTCGATTGTTTCCTATGGGATCTCATCCGTTCGATCATTCGATCGAACGGATACAATTTTTAACCGGGCGGATAGGATTTGGGTCATTCGATTCAAGCCGATCGGACGGCCGGGGTTCAACCCCCCATCGAAATCGCTGTTACTGTGCCCGCCACAGTAACAGCTGCGGTCGGTGGAGGGGGTAAATCCCGATCGTTGGATCGGTTGATCGGACGGCCCGTACGCCTCCCTGCCGGGCACGGAAGTGGCACACTAACCCCCGCCGCATTGTATCACTGCTCTCTCTCTCTCCCTCTCTCTCTCTCTCTCTCTCTCTCTCTCTATATATATATATATATATATATATATATATATATATATATATATATATATATATATATATATATATATATATATATATATATATATATATATATATATATATATATATATATATATATATGGGTCAGGTTCAATGGACACTGATTTTGCACTTAAATTTTTACACCGATTTTCAAATCAACTAGATAGAGGTTTCAGAATTTCTTGATTTTTTGTGAGCATAATCACCTTGACTTAGATAGCACGTCCAAAAAAAATCAACACACACACACACACACACACACACACACACACACACACACACACACACACACATATATATATATATATATATATATATATATGGGGAGGGATACTCTTACAAGTCAGGTCTTACAAGCAGCAATTACTAATGATCCGGGCCATCCGATCAAATTTGATCGAGGGTTGAGATCAACCCTCCTTTCTCTATCTCCTTCTCTCTCTCTCTCACCTAAACCCAGCCCCCATCCCCACCGACCCCATCCCCTCCCCCTCCGGCTCCGGCGATCCCCCCCGCAGCCCCGACCCCGACCACCTTCCCCTCCGCGACACCGGCACGGGGCGCGGAGCCGGCAGGGGGCGCTGGCAGGCGGGCCGTCGGGGAGCGCGGAGCCGGCGGGGGGCGCTGGCAGGCGGGCCGGCGGGAGGCGCGGGCAGGCGGGCCGGCGGGGGGGCGCGGAGGGCGCGGGCAAGCTCGGAGCCGGCGGGGGGCGCAGGCAGGCGGGCCGGCGGGGGGCGCAGGCAGGTGGGCCGGCGGAAGGGGCTGCCGGAGTCGGTGGGGATGGGGGGTCGGGGGAGGTGGGGGGATTGGGGGGTCGGGGGGGGGGGGGGGGTTGTTTGATCGAGAGAGAGAGAGATGGAGAGAGAGTGGGAATTAATCCCAGCCATCATGATCGCAATGGATGCCTGGGATCATTAGTAAGAGCTCATGAGTAAGAGTATCCCTCCCCTATATATATATATATATATATATATATATATATATATATATATATATATATATATATATATATATATATATATATATATATATATATATATATATATATATATATATATATATATATATATATATATATATATATATATATATATATATATATATATATATATATATATATATATATATATATATATATGGGGGCGGGGATGCTGGACCTGAGGTGCAGCAAGAACGCTGCACCTCAAGCATTGTTTTACCTACCTAGAAGTTTTGGAATTTGATGAAATTTGGTGAGGGTGTTGTCTAGGGTAAGGTGATCATCCTCACCAATTTTCATCAAATTCCTAAGGGGGTCAAATGATTGAAGCAAAATCAGTCGTCCCAGTCACCGTTAAAATCAACAGATTTTGCTTCGACCATTTGACCCCCCTAGAAGTTTTGGAATTTGATGAAAATTTGTGAGGATGATTATCTTATCCTAGACAACACCCTCACCAAATTTCATTAAATTCCAAAACTTCTAGGTCGGTAAACAAGCGAGAGGTGCAGCGTTCTTGCTGCACCTCGGGTGCAGGCTCCCCGCCCCCTATATATATCTATATATATATATATATATATATATATATATATATATATATATATATATATATATATATATATATATATATATATATATATATATATATATATATATATATATATGGGCATGCTATAATGCGGCATGCGGTAAGTGCGGCACCATACCACAGTCGTCTAATGCACCCGCTGTGTGCATCGCATGCACGTAGCGGTGCATCAGATGGTTGTAGTGCATGCCGCACTTACTGCATGCCGCATTATAGCATGCCCATATATATATATATATATATATATATATATATATATATATATATATATATATATATATATATATATATATATATATATATATGGGTCAGGATCGAATGACCCAGCAAAAATTGACCTAGCAAATAACCCAGCACCCTTTGAGGCACCTAGAGGTTTTAGAATGGGCTGATTTTTTGTAGACATGTTGTCTATGATATGTTGATCATCCTTACAAAAAATCAGCCCATTCTAAAACCTCTAGGTGCATCAAATGAGATCTTCAAATCAACGTTTAAAATTGACATTCAAAAACCGTAGATTTGAAGAGCGCATTTGATGCACCTAGGGGTTTTAGAATGGGCTGATTTTTTCTGAGAATGATCAACATACCATAGACGACATGTCTACAAAAAATCAGCCCATTCTATAACTTCTAAGTGCATCAAAGGGTGCTGGGTTATTAATGGGGTCAAAATTTGCTGGGTCATCCAATCCTGACCCTATATATATATATATATATGGGGAGGGATACTCTTACTCATGGCCTCTTACTCATATAGTTACCTATGATCCGGGCCGTCCATTAGATCCCGATGTACAGTTCAGATTATATATATATATATATATATATATATATATATATATATATATATATATATATATATATATATATATATATATATATATATATATATATAATATATATATATATATATATATATATATATATATATATATATATATATATATGGGGAGGGATACTCTTACTCATGGCCTCTTACTCATATAGTTACCTATGATCCGGGCCGTCCATTAGATCCCGATGTACGGTTCGGATTAGATGGAAAGTTAAAGCAATGGTGTCCGCATTAAATGCTTGTATTAAAAAATAGTATTAAAAGCCCGTATTTAATGCGGACACCATTGCTTTACTCCCCATTTAATCCGAACCGTACGTCGGGATCTAATGGACGACCCGGATCATTGGTAACCATATGAGTAAGAGGCCATGAGTAAGAGTATCCCTTCCATATATATGTATATATATATATATATATATATATATATATATATATATATATATATATATATATATATATATATATATATATATATATATATATAATATATATATATATATATATATATATACATTCTATATATGAGGGCTGGGTTCCTATGACATGTCATAGGGAGTACCCTATGATATATGGTGAATTAGTAATGCTAGAATGTTTAGAATGTGCTGAAATTTTTTGAGGGTGATCACCTTACCTTAGATAGAATGTCCACAAACAATCAAAGCATTCTAAAATTTTTTGAGGCATCAAATGCTAGGAGCTTTATCGGCCATCCATTTTAACCGTTACATTGAAAATTATATTTGATGCCTCTAGAAGTTTTAGAATGAGCCAATTTTTTGCGGGGGCTCCTATCTAAGATAGGGTGATCATCCTCATAAAAATTCAGAACATTCTAAATATTCTAGGGTTACTAACTCACCATATGTCATAGGGTACTCCCTATGACATGTCATAGGAACTCATTTCCCTATATATATAATATATATATATGGGAAAGGGTAGCCTACTCCATGGAGTAGGAAGCTTACCTACTCCATGGGTTATATAGACGCCACATGGCACTTTTTAATCAGATTTTTTATTCATGTATAGTCAATCTAATATGGATAAATTAGGATTATGAAAAAAAATCCGAAGAAAAAAAACTTAAACCAACTCGATCAAGTTGAAACAAATTTAACGGTAAACTGTGTATCGTAAAAACATATTTTTTGTGGATGCTAAAACTGCCACTTGGCATATGTTTTTCTTAAAAAAAAATTCTTGATAATTGTTGGGAGGGGTGAACCTAACTTGACCAAGTCTTAACTTCCATCAAAAAGTGCAACACGGCATCCATTTAACCTATGGAGTAGGTAAGTTTTCTACTCCATAGAGTAGGCTACCCTTTCCCTATATATATATATATATATATATATATATATATATATATATATATATATATATATATATATATATATATATATATATATATATATATATATATATATATATATATATATATATATATATATATATATATATATATATATATATATATATATATATATATATATATATATATAGGGTCGGGATAGGCTGACCCAACAAATTTTGACCTAGCAATAACCCAGCACCCTTTGATGCACCTAGAAGTTTTAGAATGGGCTGATTTTTTGTAGACATGTTGTCTATAGTATGTTGATCATCCTCACAAAAAATCGGCCCATTCTAAACCCTCTGGGTGCATGAAATGCGCTCTTCAAATCAACGATTTTTTATTGTCAATTTTAGCCGTTGATTTGAAGAACACATTTGATGCATCTAGAGGTTTTAGAATGTGCTGATTTTTTGTGAGGATGATCAACATACCATAGACAACATGTCTACAAAAATCAAGCTATTCTAAAACCTCTAGGTGCATCAAAGGATGCTGGATTATTTGCTAGGTCAAAATTTGCTGGGTCATCCGATCCTGACATATATATATATATATATATATATATATATATATATATATATATATATATATATATAGAGAGAGAGAGAGAGAGAGAGAGAGAGAGAGAGAGGAATTCAGGTTTGAGGTGTCGAATTTTGAAAGTGAAGTAAAATAAAGTAAAATTTAAAAGTTTATTTTGCCCCTAAGCAATAAGAGCATCTCCAACCGGCTCCGTAGGCGAGCTCCGAAGGCCACGTGGCACTCCGAATGGAAATGGGCGCTCCAACCGGCTCCGAAGGATGCTCTGAAGGCCTACGTGGCATGCCACGTAGGCACGTGCGGCCCGGACCTCCGAAGCCCTCCACATACAACAGAGCTCCTTCGGAGCCTCCGAAGGAATAAAAAATTCTGTCTTTTTTTAAAAAACCCCCCGGAACTTCATAAATTATTTTTTATATATATCAAAACATGTACTTTTTAACAGATTTGGTGCAACTTTGGAGACTTTGGATAACTTGTAAATATATAGGGTGTTTCATGCAAATGGCTCGGATATCCCGTTCGGAGGCCGTTGGAGCTGAACCTCTCAACGAGGACGCCTCCGATGAGATGGCAGCAAAATGTGGGCCCCACTTGCTTCGGAGGTGCTCCGAGCTTCAGAGCCGGTTGGAGATGCTCTAAGACGAGGTAGAGTAAACTTTTAGACTACTCTAACTTACCTTACTTTTCCTGAATACAAACAAGCACATGTTCCACTGCATTTTCAGAATTTATTCTTTTTGTCAGCTCGTACGCAGCATTAGAGGATTTGATAAAGGGTTGTTTTAGTCACACCCGAAAAATGATTAACATATTCCGTTTCTCCATTGGCACTTAACTACCGAACGGATAAAGGACTATCATTTGTGGGGTGTGAATAAAATTTCTCTTGATAAAACCACAGGTCCTCTGGTCCTCCTTTGTGGCTTTCTCGTAGAAATAAAGACTTGGTATTAGGGGTGCAACTCGGGTCGGGTTTGAGCTAACCCAGAACCAAACTATCATATTGAAACCCGAACCAACACGAATTGGGTAAAAGCTTGGACTGGGTCGGGTCGGTACTTGGATCAGTGGTAGCTGGTCTAAAACACAATGAATATTGGTTATTTACTAACAAACTAGAGATCCACATTGGGCTTTAGGATTTAGCCACATATTGTGTTATCTTGGCACTTGGTTCAATGTGTGCAAACAATAAACGGTTACTCGGGTTCTAATGTGATGTAACCCCCAAGGTTAAACATGCATGTGACATGTATATATGGGTTCTCGAGCCGGGTCGGATCTATCCAAGCCCCAATTCAAAACCAACCCATATTTAGTCGAATCCACAAAGTTTAGAACCGAACCAACCCATTTAGTCAAAATGTCCGAACCAACCCGACCCATTTGGGTTCTCGGTTTTACCCAACCCAAGTTGCGTGGAGCTTGGCTGTGGGTGGGGCTAGAGTGTGGAATTGGGCTGTCGGCTTCACTGCTTGATACCTTCCTTGCAGCAGTGGAGGGTGGGTGCCCTTGTGAATCACGGCATTCCCTCAAATGATCATTACCACGTCCAATGTAAAGTGGGATGCCGAGCTTTAAAGCAAAAAATTTAGATGCCATGATCCAAATTTATCCAAAAAAAAAAAAAGGTGATTACACATAAAACCCCTGTAGTTTGACCGATTATCAATTCCATCCTCTCATGATGAAAACTCTAGAAATGATACCTTGTAGTTTCGATTCCTTCCACGAAGACCCCTAAGTAGGGTCTTTACGATACGCTTTACAAACTATAGGGAGGCATTCGTAGGGTTTTAAACATGAGAGGGTGACGGTGAAAATCGATCACACTACAGAGGATCTCTCCTAAACAAACCCATGCAAACTGAGTCGAATCTCTCTCAGTAGACAATGACTCACACGTTCACACCATTGCACACTTAGCCTCCTCTCTTCAAACTCTACACACACACTTGGAGGCAGTCGGGAGGAGGAGCCACACACCACCATGTGCCTGAGGGAACTCTGGTGCTTGGGCAAATCTGATTTTGAAGGCGAAAGATCCCCCGACCGCCATCCCAAAAAGATCCAGCCATCGAGATCAGACCACCCTCCTCACAAGAGGACGGAGGTCAGCGGCAACCCGAAAGGAAATACAACTGCCAAGGCACCTGATGGTTTTCTCCCGAAGAGCGAGGCCGAAGCTGCAAGGCAGGCGATCGGTTCGAAGGCTGCACCGAAGATCACAGATTCTGACAAACAGCCCCCTCTGAAGAATTCACACAAGGGCGAGGGTAGAACTGAAGACTTCCAACCAAAAGGGCAAGAGAACAATACAATCTCAGGTGGCGGAGATGACGATCACGATCATGATGATGAGGAGGAGAAGGCAGAGAAGAAGACAGAGAAGAACAGCATCCGGTCCGATCATCGAGCATCCAAGTTTGGCTGTGAAGAATAGAGAACACTTCGATTCGGCGGCGAGGGATCCTGATAGCACATAGCTATGTGACATAGGTTATTTTCTTTCCTTCTGTTTCGAGTCAGAAATTGCTCCCCATATGTTCCTTTTGGTGTTTGTGCTCTGGACTCGATGTTGGCTTGCTGCTAGTTCTTTGTTTCTTAAATGCAATCGAAGAAGAGAGTGATTTCAATTTAAGTGTGATTTGTCTGTCTGTTCTTATGGGTGGAAATCAATCCATTTACGCAGAGATCTATCCGGTTTCATCCATTTTTTGTTGTTCTTTTGAGTGGAAATCAGCTCACTTAAGTAGGTGGAACGGAAACAATTTCCCTTCAAACCCCTGAAAATGATGCCTGATCTATTTAGAGAGGAAATGATATGAACGGAAACTTTAAGTGAGTGGAAATGAGATCAACGGATCAGATTTTCTCAAACATATTTTCTTGCTTAATTCTTAAGCCAAGAGAGCAGATAAGTTAGAAGTCGTTAGATATCCTCACACCCCAAAACCAGGGTTGTAAGGAGAGGTCCACAGCGGATATATTAAGCGAGTGATGAGTGCCTCCCTCACCGAAGTGGGACTATCCGTTAACAGAAGTGAACAGAAACAGACACAAAGTATTTATTTTTTATTGATTAATGTAAATAAAGAAGTAAGTCGGAAAGTATACATCATTGTTCGAAAGGATACATCATGATTATCTTAGTGTTAGTGACATGTGTATTAAATAATGAGAGAAATAACAAAAAGAAAAATCCATAGATTCCTGAGCACCCCGCATAACCACGAGCACCCCATCCCCAACCTCAAGCACGGCCCATCGGTGCATTGCAGCTCACCCCGATGATAGGCGGTGTCAACCGGTGCATTGCACCCCAGGCATAACAGCATGCACTACCAAAGGGTGTGCATCGCCCCTGTCGCCCATTATCCTGCTACCGGACATATTGTGTTTGGAGTTACTATAGCAGCTACAATAACTCTAAAAAAATTTGGTCTGTGGCGTGTCAACTGCAGGACCTTGGATCAGATATTGGATGGTTGGAACTGTGTTCGACACTTAATCACACAACATATAGTAAGGCAGGTCATCAGCACCTAGTTGGGGTTGGGTTTGTAGGCTTCAGTGGTCGGTCGACCCGGAACGAGCCTGGACCGTTTGCAGGCCTCTCAACACCCCCCCCCCCCCCCCCCCCCCCTCACGCAGGAGACACGTGGGCAAGGGCACTATCGGTAGGAGCTTCCAGAGCGAGTCTGGCACTGATACCATTTTGTAACATCCGTCCCCAACACACAAGATATTATCCGCTGTGCCCAAACCCGCACGAGAACTTTCCAGAGAGGTCACCCATCCTAGTACCGCTCTCGCCCGAGCACGCTTAACTACGGAGTCCTTACGAAATCCGTAGCAGCGCACGGCTTTAAAACGCGTCTTCTATATTTGGGAGGAAAAATTATATAAGTAGCTCAAGATCTTCTTCTCTCTAGGCGATGTGGGCTAACTCGTGTGAGGCATGACCATCTCAACAATCCTCTGTGGCTCTGTAACGAATCCAGATCCTTGGATACCCGCCTCCTCACAAAACCGATTTGTAAGGGGAGGTCCATGGCGGATATAGAAACAGCTCATAACCCGCTCCCATTGCCGATGTGGGACTAACCCGTGTGAGACATGACCATCTCAACATGCTCGAATCACTACAGCTCTAGGGGACTATAAGTATGTAAGCATTGGAAAAAAGATATTCCTTAGCCAACCAACAAAGTGGGAATGGAATACTTCCCTGCCAGCTCAAGATGCCATCCAATCATTGCATCCCTCCGGCCGGAGGAATCGAACAAATCCTTAATCCCCACCTAACCCAGGCTTAAAATAAGCCTTTAGCAAAAGTAACATTAAGATTGCTAAGCATCATCAAAGAAAGACATCCTCTTGGGCAGACGAGGTAAATCGAAGAGTTAGTTGGAACTCCTTGGGTGGTAAAGGAGGAACAATCAGCGCAACAGATCTAAAGTTAAAAGTACATAGAACCTACACTCGTTGATTCAGTTAAAATTGTTATTCTTCCATCGGCTGAGGAAGAAGCAAACTTATTGAGGTGGTAGCATACTCTTGTGAGATACTTTATCGGAAGTCGGCCCTACTTTGTGCATACTGATAATCCTAATTGAATTACGAAAAAAGAAACGAACCGTAAATTCGAATTACAGAACATTCCACGTAGCAGCAGGGAGTCCTTCAGTACTACCGCCGTATCGAACATGTCATGCACGCGCGGCAATCACAACAGTCTAATGAGTGGAAAGTGGGAACAAAGTAGATTTAACCCTTCAGGGAAAATTTTCCCCAACTATAAAACTTGAGTCATAGGCCAGACCGGCTTATCGGCCCAACGGTAAGATCTGAGCTCAAATTCTAGGCTTGTCGGCTAAGCTATCGACTACATTACTAGACCCGATGTAAACTTGGGCAGAGTTAAGGTTTAAATTTGGGAACAGCAATTAATCTTTAGATTTATAACTCAAAGAATTGAATTAGGCACAATCAATCAGTTAGCTAGAGAACAACCATACTATACTGAACATAGAACCCTACTAAAGATCAGAGCACTAATGAATCTTTAGTTTCTACATGGGGGATGAGCTTCAAACAAAAATAAGAGAAGACATTCATTCATAACAGGAAACACATACTCAAGACTAAAAGTTGGATTAGCAGTGTAACCACAATTAACCATTTTTTCTCCCTGTTAAGCCTTGTAGCACATAATTTTGGAATCTGCGGGCTTCCACGTGATTCTGGTTGTTAGTATGGAATCTTTACCTCAGATACTGCCAGATTCCAATACATCTGATATCGTCCAATTACCGTGAGCTCCAGATACTCCACCATTATTGCTTTCTTCGGTTTGCCGGTTCAATGAGTTCGTTGGATTGCCAGTGGCACTGGCATGCGTCTCCTCCAACATTTCGAAATATGCGTAAGGCCCCCAACCTACACGAAAAAGGAATTAACTGTTAAAAGATTACTAAGAAAATCCTTCAAAAAAAGATCACAAAGTCTTACATTTCTCAGCACAATTAATTTTTAATAAGACAGGCTAGCTTATGACCCTGGTACATAATAGACTGTACATTTTACAGACGACGAGAGAGACTTGTTGCCTTGATTTCCATTTGGATAAAGAGAAATGATTCAATAACCCGTACGGATGGTGGCCAGCCGTGATTCATCACAACCGTCTGATGGCAGGCAACTCGCGAGGTGAATGGCACTCAACCCGAACTGATGCGTGATGAAACATTAGTCCCACCAACTCAAGGTATGGAACACCATAAGGAATCACTACTCTTGGACAAATGTAGAAATCATCTTCTACTGAACTCATGAAGAAGAGATCCACATAGAAATAAAAATAAACAAGAATGATTATGATATACATAGGCGAAGTTCGGAATAGTGGCACGTCTATGGTATGTTGGTGTTCCTTACTTTCAATTTGTGATTCAGGCACCGTATGTGCCTTTTGGAAAGCCTAGGTGATCTTCATGATCACATTAAGGCTACATGGAATTCCATAAAATGGTTCATGAACCTGCAAGATGACTTACTGTTTTCCATGGTGCCCTTATGTTTTTGCATGCATCTTTTTTATTCCCTCATGAGTCCTGGTTTCCTCCATAAGTTAAGTTTCTCATGAGACTTTTTGCTCCATGATTGTCCGATGTGTCTTAGTTCATGGGCCCTGTTAAGGCAAAAAATTTCGAGGACGAAGTCGCCCGTGAAATTTTCGTTTAGCTAGCATTACAAGACGTATGATACCAAAGACAAGAATGCAGACACAAGCATTTATGTTAAAAACCCTCCCAACACGGGAGGGAAAAAAAAAATCACGGACAAAGCGAACAAATTTACTATAATCTCGAACCGGTTACATCCACATTGTTCTATCGGCCTCTCGGTTTCTCAAACAAAGACAAGGGTTCAGGGCGTACTCCTCTGTGTTGGTCGATGACGGAGAACCGACCGTCGGAGGGCGGCTCAACGACAGCCGGTCGAGATGCCCTTTGATCTGATCTCGCTCGCGAGTCCACAAACACATATTACAAAAACATTACATATTACATTCAATTATTCGACGGGCTCGTCCGCCCATACGCCAGAAATTCACACAAATACGAGCCCGCTCGCACACACACATACGCGCACTTGGTCTCCATCCTCAAGGTAGGCAAGGTCATCGGGACCTCCATCTTCACCGTTGCCTCGCCAAGAACCTCCGTAGGTTATCATCACGATTTCTTAATCCCTTTTTACCAATCATTTCTATACCAAGATAAATCAATTGTTAACTCGAGCCTCCTCAAATCTTTCCACACCACCTCTATGTATTAGTGATGAGGACATCGAGCAGCGCCCCTGGCGCGTGTACCAGCGCAGGAGGCGCCACCTGAGCTTGTGGCTGTGATCGGACAGCCAGCACCTTGGTGGAGATCGTTTAGTCATTGTCATTATTTATTTGTTTTGTTTTGCATTATGTTATTTAGTCCCACCTCAGTTGTCAGGGACTTTCGCTTGTTTATCGCAGCCTTTATATAGGCCTGCCCATGGACATGTAATGGTAACTGATGAATAATAAAATTTTATGTTTCCTCCACATGCGTGTTGAGTGAACCAGGGTGAGGCGTGTGAAGCCCCGAACCCAAGCCTAGGCGTGTGAAACCCTAGGTCCAGTATTAGGCGTGTGAAACCCTAACTGGAACCCTAATCCTCTTTCTCCTATCCTCTCCCTCACCCAGCCGCCACCCTCCTCTCCCCCTTGTTGCTGCTGCCTACCCGCCCAAGCCTCACCCGAGCCCCTCTCTCTTCCCCTTACTGCCGCCGCCTAGCCACCCGGCCCCCCCTAACCGATCCCCCTTCTCCTCCCCCCTTGCCGCTATGGCCTGCCTACCCGACCCCAGCCCCCACCGATTCCCCTTCCCCTCTCTTTGCTGCTGCTGCCGCTGCCTCCCCCCAGCCCTAACCGATCCCTCCCTCTTCCCTGCTGCTGCCTCCCTACCCGACCCTCTCCCCCTGCTGCTGCCTCCCTACCCGACCCCCCAGCCCACCCGATCTTCCCTCTTATCCCCTCCCGCTGCTGCCGCCCACCTCATCCGACCCCAACCCCTTACCCGATCCCTCCCCTCATCCCTACCTGACCGGTTCCTTCCCCCCCTCCAGCCCTCGGCCTGCGTACAGGGCCGGATTCGCTGGGGATCACGGTGTGATCATAGACGACGACGGGTGCCTCGACAACAACTCTCCCCTCCCGACCCGGAAGGAGAGAGCGTGGAGGAATCTACGAAGGGGCCTCGACATCAACTTTCTCTCCCGCGATTCGGACGAGGAAGCGTGGAGGCATACGTGTCTGTGCCATCATCAGCAACTCAGATTACGGAATTCCCTCCTCGATCAGGTATTATCGTGTTTCGCCAAATCGGTTATCTAGTCTATTATCTTTGCCAACTGCTACCCCATTGTGAGATTGAGTGTTCACCTGCCTGTAGCGCTGTTAATCTAGATATTGCAATAGGACTATTAGGATTGTCTTATCGCCTGAAACTGAAAGCGACTGGCACTGTTACAGTAGTTCCCCACGCATCTGCCCGTGTTCTTTATTTGAGTTAATTTTCCCGTGCGGTATCAATATTAATAGCAAGTCTTGCCTGCTCAATTAATTAATAACATTTCGTCATTTGCATCGTATTGCATCATTTTGGTATCAGAGCATGGTTATGAGATAAAATCCTGCATTTCGTAGCTGTCATTATTTCCTCTGCATTAGTTGTCATTGTGTGTGCATGCCAACCCGTAACGGTAGGCCATATCTGTTAGGAGAGTCTAGCGAGTCCGACAGTTGCACCATGGATCCCGACGCCCTAGCTAGGACACTCGCTGAGTTAGCTCAGGGTATTGCCACCATGAACCTAAACTTCGCTGCTTACCAGCGCGATACCAATGCCCGCTTTGACCGTCTGGATCAAGTCCCACCTCGAACTCCCCCACCCGTGGACCCTCAAGATTTTCGGCCACCTTGGCAGAACAATCAGGACCCGGATGAGCAATATCTCCGGAGCATCAGACATGAGGTGCCCTCTTTCGATGGTCGGCATGATCCCCAATTCTTCCTAGACTGGCTCCAATCCATGGACCGGTATTTCGCCTGGTACCCATTAACGAAGCCACGGAAGGTCCGTTTTGCTGCAATGAAACTCAGTGGCCCCGTCAGTCAGTACTGGACTAACGTTGAAGCCCTGAGAGTGGCCCGAACCCAAGATCCCATCGACACCTGGGTAGCCATGAAAAACGAACTGAAGGGGAAATACGTGCCACCGTCCTATCAAGCGCGTCTCTTAGATCAGTGGCATCAGTTCACTCAAGGTAACAAGTCAGCAAGAGACTACGTCGCCAAGTTTGACGAGTTCTTGACCCGCTGCAACGTCCTAGGGACTGAGACCCCTGTTCAGATTTTGTCCCGCTTTCGGTCAGGCCTAAGAGAGGACCTGAGAAACGAGCTTCTCGCTCGTGATGTTACAGAGTTAGAAAGGGCCTACGCGTTAGTGCAAGATCTCGATAGCTTTAGGTCCACCCAGTCTCATCGGGGCCAAGATTCCCGAAGTCACGCCCCACGTCCTTCCCCGAACAATTATCCAAGTCGGCCTAATCCCAACCAACCCCAACCCAGGACAGACTCCACGAGTCGGCACAACGAAAGGGACAGTCGTGGTAAAGGTCCTGAGAGGGACTTTTCCAAAGTCAGTCCCCTCACCAAATGCTACAAGTGCCAGGGTTATGGGCACGTGGCTGCGAACTGCCCTAGCCCCGTCAAGATCAACATCATTGACGGCACACCTGTTGAAGTTTTGGAGTCAGATGTGGATGGGTTCGTTTACCAAGCTGATGACGAGGAAGGAGACTTTGATGAAGAGGGTGATGACGTTACCCTAGGTTGCCTTAGGCGCACGGCCCCCACTGAGCTGGCAGTTGTTAGGTGAGCATTGTCCCAACCCAAAGAACAAGATGATTGGAGGTGTACCAACATCTTCCACACCTTTACTCGGATCGGAGAAAAGAACTGCAAGGTGATCATCGACAGTGGAAGTTGCGTTAACGCAGTTTCGTCTGCCGTGATCTCCAAGACTGGATTGAAGGCAGTTCCCCATCCCCGACCATACCAAGTCTCCTGGATCAATTCTACGGCAATGGAGGTCAAACAGAGATGTTTGGTCCCCATAAACTTCAATGCCTACCAAGAGAAGATCTGGTGTGATATGTTGACCATGGATGTGGGTCAAGTTATTCTAGGACGGCCCTGGCTCTTCGACAACGATGTTCTCATCTACGACCGATCCAACATGTGCATGTTTGAACATGAAGGCAAGAAGATTAAGATGCTACCCTCTCAACCCAAAAGTGGTCAGCCTGCGCAACAGCCCACCTCCAAGAAGAAAACCAGCAACGTCAGTCTTATCGGGGCCAAAGAATTGAGCCTCGAGCTGGAAAAAGGGGCCCCGATCATGATCCTTGAAGCCCGGGAAGTTCCTAGAGAGTCCACCCAAGTTGTTCCCCTAGAGATTGCCCCAGTGCTGAGAGAATTTGCCGATGTCTTCCCTGAGGACCTCCCAGACCAATTACCTCCGATGCGTGACATACAACACGCCATCGATTTGGTTCCTGGAGCTAGCCTCCCCAACTTGCCCCACTACCGAATGAACCCTACAGAACATGCCGAGTTGAAACGGCAGGTCGATGATTTACTGAAAAGGGGTTTCATCAAAGAAAGTATGAGTCCTTGCGCGGTTCCAGCTCTGCTTACGCCCAAGAAGGATGGAACTTGGCGCATGTGCGTAGACAGCCGCGCTATCAACAAAATCACGGTCAAATACCGTTTTCCTATCCCTCGCCTAGATGATCTGTTAGACCTAATGTCTGGAGCCACAGTCTTCTCCAAAGTTGACTTGAAGAGTGGTTACCACCAAATTCGCATTCGCCCGGGAGATGAGTGGAAGACGGCATTTAAGACTAAGGACGGACTGTACGAATGGATGGTTATGCCGTTCGGACTGACCAATGCACCTAGCACATTCATGAGAGTCATGACACAAGTACTCCGCCCTTTTATGGGAAAATTCTTGGTGGTGTACTTTGATGACATACTCATTTATAGCCAGACCCAAGCGCAGCACTTAGACCACCTCCGGCAAGTCTGTACCGTGCTAAGAAAGGAAGAGCTGTTCGCCAATCCCAAAAAGTGCACCTTCCTCACCACTGAAGTCCACTTCCTTGGTTTTGTTGTGTCTGTCAACGGGGTTTCTGCCGACCCCGAGAAGGTCCGTGCAATTGAAGAATGGCCTGAACCCAAAAACATCCGGGATGTCCGAAGTTTCCACGGTCTTGCCACCTTTTATAGGAGGTTCATTAAGGGGTTCAGTACCATCACGGCCCCAATCACCGACTGTCTGAAGAAGGGCGAGTTCGAGTGGACGAGTGCGGCCACTAGGGCCTTTCTAGAAATCAAAAAAAGAATGGTTGAGGCCCCTGTGATGCGCCTCCCAGATTTCACCAAAGTCTTCGAAGTCGCTTGTGACGCCTCCGGAATCGGCATTGGGGGCGTCCTCTCCCAAGAAGGTCATCCTGTCGCATATTTTAGCGAGAAGCTGAATGAAGCGCGACAGCGATACTCCACGTACGATAAAGAATTCTATGCGGTGATCCAATCGCTTCGCCACTGGCGACACTACCTACTGCCACAAGAATTCGTTATCTATTCAGATCATGAAGCCCTGCGGTACATCTACTCCCAGAAGAAGCTTAACGCACGGCATGGTCGCTGGGTTGAGTTCCTCCAGGACTACACCTTCACCCTGCGCCATAAAGCTGGAGTAGAAAACAAAGCGGCCGATGCCCTTAGTCGTCGCATGTTCGTTCTGTCTAGGTTGACCGCTTCGGTCGAGGGTTTTGAAAGAGTGAGAGCCGAATACGAATCTTGTCCCGATTTCGGCGAAGTCTATGCGGCACTAATCGACGACACAGTTCAAGAAATAGAGGGATACCTCATGCAAAACGGGTACCTCTTCCGTGGCCGTCGACTGT
The DNA here is from genome assembly GCA_947650365.1 of Chamaelirium japonicum. Taxonomy (NCBI): domain Eukaryota; kingdom Viridiplantae; phylum Streptophyta; class Magnoliopsida; order Liliales; family Melanthiaceae; genus Chamaelirium; species Chamaelirium japonicum. The sequence continues at coordinate 39,276,870 of OX393553.1, read as the reverse complement.
GCATTCCCCGAACATCCCTTCGCGAATTCCTTATTTGGGAGCTGCACGCGGGTGGTCTTGCTGGCCATTTCGGCGTTAACAAGACCATCGAAGCCATCGAATGTCGATTTTATTGGCCGAGCCTGAAACGTGATGTCGCCAGACATGTGGATAGGTGTCATACTTGCCAACTGGCCAAACAGCGAAAGCAAAACACTGGCTTGTACACCCCTCTCCCAGTTCCTAACTGCCCCTGGCAGGACATCAGTATGGATTTCGTACTTGGCCTCCCGAAAACCCTGCGTAAACATGACTCGGTCTTGGTAGTGGTAGACCGATTCTCTAAGATGGCTCACTTCCTCCCGTGCTCAAAAACTTCCGATGAGTCCCACGTCGCGAAAATCTTCTTTGAGGGCATCGTGAGGTTGCATGGGTTGCCCAAGACCATCGTGTCGGATCGAGATGTCAAGTTTACCAGTTTTTTCTGGAAGACTCTCTGGCATAAGTTAGGAACAAAGCTCCAATTTTCCACAGCCTTCCACCCCCAAACCGACGGTCAAACCGAGGTAGTCAATAGGAGCTTGGGGAACCTTCTGCGAACGTTAGTGGGTGAACACGTTGGGAGTTGGGATCTGAAACTGTCAATAGCTGAGTTTGCATATAATTCATCTGTTAATATAACTACTGGCATGAGTCCACATGAAATTGTCCATGGTTTTAAACCTAGGCAACCCATAGATCTCATTCCCATGGTTAGTCATCATAGAATCTCTGAGTCTGCATCTGCATTTGCATCACATATGCATGAATTACACAAAGAAATCAGTAACAAAATTGAGCAGAGCAATGCTGACTATAAATTACGAGCCGATGCCCGAAAACGAGCTCAAACTTTTAACATCGGGGATTATGTGATGGTCCGGCTCCGCTCGGAACGGTTCCCATCAGGGACCGTTAAGAAACTACATGCACGTAGTGCCGGCCCCTTTCGGATACTAAGGAAGATAAATGACAATGCCTATGTCATTGACCTCCCTGAGGGTTTTGGCATTAGTCCGACTTTCAATGTCGAAGATTTAGTGGCCTACAAAGGCCCAAATTTCAACCCTAGTAACCCTCTGGTAGAGCCTGCCCTGGATCCTGTTTCTGAGAGCAACCCTTTACCTCCACTTCCCCAAAATATCCCATATCCCACAGCAGACGGCATCGATAAAATTCTAGATGACGAGATCGTCTCTAGTAGAGACGGTGGAACTCGGAGGTACCTGATTCGCTGGAACGGAAAACCCCCATCTGAGGATACGTGGATGGAACGAGAAGAACTGCAACGGCTTGACCCGGACCTGCTGGAGCTATACGAGAGCCGCACTGAGCCTTACTCGACGGAGTCGAGCTCTCTCCCACCCCGGGAGAATGATGAGGACATCGAGCAGCGCCCCTGGCGCGTGTACCAGCGCAGGAGGCGCCACCTGAGCTTGTAGCTGTGATCGGACAGCCAGCACCTTGGTGGAGATCGTTTAGTCATTGTCATTATTTATTTGTTTTGTTTTGCATTATGTTATTTAGTCCCACCTCAGTTGTCAGGGACTTTCGCTTGTTTATCGCAGCCTTTATATAGGCCTGCCCATGGACATGTAATGGTAACTGATGAATAATAAAATTTTATGTTTCCTCCACATGCGTGTTGAGTGAACCAGGGTGAGGCGTGTGAAGCCCCGAACCCAAGCCTAGACGTGTGAAACCCTAGGTCCAGTATTAGGCGTGTGAAACCCTAACTGGAACCCTAATCCTCTTTCTCCTATCCTCTCCCTCACCCAGCCGCCACCCTCCTCTCCCCCTTGTTGCTGCTGCCTACCCGCCCAAGCCTTACCCGAGCCCCTCCCTCTTCCCCTTACTGCCGCCGCCTAGCCACCCGGCCCCCCCTAACCGATCCCCCTTCTCCTCCCCCCTTGCCGCTGTGGCCTGCCTACCCGACCCCAGCCCCCACCGATTCCCCTTCCCCTCTCTTTGCTGCTGCTGCCGCTGCCTCCCCCCAGCCCTAACCGATCCCTCCCTCTTCCCTGCTGCTGCCTCCCTACCCGACCCTCTCCCCCTGCTGCTGCCTCCCTACCCGACCCCCCAGCCCACCCGATCTTCCCTCTTATCCCCTCCCGCTGCTGTCGCCCACCTCATCCGACCCCAACCCCTTACCCGATCCCTCCCCTCATCCCTACCTGACCGGTTCCTTCCCCCCCTCCAGCCCTCGGCCTGCGTACAGGGCCGGATTCGCTGGGGATCACGGTGTGATCATAGACGACGACGGGTGCCTCGACAACAACTCTCCCCTCCCGACCCGGAAGGAGAGAGCGTGGAGGAATCTACGAAGGGGCCTCGACATCAACTTTCTCTCCCGCGATTCGGACGAGGAAGCGTGGAGGCATACGTGTCTGTGCCATCATCAGCAACTCAGATTACGGAATTCCCTCCTCGATCAGGTATTATCGTGTTTCGCCAAATCGGTTATCTAGTCTATTATCTTTGCCAACTGCTACCCCATTGTGAGATTGAGTGTTCACCTGCCTGTAGCGCTGTTAATCTAGATATTGCAATAGGACTATTAGGATTGTCTTATCGCCTGAAACTGAAAGCGACTGGCACTGTTACAGTAGTTCCCCACGCATCTGCCCGTGTTCTTTATTTGAGTTAATTTTCTCGTGCGGTATCAATATTAATAGCAAGTCTTGCCTGCTCAATTAATTAATAACATTTCGTCATTTGCATCGTATTGCATCAATTAGTCTTCCACCTACCCCTAATCGGTGTCCCTTCTACAAAAACCTGAAACCCCCTCCTCACTGGTGCCTCTTCAACTTAGTGATAATAAACCAAAAACCAAAGGTTTTCCAGTTATATACAATATGTATCCAGCAAAGCGTGCATTTAGTCTATTGACAAATGGAATAAAACGGAAGAGAAAATTGAATAAAAAACAATTACAATATGTTATGTGCCTAAATAATTATCGAGCCCGATCTCCAACAACTTTAAAGTTTTTGGAAAAAGAGTCGGGTTCGTAACATTTGGTATCAAAGCCAGCTCCACGTCCAAGGTTATAATCCCGGAAGGAACAACCTATAGGCTAGATTAAAATACTGGTAGGTGAGTGGAAGCCGCCAAAAAAGGGAAAGGGCTACCATCAAACCAGTGTCGATAGAGTGGGCCAACGAGAACGTCGGCTGCGGAAGTGTGGTTATCTGTTATGTGCCTAAATAGTTATCGAGCCCGATCTCCAATAGCTTCGGAGCTTTTGAAAAACGGTCGGGTTCGTAACATTAATAGCAACCAATCAAGCAGAAGGTAGGCTTTCTATAAGGATCATAATAAATACAGAAACCAGAATATCAAATGAAACCATGGGAAAACTTTTCTAGTTAGTTCTGATAAGGTCGCTGAAACATGTGAAAACTCCTGAAACATTTCAATAATAAACACAAGGCACGACCAAATGCCTCTTCTTTAGAGTAATTCAAGTAAATCTTCATACCATTAATATGATAAGGGGCTGGGAAGAATTGGAGATAACAAATTGTAGCCACTACAATGCCTGCATAAATATTGCCCTAGGCAGTTAAATTGAGAATCAAGAAGTGCACTTGTTTACACTTTAGTTGAAGCAGAATAAAAGTGAATACATCACACCAACCTAGAAGAGCTCCAGCAAAGACATCCTGCCAGTGATGCCGATAATCATCCACTCGAGATATACCAACAAGGGATGCGACAATCAAAGGAAGAAACACAATGCAAAGCTTTGCCACATGACCCTTGTGGTCAAACACTTTGATTTTCCCAGACAAATATAATGCAAGAAAATAAAGACCTGCAAAGCACCCTGCATAAAAAAAAATTCATGAGCTGAATGCAAACTACCCAAGCTCAACAAGTTCTATAAACTTTTTATCACAAACCATAAAAATGACTGATCTCATGCCACGTGTAACATTAAAATTTCATCTTTATCTAGGCTTTTGGGAATCTCCCCTGAACTATACACATCATTTAATCTTGGTCCCTCTACTTTTTCTTTCACCAATTTGACCCCTGAACCTCCATCTGCATTTAGCCCCCTCCATAAAAATTTATTCCGAAAAATACCCTAATTTGTTTTCGAAAATCGTCAAAAATTGTAAAAATGACTGATCACATGCCACGTGTGACATAAAAATTTCTTTTTATCTATGATTTTAGCAATCTCCTCTGACCTATACACCTCATTTCATATTGGTCCCTCAACTTTAAAGTTTTCTTTGAACAATTTGACCACCTTTGTACTATGTTATGTCTACATTATTCGCCCTCCGTATAATTTTATTCCAAAAAATATCCTTGTCCTAGTAAGCATAAGTTAAATATTTCACAAATTTTTTTAGTATTATTGAAAAGTTGCAGCATCATTAACGCCCCAAGTGAAATGAATGTTTAAAACTTAGAATCATAAATAAATATCAGGATATGCAGATCTAAAATAGCATTTGCCCACCATAATAAAGTCATTTTCAATTACCTATTGAAGTCAAGAATATAAAGGATGTGTAAGTACAGTACTGCTTACATGAAGTATGACCACTTGGAAAGCTCTTGTGTCCATCCTTTATGACACTCTTCTCTCCGTTACAAATAACATTTCCTGTCACTCGATCATACAACTGAAGGAAATGTAAAACAAAGAGTATTCCAATTAATCATGTAAACAAAAGTGAAATAAACAAAATGACCGTAGACATGAAAAGATAGCGGGTATCCTGAGAATCAAACCTCTTTTCCATTAGGAAAACAGCGCCAATAAAAGTCAGGCCGAGGTCGTCCTATTGCATCCTTCATAGCATCGGTTAAAACTCCAGTTATGAGCACAGAAAAAAGGAGGCCTGTTCTTGCAAATACTTCCATGATAAGCGTAAAAGTAGAATTTCCCATCATAATAAAGGAAATGGGGATCAACTGGGAATACCAAGTATAGCATGATGGAGATCATAAACATCCCTCCGGCGGAAGTAGAAGGCAACAAAAATAGCAACAGGCAACAACACAGCAATCATCTAACAATGTCAAAAGAATAAGCATCGTCAATTATATATGTTTGCAGCAAACCACAGTAAGGCCATGGTTCCTTTAAACTATTATCTAAGTTTCGATTGTGGAGAAACCTACTGGAACAGCCCATACTGGCACAGTGTTACTTTTCAGTGGGTATCTCAAATCAGTCATCATATCCTTTGCAACAAAGCGATAGAAAGGATGAATGACGTCCAAAATGGCCACCAGCACCATAAGAAAAACAACAATAAACCAGTCATGCATATGCATCCTTGCCACTTTAATGCCATGAGACCGTACAGTGTGCGATCCCAGCTGAATCTCCCTCATATTGTCCTGTCAAAACATACCAAATTAAGAGCAAATCAACTGTAAGGCATTAGATTCTCCATGAAGCATTATAATTTGTCTAAAATGGAGAAAATGCCCAATACCTCCCAATCTACAGTCCCTAATCACTGTGGACCGAACCAAAATTAATAAGGCCTTTGACTACATCTAAAAAGGAAAACCAGCAAGTACTGTTGGAAACATTACATCGCATACCATATCTGTTAAATTTCACCTTCACAGATCCAAACATAGTTAACCGGAGAGAGCATCAAAAACGACATATACTTGGTCCCTGCTAATCTATATAGCATCGAGAAATCACAATCCAAACAAATTTGTAGAAAGAGTTGGCCTTCCTACCAAGATTACAAGAAACTTGCAATGAAGGAAAACGACATATACTTGGTCCCTGCTAATCTATATATAATGGCATGGCGGTATTGTGTTGACTAGGACAAAAAAAAATCCTCTGAGTCGTCCGATTTTATGTAAATATCGTAGTCGTCTGTTGACACAAATCGGCTGGCTACCTAATAAATGGCCCCACATCTCCAATCATGGATACCCAAAATCAGATAGGTAATAAATATTGGAATCCCCTTCTCCACCCAAATCGGTCCTTCCGATTGCGAGCCGAGCCACCCCTTTCCCGTGTGTGAATATGACTTCCTCATAAATCCTATTAAAACCTACTATAAAGATATTATAAACCAACTATAAAGATGATAAATACCTATTAGTGACATTTAATGGCCATTTGATGTTAATTAGTACCTTTTAAAAGGTTAATTAGGGCTCTCTCTCTCTCTCTCTCTCTCTCTCTCTCTCTCACACACACACACACGTGAATCACACCCCGAAGGCAGCCGCGGCCGTCCAATTGCCAATGGGCACAAACATTTACTAGTTTTTATACAACTAATTCAATATCCTCATATATTTTTTATGAATTTAAGAAAAATTATATTATTATTCAAAGTTCTATTTCGTATTTAACCACTCAAGCAAGGAGCCAACGGGCATGAGCTAGCAATCAAGCATGTGGCAACAGTAAATTGCTTAGCCGGAGCAACATCAAGTTATGCAGAAGAAGTTGTGGCTAGCAATGAGTAGGGGTTACATTCATCGAGTGAGCATGTGGCATGCAGCAAAAAACAACACTAACGGCAAGGCCTTTTCAGGCAAAGAGGATGATACGGCGATGGCAAGTATAGGGATTAAATCTGCATGTCCGAGAGATGAGGATTGCAGTGGCAAGGTGGAATTGATAGGAGATGGAGAGATGTATACCACTGATGGCCACTTGGCAAGGTCGTGTGCATATGAGCAGAAAGCACAGTAACGAGAAGAGGCTAATGGTATGCAGATGCATAAGAGGTTATTTCTTGCACATGGACAGCTGGGGATGGTGGCCGCTGAATTTGACAATGGCCTATGAATGATCTAGATCGGTGTAGACACACAAATCGTGTCTAACCCGAACCCGACTCGCATGCACTAATTCGGAGGCAAACCCGACGCGCACTCGGACCCGGGCCCGACTCGCATGTACCGATCCGGAGGCAAACCCGACACACACTCGGACCCGGACCCGACTCGCATGCACCGATCCGGAGGTAAAACCCGACACGCAACCGGACCCAACTCGTGCCAAACAAGAGACCGGGTGGGCCCATCCCCAAGTGGGGCCCACCCAGCCCCCTTCTAGAAATCCGAACCCCTTAAGGGGTGGGCGGCCATGCAAGAAAAGAAAAGAAAGAAAGGAAAGAAAAGAAAAGGAAAGAAAAGAAGAAAAAGGAAGGAAATATCGCCATGCGCGGGGGGAGGTTGCGTATGACGTCTACAGAAGCGTAGATCTGCGCCGATCCCTCGATCCGACGGACAAGAAACGAAGACGGGTCGCCATCGACTTTATGTGCAAGAATCAAATAAATTCAAAAAGGATTGAGTCATAACTACCCCGCTAGAAAAGAAAGGCAAATAAAGGTTTATTCCCCTCTTCAATGGAAGAATAAATCTTGGGTAGTTATGGAAGAAATATTAAAGGAATTCAAATAAATCTTCCCATATATCTCCCCTCCTCCCTTCACCTATAAATAGAGGGGGAGGGGGAAAGCTCAAAAGGTCGAAGGGGTCAGAGCTGGAGCTGAAGACAAGACAAAAGAGCTCTGCAGAAGAGGAGACGCGCTCTTCATCGACCCAAGGCTTCACGAGGCACAGGCAAGCCTATCCCTTCGGGACCAGCTTAGTCCATTGAAAGCCCTCATCAAAGTGAAGACCCTTGCACAAGAAGATCAAGCCTTCGACTCCGTGCACGAAGAAGAAAGTTCGGAGAGAAGAACCCTTCGACTCCGAAGACGCCGGAAGCAAAGGCCGGAGAAGAAGATCGGAGCGACGCTACCCCGTCGGCTCCAACAAGCCTTCAACTCCGATCAAGCTCCAAAGCCCGGAGAAGAAGAACGAAGCGGCATCACCCCGTCGTCTTCAACAACGCCCGCTCTATTCACAAAGAAGAAAGCTTGGAGAGGGACGCTCGAGGCGTCGCTACACCTGTCGTCTTCAAAGCAAAGCCAACGCTACAACCGTCGCACAGAGATCGGTGCTACCCCCGCCGTCTTCAAAAAAACCCTTCGACTCCGAAGACGCCAGAAACAAAGGCCGGAAAAGAAGATCGGAGCGGCGCTACCCCGTCGGCTCCAACAAGTCTTCAACTCCGATCAAGCTCCAAAGCCCGGAGAAGAAGAACGAAGCGGCATCACCCTGTCGTCTTCAACAACGCCCGCTCTATTCACGAAGAAGAAAGCTTGGAGAGGGATGCTCGAGACATTGCTACACCCGTCATCTTCAAAGCAAAGCCGACGCTACAACTGTCGCACGGAGGTCGATGCTACCCCCGCCGTCTTCAAAAGGAGTCTTCGACTCCGAGCTCGCCAAAGAAGCCCGGAGAAGAGAAGCAAAGTCGGCGCTACCCCCGTCGTCTTCAAAGCAAAGCCTTCGACTCCGATCACGCCAAAGAAGCCCGGAGAAGAAGAGAAGTCAAGCCGACGCTCTAACCGTCAAGGAAGCCAGAAGCCTTGAAGAAGTAACCACCGCCGTTCAAGAAGAAGATCGAGTCAACGCCGAAGCAAAAACAACGCAAGAAGCCAAAGCAAAAACCCCGATAAAGCCCGCGCCAAAGCAATGCAAGTGCCAAAGCCAAGCAACTACGCCGGTCACGAGCAAAAGCACCGCACGTTCTAGCCAATACGACGCGAAGTCCGGAAAAACGAAAGCATCGCAAGTCTCCCCCCGTCTACGTTCAAGCGCAAGCGCCAAAGCAAAGCAAAAGTCAGAGCCACGCCAAAGCAAAGCCAAAGCCGACGCCAAAAACATTATCGACGCCGCGAACCGACTATCAAGGACGCCGAGGTCTAGTAAGGACCGAGGAAGACACGAAGACTGAGGAACGAAGCCGAAAACCCCTAGCCGAGAAAGCGCGAAGCAAGGAAGGGACAAAAAGCAACGGTGGACTCTCCTTAGCCTCTCAAAAAACCCTTACCCTGTAAAGACCTCTGTCCTGGGCAACCCCTTCAGAGCTCTCGCACGAATACCACGTGAAGACGCGGATCAAAGGAACCCTCCAGATGATCTCTCCCACAATCTCCTGATCGAATATTAGCCGCACCCGACTCATTACCTCCGAGTCCCCGGGTCCTGGCCTCTGTAATCTTCATGTGTTTGCAATAAAGATGACCCGGATCTTTTTCTGCCCATACAATCGGCAACAGAGATAGTGATGAAGGCGCTGAGTTGCAATGTGTCAGACGAAGAGAGGTGGGTGACGAGCAGGCCTCAAGCTAAGATGAAAATGGAGATGGAGACAACGATGAGGGTATGACTGTTGCAATGAACATAGAGAAATGATACGGGTCAGGCAAGGATGACGCCAGAGGTGAAACCGGCGATCGTTATTGATGGCGAAGAGCCTCATAGAACAAGCGAACGGCAACATACTAGTAAAGTTGAAGGCAAATGAAGCCAGCAGTAATGGAAGCCGCCGTGAAGGAGGCCGATGATGGTAAATGTCAACAATGCTCGAAGGATATATGTGAGTAAAGCTCATAGAGTTTGAGGCAGGATATTTGAAAAGTAGATGTAGTTAAAATATTGGGTTTTGAGTATTTTGACAAAATAGCATTTATATATATATATATATATATATATATATATATATATATATATATATATAGTGGTATGCTATAATGCGGCATGCGGTAAGTGCGGCACAGCATAGTAGCCGTCTGATGCACTGTTGCGTGCATCGCATGCATGCAATACGTGCATCAGACGGCTGCGGTGTAGTGCTGCACGTACCGCATGCCACATTATAGCATGCCCCTATATATATATATATATATATATATATATATATATATATATATATAGGGTCAGGATCGGATGACCCAGCAAATTTTTGACCCAGCAATAACCCAGCACCCTTTGATGAACCTAGAGGTTTTAGAATTTGATGAAAATTGGTAGGCATGCTCTCTATGGTATGTTGATCATCCTCACAAAAAATCAGCCCATTCTAAAACCTCTAGGTGCATCAAATGCGCTCTTCAAATCAACGGTTAAAATTGACAGTCAGAAACCGTTGATTTGAAAAGCGCATTTGATGCACCTAGAGGTTTTAGAATGGGCTGATTTTTTGTGAGGATGATCAACATACCATAGAGAGCATGCCTACCAATTTTCATCAAATTCTAAAACCTCTAGGTTCATCAAAAGGTGCTGGGTTATTGCTGGGTCAAAATTTGCTGGGTCAGCCGATCCCGACCCATATATATATATATATATATATATATATATATATATATATATATATCAATGGTCATTTGCCACAAATTAGTTCAAAAGTGGTCATCTGACATCCACATGGCAAGTGGTGTTGAAAAGTGCACTGCCACGTCGATTGTCTGGTTTTTTTTTCGCATGAACATAAAAACCGATATTTGAAAATTGAAATATCGAGTCCATTATAACCCTATGTTAACACGTAATCAACTAGTGCATACCCGTGCATGTCGGTACTCCAGCAGGCCGCCTTCGGCGGTAAAACACCCACCGGGCATCACCAGTACCACTCCAACCCACATTGTCATATTCAACGACGACACACCTAACCGTCTTCAACAGCCACACACACCCGGCCGACTTCGAGCCGTCTTCAGCGGCAATAAATCGTAGTTATAGTGCATGCCCGTGCCTGTCGGCACTCAGCATGAACTGTGTGTGTGGGGGGGGGGGGGGGGGGGGGGGGGGTGATCTTACCGACGCGAGAGGTGGGTGTGAAGGGAGAGGATCACAGTTTCCTGATTTGGGGTTGGGGTGTGAACATGTTTTTTTTTTTAGATGAACTGGGTTTTTTTAAAAAGTTGTATTACCGATTCTCTCTATGTTTCTTTGTTAGTCTTTGTTAGTTTAAATGTTTTGTCTAGTCAGCATACGTGTCTAGTCAGTACAATACCGTCGTACCATGTTCTAATCAATAGTAGCCGATGAGAATTTAAAAAAATTAAAAACTTTGAAAGTTGATATTTTGAGTACCAGTTACAGAAGTAATAGCGTAAAGCAACCATTGGAGTGCATGGATTTCAGCCATTACTGCCTTTGAAGTAAACATGTCATTCTACATGTTGTTTATAATAAATCCAGCATGTGGAATGTCGGGTTTTGTTTTTCGTGTTCAAATTGCACTATGGTGTTTGTTGTAACTTGCCATGGAAGTGAACCCGACATGTGAAATGTCAGGCCTCATTTTTGTGTTGAAACTAAACTCTCGACGTTTGTGGTCAAACTGAGTCTGTGACTCTGAAACCAGTGTTTCACATGCCGAGCTAAGAAGCACCGACACTGGTACGACACGGGTTCGCCGACACGACAAATCCTAAAAAAGAACACGGCAAAATAAATTAATAATTTTAAATTTATATTTTATGTGTGTTTGCAATTCATATATATTTCAATAACTGAAAAAACCTCATAAAAAACAACTAAAATAAAAATTTAATGCATACTGAATCGCTATCGTTAGTTACATCAGCTTGATCGGTGAATCGCAGACAGCTCTAAATGGTATGGAAAATAACGGTTGTGTTTCAGTTTTGACTTCAACCTATCTGAAACTTTAGAGGATAAGATAAGTTAAAGCCAAACCTGAATTGTAACCATCCATCATAACCATCCTGACAAGTGAATCACACTCAGGCCCAAATGGCATGCAAAAGAACGACTGCGATTCAGTTTTGGCTTCAACCTATCTGATTCTCTGATGTTATAATCTTATAGGATCAGATAGGTTGAAACCAAAACTGAATCACCACAGCTTGTAACCCGACCCTATATCGAACAGTCCGTCAACCCGCAGTGTCCCGAGTGTCCGAGGAGTGTCCGGCAAGTGTCTGAGGAGTGTCCGACCGTGTCCGGCTCCCGAAAGCACGTAGGACACGGCACATGCTTGTCCGACGAGTGTCGGTGTCCGACCCGTGTCCGACATGGGTACGGGAGGCCTGGGGAAGTGTCCATGCTTCCTAGATGCCGGGTTATTTTTTTACATCGTTTTGAATTCGTTGCTAGCCGATTAATATGCATGTTGATTAATTGGGATTTAATGAACACAGTATAGATTACTGGTTTTACTTGGGATAATGAAAAAACATAGACAACCCGTGTATGGAGTGCCACCTCGTCACATGGCTGCCAAAGGCCACTTTTGAAATTATTTATGACATATGACCATTAAATAATATTTATTTAAAAAATACTATTTTGAAAAAACTAAAATATTATCGTTTAATATACAAATAAAAATTTAAACAATTCAAGCTTAAGTCGGACTTTGTCCCGGGAATGAGGTTGCCCATACCTGATCCACAACACGGTCAAGCTTGAATTTTCGAGCCCAACCCATCTCAAAGCCCAAGTTAACTCAATCCAAACTAGGCCCGAATTGGGCCCAACACAATGGGCCTCAGGTTGGCTCAAGCCCATTTACAACCCTAAGTATCATTCTCTATGCTATAGATATAAAATTCAAAATAACTTTTATCTCATCTTATCCATTTACTTCTCCTAGATTCAAAGTCTATTAGTATCTTTTTCCCTAGGATTTTATTGTTAGATGAGAGATTACATTGCTTAAAACATACGTAGCATTACTAAGTGTTAAATGCTCAAAGAATTGAGCATCTCTGCAATTTAGGATTTCATTTCTAATAATACAATTATTACTTGAAACTATAAAATTATATGCTTTAATTATAAGCATAACAAATGAACAAAGATACCTGGTGAATTCAATAACCACACAAGTCCAGTGGATTACTAGGTGTTACGATGGATAGTTAAATTTCCAAAAAAAAAAATAAATAAATAAACAAAGATGATAAAGTCTTAGGTCCAGGTTTATCAAATTTACAAGATTGAATCTAAACTTCCACCAAATGATGGCAAATCATTAGATAGTCTAAGACGTTTCTTGATTAATGGAATTCAATTAAAATGACAATAAGCAGTTTACAAAGTTTCCCTCCATAAGTTATAGGGCAAACCGGACCTATCAGTAAAGTGTTAACCATTTTTTTAAGTATGTTCTTCCTTTCCGTGCACAACACCGTATGATTCTACCCTGATCAAAATCATTACACACTTGGAATAACCACGAATGAGACTAAGGTACTTCTTACTGCAATGAGTTACATTAGGCATTTCACACAAAATTGTTTGAAGTAATTCAGAACTTATGTAGAACTAGTGATACTTTAAAAAGTTTTCCTGATTAACTTGCCTTTAACGTGTCATGCATGCATCTAAAGGTCCGTGCACATTAATAGGTGTTAAGCTTAATTTACTCATTTTAACAACTGATTGATGATTAAATGTCACAATAGAATATGTCATCCATTAGAAGACATGGGAATATAAGCATAAACATCTCTTTCACTATCAATGTCTAGTTTGAACATCCTATTGACAAGGTATCCCTTGCCTGCAAACAAGCCATTCTTGAAAAAACACATTGGCCACATTCAAGTACGATTTTAAAGCCCATGCTAAACAATTCTATTAATACTAGGTTCTTCCAAATATCGGGTGCATGAAACACATTCCTCAAGTGATAACCTTCCCGGAAGTGAATTTCAAACCCATGGTTTCTTTTCCCATTACCTATAAAACTAATAAAGTTTTCATCAAGAGTTTATCATCCATGAGTTCATAGGAAGAAAACATGTTTCTATCACTAGAAACACGAACCATAGCACAGAAGTCAAGACACCAATTATTTATGCCTCGTGGCATTGACTTTGTAGATCACGATGATGTTAATCTCTTCGACCATGTTCACATCGGAGTTGTTTCTTTCTTCTTCTTGCAAATACAACTTCCCTTCTTGAAGTGGTAGTATTTCTCACAATAGTTACAAACTCCCTTCTAAAGCTTGTTCTTATAATAAATTCATATTCATCTTGAAATTCCTCTTGTTATGAAGGATAGGCCTAGAAGTATGTTGTTCATTCTTGCCCTCAGCAATTTGGGCCTTAGGAATAACATTCTTTGCATAATCGATCTACGTTCGGTTTGACATAATTTCTCCTAAACATGAAGATGATGTTGAAGATATTTAAAGGAGATTTTCTCCTTTGAATGCATAAGTTCTCCTTTATAGTTTATACTCAAGCAAAAAGGAGCAATTTTATTGATGATTGACCAAATATGAAATTGCTAGGATAAAGCTATTCCCTCGTTTTGAAATTATTTTAAAATTCATTCACTTGCACAAGAACAGAAGTGTCAATCATACATACGTTTACAAGACGGTTTACAAGTTTTGAATTTTATCATAATCTTTCGACTTGCACTTTGTGCTCTCCACTCTTGTTTCCTGGCCTCTGTCGAAGCATAGAAGTCGTAGCCGGTAAGGGGATTAGCCTAGCGTTGATGATGCACTCATGGCATATGTATTTGCACTCCCCCATTTTGGACATCCATGAATTGACTAATAACGTCATCCTGACTTTTGGGTGATGTGGTTCCATGAGGATGAAAGGTACCTTCAGGGTATTGAGTAAAAGTCGGAGTTTCCATTGCATTTGCTTGAAGGCGATTACTTTAACATTGTTAAAGCGCTACATTTTCTGGGAATAATTGTGAAAATGTCGTCATTAATAAGCCAATAAAAAGTGGCTCCAAGGTGCAGACTGTGTAGTGTTATAGTTAAACAGTAATTGTCCCCACTACAGATAAAATAAAAAAGGTGCAACTGGGTTATTGCATATTTGCATCCAGCATCAATGCAATGTCACTATACAGATCACATGTTGTGAATAGCAAGCTTGGAAAGCAAAGCTATTGCCCAGGATGAGAAAAGAGAAATGGAAAGAGACTACGAGAGAAAATACAAAATTTATGTAAAATCAGAATAAGAGAGAGTCGAGAGACCAGTAGTGTATCCCAAATTTCGGATGAATAGGACTAACCGGTCTTCAACTAGACCACAACAAGCCACCAGGTTTTCTCTGGAAAGTCACGAACGACGCATTCACAAGGACATAAACCCGAACAAGGAAACAACCATACAATCTAAGTTAAGTCAGTTCAAATTTCAAACAATTAAAACAGAACAAAAATAAATAAAATAAAGACTTCACTCCCAGTGAACATGGACCAAACCTGCAAACTCAAACCGAACCAAGCTTGTCCGAGCTGTCCAAAAACGTGAAGGCCCAAAGACCAAAAGCCTTAGAATTGATTGAAGAGCGTGTTGTCAAGGTCTGATGTTTCGTCAGCCCTGGGTTCAAAACAAAGGCTGGGAGCCCGTTGGGGGAAGGAATTTTATGTTCAGGAATCAATGCACAAATCCTAATTTAGTATGCTCTCAGAGCACCCCCGGGTTACAAAGGGGGGAGGCCCTGCAAGTATACTAGTAGGAGGAGCGCAATACTTTGGATAATGAGCCCAATTCCCCCACAACTATCTCGTAGAGAATGAGCGGGGACATGGTGGTCACAACGAAAAAAGCAATGCCATGGCCGGGTGTCCTTACACAACAGAGGCACTTAGGACGATGGTCTGTTAGACAAGGTGGACGACCTCGTGCAGTGGGTAAGACCAGGAGCCTTTCTCTTGGTTCCCTATTCGTGAGTGAAGCTCTATAATGGAGCCAACAAGCGGTAAGAGATAGTTGATCGAGGCTTAGCCTATCTCAACAGGCAATTCACGTGCATGCAGGGATCGATGGTGTGCAAGGGTAGTAGAGTAGCATCGTAACCATCGTCGGCATATTACACGGCTTGGAGCTGGGCCAAGGGATTGGACGACGTGAGCATCAACCTAATGAAGGAAGTTTGTCGAGGGATATGTTGCCAATGATTTGTTGGGTACAGATGAGGCAAACATGGACACTTTGGCATCGCGCAAGTGAGCGAGCGATCCTCTTCTGCATGACCGAGTTACAAGGGCTTGAAGATGTTGCTCGTTGAGGCTCGATGGCCTTGGATCATCTTAGATCCCCTTTTGTACACGATGGTCCAACATGGATGTCGTCCAGTAGAGCTGGCCGGTGACGTGTGGCATTGTGCTTGTCGAACAGCCACTCGTGGTGTCGCGTCATTAAGGGACTGTTGTCAAGTTGAACTAGCTTTGTGCGCATCATTAGAGAATGCGGGTTGCTCAGTGCAAGTGTCTTTCTTTGTCCTCAATAAGGGTGCAACTCTGTTCATGGCATGTGAGTACAATGGTGTTCGGCTTGCAGGCAAGACAATGTGGCTTCAAGAAGGTGCACGGTATCAGTTACTCACTGGGAAGCATGGAAGCGTGAGAATGCGCAAGGGAGTTGCAGCGGCACTCAATGGTAGATAAGCTCATGAGTACTTGAGTGTGCAATGGAGTCATAGATATGGATGTACTGAGTGATGTGCACGCGTGGTGCAAAACTTTTACATTTGTGTGTTGCCGTGAAAGGCCTAGAGGAAGGCTACCCACGGCGGGTAGCCAAGCCTCCGCACGGACTATCGTAGGGCAAAAACAATTAGTCTGTGAAAGCGCACACCCTTTGCTAGAACCCTTTGGCCTTAGCCCAACTTCCCTTCTTACAACAGAATGAAAAGGGTTTGCTTGGCCAGGCAGCGGCACCAGCATGTATCAAAATCTATGGAATTACTTAAGAGACGAGAAGAAAAAGAGCAAAGGAGAAGAGGGGAACCAGATTTACCCTTTGACGATGAGTTAACAGCCAGCACGAAAGCATTAAGGTCCCGTCCTGCAAGAATCACAAAAGCATTATACGACCCAATGCTTCGATCCAACAGAAAAATGTCAAAATATGTGCAGCCAAAAAAAAAAAAAAAATCCAAAGAACCGCAAAGGAGCAAGGGAGCCATTGGAGCACGGTTCACAGAGGGATTTCAAGCTAAAATACCCAAAAAAAATAAATAAATGGCGGAATGGATGAAGGGAACTGATACCTGGGTCTGAGAGTTGGGAAGGTCCAGTGAAAGGGAAAGAGCAGACGGGGGGCAAAACCCCACTGTCGGTAGGGGATAAGGGCCTCGCACGGCAGCAACCGCCGCCGAGTGGGAGCGAACAGGAACACGCGCGTATCTCTGTGAGGCTATTGGTGCTCAAGCGAGTGGGAGCGAACAGGAACACGCGCGTATCTCTGTGAGGCTATTGGTGCTCAAGCGGTTGGGTTTACCGGTAACCGGATCGTGTTTTGGAGGTTCGAACGTGTTGGATCGAATCCGTTGGGAGGCACCGCTTGCTGTCTGTTGGCGCATCGGATTTTGATGGGACCATCATAGGCTTCATGTGTTGGATTACAATCCACTTGGGGCCAAACACAGTGTGCCAAGAAAGGAGAGGTGGGGCTTTATGGAAATATATTGTGGGGAGAAGGCTCCTAATCTTGAATATTAAAGGGTAAACTACAATGATTTACCTAAATTATACGGACATTTCCAATAGTTCTGGTAGTTTACATTGATCTCCCTTTCAATTGTTGTCGGTTTAACACCGTAACAGAATAATCAAACGTCGAAAGTACCCTTACCTAGGGCTAGTTAAAAAGTGAAAACGGGTTTTACCCTTATTTCACATACTTTCCCCCAAATCCAAAGCTTTCTCTCTTCCTCTGGTGCTCCGGCGATCAACGTCAACATGGGACGCATCTTATGAACTAGAGATAACGAAGGCGGTCATCAGTTGGTATCTCTCTCTCTCTCTCTCTCTCTCTCTCTCTCTCTCTCTCTCTCTCTCTCTCTCTCTCTCTCTCTCTCTCTCTCTCTCTCTCTCTCTCTCTCTCTCTCAAGAATGGAGATGCTAAGGATGATGGAAACACTAATCAGGTTATATCATTGGAAGATTCAGATGAGGGTTCATCTTAGCAGCCACTTATGATAATCAGGTCAAGAATGGGTACTCGATAGCTCACGCGTCATGTTTGCTCACACAAGACATGGTTTAGCAGCTATGCGGGGTGTGAGGGTGGCAGTATGGCAATCGATGATGGCTCCAAGATGCTGACCAGAGAAGTTGAAAATATTCGCTTAAGGATGTCTGATGGTTCAATTCGGACACTTAGAACGTTCGTCATGTTTCTAGTTCAAGAGGTAATTTGATTTTTTTTTTCCAAACTAGATTTTCTCGGATATAGGATCACCTATCAAGGTGGAGTCCTGAAGGTTATAAATGATACTTCTTCAAACATAGAGAGAGTCTGCAATGAAGGCTTGTACAAAGTCGTCGCGCAGGTAGCTTTGAATGCAGCAGATTTAGTGCAAAACAAGTTTGCAGGTGGATTAAGCCCGGGTGCGAGGAAGATGATGAAGAAGTGGGTTCCGGTCAAGTTCAAAAGTAAATTAGACTTGGTCGATCATTGGTCTAAATGATCAAACATTCTGTGTAGGTGCAACTGTGGCGACAAGGATGTCATTAGATTATCACAAGGCTCTCAGAACTATAGTGATAGGAGATGGTGAAGGACTTCAAGGTGTCAACTTTTTAAAGCCAAAGGTGGAGATTGTTTGGTTTGTTGGCTTGTAAAAGCTTGACTCGAGGGTAGACTATTTGGAGGATTCACCGGCCTGGGCTCCAGGCATATTCGCTCGGGTTCCTCAGGTGCAGGCACGCAAGCAGAACGTAAAGCAATTTCACCTGGTGATCGAAAGGTTCGCCTAAGTGCCTCGGGGACGGGGATAGCGGTCTGGGCCTATAGGATTGAGTTCCAAACAGATTCGGAAACCCATGTGTTATATATTGTAGTACTGGATGAAGACCAAGTCAATACACAGCCTCATTAGGACTCTTATTGTCATACGAACCTCTTTCTATTGGTGCCCTGTGGTATCACAATATAAAGAGGGGGTGTGTGGCCATGTGAGAAAAGGAACGTTGAGGTCGTCAACGAGAGAAGGCGGGATGGAGAGAGGAAGAAGAAAACCCAGTTCTAGGGTTTTATTGTGGCCGTGAAAGAGATGAGAAGGAGAAGGAAGAAAGATGAGGAAGGAAGAAGAGAAGAAGAGAGGTTTCTCTCTAGATCTCACTTTGGGCTCTCTCCCATTCATCTCCAACTTCCTCGACACGCCTACCTCAGCTTCTACTGCGGAGCTTTCATATCTTGATGTCCTCTGGTATTACTCTAGATCTCAACGGTGTTGATCTCTATTTTGTATGTGTATTATGTTCTGGGAATGGAATGTCGAGAGAAGGTTGTAGGGTTTTAACAAATGGTGAACCACTGCTTGGTGTAATCTCTTGATAAGTGATCGCCAATCGAAATCTTTGATTGCCGGTTAATTATGTTGTTCGTACTATTGTATGTGAGTGCATCGAATCCTTTGTGTCTATGTTTGGGTGTGATATCCGCAGAGCTCCAATTCTCGATTATATGCATGATGCTTCCGATTAGACTCGGCGGACGGTCTCTTGATAAGTGACAATCAAAATCTTTCTGCAACAATGGATTGGTGGCTCTTAACATCCGAAAGAAATTGGATGATATGATCTGACGTGGAAGGATTGGTTCAGTGATATTTGTAGGTGGAGATGAATTTGAGGTTATGGATAGATATACGAAGATTGTTGTCCATCTGAAAATGTGGATGTGGTGCCTGAGATATTATTGGGATTCCTTGCAAGCATGTTGCGATGTCTATTTCCTACTAGCGAGTATACATTGATTAGTATTGTGATTGGTACTTCACCACCGATGCCTACAAGAAGGCACACATTGAATGGATCCATCCTATCCTAAGTGATCACATGTGGCAAGAAGCAAGCATGATGTAGTTGAGCCACCACCATCACCGTGTAGGTCGATGAAAAAAAACAAGAGCGAGGTGAGAATGTCAAAGGTGTTGTATTTGCAAGGGATTCGGACACAACAAGAGAACATGCCAACGCGATCCGATAGGCAAAGTAAGCGTTAATGTTGCTTATCTGATCCTTACTTCTTCTTCGATGGTTACTCGTATTTTCTTAGCGTTACCTTATGTAAACATTTGGTGGAATTATTGGTAAGCAACACCTAAAACCTCCTTTAAACCAACTATGGGCAGACTCCCCCATTCGAATGTTTGGCTGATGGATACCACCCACCAATCCAAAGAGCATAGTGGCATTCGAAGCGGTAAGCAGGCCGCGAACCCGAGAGAGAGGACTCGACTCTGCTCCAGTAACAAAATTGGCCAGTAACAGATCCGTAGGTAACGCACCGTGCGATACGAAAGCAGCGGCCGCGATGCGCATCGCGGCATCCGATTCCACATAACAGGCTAGGGTCCTTGGTGTTACAGGGCTACAGATGTAAAGTGGAGCCCACCAAGGAGAGTCCTAAGGATAAAGAAGCAGCTGCAGCACACTACATGCCACATCCTCAACAGCAGGCCACGTGAAACCATAACAAACACAACCGATCTCAGGCTTCCAACTGGCCCCCCTCTTTGTTTAATGAAACATGGACGCCATGGAACCCGAGTGGGCGGGTAGTGCTTTCCTCCATGCAATCCAGGGTGGACCGTACGCACAACGCACGCCGCCCCCCACACTCCTCGCGCTCCTCGGCAGATGGGAGGCCATTCATGAGCGCCACCAGCGCAGAAAGCCAAAGAATTTAATATAACACGGAAGATCATGTCATGCAAAAGGGCCTCACGTTAAGCGGACAACTGTGAAGTGGCCGGGGATCTCACCGGCCAGCATTCTTATCGATTGACTCAGCACAGAGATCTCAAGCTCCAATGAAACAAGCTGGAAGTCCTGCAACTAGGGTTATCACTCACCACCCTCATATATAATCCTAACCCCAATGCTGAGAAAAAGAATGAAATCTCGCTATAAATCATGAAATATCTTATTTTCCCCGCTCTCGAGCGAAACGAAATCTGTCCGCTGAAATCTTTCAACCCGAGTTTTTCGAATCCCGGGTTGTGTAATGCCCTTGCGGGGGCTTCAATCGTGCTCTCTCGGGTGCAATGGCACTTACAGGAATTGCTCTAGCCGCAAAAGCCCCTTTACAACTCAACATTCAAACACTGATGATGCATATTTATTTAAAAAAAACACCAATAGATGGAAATTCAAGAGCAGCATAGACATTCTCAGGGTTCTGGATGAGCACCCAACCCAGTTCAATTATTCCTATCACAACACCACCAGACTGGACATCCAACACCAATACATACTGACCAACAGACACTTCCAACAAAGAAAAAACCTGACAACTCAGAGTGAATATAAATGTTTAGACTAATAACACAAGATGAACAAGTAGCAGCAGTTCCTCTCACCTCAACACTAGACTCATCCCCAAAACCTTCATCCCTGCGGCAATCATGATGCTCTGGTCTGCTTCACCTCACCCAGCTGCTGCGGCAACGGCGGCGGCGGCTGCTGATGTGCCACCAAGGTGGCATCTGGGATTCCCGCTGCGCTCATCGCCATCGTCTGATACTGGGGAGGCAATGCCGGTGCGGACGAGGTCTGGGTGTAGTACACCGGCGATGGATGGGCCGGATCGCCAAACTCGTATGCGTAATTGGCCATAGCGGCAGCAGGCTGAGATGGTTGGTGATGATGCATCAGGTGATACCCCATCCCCGCGTACTGGTGCGATTGATCGCCGCCGGCCACATGGAAGAGCGGCGCCTGCTGCAATGCAGGGCTGGCGGCAGCGGCGGTGTTCCTGTACATGTTCCCCACCAATTCAGGCCTGGCGGGAGCTTTAGGGAGCGGTGCCGCTGGCTTCCCGGCAGGAGGAGGGATTGGGGCAGCATCCACCATGCTCGACTGCATCGAGAGGTTGTAGGGCTGGTTGTGCCGCATGGGCATGAAGTACATCGGAATCTGTTGGTCGAACTGTTGGGGCTGCTGCGACTGCTGGTACTGGTGGGGCATCTGGTAGTAGGAGGGGTAGGGGAGGACGGCGCCGGTGGCCGGATGGACGTAGTGGGTGTTGGCTTGAAGGAACTGCTGCGGATGGAGGTGCTGCTGTTGAAGTTGCTCCGGCGGCATCGGGGGCAGTCCATAACCAGCATCGGGTGCCTGCATCTGCATTCGATAGCCGGGGTCGGAGATGGGCGGGTCCCGTTTCGGGTCGGAGATGGGGTCGGCAACGGTGGCAGCGGGTGAAGACCAATCCTGAAAGTAAATAGGTCTGGAGGGGGGAATTGGTTTCAGATTTAGATCACGGCAATCGCAGATTCGCAATAGTACTGATAAAATAATGCGATCTACAGAGAGGAGAGGGAGATGACGATGATGATGATACCTTGTTGCTGAATCGGAGATGGGGGCATCAACCGGTGAGGGCTTCAGCTGCTGCTGCTGCGGTGGCCTCCGAACTCCCCCGTGCTCTGATTTCTCGTCGTCGGAGGAGAAAACTCTGCTAGGGTTTTCAGTGGGGGAGATGGCTGCAGATGTGGCGGGAAGAGGGATATGAGGAGGAGGAGGAGGAGGAGGAGGAGGGTGGTGCGGACCAAAGCCCGTCTCCTTAAGAAGCTCTTCCTGTCTCTGCCCCGCAGCCGCCGCAGCGGTGGCGGAGGATTGGTTCATCTGGGAGAATTGGTCCTCGAGGCCAGTGATCCGCTGATCGAGCGAGCGTTCGGCGGGGCGGACGCGGATCGGCGGCAGATTGGAGAGGGAAGGGGCGGAGGAGGCGGATCCGAAGGAGGAGTTGGTGTCTAGCATGGGGGAGTCCGGGATGGAGTGGGCGTCCTGGCCGTGCCGGGCGAGCTTCCCGGAGGAGTCGGGCCGGGGGAGGAGCCGCTCCTGATCCGAGGTGGCGGCAGCGGCGGCGGCGGCGCCTCCGACGCCGCCGCCGCGGGAGCGTACGGAGGAATCGTCCTCGAGGCCGAGGAGGCAGTTCACGGATGCAGAGTCGGCGGAGAGGCCGCGGGGGAGGCCGTCCATGCCTATGGCGTTGTTGAGGGCGTCGACGAACCAGGTCTCTGATTTGGAGTCGTCGAGGAGGGAGCCGATCGAGGAGGGGGCGGACTCCGGCTTGGAGGGGAATAGGAAGAGGCGGAGGCGGGAGGATCGGGTGGACCCTCCGCCGGAGCCGGAGTTCGAGGCGGCGGCGGCGATGCGGTCGTATTCCTCGATCATGTTCTCGAGGTCCTCATCGGCAGTGACGGAGATCAGGGAGTCGAGGTCCTCGTTGGGGAGCTGGTACTTGAGGGTGAAGGGGCGCCCACCGAGGAGGCTGCGGGAGAGCCGCGCGGAGAGGTCGGCGAGGGCGGAGAGGCGCTCCACCACCACGATCCGGGTCTCTCCGCCGAGGTAGCAGAGGGACCTGTCGGTGGGTCGGGGCACGATCCGCCCGCCGTAGCTGCACATGAGGCGGAGCTTCGATGCGGCGGCGGCCGCGGCGGAGGACGGGAAGGGTTCGTCCCAGGACTCACCCCCCCGCGAGCGTGGCGACGAGTCTACCGAGTCAGCATACCCCGGCCCGGAGGCGCCGCCCAAGATGACGGCTTCCATGATCGCCGCCCCTCTGTCTGTCTCTCCCTCTCTCTACCCGCCCCCCTGCAGTGGCCGCGCTCTTTTAAGGGCCGCTCCCCCTTTCCCCTTTGGATTCGGATTGCTGTAAGAGGTTCGGGGGACCCAAGCGAGATAATATCGGAGCGAAAACGTAGGGATTGCTGGGTGCGATCACCTTGTGCTTCGTCCACACCCCCGCACTCGCTGTATAAACCGGTCGAGGAGGACGTGCCAGCTGGGTTCGCTGGTGGGGCCCGCCCGCAAGAAATCCAACTCAAACACCGATGGCGACGCGCCACTAGTTTTTTCTTGCCTTTTGCAAACCGGATGAGCGACGACCGGCTCCCATCGGGGCGGACGTATTTGCCTTCCACAGCGGTCTCAATCTGTCGCCCAGGCGGTAGTGCGGTGGCTCAAGCTCCGAGTGACAGCTGCCGTCCTCCCGATCGTCGCATCGGTACACGTCATCCCCCCTTATGGCCCGTCTATTTGCACCCATAAAACTACTGAGAGCACCCAAAAATAATTAAATTTTTTTATTCCTTGTTTACCCTCATCCCAATCTTAGACCGGTCGCAATTGATGCCGCACCCACTGCCCTCTACCTCAATCTTTGCCTCCTTTTTGGTACCGTTGTCACCCTCCTCCTCCTCTCTCCATTTTATCTCCTCCTCCTCCCGCTTCCTTCCTATTTATTTCCCACACAAGAACCCTAAGTAATTGGCTCTCCTCTCTCCTCCCCCTTCCTTCTTCCTCCTCCCTTCTTAGGTATGAACCCTAGCCTTTTGTCGATGTTGGTGGCAGTCCGTCGACACTGTGTCAGTCTGTCGAAACTACCACGGTGAGTACATACCGACATTATTATCGGGATACCTATAAATACCACGCCAGCCTCATCAGCAGGTAGCTAGCAACATAGTATCGATGGGTTGCCATCGACATTAGCCAACGACTTAGGGTTCATACGCGGGGAAGATGGAAGAGGAGGGCCAGCAGTTTAGGATTCTGGCACAAAAAAAGATGAAGGAATGAGGAGGAAGGAGAAGGGCAACGGCTTAGGGTTCCAGTAAGAGAAAGATGGAGGAAGAAGTAGGAGGAAGGAGGGCGGCTGGGCAGGACAGGGACGGCCACAGAAGCTAAGGGGTGGGAGGTTGAACATGGATGATGATAATAGGGGAGGGAGAGCAATTTGGGGTTAATGTTGATGCTAAGGCTAGCACGTCAAAAAGAATTAGGAGCTAAGAAAGATTCGGGTGCCATCACTAATTCCATGGGTGCAGTTATATGGGACCGTCTTTGATACTAGAGGTTTTTCCCAAACTGACCACCAGGTTTGTCGTATTGCTCAAACTAAGTACAGAGCCCAAAAACGTTGCTTTTATGACCACCAAAAAAATTTTAGACAAAAATACCCTTAATGTAGCGAATCACTTCTTCTTTCGTGAAACCAGTAGAGACCCAAACGCAAATTTTACGTTTGGTTATATTTTTGTTTACGTTTTCGTTACATTTCATCGGAACATTGTCAGAACCTCTTCAGAACCTTGTCGGAACCTCTTCATCGCCGAAACCTCACCAGAATCTCTTCATCGCCAGAACCTCATCGAAACCTTGCTGGAACCTCTTCATCAACATATATCTCGTCAGAACCTCTTCATCGACGGAACCTCGTCGGAACCTCTTCATCACCGAACCCTTCATCGACATAAACCCGACATAACCCGACGTAGAATCACTTCTTCTTTCGTAAAACCGGTAGAGAACCAAACGTAAATTTTACGTTTGTTTGCGTTTGGTTACATTTTGTTTACGTTTTCGTTACGTTTCACCGGAACCTCTTCATTGCAGGAACCTCACCGGAACCTTGCCAAAACCTCGCCGAAATCTCTTCATTGCCGAACCTCGACGAAACCTTGCCGAAACCTCTTTATAACCCTATCGGAACCTCTTCATCGCCGGAACCAAACCGGAACCTTGCCAAAACCTCACCGAAATCTCTTTATTGCCGGAACCTCGCCGGAACCTTGCTAAAACCTCGTCGGAACCTCTTCATCACCGAAACCTCTTCATCGATGTAAACCTCGCTAGAACCTCGCCAAAATGTCTTCATCGTCGGAACCTCGCCGAAAGATCGTCGGAATCTCTTTCATCGACACAAACCCAACGTAAACCCGACATAACCCGACGTAAAATTACTCAACCAATGTTTTTACTACTGTTAAGGGTAAAATTGTCAGAAAAAGTCATAAAACACTCGTGCCACTGAATCGACATGTGTAGATGGTAAAAAAAGTAACTTTTTCGGGTTCTGTACTTAGTTTGAGCAATATGACAAACCTGGTGGTCACTTTGGGAAAATTCTCTTGATACTAATGAGTGGGGCTATTGGCACACCAATATTTGCTCTCCAAACACCATTTGAAAAAAAAAATTATTATAAAATTACCCCCAAGTAAAATGACCAAAACAATCAGTTTTTTTTTATATATTTTTGTTTGAGATATGTTCGGCCGACCAGGGCCGAACAAGGTATATAATATAGTATGCTCGGCTGACCAGTGTCGAACATTGTATAGTACGTTCGGCCGACCACGCCCGAACATATTGAACCATGTTGGGTGGTCGAACATATTGTATAAAGTTCAGCTCTGGTTGGCCGAACGTACTGTATAATGTTCGGCTTTGGTAGGCGGAACGTAAGGTTTGGATGTCGGTAGATGACAATGGAGAGAAAATCGATGGGGGAGGAATCTATGGCGCCTGGGTGGGGGAGCTCGGGGAGGGGCGGAAAGCGGAGAGAAGCTCGTCGAAGCGGTTGATGGAGGAGGTAGGGTGTTAGTCGGAGAGAAAATCGACGGGGGGAGGAGCCTATGACGCCTGGACGGGGAAGCTCGGGGAGGGACGGAGAGCGGAGACGAGCTCGTCAGAGTAGTTGATGGTGGAAATACGGTGTTAGGCTTTGGATGTGTGGGTGTAGACTAATTTGTGGAAGAATGATAGTATATGATTTTTTAAAAATCAGAGGTGTGCAATGAATAAATATATAAATTTTTAAAATTGGGGTGGTGTGTGATAGTATTTGGTGTGTTAAAAGAAACAGTTGGTGTGTCAATAGCCCCACTGGATACTAATGAGCAGCCATTAGTTCTTAAAAAAATTAATAAAAATACTAATGAGCAGCGATTCCCTAAGGCGCCCGGTATCGTAAGGTGCGGGGTTGATACATCTACGGCCATGTGTACGGCTGAGTGCCATTCCCACAACGGAACGACTGCCATCATACGGCTACGATGAACCAGGCCCTCTACCTTACGGTGCGGGACGCCCTATGGGAATCGTTTCTTGACAGGCTTGAAAGTGAACCGTTCGTGTTTTCTTCGTCCTATATTATGTTTAACAAGCTGAGTCATTTGTCCTGCGTGTTAGATTAATTAGTCCGCACCAAGGGGTTAACGGGTAATGAATGAGAGGATTGGATCGTGGATGGGATGCCACATCCACCAAATTGGTGGGGCCCTTGTTGGGTCCGTGGGATGATGGGATTTGGAGTCGGATACATGGGTCACATTGGCATGCATGCTAGGGTGCAATGACATGTGATGGCATGTAGACAGCTACATTGCAACTTGTATAGCATTATCCTATAATGACCCGGTGTTTAATTTTTCAATAATGCCTCTTTGCTAATCTTTAATACATCTCATTGAGGAACACCAAAACAATTTGTCCATAGATTCTTGCCAAAGTTTTTAAAAGGATTGTTGTCCATATAGGTGATCAAACTTTGATATAATAGGCAAGTCTCTCCCATATTGACTCTGCGCCGGTGACGAAACCGGCCAGTGACGAGCCGGTAGTATCCAGGCTCGTACGTTGCGGAAGAAGCGGTCACGATGTACGAGGGTGCTTTCGTCGCTAGCAATCAGAGCGTCCATCGGGGTCATTGATTATGCATCTACAGCCTGGGCGATATTGGCTGGTCACTGGCCATTTTTATTATGGGAGCAAAGTCAACCCCGCATAAGTAAGTCTAAGTCCAAGTCATGCGTTTGCCATGCTATTCTTTGGATGGATGCATGCATCTCAATTGGGGCTTTATTTGTCCATTCGGTCATGAGCGTGGTGGTGCCCTCACTCACATGTTGGAGTTTTAGACTATTAAAAGACCAACCTAAAGGTACCTCCAGAGTCCGACTCTCCCGGGCACCCGACAAGTTCACTTCGGGCGCTCAGGGTGGTGGCAGTGAGGCAAAACCCTACAAGGGTTTGCTCGGGGGCACAAGGGTATGCGTCGTTATTGGAAAAATCCTATGGTAGAGGCTCGTAACGGAAGTGATTATCCGATCGAAAGACCATTCATGGTGCACGTTACACGATTAAAACTTTCTTAGAAACTAATCTACATGTGTGTGTCCGTGAATCGAACACCCTATCGACAATCTAGCATCATGAATATCTAGCATGCATGCAATTCAATAATTACGTTAGATCTATGTGTTAGAGATTTGCATACCTTCGTGCGGATCTTTCAATCGCGGAGAATTATCTTCTTTGTCGATGGAGATAAAAGATCGTCCGTGAAAAAGCTGACGGTTCACGAAAATATGATGCCTTCTTGTTCACCCGATCTCATACGATACACGGAACGTCACTCTCGGATCTCTGAGTGCATCTAAAGAACGACCCTTCTCATTCTACAAAACTCCACGAGAGCAAGACGAAGTCGCAAGGAGAGAGACGAGAGAGAAGCAAAAGACTAGAGAGGAGAAGAGGGGTTCGGAAATGCCTAGCATATGTGGATGGCCCCCCTTTCCCCCTTTGCCCTTTATACGGCCAGCCTATCCCCCTTGGATTAGGATCCAAAGAGGATAGAGTTGACCATTTCAAATATCTCTTTTATATTTCTCTTTGTTTTTAGGGATTGAATTTTGACCAATTCAAACCCCTAACTAATCCTTATGGTCGACCCTATAAAGGGAGGATTCGAATCCCTAAATAATAGGGGCCTATCTTGACTTGGTCTCCCACACCTAGGGCCAGCCCCCTACTAACTATAGTGCATAGTGGCATGTGGTTTTACCAAAACATCCTTATGTCACTAATTGGTTGCCCCTCGTGTACGAGACTTAACAAGTCACTCATAAGTTAAATACACTAGTGATTTCACTATTTACCGGGGTCCCGAAGAGTTCCCCTAGTAAAGTTAACTAGTCAACTCGCAATATGTCCCGATACATCGCACCCATATAGCAGAGATTACTTATGGCAAGGAAAAACTACATGTGTCTTTGTACTAGTCTGGGGCTTTCCCTTAGTACATGCATGTAGTTACGCATCTACCGTGAACTAGTGTGAAGCAGACATAGAGCGTAGATATGGACTTCTCGCTTCCTTTAATTGCGCCTTGTGTTTTGAGGAGATGGTTCAAGGACCGTATATAATATAGATAAGATTGAACCTTCAGGGACCAGGGTTCATAGCTTCCAACTTAAACTCGATCGATACACTACTCGAGTATACCATCGATCCTTTGAGCTCGAGTTAACCTGCATAGCCACCCAGAGTGCAACGCAGGCTGCACTCCAATTCCCCCCAGACTTACTATGTTCTCCTGTATACCCCTACTCTCCGCTTAGTAGTGGTAAACTCGTGATTCCTCCACTTAGTACCATGACACAACTCAAGCGGCTACCGTTAGACTTGAGTGCTCATATGACTCAATTCCTTCCAGGTTGACCATATAAGTCGTACCATTGATTACCCCATCGAGTAATCAAACCCGGTAAATAATCCAACTGATGATCACCAGGCCTGAATATGGCACAACGTAAGTCAGACCAAGGAATGCACCTCCCGTAAAAGATGTGAATGACCTGTAGGAGTGGTATGCTGATACGACGCCAGCTGGATGGCCCAGCACACCATGATTTTGGATTACATAACTGAACTCTCATACATTAGTGCGCCAAAGTACTACACAACTGGTTAGCCCATGGTTTCTTAGGATTTAGGACTGTTTTACCCTAAGTAGAAACACGGCTTAGTATACCGGTGTCTGCTCACCGATCTGTACACCGTGATGGTTCCATTCAGCTACAGACATTGTGTCTAGTGATGACCATGGTAAAGACTCCTCATACACTATCATCCCCAATAGCTTATCATAATAAGGTGACCAGCCTAATCATAACTGTGAACTGATTTAGGTTACATGAGACCAATCCACTTAGTCTTCAACTCAGTGGACTACCATGTAGCCATGGTTCTCTGTTTTTGAAAGAATACATAGTTGTGTTACGTACCAACGTGCATCTTATATGATAACATTCAACCTTTATTATTAGATCAAAACATATATTTTTACAAGCTTAGAACATACCAATTCTAACAGTCGTTACGTAGTTCGTCAAACTTATTCAGTTGTAGGTTGTGATGGTTACCGACCAAGGGTAAATCAAAATTGAATGTCTTGATGGCCCAGTATGCCCTATGTTCTAATTCAGTTGGTAAGTGGCAAGTCTTACCATATATAAGCCTATTGTTGGAAATAATTCCATAGTAGAGGCCCGCAGCGGAAGCAAAGTGAAGTTCCAAAGATCGTGAGCGGTGTGCGTTATATATTAAAATTTTTATTGAAACGATCTACACATGCGTGTATGAATCTAGCATGGCAACTACACGAACCCCTAATGTCGATCTAGTGAAAAGAATAATCTAGCATGCATGCATATTCTACCTCTACACTAGATCTATATGTTAGAAGATCATACCTACGTGTGGATTCTTTCACCGCGACAAGTTTCTTTTTTGTCGATGGAGACGGGCTCGGATCTGCTCGATATACCTTCGGTGCAAATGGCTATAACTTTCTGATCTGAACTCCGATTGGGCTGAATATTAGACTACAGGTAGAGAACTTCGAGATGCAACTTTTACAAGTTGTTTCATATCATTTGGAGTTCCATACCTCCCGCAATCACAGAAACATCACTGATTTTCTGTGCAGAATCTTGACAACAAAAGGTTGTGGGAGATGCCTTCTAGTTCACCCGATCTCGCACGATGCACGACACCTTGTCAATGGATCTCTAAGTGTCTCCATCCGACGAGTCTTCTCCTTCTACGAAACACCACACGAGGAAGACAAGTCGCCATCCAATAGTGCAAGCGAGGGGGAGAGACGAGAGAGGAGAGAAGAATAGAGGAGAGAGAGGGGCGGTTAGGGTTTCCCCAATAGGCATCATGCATGGTCAGTCCCCCTCTCCCCCATTGCTCTTATATAGGGTATCCTTTAGATAAAGCCCTAACGGATAAGGTTTGACAAATTCAAATCTCTCCCTTTATCTCTCCTTTTATCTCTGCTTTATCTCTATCTCTTCCATGTTTTTGAAAACGGTCAAAACCAATCCATTTTTTGTGCCTCATGACCGGCTTCTTCATTGAAGGCAACCTCTTACAACAAAGGGGGCCGGCCTTTGACCAGTCTCCCAACACTTAGGGCCAGCCCCCTAGCTAGTGCATAGTGGCGCAGGGTATGACCAAAACGTCCTTATATCATTAGTTGGTCGTTCCTCATGGATGAGACTTTGCAAGGCACACATAAGTGAAGTGCACTAGTGATTTCACTATTCTCAGAGGTTCCTATAGGATGACCCTAATAAAGTTAACTAGTCAACTCGCAATATATCCCGGTGCATCGCACCCATGTGATAGAGTTCACTTATGGCAAGGAATTGCTACATGTGTCTCTGCACTAACCTAGGGTTTTCCTTTAGTGCACACACGTAGTTATGCATCTACCGTGCACCAGTGCGAAGCACTCACGGAGCGTAGGCTTGGACTTCTCACTTCCTCTAACTGTGTTCTCTGTTTCGAGGAGATGGTACAAGGACCATACATAATATGGATAAGATGGAACCTTCAAGGACCAGGATTTATGGCTTCCAACTTAGACTCAATCGATACACTACCCGAGTGTACTATCAATCCTCTGAGTTCGAGTTAACCTGCGTGGCCACCTAGAGTGTGACGCAGGCTGCACTCTAATTTCCCCGGACTTACTATGTTCTCCCGTATACCCCTGTTCTCCGCTTAGTATGGTAAACCCGCTGTCCCTCCACTTGGTGCCATGATGCAACTCGAGCAGTAGAGAATACCGTCAGACTTGAGTGCTCATATGACTCGGTTCCTTCCAGTTGACCACGTACATCGTACCTCCGATACAGAGAGTAACCGGATCCATTACCAGTCCAACTGATGACCACGTGGCCAGGGTTTAATACGACGTAGGTCAGACCAAGGAACGCACCTCCCGTTAGGGGTGTGAATGGCCTACAGGAGTGACACGCTGATGCGACGCCAGCCGGGTAACCCAGTACACCGTGGTTTTGGATCACTGTATCCGGATCCTCACACATTGGTACGCCAAAGCACTACTCAACTGGTTAGTCCATCAGACGTGGTTCCTCAGGGTTTATGACCGTTTTACCCTAAGCAGAAACACGGCTTAGTGCACCGGTGTCTGCTCACCGATCTATACACCGTGTTGTTTCCGTTCAGCCACAGACACTGTGCCTGGTAATGATCGTGGTGGAGACACCCACGCTCCGTCATCACCAATTCTAACACCTATATTGAGACATCCCTATCGGAGTTTTGTAAGCAGTTCGATAAGCCCATAACGCATCTATCAACCTCACAGGCCAGTCTTTCCGATTTGGTTTGATTGTTCTCTTTAGAATTTGTTTGATCTGCCTGCTCGACACCCACTTGTTTGTGGATGAAAGGATGTAGCAACCTTATATGTGATATAATATTTTCTTATTAATTTATTGAATGTACTATTACAAAAATAGCTTCCGCCATCACTGATGATTGCCTTAGGTGTACCGAACCGACTATAGATATAATCTTTGACAAACTTGATTACCACATGACTATCATTTGTCTTAGTTAGTATAGCCTCTACCCACTTCGAAACATAGTCAATCATAAGCAGGATATATAAATTACTAAAAGAGTTCAAAAATGGCCCCATAAAATATATACCCCAGACGTCAAAAATTTCAACTATCAAAATGGGATTTAAGGGCATCATATTTCGATGGGCTAGTTTTCCAAGCTTTTGACACCTCTCACAACTCATATAAAATGCATGACAATTTTTAAAAACCATGGGCCAGTAAAATCCACATTGCGGAATCTTGGCAGATGTCTTTCTAGCACTAAAATGGCCTCCACACGCATAGTCATAGCAAAATGAGATAACACTGTTATATTCATGATCAGGGATGCATATTTAAATGATTTGGTTGGGGCAATCTTTAAATAGGTAGGGGTCATCCCAAAAGAAATGTTTGACCTCAGATAAGAATTTGGTTCTATCATATTTCGACCAATGACTTGGCATCTCCTTAGTGAGAAGATAATTTACTATATCCGTAAACTAGGGGAGTTTAGAGATTTGTAACAACTACTCATCTAGAAAACTTGCATGTATAGGGAGTTTCTTATTAATGGACTCTATGTTTAAGCTTGAGAGATGATCAGTGAGTACATTTTCGCAACTGTTCTTGTCTCGAATTTCCAAGTAATACTCTTGTAGTAGAAGGATCCATCAAATCAATTGAGCTTTGGCATCTTTTTTTAGAGAGAATGTACCTTAAAGCTAAGTGATCTGTATAAACAATGACCTTAGATCCTACCAAATAGGGCCCAAACTTCCCTAAAGCAAAGACCACGGTTAACAATTCTTTCTCAGTTGTAGTGTAGTTTAGTTGTGCGTCATTTAAAGTTTGACTCGTATAAGGGATCACATGGGGTAGTTTATCTACTCTTTGTCCCAAGACGGCTCAATGGCATGATCTGATTAGTCACACATGACCTCAAATGGCATGGACCAATTAGGGGGCTGGATGATGAGAGCTGAGGTGAGTTCTTTCTTTAATCGCTCAAAGGCTTTTAGGCAAGATTCATCAAAAGCGAAAGGAATGTCTTTGGAAAATAAATTGCAGATAGGTCTTGCAATTTTACTAAAATCTTTAATGAATCACTTATAAAACCCGGCATGGCCTAAGAATGATCTTATATCTTTAACCGATTGTGGAAGGAGAAGGTTAGATATTAGATCAATCTTCGCTTTATCTATCTCAATCCCTTTTATCAGAAATGATGTGTCCCAATACAATTCAGTTCTTCACCATAAAATGATTTTTTTTCTAATTCAGCACTAAATTCTCCTCTTTGCATCTTATAAACACCAAATCTAAATGGTGCAAGCACTCTTTATAATTGGATCCAAAGACTGAAAAGTCATCCATAAATACTTCAAGAAAACATTTAACCATATCTGAGAATATATTGATCATACACCATTGAAATATAGCAAGTGCATTGTATAACCCAAAGATCATGCACCTATGGGTGAACGTTCCAAAGGGTCAAGTAAATATAGTCTTCTCCTGATACTCTGGTGCTATAAGAATCTGGTTATATCCAGAATAACCATATAAAAAGTAGTAGTATGCATGTCCAGCTAATTGCTCCATCATTTGATCCATGAAGGAGAGTGGGAAGTGATCTTTTTGTGTGGATGAGTTCAACTTTCTATAGTCTATACATACTCTCCATCTCGTTTGCACTCTTATGGGCACCAACTCATTTTCTTCATTTTCCACCACTGTGATGCTTGATTTCTTTGGAACCACTTGGATAGGGCTCACCCAAGAGCTATCTGAAATCGGGTAAACCACTCATTCGTCCAAGAGTTTCAATACTTCTGCCCTAACCACTTCCTTCATTGAGGGGCTTAGCCGCTTTTGTTGTTCTCAAGGTGTTTTAGTCTCCTCCTCGAGATAGATTCTATGTTAAACCATAGAGGGGCTTATGCCCTTTATGTCAGCTATCGACCATCCTATAGTTTCTTTGTGATATTTAAGGATTTCAATAAGTTGTTTTTCCTGATTTTTTTCTAGGTCTTAAGCTATGATTAAATGGAAGAGTTTCATTAGGTCCTAAAAATACATACTTGAGATTTTATGGAAATGGTTTTAGTTCCAACTTTGGGGGTCTTATAATAGAGGGTACAGGTGGTGTCAGAGAAGGTATGAGAATTTTTGGCTTAGACTGACATTTGTTTATTTTCAAAGAAGGGGTAGCATCCAGCAGTGCACTGATTTCATTAATATGATCATCAATATCAAAATTATCTCTGAAATGTGCAAGGTAAGCTTCACATGGGTTATCATAGTTTGCTTGTGTTATATAATGTTATTCTAGTTCTTGTAATTAGCTGACCTTTTCTAATTCATCATTTTTATCTCGAGGTTGTTTGCTAAAATTAAATATATTGACTTGGACTGTCATAGTTTCGAAGGATATGTTCATAATTTTATTCCTACAGTTGATCAATGCATTCGATGTAGCTAGGAATGGTCGCCCTAAGATTACTGGTACCCGATCAATAGATTTTGTTGATAATTTTGGGTCAAGTACCACGAAGTCAACAGGGAACACAAATTCTCCCACTTTGATTAGGACATTTTTCATTATCCCCTTAGGATATCGAATTGAAGCTTCAGCTAACTGGAGGTTAATTTTGTAGGTTTTAACTCTTCCAAACCTAGCACTTCGTATATGGAATATGGAAGAAGGTTGACACTTGCACCTAAGTCGAGTAAGGATTTCTTGACATGGTAAACCCCTATTTAATATGAAATAGTAGGATAGCCAGGGTCATTGTACTTGATAAGGGTTAAGCTCGAAATAACAGAGCTAACCTGCTAAGCCAGAAATGCTCTCTTGGGTACATACGTTGTTTTCTTGAAGGTGCAAAGGTCCTTCAGGAACTTGGCATAGGGAGGTAGCCTGGATTGCATCTAAGAGTAGAATATTGATCTTCACTTGCTTAAAGACTTCTAATATATTATCCATCTGCATTGTCTTTTTTGCTGGATCTAGCCTTTGAGGATATGGGGCTTGGAATAAAGGCTATAAGAGGTGGTTCAGTAGGTGATGTAATGTTTACTGGATCATTCCTTATGTCGTCCCTAGTTTTCTCTTGTAATTTTGGTTCTTCTTCAGGCGTTTCCTTAATTCTTATGTCATTATGTCTCAGGTCCTCATTTTCTTTAGGTGGCGCTACCATATTATCAACTTGTCGCCCTGACATGAGTGTAGTAATCGCATTTGCTTGCTCATGGACTGACTTACTGTTGCAACTCAGAGTTTGACTAAGGCTT
This sequence comes from Chamaelirium japonicum, assembly GCA_947650365.1. Taxonomy (NCBI): domain Eukaryota; kingdom Viridiplantae; phylum Streptophyta; class Magnoliopsida; order Liliales; family Melanthiaceae; genus Chamaelirium; species Chamaelirium japonicum. The sequence continues at coordinate 39,241,231 of OX393553.1, read as the reverse complement.
AGTGCCTCTAAGATGTTTGGAATGAGAGTCATATTTCCTTGATTCATTTCTAGAGCTTCTAAGTGTCTCATTACAGTGGCCAATTTGGCTTTCGCTTCTAATTTTGGTTCAATTTTGCAAAACTTATCTTGCTCATAAGGGAGTAGTTTCTTAGATTCTTATTTGATTGATTCCTATTGGAGTGTATTCTCAGTAATTTCTTCTAAGTATGTCCAAGCTTATTTCGCTATTTTCTTGGTGAGCTCACCATTACAACATGATTCCACTATGGTCTTAGATGAGTAGTTCAATCATTCATAAAGGATTTGGACTAGTCTAATCTTTTTAAAGCTATGATGTGGATAATGGAGTAGTAGGTCGTAGAAGAAATACATTCAAGTCTTGGCGAACCGAGGCAGTCTTTTGTTTAAACATAATATTTTGTTAAAGACCTCAAGTAAGCCTACCCAAGTAGTTATGGATCCGGCTTGCAAGATATAAAGCCAAGCTTTAGCCTTCTTTTTTAGTAAGAATGAGAATAACCAAAGTTTGAGATTTTCTTCGGTCATATTATCGAATTTCATTGTTCCACATATGTCTTTCTCTCTCGCTTGGTCTAGTCAGTATTTAATATTTTTAGTCAGCTAGCTTTTGGTTCCATTTTATCTAGTTAGCATGTCGACCGTCGTCCCTTGTTATATAGACTAGTGCATGCCCGTGCCTGTCGGCACTGTAGCGGGCCGCCTTCGGCGGCAACACACTCGTCGGCACAGCATCGGGTTGCCTTCGGCGGCAAGACACCCACCGGGTATCACCACCCCCACCTACACCGTAGTATTCAATGGCAACACACCTAACTGCCTTCAGCAGCCACATACCCCCGGCCGACTTCGGGTCGACTTTAGCGGCAACACTTCTTACCTATAGTGCATCCCCATGCCTATCGGCACTCGAGCATAAACAGGGTTTTATTTTTTTTCGGGTGTGGGGGGGGCGATCTTACCAACGCGAGAGGGGACGTGAAGGGAAGAGATCACAGTTTCCTGATTTGGGGTTGAGGCGTGAACATGTTTTTTTTTTTTTGAGATGAGCTGGTTTTTTTTTTAATTTGTATTACCGATTATCTCTATGTTTCTTTGTTAGTCTTTGTCAGTTTGAATGTTTTGTCTAGTCAGCATCTATGTTTTTATCTACTCAGCGTTCCATTCATTTTGTCTAGTCAGCACAATACCACAGTGCCATGTTATATAGATAAGAAAAAAAAACCCTCACTACTTGTAAATCAATTTGGTCATTTATTTTGGAGATTCTCTTTCTCTCTCTATTTATCTCTCTTTGTCAGCTTGTTTTTGTTTAGTCAACGTGCATTTTTGTCTAATCAGCTTGTTCCATTTGTTTAGTCAGCATTTGTTTTGTCCTAGTCAACTTTCGTTTTGTCTAGTCAGCACAAAACTGACGTCCCTTGTGTATTTTTATCTAGTTAGCATTTCATTCTGTCTAGTCAGCACAATACCACAGTGCCATGTTATATAGATAAGAAGAAAAAAAAACTCTCACTACTTGCTAATCGATTTGGTCATTTATTTGGAAGATTCTCTCTCTCTCTCTCTCTCTCTCTCTCTATTTATCTATCTTTGTCAGCTTGTTTTTGTCTAGCCAGCGTGTATTTTTGTCTAGTCATTTCCATTTGTTTAGTCAACATTTGTTTTGTCTAGTCAGCACAAAACCGACGTCCCTTGTTATATAGATATGCCTATAAAAGCACACTTGATAGTATTGCTAATTTTCTTTTCTTTCTTTTCTCTATTTTGCTGCAAAAATTAAAAATGCAGTTGCTTTTATTTTTTTTAATCAGGAGTATCCATTCGGACCACAATAAATTCGGAAGCCAACCGACTTTATAGCCATGTAGCTACTTTATGGTCCAAACTAGTGCATGCCCGTGCCTGTCAGTGCTGCAGCAGGCCGCCTTCGGCGGCAACACATCTGTCTGCACTACAGCGGGCTGCCTTTGGCGACAACACACCTAAATGCCTTCGGTAACAAAACACTTTCGACAACAACACCGATATTCATAGGGATACCCATTTTCTCGCCCGTGCCGATTGGCAGCGGGAGCCTTTGGCGCGACCAACTCCCCCTCCCCCTATAATCGATCAATCATAGCTGTCTCTATTTGAACGGATTCCTCGAGATCGACCCAATGGTTTGGGACAGCCGAAATTTCAGCAGGTGGGTTTATAGCCGTTAATGCAAACAACGATCACGGGATGAACGGTCATGTTTAGTGCAGTATAAATGGGCCGGCATTTTAGGGGTTTAGTGCAGTTTAAATGGGTCGGCATTTGAAACCAATGAGAGGGAGTTGGTTGACAGGGAAATAGAGATCGTGCGTTGATTTTTGAACGAATAGTTAAATCTATTCGGTTCATTTTTGTCCAGTCAGCTTGTCCTAGTCAGCTTCCGTTTTGTCTAGTTAGCACAAAACCGACGTGCCATGTTTTATAGACGACCGCAAAGTGCATCGGGCTCGCTACCAAAACTAACTAAAGTAGTGACGGGCAACTTGACTGACCAACTCTAGCAAGCGATGAATGTCGCCATCCGTTTGGCCATGAGCCGGCGTCACTCATACCTTTTGTAGAAGCCCCAACGGTCAAGTAAATCATGGGCTTTATATTTAAATCATGGGTGAAAGTAACTAATGAGGTAGAGAGGCCGACATGGAGCACCTAAAGACAGTTCTCCACTTTTCAACAGGCTCTCTATTTCCCTCAAAAGTAGCTAAGGAAGAGAGAGATGCGCCAACAGCTGCAGCTGTCAGCTATTAGGATCTCGGTGGAGGTTTGGATGAATGGGCGGCTGAGATGGGGTGCTTGAAAGACTTGTGCGAGTCGGGTTGGTCGTAAAGCCTGGGGTCGCAAAGGAGTCGCTATAAGTGGACGTGAGAGGGTTGCACCTGCATGGGTTGGTGCACGGATGGCTATGATTGTTTTGATGAGATGGAGTCTTCGGGTAAATGCATGGTGATTGGTTCGAATAGGAAAGAGTAAGAAATAAAAACAATAAATAAAATAAAGAGAGAGAAGAGAGACCTTGGAAGGGGAGTAAAGAGGGAGTCGGGTTCATGCATTTATGGGATTTCCATGCATGGGTTTCGGGAATGAGGGGGTGAGGTGGCATGAATGGCTGTGATGGGTGAAGGGTGGCAATGGACGTTTAGGATCAGGTAATAAAGAGATGAGAGAGAAAGGGTAAAAGAAAAAGAGAAGAAAGAAAGAAAATGACACGATATGCTTAGGTAACCATCGAGCCATCCGAACTCGTCAACTCTTCCATGTCATGCTCTTTGCATATGCGTAGTCTTTCAGTGGTCTGAAAGTCACGATGTGTTGAGCCGGTGATGTCATATTGTGACCACATATCACAATTATCCTTTGTTCCATCGATCTTTGGAAAAGCGTCCAAACGAGATGTGCACCCTCCATCGACTCGCCATGAGAATATATATATATATATATATATATATATATATATATATATATATATATATATATATATATATATATATATATATATATAGGGTCAGGATCAGATGACCCAGCAAAATTTGACCCAGCAAATAACCCAGCACCCTTTGAGGCACCTAGAGGTTTTAGAATGGGCTGATTTTTTGTAGACATGTTGTATTTGATATGTTGATCATTCTCACAAAAAATCATCCCATTCTAAAACCTCTAGATGCATCAAATGAGATCTTCAAATCAACGGTTAAAATTGACAGTAAAAAACCGTTGATTTGAAGAGCGCATTTGATGCACCTAGAGGTTTTCGAATGGGCTGATTTTTTGTGAGGATGATCAACATACCATAGATGACATGTCTACAAAAAATCAGCCCATTCTATAACCTCTAAGTGCATCAAAGGGTGCTGGGTTATTAATGGGTCAAAATTTGCTGGGTCATCCGATCCTGACTCATATATATATATATATATATATATATATATATATATATATATATATATATATATATATATATATATATATATAGAGAGAGAGAGAGAGAGAGAGAGAGAGAGAGAGGGCAGATCCAGTGAGAAACTCCTTATTTGCGAAACCTTGTGCGAAACCCCCCTAGAGATTTCAGAATTTGATGAAACTTGGTAGGCATGCTACCTATGCCATGTTGATCATCCTCACAAAATTTCATCAAATTCTAAAACCTCTAGGGGCATCAAATGTTAGAAAATTTACCGACGTTCATAAAAACCGTTAACTTGATTATCAAATTTGATGCCCCTAGAAGTTTTAGAATTTGATGAAAATTTGTGAGGATGATTAACATGGCATAAGTAGTATGCCTACCAAGTTTCATCAAATTCTGAAACCTCTAGGGGGGTTTCGCACAAGGTTTCGCAAATAAAAAGTTTCTTACTGGATCGGCCCTCTCTCTCTCTCTCTATATATATATATATATATATATATATATATATATATATATATATATATATATATTCACCGCTTAGTCACGAAGCCATTGAGCTATCTGCGTCGAGAACCGGATCAATTCTCTGAAAAACACATATGAAATGGCGCTCATCGAGTTCAAATGAAATTATCGATGAAAATGATAATTTTGACTATTGGGCTTTGTACTTTTCATGCATACAATGTATGAGAGCGAAACAATATGCTGTTGGTTTTGGAATCCTATTGACATACGACTTCCCTTTTATAAAGGGGAGGTGTGTAGCTCTAGGGTTTGGACAACCGAACGTTGAAAATCGTCTACGAGAGGGCAAGACGGAGAGAGAAGCAAGGAGAACCCGTCAGGGTTTCCTATATATGGTGGAGAAAGATAGGAAAAGGAAGAAAGGAAGGGTAAAGAGAAGAGAGAAGGAAGGAAGTAGAAGATGCGAGAGAAGAGGTCTATCTCTAAATCTAACATCAGTCTTCTCAGGGTTCCTCGATGCATCTACCTCGGCTTCTACTTTAGCTGGCATTCTCATATCTCGATCCTTCGGTATTTTATCAGCATCTCTTGCACGAGTTTATTCTCTACTTTGTGATTGTGGGTGTTATAAGAGGAGCAAGAGCTACATACATTTGTAGGGTCCAATAAACGGTGACCACTGCATCATGTAATCTCTTGTGTGATAATTCAAATTCTTGATTGCTAGTATTTTTGTTGTCCGTACTATATATTGTGTCGATGCATCGTATTCTCTGTTGTTGGACGAGATCTCCACATAGCACTGATCCTCGATCCGTAGTACAACGCTTGCAAAAAGACTCAGTGCATCAGATCTAGATCGTCAAACTCTTTGTCCCCCAACAAGTGTGGTATCAAAGCTTTGGTTATGATCCCAGCACCACAGTCCTTGGCGGGTAGATTGTTCTGTTCGAGTGTGTATAGGTATAGCGAATGCGCACCCCAGGCGCTCGATCGTCTTATCATGTGCATGGTACATACGGAACAGTGGTATATATCCAGGTCCATTGGATTCGAGTCATACGAGACCACGTTTTAAAAGCATCAGCTCCCTCCCATCAGGCTACTATATGCAGCAACGCCGCCGATCCCCATGGCTTCTTCTCTGCGCCACCCAAAGCTCCGCCAATGGCCACCGCCTCCCTCCCCTTCACCAGATTACCAAAATGCTACTCCTTCCCCGCAGCCCCACCGACAAAAGCAAAGAGGAGGCGGCCGGTGCTCTCCATCGGCTGCTGCCTGGCCCTCCGTCCCAACGACGAACACCTTTCCGGCACAGACCCTGGGCACCAAACAGCTGCCGAGTCGACCGGACTCCGTGCTGTGTTCACCGGCGGCGGCTCCGGGGGCCACATCTTCCCGGCGCTAGCCATCGCGGACGAGCTCAAGAGCGCCTCCCCCGGCTCCCGGATCGTCTTCGTCGGCACCGGCACCGGCATGGAGCGGGACGTCGTCCCGTCCGCCGGCTACGAGTTCGTCCCCGTCCCCAAGGTCCGCCTGACCCGCCCCTTCCTCTCCCCCCAGAACCTCATCCTCCCCTTCCAGCTCCTCCGCTCCATCGCCGCCAGCTGGCGGATCCTCCGGGACCTCGACCCCGACGTCGTCGTCGGCACCGGGGCCTACGTCTGTGCCCCCGTGTGCCTCGCTGCCGCCCTCATGGGCCGGAAGCTCGTCATCCAGGAGCAGAATTGCTGCCCTGGGATCACGAACCAGGCCCTCGCCCCCTACGCCCACAAGATCTTTCTTGCATTCAACGCCTGCCTTAAGTACTTTCCAAGGGAGAAGTGCGTGGTGTGCGGGAACCCGATCAAGTTCTCGATCAGCCGTGCGTCGAAGGCCGAGGCGAGGATGCATTTCTTCCCCAATGCCAGGGCGAGAATGGCGGACGAGAGCGCCCGGGTGGTGCTCGTGCTCGGGGGCTCAACGGGGGCTAATGCCCTCAATGCCGTGTTCTCGAGCGTGAACCGCAGAATGCTGTCGGAGCATAGGAACCTGTTCATCATCTGGCAGACAGGGGCCGAGTGGTACAACGAGGTGGAGAGCACCGTGAGGAATCACCCAAGGTTGCTGCTGACACCGTGAGTATGCTTGATTCTTCTCTTCTGTTTTCCTGCTTGTTTGCGCGGCCCTTTTGATGCTAAGTGTTTGTAATGCCATCAAACATGAATTCATCTCTTCTCTGAATGATGATATATAACAATCATCCATAAATCAGTGGTAATATGGGAGTACAATGAAAATGTTATTTCTATGGGGACCTCCAAATTATGGAGAATTGCACGTAAGAAACAAATGCAATTGAGCATCCTTTATTCCGTGTAGTAATTTTTGGGTGACATGATTGGCACTTTGCCACGATTAACCAGCGTTCAAAGGCACGTCTCCGTATCCCGTCAAGCTTCCTATTGGTTAGGCCCATGCCTGGCTGTTTGATATACAAAGGCGAATGCTCCGTGCCCCGTGGATGGCTTGATCGATTGGCGCTGCGCCTCGATCAACCAGCGTTCAAAGGCACGTCTCCGCACCCCTGCCAATTCGTGGATTGGTTAGGGTCGAGACCCGCCATCTGCATGGCAAAGGAACATGCTGCGCCTGCGCGTCCTGACTGCTAGCATGATCAACATGAGCTTCGCCTTGATCAACTAGCGTTCGAAGGCACTATGCTATGTACCCCTGCCAAACCGTTGTAATGGTTTGGGTCGCGAATCCGACCGTCCGACATTCAAAGGTACATGCTTCGTGCCCCGTGGCTGACATAATCGGTACTTCGCCACGATCAACCAGCAACCAGCAATTCAAAGGCACTTCTCTGTACTTCGTCAAGCTTCATATTGGTTACCCATGCTTGAGCCGCCCGACTGTCTATTATACAACGATGCATGCTCCGTACCCCTTGGTTGGGCGCTTCGCCTTGATTAGCCAACATTCAAAGGCATGTCTCCGCGCCCCGTCAACTCGTGGATTTGTTAGGGTCGAGACCCGTCTACACCTCAAGGGTACATGTTGTAAACTTTGCAAGAATTACATTCAATTAGTTACTAATGTTAACTAATCATGCAATTTAGGCAATCAATCACTAGATGATATTAATTACAAATGAAACAACTAGCATTAATAGTTTGCTTTCATATTTAAACTCATATAAATGACAACGATTAGCATAACACAAATTCAATTTTAGTGAAGCTATCTAACAATTATAACAATCAGATTTTAAGCATGCATTTCTAATTTAAATAAGCATGGAGAACAAGAGTTGAAAGTAGCCTGGGTCGAGGCGCAATGACGAACTAAAGAGATTTGCCCCTCACGTGCGGAATCTCCCGGCCACCATCTCTAGAGAGACAATGACTCTTTCCCTTCTTCGTTGACACATCTCTGAAGGTCACGAACTTGCAATGCTTGAAGAAATCCGAGAAGAGGAGGAAGAAAAGTAGTTGATGAAGTTCATCCTGCAGCCTTCAAATGGCCATAGCTCACAGTAGAATGCTCTTTCAGAAAATATAACTACAGAAGGTTTTTTAGGTGAGCAAGTGGAGAAGAATGAGCTCCCTGACTTGCTAAAAGAGCTAAGGATTTAGTCTTGGGTTTTTTACAGCAAACTCACTGTTTTTTCTCTGTTTGCAGTGTGGAGGAAGACAAGAAGCTCTAGTTCAGAATCTTCGGATGTCTCTAATGGCTGGGTTGCTAGGGTATTAAATAACCTTGGAATTAGAGATCTCTTTACTCTCTGTAGGCCTTGATTTTAGACGTGTGAGGGAAGTCTCGAGGTGACGGCAGGCGTGCAGCAAATTGTAACGTACGGGGTGAGACTCGAGGTAACAACTGGCTCATGTGAAGGTTGACGCAGGCTTGACTTTGTTGACCAACTGTTGGGTATAGCTCAATGATACAAAAATAAAGCTCATCCCACAAAAGTCCTCCTGAAGCCCATTAGCGTCCATGTGGCCTGCGCCTGCGAACCACGAACCCGGGCCTGGCCCAACTTGGCGCGTGCATGTGTAGTGTGTAAGGCCCAGGGTCCATTTGTTCTTTACAAACCCCTTGGAGGGGAATGATATTTAAGTAAACTTCCTAGTCTTCCCCCAGACAATATAGGACTAAACTTATGATAGGTTCGTAAAAGAAGTGTTGGGGTTAAGGTTTGAACCCTTGGCTTTTACCAAAAAGGTAAGTGGGTAGGCTTACCTAACTAATTGACCATATTGTTTTGTTTGTTAAGAGTAGTAATATTATTAGTTTTATATTACTCCTAACAATCCCCCACATAATAAAAAACTCTAAATTAATAAGATGTTTAAAATCAATAAACAAAAGAAAAGAATCGGATTTCCGATACTGTACAATAGGTAAGGATATCGGTTAGGGTTTGAACCCTTACTTAGTGATATTTACTTTTATCCGCAAATACTCGATGGACTAGGTTTTGAATCGACCTTTTATTTCAGACTTCCATAAAGCATACACAGTATAACATTGACATGGTTCAAATTTTGGGTTGCGCTATTAAGGTCATGCACATATATCTATTAATGTGTGTTTTAGGTGAACAACCCTATTCCCATAGTCGCGGCTCCTCGACTCCATGCATATAGGTGTTCCTCCAAGGGTGTGTATAGGGTCACCCCGCCCCGTGGTTGGCTTGATCGATTGACGCTTCGCCTCGATTAGCCAGCGTTCAAAGGCACGTTTCTGCGCCCGCCATCTGCATTGGCAAAGGAACAAATTGCGCGACTTAACTGCTGGCATGATCAACAGACGTTTCGCCTTTATCAACCAACATTCGAAGGCACCATGATACATACCTCTGCCAAACCGTTGGAATGGTTTGGGTCGCGAATATGGCTGTCCAACATTCAAAGGTGCATGCTCCGTGCCCTGTGGCTGACATGATCGGTGCTTCTCCACGATCAACCTGAAATGTTTCCGAGACCCTTGAGGCGGGGAGGTGACCCTGTACACACCCTTGGAGGAACACCTATATGTGTGGAGTCGTGGAATCGCGACTATGAGAATAAGGTTATTCACCTAAAACACACATGAATAGATATATGTGCATAACCTTAATAGTGCAACCCGAAATTTGAACTATGTCAATGCTATATTGTGTGTTTTATGGAATTTTGAACTCAAGACCGATTCAAGGCCTAGTCCATTGAGTCCTTACAAATGAAAGTTGTTAGGAGATGACGGCTAGGGTTTGGAGAGGAATAGAATGCATTCCATTGAGGGACTCAAGGCCAATATATGTACATGTATATCTATACAATCCGACCCGACTGTACAGTAAACCTGACCCATCTATATGTACATTAACACTCCCCCTCAAACTCACGGTGGATCATGAACCGAGAGTTTGCCTAGAAAATGCCGGAAGCGAGCAATCGTCAGGGGCTTCGTCAGAAAATCAGCAGTCTGCTCCGATGAGGAAATGAAAGGCAGGGAGATGGTGTGGTCGAGAAACGCCTGGCGAACATAATGACAATCAACTTCAATATGTTTTGTTCGCTCATGGAAGACCGGGTTGCTTGCAATCTGAATAGCACTCCGGTTGTCACAGAAGAGAGGGGTGGGCCCGGATATCACCACTCCCAAGTCGAACAGAAGGCGGCGAAGCCAGACAATCTCGGCGGTGGTGGAAGCCATAGCCCTGTATTCGGCTTCGGTGCTGAAGCGAGCAACAGACTCCTGCTTCTTGCTGCGCCACGAAATCAGTGAATCACCCAGAAACACACAGTATCCTGTAGTAGATCGACGAGTGGCTGCATCTCCTGCCCAATCTGCATCGGAGTAGGCACGCAGCACCAACGGAGAGGTGGAGGGAAACAGTAGTGAACGAGTGATGGTGCCCCGGGGGTAGCGAATAATCCGAAGAACATCTGCATAGTGTACTGACCGTGGAGCCTGAACAAACTGACTAACAATGCCAACAGCATGGACAATGTCTGGTCGGGTCATGGTGAGATAGACGAGCATCCCAACCAGCCTCTGGTAGCAAGAGACATCCTGGAGCGGCTCACCATCTGTAGCGAGAAGCTTCAAATTGAGCTCCATGGGTGTATCAGCAGTGCGTGTGTCAGTAAGAGCAGCATCAGCAAGGATGTCGGAGATGTACTTCTGCTGGGAGACCAACAGACCACGAGCTGACCGGGCAATCTCAAGGCCCAAAAAGTAGCGAAGAGAGCCCAGATCTTTCATCTCAAACTGACTCTGGAGGTGCCGCTGGAGAGAGGCAATGGTGGCACTGTCATCCCCAGTGATGATCATATCATCCACATAGAGGAGAAGAACTGCAATGCCTTGACTGGAGAGCGAGTGAATAAGGCATAGTCGGAGTGACGCTCAACAAACCCGACCGCCAGTAGGGGTGTGCATCGGTTCGAAACCGACCTATTTAGGCAAAACCCAAACCGATCCAACCTAGGTCGGTTTTGAGAATTTGCAATCCGATCCAAACCGATTGAGATTGGAATCCAATCCAATCCAATCCAATTAAAGTCGGTTTGGATTGGATTGGATGGTCGGTTTGGGCTTTGGCTCATATTCTTACTAGTTTTTTTATTTATTTATTTGGACATAGTTTTAACTTTAAAATGATTATTTCAAAAATTATAAAATGATACTACATTACTTACCAAAATACCAAGTTATCAACAACAATACCATTATATCCACAATATTTATATCCATTAAATATTAAAAACTACAAAGTACAGTTTTAACAATTAAACAAAAGTTCACAGCAGTTACCACTAAATTAGTAAATTATAAACCGGAGTCCGGTTCGGTTCGGTTTAGGTCGGTTTTTAATTGATAAATCCGATAACCGATCCAATCATATCGGTTTTGAGAAATTCTAATCCAATCCGATCCGTTGAGTGTGTCGAAACCGATCAAATTCGGTTGGTTTGGTTTGGTTCGGTCGGTTTGGTCGGTTTGGTTTGGATCCTGCACACCCCTAACCGCCAGAACTGCACTGCGAAATCGCTCAAACGAGGCACGAGGGGCCTGCTTGAGCCCATAGATGGCTCGGCGCAACCGACACACGTTCCTTGAAGGAACTGAAATGCCCGGAGGAGGAGCCATGTAGACTTCCTCGGAGAGATCACCGTGGAGAAACGCATTGGTGACATCCATCTGATGGAGAGGCCACCCTCGAGCAGCTACCACAGCTAAGAGGGTGCGCACAGTAGTCATCCGAGCAACTGGAGCAAACGTCTCCTCGTAATCAATCCCATACTCCTGGGAGAAGCCGCGAGCAACGAGGCGAGCCTTGTGCCGCTCAATGGATCCGTCAGGTCGAGTCTTGACCTTGAATATCCACTTGCAGCTAACAAGCACCACCCCGGAGGGACAAAGCACCAACTCCCATGTCTGGGTCCGCTGAAAAGCCTCAAGCTCAACTGACATGGCCTGCCGCCACTCTGGATGTAACGCTGCCTCACGGTACGATTGGGGCCCCCGATGGGTGTGTATAGCAGTAAGAAAAGCTTGAAAGGATGGTGAATAGAAGACTCTGGCAGATTAGCCAGAAGAGTCAGGAGAGTCAGAGGGAAAAGCAGAGTAGCCAAACCTGTCAGGAAAGTAGTCATATCTGTCAGGAGGGTGATGTTCGCGCGCTGGGTAGCGCCGAACAGGAGCAGGATCCACGACCGGGGAGGAGGGGGCAACAGCATCAGGCGAGGGAGTACCAGTGTGAACCGACTCTAGAGAAGGAGCTGCAGACCGACGAACATAGACACGAGTAATAGGTGGTGGTGGAGGTGGCGAGGGAGACGGAGGAGGTGGTGGTGATGGTGGTGGTGATGGAGGTGGCGGGGAAGATGGAGGTGGAGTAGGCGTGGATGGGGCAACAGAAACCGGGGGTAGAACAGGGATGTGGAGATGTGAGGAAGGTGAGGAGGATGACGCAGGAGGCAAGGAAAGATCCCGAGACTCAGGTGAAAAGTACGGGACATCCTCAACAAAGGAGACGTGACGGGAGACACGGATCCGACGAGCCAAGGGATCATAGCAGCGATACCCCTTGTGCTCCCAACTGAGTCCCAAGTGAACACACCTAACAGACCTCGTAGAGAGTTTGGTGCGCTCATGGGGAGGAAGAAGAACGAAACACGTGCAGCCAAACGTGCGAAGAAGAGAGTAGTCAGGTGGGCTGGAGTGAAGGCGCTCGTATGGGGTGGCACCGGACAGAGCAGACGACAGAGTGATATTGATGAGGTGGACAGCCGTCATGACAGCTTCAGTGAGGAACAGACGCAGAGAGAAGCAAGGCTCGTGCAGTCTCAAGGACATGACGATGCTTGCGTTCGGCAACGCCATTCTGCTCATGGGTGTGAGGACATGACTGCTGGTGAAGAGTGCCGTGAGACTGAAGAATCTCACGCATCTCAGAGGAGAGATACTCCTTGGCACAATCAGACCGAAAAGGTCTTGATGCGTCGACCAAACTGAGTGTGTATCATAGTGGTGAATCTCCTAAAGATGTGAGGTACTTCAGATTGATGACGCATAAGATAAACCCAGGTGCACCTAGAATAGTCATCGATAAAGCACACATAATACAGGTAACCCGATAGAGATGCAACAGGAGCAGGACCCCAAATGTCCGAATGGACTAAATCAAATAAAGCATCAGACTGGGAAGCACTAGCAGAAAATGGAAGAGCTAGATGCTTTGCCAGTCTACAACCCGTACAAACAGAGAGGGGGGAGAAAGACGCTCGATCCAAAGCGCCCGAATGGAATACGCTTTTGAGTCGATCACTCGATATATGACCTAACCTTCTGTGCCACAGGTCGGCATCAGAGGTGTAACAACCCAAAATAAAATAATAGTTTAAAAGGTCATTATAAGAAATTCTTATAATAAATTCAAAATAAAAATCGGACGGCGCCATTGCGTCCGTCTCGTCGAAACGATAAAAAACGATATATAAACTTTTTCGTTTTGAACTCATTTAAAGCATTAAAAAATTTAAAAGAAAAATGTTATATATATATGTAAAAACATATAGCCTATAGAAGGATATAGCCTATAGAAGGATTCGAACCTATAACCTCTCCATTAGAACTCTTAAAGTTTTTCCTCTAGCCAAAAGACCCGTAGTGCTTTTCTGTATTAGAAACAGCTAATATAACTAATATATATACTACTGGGGAGACCAACGGTCGTTGACCCTTCGTTTCCGATCGGACGGAAAGAGTCGCGCAGACGTAACCGAAGTCGGCGACCTTTCGTTCCCGATCGGACGGTTACAGCTGCGATACGCACTAAATGGCCGATTTGCAATAAAGACCCTGTGACTTTTAGAATTCCCAAAACTACTATATAAACCCCCCCCTCTACAAGAGTTTTTCATTCCAACCCACCTCGGGATCCGTGCCACCCAACCTTTCCCCTCCCCTCCTCGCCAACCACCACCAACAGCCGCCGGCCACCACCGCCGCCGCCGGCCACCACCGGCCACCACCTCCGGCGCCGCCACCATCACCACCTCCGGCCGGCAACCACCTCCGGCGCCGCCACCATCACCACCTCCGGCCGCCACCACCGACCACCACCTCCGGCCGGCCACCACCTCCGGCGCCGCCACCACCACCACCTCCGGCCGCCACCACCTCCGGCGCCGCCACCACCACCACCTCCGGCCGCCACCACCTCCGGCGCCGCCACCACCTCCGGCCGACCACCGCCTCCGGCCGCCGCCGCCGCCGCCTCACACCACCCGGGTTGTTGGGTCGGGTATGTAATTTAAACCCGTTAACCCGTTCGGATTTTTAAATCCATTTATAAAATGCTATGCAAAAAGACTAGATTTGATTTAGAATCCCCCGACCTCTTCTAAACCCAATTTAAAGCCCTTTGGGCTAACCAAGAGTTCCAATTACACTTTATGTCTAAGAATCAACTAGTAATAAATATATAGATTATCAATGTAAATTGTATTGACCGTATCTTACCCATACGGACTCTGAATTGAGTTCCGTCAGCGGCGTTGGACTCGTAATGACAAAATACACCTACTTAGATCATAAAATTCCACAACCGACAATTAAAAAATATATTTACCATTTTACCCCTATGGTAAAATGGTCATAACCTTTTCATTCTAAATCGGAATTGAGTTCCGTTTGCGGCCACGGGTCCATAATGAAATGATCTACACAACAGTATAGATTTAAGGTATTTTTGAAAATTACAAAAATACCCCTTAAAAGAGAAAACCCACTAATTCACATCGAAAAATGTTGGGAAAAATCCCAGAAAAATTTAGGAAAAACTAACAAAATATTAGTAACATATTTTCAGGTTTCGAGCGTGATAAGGCTTCCTCATCAAGAATAAGAGTTTGCAACAGTTCAGGTAGGGGAGTTTTAACCAAGTTTCTTCATGCTAAATATCTGCTATAGATCATCGGTAAATTACTATGAGTAGTAAATTGTGAAGTACGTGATCACTTGTTGGGTGTGGGGCTAGCCTTGGCTGAGGCCAAAAAGTACCTGGGTGTGGGGCTGTCCCTGGCTGCGGGCCTAAAAGATAAATCCTGGGTGTGGGGCTGTCCCTGGCTGCGGGCCTAAAAGATAAATCCTGGGTGTGGGGCTGTCCCTGGCTGCGGGCCAAAAAGATAATCCTAGGTGTGGGGCTAGCCTTGTTGCGGACTAAAAGTACCCGGGTAAGGATTGAGATTCCTACCCTGGCCGGAGGAGCCAAAAAGGGAATCGGGTGATTAATGTTTTAATTATTTACTTTTCGTAGTCATGTTTACTGCTTTCAATACATATTTTTTAGCATGAACAAAACTGAGTCATTGGTGAGTCAGTGGATAGAACTCACTCCCCTACAGATGATGTGCACCCTACAGAGACAAACCCTGCAGTACCCGGAGAAGATGAGGAGCGATCGGGATGCGATCCAGAAGGAGTTGAAGACCCACTCTACACTCCTTTCTATGACGACGACGGAGCTGGATTATGATGTGAAAATATGGAAAGTCTTAGTTTTAGGCTTTCATTTTCAATAAATTGTATCAGATAATGATGTTTTAATATAATGGCTCAGTATTTTCCATATTTGATGGAATTTATTTATATCAAGTTTTCTTCCTAACACCCCAGTATTATACGGGTTGAATTAATCCGTAAAATATCGGGGCGTTACAACTTGGTATCAGAGCCTAGGTAATAGGTCCTAGGAATTAGAATTATTAGCAAGAAGGACATTAGTAGGATAGTCACTTAACCTAGAGCATAAGTTAGGTTCATGTGAAGTAAATCTAGGTACACCTAGTCCTAGATGATTAAGACATTGATAACCTAAGACACTTAATCGCTAGAACAAAGTATGAACTTAAATTAAGAATCTTTTTTTTTAAATATGTTATAATAGCCTTCGATACGTAGGTCTGAGACAATAAATTTTGAACGCTGAAAAGTTAGTCAACCCAGAAGATAATATAATACATCGAAATTAGAACGTATGATCACTTAAAGAGAATTAGAAACTAACTAGAATTATAGGATGCCGCTTTGTAACGTTATGGAAACATAAGAAGCTGTTATAAACCCTAATAGTAACTCAATCAGGGTAAGAAATCCCTAATGAGTAACTTAATTTAAGATCCTATCTCCTAAGACCTCTTTTTGAAAACACGTTACGACAGTATCTTAGCAAAAATAATGATCATCCGAAAGAAACTATTATTAAGTCTTTTATTAGTGTAAACTTAGTCGTGTATCAAAGACTAAGACCTCTTTCCGTGTAACCTGAAACCTATCCAAAGTATTAGAACCTTACCTAGGTTCATCAATCTTGGTGAAAGTAGGTTAAATTAGAAATTAGATTTATGTACGCAAATTACTCGGAAAAAAAAAAAAAAAAAAAAAAAAAAAAAAAAATTTTAACATGTACTGTGATAATTAGGGTTGAGGTTAATCATTATTTTCTCGAATTCAAGTTCAACGGAAAGGGCTACCTAGGAAAGGGCTGCCTGGGGTTAGGTGGAGCCGTTCCATGGGAAAAAGGGCTGCCAATTGCCAGTGTGGAGCCACCTAAGGTGGAGCCGCCTAGGACTTTGACTTCGAGATCACGATAGTTTACCTCTACATCCTAAATGATCAGAGTCAAATAGTTAAAGTTTTTAATTAAAAAAAAAAAAAAAAAAAAAAAAAAAAAAAAAAAAATAAGTGAAACAATTTGAATTTTTTATGGAAATCTAGCTAGAGTAATTTCAGGCCGGGTTTAAACCATTTGTTCATATCAATTCAGTTGGCAAAAGAATTACAATTGAAGACAGTACCGTTAGGGTATATACTTGCCCTCACCACTGCACTTAGTGATATGGCCAAAACAAACAGAGTCTGCAGAAACTGTATACTAAGAATTGAAGATGTGGAGTGGTGTCCAAATTGAAATCGAAGAAAATTTGATATTATATTAGAAATGGACTGGTTATCCAAATATAGGATGATGATAAATTGTTATCGGAAGAATATTACCTTTTAAACACCTGAAGGAAAGGAAATAATATTCTGCGAAAGAAAGTTCGGAAAGAGAAAAACAAAAAATCTATCACTTGATGATTAGAAGAAATTGTGAAGAAGTTACTTAGGAATTAGATCCAGAAATATACTAGTTTAATAACTAAGGTACGTACTTTAAATTTCGAGGACGAAATTTTTATAAGGGGTAGAGAATGTAACAACCCAAAATAAAATAATAGTTTAAAAGGTCATTATAAGAAATTCTTATAATAAATTCAAAATAAAAATCGGACGGCGCCATTGCGTCCGTCTCGTCGAAACGATAAAAAACGATATATAAACTTTTTCGTTTTGAACTCATTTAAAGCATTAAAAAATTTAAAAGAAAAATGTTATATATATATGTAAAAACATATAGCCTATAGAAGGATTCGAACCTATAACCTCTCCATTAGAACTCTTAAAGTTTTTCCTCTAGCCAAAAGACCCGTAGTGCTTTTCTGTATTAGAAACAGCTAATATAACTAATATATATACTACTGGGGAGACCAACGGTCGTTGACCCTTCGTTTCCGATCGGACGGAAAGAGTCGCGCAGACGTAACCGAAGTCGGCGACCTTTCGTTCCCGATCGGACGGTTACAGCTGCGATACGCACTAAATGGCCGATTTGCAATAAAGACCCTGTGACTTTTAGAATTCCCAAAACTACTATATAAACCCCCCACTCTACAAGAGTTTTTCATTCCAACCCACCTCGGGATCCGTGCCACCCAACCTTTCCCCTCCCCTCCTCGCCAACCACCACCAACAGCCGCCGGCCACCACCGCCGCCGCCGGCCACCACCGGCCACCACCTCCGGCGCCGCCACCATCACCACCTCCGGCCGGCAACCACCTCCGGCGCCGCCACCATCACCACCTCCGGCCGCCACCACCTCCGGCGCCGCCACCACCGACCACCACCTCCGGCCGGCCACCACCTCCGGCGCCGCCACCACCACCACCTCCGGCCGCCACCACCTCCGGCGCCGCCACCACCACCACCTCCGGCCGCCACCACCTCCGGCGCCGCCACCACCTCCGGCCGACCACCGCCTCCGGCCGCCGCCGCCGCCGCCTCACACCACCCGGGTTGTTGGGTCGGGTATGTAATTTAAACCCGTTAACCCGTTCGGATTTTTAAATCCATTTATAAAATGCTATGCAAAAAGACTAGATTTGATTTAGAACCCCCGACCTCTTCTAAACCCAATTTAAAGCCCTTTGGGCTAACCAAGAGTTCCAATTACACTTTATGTCTAAGAATCAACTAGTAATAAATATATAGATTATCAATGTAAATTGTATTGACCGTATCTTACCCATACGGACTCTGAATTGAGTTCCGTCAGCGGCGTTGGACTCGTAATGACAAAATACACCTACTTAGATCATAAAATTCCACAACCGACAATTAAAAAATATATTTACCATTTTACCCCTATGGTAAAATGGTCATAACCTTTTCATTCTAAATCGGAATTGAGTTCCGTTTGCGGCCACGGGTCCATAATGAAATGATCTACACAACAGTATAGATTTAAGGTATTTTTGAAAATTACAAAAATACCCCTTAAAAGAGAAAACCCACTAATTCACATCGAAAAATGTTGGGAAAAATCCCAGAAAAATTTAGGAAAAACTAACAAAATATTAGTAACATATTTTCAGGTTTCGAGCGTGATAAGGCTTCCTCATCAAGAATAAGAGTTTGCAACAGTTCAGGTAGGGGAGTTTTAACCAAGTTTCTTCATGCTAAATATCTGCTATAGATCATCGGTAAATTACTATGAGTAGTAAATTGTGAAGTACGTGATCACTTGTTGGGTGTGGGGCTAGCCTTGGCTGAGGCCAAAAAGTACCTGGGTGTGGGGCTGTCCCTGGCTGCGGGCCTAAAAGATAAATCCTGGGTGTGGGGCTGTCCCTGGCTGCGGGCCTAAAAGATAAATCCTGGGTGTGGGGCTGTCCCTGGCTGCGGGCCAAAAAGATAATCCTAGGTGTGGGGCTAGCCTTGTTGCGGACTAAAAGTACCCGGGTAAGGATTGAGATTCCTACCCTGGCCGGAGGAGCCAAAAAGGGAATCGGGTGATTAATGTTTTAATTATTTACTTTTCGTAGTCATGTTTACTGCTTTCAATACATATTTTTTAGCATGAACAAAACTGAGTCATTGGTGAGTCAGTGGATAGAACTCACTCCCCTACAGATGATGTGCACCCTACAGAGACAAACCCTGCAGTACCCGGAGAAGATGAGGAGCGATCGGGATGCGATCCAGAAGGAGTTGAAGACCCACTCTACACTCCTTTCTATGACGACGACGGAGCTGGATTATGATGTGAAAATATGGAAAGTCTTAGTTTTAGGCTTTCATTTTCAATAAATTGTATCAGATAATGATGTTTTAATATAATGGCTCAGTATTTTCCATATTTGATGGAATTTATTTATATCAAGTTTTCTTCCTAACACCCCAGTATTATACGGGTTGAATTAATCCGTAAAATATCGGGGCGTTACAAGAGGTGACAGACATGACAGACGCAACGGAAGACACATGTAAATGGTCCAACTGGTAAAGTCCTCCTGCCCTACAGCCCAGCCCAATCCTCTGACCCGTCCGCGAATCCTGCACAACACAAACAGAAGGGGTGAAGGTGACAGTCAGGCCAGAGTCACAAAGAGAACTGATAGAGATCAGATTAATATTAAGACGGGGGGCATGATAGACATGGGGTAGGGTCAGGCGACCAGAAGGGTCAGAGGTGGTAGTGATGGAGCCACATTGCGGAATAGGGACGAGAGTCCTATCCGCAGTGCGAACCTCCTGGTGAGTGGTAGTGGGAGAACAGTCCGTGAGGACAGTAGAGTCAAAGGTAAGGTGACAGGAGACACCCGAATCGAAGATCCATGGAGCAGTAGTACCAGAGGTGGCAGACAAGCCGTGCGTAGTCGCGGAGCCGGTGGAGGCTAGGTGGCGAAGAAGGAGCTCCTCGAGGCGCTGAAGACGGTCCGGCTCAGGCTGCGAAGGTGCTGTAGTAGCAGTGGAGAGCGTCGAGGCCTCTACAGTAGCGCTGTACCACCAAAGTGGCGGAAAGAAAACGAACCACGTCCACGGCTCCGTCCACCTCGACCGCCGCGTCGATCGTCGCGGGAAGTCGAAGCCCAGCATGGGGCTCTCTCATCCGGACCCCAGCGGGGGTTGCGTGGAGGACGTGTAGGGCATTCGAGCTTCATGTGGCCGGGCTCCTTGCAGTAGTGACAGAAGACAGCCTCATCGGAGAACCCGGCTGCCAGGACAGTGTCGGAGCTAGGAGCAAGTGGAGGAGGACGAGCACCCTGAGTCTGAAGGCGGGTCTCCTCATCGACCAAGGCGAGTAGAGCATCCTCTAGCCGAGGGAGTGGCTCACGGTGCAGGAGCTGGGCAGTTATGAGAGCAAAGTCCGGCCGAAGCGCTGTCAGGAACTGGTGCAGGTGGCCCTCATCGAGGTAGCGCTGGAAATCCCGGGAGCGGGGGCAGGCACACCGCTCCGGGATCAGTGAGTCCAGCTCATGCCAGTAGGCACTCATCTGACTGAAGAAGTCCTGAATAGTGCGCTCCCTCTGACGGGCAGACTGCGAGTCACAGATGAGCTGATGCCGGCATGCGCCTCCGCGCGGAAGAAAACGGTCTCGGAGATACTCCCACATCGCACGCGCTGTCGGAAGGCGGCCGATGGGAGCAAGGAGCGGACGAGCAACAGAGTCCAGAAGGTACGCCCGGATGGCCTGATCGTGGCGGCGCCACGTAAGAGCAGCAACGGTGGTGGCCGTGGTAGCAGTCGCAGCAGAAGACGCTGCACTGCTGGTGACAGAGGAGGAACCGGAGTAGTCAGTGGGAGGAGGATCATCGCCGGTGATGTGGCCCCACAGATCACGACTGGAGAGCGCGGCCTCGACGGTGAGGGACCAATCAGGTCAGTCGCTGGTCGATGACAACTGAAAGACGACCGCCTTTAGCGGTGGAGAGATCGCAACGACGGACGGTATGGCAGGAGAAGCCATGGAGAAGGCTCAACAGAGGGCCGGGGGTGCTGAGGGAAGGGGTGAGAGGGTCGGGTGGGGTGTCGGGGCAGCGGAAGGGGGGGCAGGAGGGGCTGGGAGGTGTCGGGTGGGGTGCCGGAGCAGAGGGAGAGGCCGGAGGGGGGGCGGAGGGGGCTGTCGGGATAGAGGAAGGGGGCGGGGTGTGCTGTAGAGGGTGCGGTTGGGCTGTCGGGGCAGAGGGGGCTGCCGGGTGGTGCGGAGGGGGGCGGAGGGGCCTGCCGGGTGGTGCGGAGGGGGCGGAGGGGGCTGCCGGGTGGTGTGGAGGGGGCGGAGGGGGCTGCGGGTGGTGTCGGGTGGTGTGGAGGGGGCGGCCGGTTGGTGCGGAGGGGGTTGCCGGGTGGTGCGGAGGGGGCGGAGGGGGCTGTGGGTGGTGTCGGGTGGGTAGTCGGGGCAGAGGAAAGGGGGCGGGGGGGGGGGGGGGGGGGGGCTGGGAGGTGTCGGGTGGGGTGCCGGAGCAGAGGAAGAGGCCGGAGGGGGGCGGAGGGGGCTGCCGGGGTGGAGGAGAGGCCGGAGGTGCTTCCGTCGCGCGAGAAACCCTAGAGCTCTGATACCATGTTAGGAGATGACGGCTAGGGTTTGGAGAGGAATAGAATGCATTCCATTGAGGGACTCAAGCCCAATATATGTACATGTATATCTATACAATCCGACCCGACTGTACAGTAAACCCGACCCATCTATATGTACATTAACAAAAGTAAATGTCACTAAATATGGGTTCAAATCTTAACCGGTACCCTTACCTATTGCATAGTAACGGGAATCCGATTCTTTTCTTGAGTTTATTGATTTTAAACATCTTATTAATTTAAAGTTTTATACTTTTATATTATGTGGGGTATTGTTAAGAATAATATAGAAGTAATAATATTACTCTTCTTAACAAACAAAACAATATGGTCAAGTAGTTAGGTGAGCTTACCCACTTACCTTTTTGGTACAGGTCAAGGGTTCAAACCTTGGCCCCAACACTTCTTTTATAAACCTATCATAAGTTTAGTCCCATATTACCTGGGGGAAGACTAAGCTTACTTAAATACCATTGCCCTCCAAGAGGTTAGTAAAGAACAAATGGACTCTGGGCCTCACACACCATACGCGTGTGCCGAACCGAGCTGGGCTGAGCTAGGCCCGTGGTTGACATGGATGCGAATGGGCTTTCAGGCTTCAAGACTTTTGTGGGCTGGGCTTTATTTTTGTATCTTTCAGTTATACCCAACAGTCGGTCCACAAAATCAAGCATGCACCAGCCTTCACGTGAGCTAGCTGTCACCTAGGGTCTCATCCAGTACGTTATAGCACGCCTCCCGTCACCTCGAGACCTCATCAAGGCCTACAGAGAGTAAAGAGATCTCTCATTCCAAGGATATTTAATACTCTGGCAACCCAGTGATTAGAGCCATCCGAACCAGAGCTTCTCTTCTTCCTTCACACTACAAACAGAGAGAAAACAGTGAGCTTGCTGTGAAAAAACCGAGACTAGATCCTTAGCCTTTTTAGCAAGTCAAGGAGCCCATTATTCTTCACTTGCTTACCTAGGAAACCTCCTGTAGTTAGATTTTCTAAGAGATATTTCTACTGTGAGCTATGGCCATTTGAAGGCTGCGGGGTGGCCTTCATCAACTACTTCTCTTCTTCTCGAATTTCTTCAAGCATTGCAAGTTCATTACTTTTTTCGGAGGTGTGTCGAAGAAGAAGGGAAATGGTCGTTGTATCTCTAGAGAGGGTGGCCGGGAGACTCCGCAAGTGGGGGGCAAACCTCTTTCGTTCAGCGTCATTGCATATCAACCCAGGCTACTTCCAACTCTTGTTCTCCATACTTGTTTAAATTAGAAATGCATGCTTAAAATTTGATTGCTATAGTTGTTAGACAATTTCACTAAAATTGAACTTGTGCTATGCTAATCGTTGCCATTTATATGAGTTTAAATCTGAAAGCAAACTATTAATGCTAATTGTTTCATTTGTGATTAATACCATCTTGTAATTGATTTTCTAAATTGCATGATTAGTTGACATTAGTAACTAATTGAATGTTAGTTCTTGCAAAGTTTACAACACATGCTATGTACCCCGTTGCTGACATGATCAACAGACGCTTCGTCTTGATCTTTTTCTCAATCTTTCTCTCTTTTTCTCAATCCCTTTTAGAGTTATCTTGAACCATAAGTAGGTTTCTGCAATGTTAGCTATTCATATCTCTAAATTTTTATTTGTCTAATTTGTTTTAAAGTTGTATTTTTTTTTGTACAGATGGTTGAGACTGTAGAGGTATACCGTAGTCACATATGGACCATATGGTGCTTTTAGGTGTCTAGTGGTTTATGTTGGCTTCTGAAGGCTTGTTAGGCTTAGGGGCACACTAGCATTGTAACCACTCTGCTTTGCAAGTGAAGAAGTTTGGCTTATGGGAATTAAATGACTCTAGATTCCTGTAGATATAGAAATTTGTCAAATTACACACACCATATCGCTTATAAGTTATAACATAGATGAATGCAATATGAATAGCACAAAAAAATAAAAACACTTTCGTACGTGGTTTGAGAATGATGATATGTTTTGATGGCAAGCATGATGTTTAGCTATTTAGGTTTGGGAGACTCTGCATTACTAGTTGAAAAGATTTTATTTATTATCATTTGTTGTTTAGGTTTAGGAGACTTGGAATGACTCGTTGAAGAATTCTAATATTTTTGTATAATTTCTGAAAAAATGGAATTTAATATGAGAATGTTATGAAAGCAGTTGGGAAATGACTTTTTGGAATTCTTGAGAGGTTTAATCTTTTCCTATGATATCATTTAAACACATAAGTATCCTTTCAACCTACATTGAAAATTCAATATGAGGATGCTATGGAAACAAGTGTAAATAGAACTTATTTAGAGAAAAGAAGTTGCTGAAATCTGATGGTTTCAACATCAATCAACCGCGGTAGTGAACATTGTTGAGTTTCCTGTTTGTATACTTCTATATGTTGTTGTTTCTGGTACAATTGATTTATAAGACTGCTGACATTTCAATTTGCTCATTTTTAACATTATTCAGGTATGTGCATATTGTTTCATTTATTTGAAGAATCTGAATTTACTTCTAATTTATCAAGGTTCTTGGATGCAATGGATTTAGCATATGCAGCTGCTGATGTTGTTGTTTCCCGAGCCGGGGCAATGACTTGCACTGAGATCCTGCTCACTGGAAAGCCCTCTATTCTGGTACTTAAGATGTCTTTGGCCTTTCTGAACAACAAAAGGTTCTGATATTTATAAGTTCTGTGAAAGGTTATGATTCATGTAAGGGAGCATAGTGTTAATTGTGATGTTAGTAAATAGATTAGTAATACACTGAACAACATTAAAAACTTAACCATTTTATGTAATGACTGAATTTATAATTCAACACCTGGGGACTTCGATATTATTTGAAGTACTTCGCCGAAAAAGATCGCATACGGTCATCAGTAGGATCAAGGGTTGCCAAATAGTTTTCAGGGTAGATGCCATATTTATAATAAAAATGATAAAAGTGAATCAAATCTAACTACAAGTTATTTTTGGATAATGTTCACATTGTTCAGTATATTGTGTTCTTTAGCTGAATATGATGAGTTAGGCCACAACTTCAACCAATTCATTAGAAGAAGATGGACTGCTAGTTTTTCTTTTTAAATACATTTTTTCCTCAGAATCTATGATACAAGGCCATCTAAGTGCTTTTATGATCCAATAAAGAATCAAACTTATGTTAATCATGTTGAAGATGTATAATTGGTGTTGTTTCCAGCAAGCAATCATCGGTCTGTTGTTTAGCAAGTGATAATTGGTATTCAGATCCTGCAGTGGCATTGAGATTCTTAGCTGACAAAACTTTCTTATATGTCGGCAGAGCTCCATCCAATGTTTGTCGTCCTCAAAGCTCCACCGTTGGCCATCCTCCATGTTTCGATAAGATTCTTAGTTCATTCGCAGAGGAGTCATACTATAACGACATCAGTGGCAGCGTCTATACTAGTCCTCGACATCAGCAAAACCATTTTAGCGGAAGGATCCCCAGTTTCTTCTGAGACTACGTGACTTGCCTCCTTTAGTGACTGGGTTGTTGAAATTAGGGGTAACAAAACCTTATCAGTTCGTTCTGGTAAATAGCTTCTCAACCCAATTTCCTTTTTGGAGCTTCGGCTTGGCCGTAAAATATTTTTTTTTCTAGATTCCAGAATCGGCCACTTAAGTTAGTGACCTGCTTGCTCATGTGACCTCCAAATAGTACCCTGAGGTGGTGTTATCGTTTTTCTCACTCTTTGTACCTCCAAAAGTAACCAGTCGAGCAGAATTGTTGCTTTCGTTGAGATTGGAACTCACCTCTGTGTGTTACGCCTTCCTGTGTCGCCACTAAGTTCAACAGTCATGTCTAGTTTCTACCGAGCTGGTAACGGAGCAAGACTTTCAGCTGAGAGATTCCCTTCTCCTGGGTCATCTGGTACTCCAAGCATCAACAATTTTCTTTTACCTACTTTGCAGTGCCTCTCTGAAGCTCCACACCTCCCTGTGCACTCCAGCAGCTCCATGCATGCCATCTCTTTTTTTTGTCCTCTGCTGCTTCCTTAGGGCGATTTAAGGTTCCGCCCCCCTTTCAGACTTGCCTACTGTTGGTTCGTGCCTGGATTGTTGCTTCTCCGAGCATGTGTGTGCTACAATTGTTGCCTTCGTGTGCACCCCAGGTTGTTTGATCCACTGCCTGACTGTCCCACAGCTCTGCACTTTTGCATGATACCTCCAGCTTCTTGCTCTAGTTATTTACAGTAATTGTAGAGTAGATTATTCATCAAAGTGCAGCGGTGGTGCCTGATACATTGGGCTGTTCCTAGGGCCTCTTGTTGATTGTTCTATAGGGACTTGCATGTCGTTGTCATCGTGTACCGTGGATCTGTGCTACTGCATGAGCTATGTGCATCTACAAGTCTAGCCTACTTTTGCTGCATTGTTGCCTGCTGCTCATCCGCTTTGTTTGCTTGCCTACTGCTTTAAGCAACTGCTGATTCGTGCACGAGTTGTTGCTTCTCTGAGCCTGCGTGTGCTATGATTACTGCCTTCGTGTGCACACCAGTGTTTGATCCACTGCTCGATTGGCCCGCAGCCCGGCACTTGGGCATGGCACCTTGAGCTTCTTGCTCTAGTTATTTAAATTAAATGCATAGTAGATCAGTCATCGAAGTGCATCTTCTTTCTCCGGTCATCCACACCATTGCAACGGTAGTACGGTACTCCATCTTCCTTCTTCATGGGGACAGCACTAGGGGCATCTGTAGGGCATATGATGGTCCCTAGGATTTGTCACTTTGGTGACTTGTACATCCCTTATGTGTCTGTTGTAAGAAGCAAGGCCATATAATTGATGTGTGTTGGAAGCACAAGGAGAGGAACAGTCGCCATTTGTGTCCACCTGGTGCGTCTACTTTGATACTTGGTGCATCTCCATCCGACAACTTGCTCTCTCAGCTCAGCGACCATGTCCAACACCTTCTGTAGCTTTGTTAGTCTATCAGACGTCCTGGTACAACTGCATTTTAAGGTCTGTCTAGAGTCTGTCACTTCTTGATTGTTTTCTCATGTATATTGGGACCTCACATGCACCATATGACTTCTGAAGGCTCTCTTTTTGTAGACTGATCTCAGATCCCCTTTTAGCTTAGGATTCACCCTATTAATGGCACTCATCTTTCCGTTTCATAGTTTGGTTCTATTTTCACCACCTTTGCCCTATCAGGTCGACTCACGATTTCTCATATGCTCTATGTACCTCACCTTTTTGTGAGTCTTTCTTCCGTAAGTCGTCTTGCGGATGTTGGACACACACACACACACACACACATATAAATATATATATATATATATATATATATATATATATATATATATATATATATATATATATATATATATATATATATATATATATATATATATATATGGGGAGAGATACTCTTACTCATAAACTCTTACAAGTAAGATTACTAATGATCCCAGCCGTCCGATCAGATCAGGCAGACGGCTGAGATTAATCCCCAATCCAGCGACTTAAAGACTTCAATCTACGCGAACGAGACCCCCGATCGGACTCTCTCTCCTCCGCGCGAACGAGACCCCGATCTGCATATTGCCCTGACCTCCGCACGAGTAGAGCAGCTGCCTCTCTGTCCTCCCGACCCCGATCGATGCCCTAATCGACACTATCCCCTTCGGAGAGTAGCCCCGATCACGCCCTCTTACCCGATCGGAGCAATCGATCGGGCTCTCTGTCCTCCGCGAGCACGAGCAGCCGATCGGAGCCCTAATCTCCCCCAGCCTCCCTCTACCCCGATCGGAGCCCTAATCACGGCATGCCTTCCTCTTCACTGGTTCCTCCGAGCACGAGCAGCTGCCTCTCTGTCCTTTGCGCTGGCCTATCGGAGAGGAAGGAGAGCTCTCGTTCGCGTGGACTGAACTCTTTAAGTCGCTGGATTGGGTACTAATCTCAGTCGTCTGCCTGATCTGATTGGACGGCTTGGATCATTAGTAATCTTATTTGTAAGAGTTCATGAGTAAGAGTATCCCTCCCCTATATATATATATATATATATATATATATATATATATATATATATATATATATATATATATATATATATATATATATATATATATATATATATATGGGGAGGGATACTCTTACTCATGGCCTCTTACTCATATAGTTACCTATGATCCGGGCCGTCCATTAGATCCCGACGTACGGTTCGGATTAGATGGGGAGTTAAAGCAATGGTGTTCGCATTAAATGCGGGCTTTTAATACGGGCATTTAATGCGGACACCATTGCTTTAATTCCCCATCTAATCCGAACCTTACGCCGGGATCTAATGGACGGCCCGGATCATAGGTAACTATATAAGTAAGAGGCCATGAGTATGAGTATCCCTCCCCTATATATATATATATATACATGTCAATGATGTCATAGGGAGTACCCTATGTCCCTATGACATGTGGTGAATTAGTAACCGTAGAACATTTAGAATGTTTTGATTTTTTATGAGGATGATCACCCTATCTTAGATAGGACATCAACAAAAAATTGACACATTCTAAAACTTCTTGGGGCATCAAATATGCTTTTTAATTTAACAGCTAAAATGGATGACCAATAAAGATTCTAGCGTTTGATGCCCTAACAAGTTTTAGAAGGTGTTGATTTTTTGTGGACATTCTATCTAAGGTAAGGTGATCATCCTCATAAAAATCAACACATTCTAAACATTCTAATATTACTAATTCATCATGTCATAGGGAACGCCCTACGACGCTGTCATAGGAACCCAGCCCCCCCCCCCTCTCTCTCTCTTTCTATATATATATATATATATATATATATATATATATATATATATATATATATATATATATATATATATATATAGAGAGAGAGAGAGAGAGAGAGAGAGAGAGAGAGGAAACGGGAAATGAGCTGCCAGCCTATTTCGACAAAATGAGCAGCCACCCATTTGATGGCCCTAGGACTCTTAGAATGTGCTTATTTTTTGTGAGCATAAGTACCTTATCTTAGATAAAACACCCACAAAAAATCAGCACATTCTAAAACTCCTAGGGGCATCAAATGTTAGATGTTTTATCGAGCGTTCTTTGTCACTTATATATATATATATTAGAAACAAGATGCTACCTTCGAAAGCAATGTTCTTCGTTGCTTTAACAGGTCGGCAGTGGCTATCAAAGTCATGTAAGCCGACAAATGTCATCCGAACTCACAATCGGGAGGTGCTAGAAGTCACTGGAGATGATCACCGGCTGCGGATGTCGTCGGAGGTCGCCGGATGAGGTGAGGTGATGAATGGATGGCTCATAATGGAAGTAGTCACCGGAGTCCTATCGGTGGATGCCGACAGGTGGTGTCAGCGGAGATCACTGGTGGAGGTGATCGGATATTGTTGATGTTGATTCTGGCTGGAGATCACATGTGGTGCGGCTGTGGTGGGTTGTCAAAGTAGCAAAAATGCTGCTTTGCGAGGTAGCGTTCCGGCCCTATATATATATATATATATATATATATATATATATATATATATATATATATATATATATATATATATATATATATATATATAGGGGTGTGGCGTGCGGTGCGTGCGGTGTCGCACCGCTGCGTGCATCGCACACACGCAGCGGGTGCATCAGACAACCACGGTGTGACACCGCACACACCGCACGCTGCATTTTATCATTCCTCTCTCTCTCTCTCTCTCTCTCTCTCTATATATATATATATATATATATATATATATATATATATATATATATAGAGAGAGAGAGAGAGAGAGAGAGAGAGGAATGTTACACTGAGCTATGAGCTACGGAAGGAGAAAATGAGCTATGATCATTTTGACCTCCCTAGAAGTTTTGGAATTTTGTGAAAATTGGTGGGTGTGTTGTCTAGGGTAACATGATCATCCTCACCAGTTTTCAAGGAATTCTAAAACTTCTAGGGTCATCAAACGGTAGAAGCTTTATCCACTGTCCGTAGTAACCGTTAATTTTGCTTATACCATTTGATGACCCTAGAAGTTTTGGAATTCCTTGAAAATTGGTGAGGATGATCATGTTACCCTAGACAACACACCCACCAATTTTCACGAAATCCCAAAACTTCTAGGATGGTCAAAATGATAGTAGCTCATTTTGTCCCTCCGTAGCTCATAGCTCACTGTAACATTCCTCTATATATATACATATTGGGCCCCATTAGTGATTATTGCAGCACTGTGCAACCCATCCAACTCAGTTTTTTCAAAGCTTCAGTGGTACCCAAGGTATTCTTGAGCACAACAGGGGCAAGATACAACCTTTATAAAGGTTAGAGCTCTAATTCATGTTGGATGGATCTTTTTTTTTGCACGTGCGTGTGTGTTGGGGGGGGGGGGGGGAGGTTCGCATGAAACTATAGAAATATTAAATAACCAATGGGGATTGTGTTAGAACTGTTATTGACCCTAACATAGAGGAACAAATGATCAGTACATAGGCAGAATTATTAATAGAATAGATAACCTATCTATTGTAATGAGAAACATAAAATTGAAACATATTTCAAATACCTATTTCTCTAAAAGCATCAACTTAGATGTATGATACTTAAGGTCTCAAATTTTTTTTTTTTTTTGACATTATGAAATCGAGCCAAATTGTCCAAAAATATAGTTTCAGCCCACATCTGTCAGAGTAAACGCTTGGATACTTATTGGACACACTTGAGTATCTGGCACTAGCACAAGAATGGCTGACAGTCCAGCTAACACGGCCACGTCAGAGTACAAACTACAGTCATTAGAAGTATCTGGGGTAACTTGTGCCAATGCATATTGAACATGTATTATTATTCAGATCATACCTTGTGTTTCTTTCTCTAGTGATAGTGTTTTTTTCCCCTTTCGAACAGATACCATCACCAACTGCAGCAGAAGATCATCAAACAAAAAACGCATATATTATGGCAGACCTAGCAGGATCGAAGGTCATAACAGAAGACGAGCTTGATTCCATTGGCCTTGAGATTGCTATTAACAGCGTTTTAGGTATGCGCAGCCTCTTCTCCCATCAGAATTGAACAAGTAGAACGACTTAAATCCTTCGTCAGCATTTAGGAAGACTCAAACACAGTTTGTCCAACGAGAAATGAGTTGGTTCGATCGAAACCATAGTTCAGATCAACAAGCTAACGTATGCTCGGTCCCACTTCTACAGGCGACGAAGGTCTGATGGCAGAAATGTCTGAGAAGGCGATGAGGGCTTCGCGGCCCAATGCTGCTTCGGACATTGTTCAGGGCATCCTTTCCCTCGTCAACTGCGCATCTACTACATAGATACGGAGGCTTTGTATAAATTAGGCTCTTGTTCTTTCAGGAGAATTTATGTTTTCTTGTTCTTGTTTCTTCGTTTTTTTTTACGGATTTTCTCAATCCAGATGTTATGTTTACGATTCGGAGGGGTGATGCTCTAAAGTTTTCATAAATATATATGGATTCGAGTCCATCATGGTGGTTTTCTGTAAGAGCATCTCCAACTAGCTCCTCTTTTTTTATTTTTGCTTACCAAAGTTGCCAAGTCATCAATTTAGGTAGCGAGAGGAAAAGGCCCTTTCACTCCCTATCTCATTTTTTTGAGCCAACCACTATCATGCCAAAAGACCAAATAACCCATGTACTTTGTATGCTATTTACAGGACCTATAATTGAATACAAACCAGCAGAGGCTAAAAGGGTAAGAGCTCATATTTTGAAGACTGCGAGGAGTTCGTTGGGATTGGGGTCTGGGTTTTTCTAAGTCTTTCGGTATAGGGAGTCGCTTGGAGGGGGTATTATGCTGATGTGGTTCATTACATTAAGCTCAATCGGTCAAATAGGGAGCCGGTTGGAGATGCTCTAAGAGCGGCAGAAAAAGGGTAAATTCACCCTTGTCCTACCAGCGACCGATGACCCATCGGTCACTCCTCACTTTCTGGAGATGCTCTAATAGCGTTCACGATAGGAGCCGTCAATGGATAGTAACTACTAACTACACACATCAGAGATAAACTCTCCCTCCTCTTTTCCTTTTCCTCCTTGCTGTCTCCTTCCCTACTCCCTAGCCTATCTCATCGCCGGCTCTAATGGTGACGTCGGTCGCTGCTGGACAAAGGTGAAGGGGAAAAGGAGGTGGATGTCGCGGCCTACATGGGTACTAGCAGTGGCGATGGGGTTCACGAGAGGCGAGGAGAAGATGGATGAAGAAAAAATGGGGGTGGAGATGACGGAGGCGACTGCAGGCTGTACAAGCATACCAGGCTCTACGAGCATCGACATCGTTAGCGGGTTGCATAGACACATGTGGTAGACTGCACGTTGGGTGCTCTTATAAATAGGTCTGGGATCCTTTGAGACACATAGGGCAATTTTTTTAAAGTAAGGTGCGCTTATCAAGTTATGGGTGCCTTAGGAATAAAAATAAGAAATCCTGTTGGATGTGTACGGTGGTTGATCTGCATCGTTTTTTATTTTTTTTTCCACTGGGTTTAAATTGCATGGGTACGACGGTTGATCTGCACCTCGAAGCAAGAGCGTTGTGCATGGACTACTTCTTTGTTCAAAAGTGAGAGAAGTGTAGAAAGTGATAGAAGTGGAGGAAGTGTTGATTGTCTGATTGAAACTTCCGATCGGATCTCAAGTATTTTAGGCGTTTGTTTCGACGTAAGTGGCCACGGAACTCAGAAGTGCGACTTCCGATCAACCCTAAGAGATCCAATTTTTTTTTTTTTATAAGCATACACTTCCATCAAAACAAACAGTAGAAGTGGTGGGAATCCTATTTTCCTGCAGAACACTTTCACCAAAACAAACGGTGGAAGTGGCAGAATTATATTTTCTAGCCTTATCATTTCCATCAAAACAAACAACGAAACTAGGATTTCCAACTTGAAGTTCCAATCAACACTTTCTATACTTCTACCACTTTCTACACTTCTCGCACTTTCGAACAACCAATGACCCTTAAGGCTTGACTCCAAAGACTCGTAGAAACTATTGATATTGACTCTAGCTAATTCTACCACCTAGTCACTGTAACCAGATAGACTCTCTTCCTTTTTTTTTTTTATTGGATAAATTACACATAGACCTGTAATTGACCAATTATCACTCACTCCTTATGTTAGAAACCCTACAAATGCCCCCATACAATACTTTCTATTTTCTTCCATAATCCCATGTGTAGGGTCTTAAAACCCTACACATGGGATTATGTATAATTTATCCTTTTTTAATTTTTTACATCAACGGGTGTCCTGAAACCTTTCAGGCAATGGATCCACTTTGGACTCGGACTAATTCCTCCAAAAATGTGCACCCGATCCACTCCATAGCTTCCCTACACACTCACACACTCATGGGTAGAGGGGGGGGGGGGGGGGGAGTTGAACCCAAGACTTCAATGACAGCCACGCAAACCAAGCTGACCAGAATAATCCTGTTGTACCAGCTCTATGAGGACATGTGAATCTCTCTGCTAATTCATCCGTACGGACATGACCGATCGTCTACAGCTCAATGGAAGATGAGGCACGAGTGCCAATCCTCTCCGGTAACTAGACGTCCGGTACGAAGGGCCTCTTAGTATGCAATGCCACTTGGATCAAGTGGAATCATTTTGGGGGACTAAGTGATAATGACACCCCGTCAAGTGTAGGTCCTGACAAAAAGATTTTGTTATTATATATTCAAATTAAAAGATCAAGTTACAGTAAAACCAACGGCTGACAAAAAGACGTATGCCCATGAACAATTATCATATTTATCAAATTACCATTTGATTAACAAAAGATGTCGCAACGAAACCATTAGCTTCGACATCAATAATGGGATCACTATAGCTTCTATAACGATTTCACTGTAGTAGCTACAGTAAAATCACTGTAGCACTGAGTATCATTTCAAATCACTGTAGCAGCTACCATGATTTCACTATAGCAACTACAGTGAAATAACTGTAGCAACTACGATAATTTCAATGCAGCTGCTACAATGATTTTAAATGAGTATCATCCAGTAGACTGGATGATACTCAAAATATTACTCAGTGCTACAATGAAAAGCCACGACGAAATCTCTCTAGCAGTCACAATAATTATCGTAGTTGCTACATTGATTTTGTTGGAAGTTAATCCGGGTCAGAGGCTCGCAGCGGAAGCGATTTGGCGGTCGAAAGACCGTTCATGGTGCACGTTACACTATTTTACTTTTTCATAGAAACTAATCTACATATGTGTGCATGTGTATGCACGAGAATCGAAAACCCCTAACGGCAATCTAGCGTAATGATTAACTAGCATGGATGCAAATCATAATGCTCGCTAGATCTACATGTTAGATTACACATACCTTTCGTACGGATCTTTTAATCGTGGAGAATTGTCTTCTTTGTCGATGGAGACGGAAGATCGTTCGCGAAGATGCCGATGGTACGAATGGAGATGTTACCTTTCTTGTTCACCCGATCTCACACGATGCACGGAACGTCGCTCTCGGATCTCTGAGTGCCTCCGAAGAACGACCCTTCTCCTTCTTCAGAACTCCACGCGAGGAAGACGAAGTAGCAAGCGGAAAACGGAGAGAGATTAGGGAGAGAACTAGAGAGATGAGAGAGGAGGGGGTTCGGTTTTTCTGGCACATGGGGCCGGCGCCCATAGGTCCTTTTATAGGGCCGGCCAACCCCCTTGGATAAGGATCCAAGGGGATAATGACCCCCCCTCATTATCTCTCCATTATCTCCTTTTTATCTCTCGTTGTATTTATCCAATTCACCCAGACTTACTATGTTCTCCATCATACCCCTGCTCTCCGCTTAGTAGTGGTAAACCCGATGTCCCTCCACTTGATGCCATGATTCACTTCGAGCGGTGAAGACTACCGTCAGACTCGAATGATCATATGACTTGGTTCCTTCCAGGTTGACCTATACATCGTACCTCTGATTACCCCGTCGAGTAATCGAACCCGGTCAACAGTTAAACTGGTGACCACCAGGCCTGGGTTTGGTACAGTGTAAGTCACACCAAGGAACGCACCTCCCTTCAGGGGTGTGGATGGCCTGCAGGAGTGACACGCTAATGCAACGCCAGCCGGGTAACCCAGTACACCGTGGTTTTGGATCACTGCATATGGATCCTCACACATTGGTGCGCCAAAGCACCACGCAACTGGTTAGTCCATCAGACGTGGTTCCTCAGGGTTTAGGACCGTTTTACCATAAGCAGAAACACGGCTTAGTGTACCAGTGTCTGCTCACTGATCTGTACACCGTGTTAGTTCCGTTCAGCCATAGACACTGTGCCTGGTGATGACCATGGTGAAGACATCCCATGAACTGTCATCGCCAACAGCTTATCATGATGAGGCGACCAACCTGATCATAGCTGCGAACTTATTTAGATTATATGGGACCAATCCACTCAGTCTTCAACTCAGTGGACTACCATATAACCATGGCTCTCTGTTCTTAAAAGAACACGTAACTATGTTACGCACCTATATGCATCTCATATATTAATAACTATCAATCTTTATTAGACCAAAACATAAAGTTTTACAAGCTTAGAACACATCAATCCTAACAATCTCCCACTTGGTCTAGCGAAGCAAAACGGTTTTGACTCCCATCGCGTCCACATGTCGCTCGAATGCCTTGGTAGGTATTGCCTTTGTGAAAGGATCAGCAACATTATCTGTAGATGCAATCTGTGTCACCGCTACTCGCCCTTGCTTTTGAAACTGCCGAATCAAGTGGAACTTGCGCTCGATGTGCTTCCCCTTTTGGTGATGTCTTGGCTTCTTTGCTTGTGCTACCGCCCCACTATTGTCGCAGTAAAGCACAATAGGTAACTGGGCCTCTGGTACGCACCCCAAATCCGTAAGGAATTTCTTGAGCCATACCGCCTCTTTGGCTGCCTCGCACGCTGCAATGTACTCAGCCTCTGTGGTAGAGTCCGCGATGCATTTCTGCTTCACACTCTGCCAACTAACCGCTGCTCCTCCTAGCATAAACACAAAACCTGATGTCGACTTCCTGGATTCCAAATCTGACATAAAGTCAGAATCTGTATATCCAATCGGCGTCAGTTCTTGTCCAGTGTAAACCAACTCATAGTCCCTTGTTCTACGAAGGTACTTGAGTATACACTTCACAGCTGTCCAGTGATCTGGACCCGGATTCGACTGAAACCGACCCATCATTCCTACTGCGAAACAGATATCAGGCCTTGTACAATGCATAGCATACATTAGACTACCTAATGCCGAAGCATAAGGTATCTTCTGCATTTCTGCTCTCTCCTCAGGTGTCTTAGGACATTGATCCTTAGACAGTTTTACGCCATGTCTAAATGGCACAAAACCCTTCTTGGAGTTTTGCATGTCAAATCTAGCCATAACCTTATCTATATACGCAGCCTGTGATAGCGAGAGAATCCTATTTTGGCGATCACGTGTTACCTTGATCCCCAAAACATAACTCGCTTCACCTAGGTCTTTCATATCGAACTGTGTTGACAACCAGACCTTTACCGTTGACAATGTTCCTATATCATTCCCAATGAGTAGAATATCGTCTACGTAAAGTATCAAATATATCACTGTAGTCTTATCACTCCTCTTGTATACACATGGTTCATCCTCGTTTTGAGTAAATCCATATGACTAGATTGCCTGATCAAAACGGATGTTCCAACTTCTAGATGCTTGCTTTAGTCCATAAATGGACTTCTGCAACTTGCAAACTAGATGTTCCTGACCCTCTGACTCAAAACCTGGTGGCTACATCATATAAATATCTTCTTCCAAATTCCCGTTAAGGAATGCTGTCTTGACATCCATTTGCCAGATCTCCCAGTCATAATGGGCTGCAATGGATAGGAGGATCCGAATATACTTTATCATAGCTACCGGTGAGAAGGTTTCGTCAAAGTCGATTCCTTCTCTCTGGGTATAACCCTTGGCAACTAATCTAGCTTTATAAGTCTCTATTGTTCCATAAGATCCTCTCTTCCTTTTATACACCCACTTACACCCAATAGGTTTAATATTGGATGATGGTGTAACAAGAGTCCAGACAGCGTTATGGGACATTGATGCAATTTCTGCCTCCGTAGCCTTTTGCCAGTCAGAGCTGTCAGAAGCTCCCATTGCCTCATCGTAGCTCAGTGGGTCATCCTCCTGACCCTCTGGATCAACCAATAAGGTTTCTCCATAGTATCTGTCAGGAGCTCTGATGTTTCTCCCACTGCGACGAGGTGGTGGTGATGTTACAGGATTAATAGGTTCTACAGTATCTGGTATATTATTATCTGTCATGTCAGCTCCCACTATGCTTTCGGATGCGCTATCTGTACTAGTACCCAGCAGTTCATCCAGAACTACTTTACTAGTAGGCTTGTGGTCCACAATATAATCATGTTCTAGGAAATAGGCATTCGTAGAAATGATCACCTTCTTTTCCTCAGGATCATAAAATAGACCACCTTTGGTCTCCTTAGAATACCCTACAAATAAGCATACTCTGGTTTTAGATTCCATCTTTTCCCTCTTATCCCTTCGCACATGTGCAGGGCATCCCCATATTCTGAAATGCTGTAGCAATGGCTTTCGCTTTGACCATAGTTCTCTAGGGGTCTGAGGCACTGACTTAGACGGAACGTGATTCAGAATATAAACTACTGTTTGTAGGGCATATCCCCAAAAGGTCATTGGTAAACTGGCGTAACTCATCATGCTACGAACCATGTCCAACAAGGTTCGATTCCTTCTCTCGGAAACTCCATTCTGTTGTGGGGTACCTGGAGTAGTTAACTGGGATTTTATCCCATACTCCACCAAATACCCTAGGAACTCGTTAGATAGGTATTCACCTCCTCGATCAGATCGAAGGTTTTTTATATATTTACCTGTCTGCTTTTCTACTTCAGCCCTGAACTCTTTGAACATGTCAAAGGATTCCGACTTCCGATGCATCAGGTAAATGTAACCATATCTTGAGTAATCATCAATGAAAGTGATGAAGTACTCATGGCCTCCTATCGCCTTGACGTTTATGGGTCCACACACATCTGAATGGATTAACTCTAATACCTCAGTAGCTCTTACTCCTTTGCCTTTAAAGGACCTCTTGGTCATCTTGTCTTCCAGGCAAGATTCACAGGTGGGAAGGATCTCCGTAGGATCTGTTTCCAGAAGCCCGGCCTTCACCATTCTATGGATCCTGTCTAAGGCAATATGCCCAAGTAGTAAGTGCCATAGGTGGGTTAAATTTTACGAATGATTCTTACGCTTAGATGAATTAACATTAAATGCTGAAGTTACTATGTTATCTTTTTCAAATTTAGGACTTACAACATAGAGATGATTCTGAACCATTCCTCTTATTATAAAAGTTCCATTCAGTTTAAACGACACACCAGAAGCATCAAAATAAACTGAATAACCTTTATTAACTAAAGAAGAAACAGAAATTAAGTTACGTCGCAAGGACGGTACATAAAAGACATCTCTAAGAGTCAAAGTCTTATTATTCGAAAAACTAAGATTAACGTCTCCAATAGCTTCAGCAGCAGCCACGGCCTCAGTTCCCATGCTCAAGGTCACCTCTCCATCAAGCAATCTTCTGCTTTCCCGAAACCCCTGAAGAGAGTTACAGGCATGGTTAGTGGATCCAGAATCCACAATCCAACTAGCAAAAGTACTATTACTTGAAAGAAATGATTCAACAACTAAGAGTTGTAGATTACCTTCACCAGCATTCTGAGGCTTCTTGCAGTCCTTCTTCCAATGACCCTTTTGGCCACACCGGAAGCACTTCGTGCCCGGTTTCTTTGATTCTCCAGACCCAGAGGCCTCAGCAGAGTCCTGCACAGGCAGTGACTTAGGTTTCCTTTTATGTTTCTTGCCTTGAGGTTTACCAGGCTTCTTGAAGGATCTGCGTTGCACGTGAAGTGCTTCGCCCTTCTGCTTGAAGCCATCCTCAGCTGCCTGGAGAGCTCCCAGAAGCTCTGCATTTGTCATAGCCAACTTGTTCAAATTAAAGTTGGTGACAAAGCCTTCAAAGGCTCCAGACAGTGACGAGAGGAAGATGTCTGTCATCACCTCGCCTTCTAGCACAATATCCATGGTAGCTAGTTCGTTCTGGAACCCAAACATTTTCATCATGTGTTCCCGAACCAGTGTCCCATTGGACATCTTAGTGCCGACGAGTTTCTTGATGGTAAGGTATCGCGTAACGCGATTGTGACCTTCAAACATCTCCTTCAAATACAACATCATGTCAGAAGCGTCGGGCATCTCCTCGACTTGCTTCTGCAGAGTTGTTTGCAAGGATGCTATAATATAGCATTTACATATTTCATTAGATTCCTTCCAGTCAGTGAATGCCTTTAACTGTGCCTCTGTGGCATTGGGTCCTAGCAAATCAGGCTCAGGGTCATTAAGGGCTGTCATATGTTTACCAATCCTTAGGACCAGGTATAGGTTGCGCTTCCAGTCCTCATAGTTGAGACCGGTAAGTTTGTGGTCATTAAGGATAGCGGACAGGGGGTCTAACTTAGTAATCTGAAAATAAAGATTGAATAATGAGTATGCATGGAAAAACTTATTTTATGGATTTTTAAAACAAGCTAATTATATCCATATGTCAACGCTACCCTCAAGCGAAGTCATTACCATGGATTAATTAACCATGTATGTAAGATCTCGGAATCGACTATACCTGCCCTAGGGGGCATCATACAGCGTTGTGGGCACCGAAATTAGCCCACGGATTGGACCCGACCCGTATGCGAAACCTGGCCCGCACACAACGGCCCGCATGCGAAACTTGGCCTGCACACAACGGCCCGCATGCGAAACCAGGCCCGCACACAACGGCCCGCATGCGAAACTCGGCCCACACACAACGGCCCGTATGCGAACTCGGCCCGCATGCGAAACTTGGCCCGCACACAACGGCCTGCATGCGAAACCAGGCCCGCACACAACGGCCCGCATGCGAAACTCGGCCCGCATGCGAACTCAATTCGTGTGCAATAGCCCGACTCAAAGCAAACGGGTCCCACTGGACCCGTTACCCGAACCCAAAAAGGGGGCCCACCGGCCCCCCCCTCTTGAAAACCGTGCCCCCCTCCTCATGGAGAGGTGGGGCCGGCCCTAAAAAAAAGGGAAAAAGAGAAAGAAAAAGAAAAGAAAAAGAAAAAGAAATCAAAACCGCCTCGATGCGGGGGGAGGTGGCGTGGACGTCTACGCAGCCGTAGATCCGCGACGATCCCTCGATCCAACGGACAAGATGACATTGTGTCGCCATCCGATCCAAAAGTGCAACAAAAATAACAACTCAATCTTTAAAGGATCGAGTCACATCTGGCCCGTAACCACCCCAACTAAAAATGAGGGGATCAGGTTTGTTTCCTTGGATAAAGGAACAATATCTTGATGGTTATGGGGGGAGATATCGGATGAAACAAAAAAGATTTCAGCCATATCTCCCCCAACCGCCCCCCTTTGCCTATAAATAGAGGGGGTGGGGGAAAGCACAAAGGGTCGAAAGCTGAAGAGGAAAAGGCTCTGCAAAGACGAGCTCCAACGCTTGAAGACCGAAGGCTTCGCGAGGCATGGCAAGCGCGTCCTACGGGAACACTTAGCCCATCAAGTCCTCATCAAAGCGAAGACCTTGCACTCGAAGATCAAAGCTTCGACTCCTCGCACGAAGAAGGAATCTTGGAGAAGAAGACCCGGAGTCGTCGCCACCCCGACTTCTCCAACGATCTTCATCAACTCCGAAGACGCCATAAGCAAAGGCCGGAGAAGAAGATCGAAGTCGACAACACCCCGTCGTCTTCAACAAAGGCGTCGACTCCTCGCACGAAGAAGAAAGCTTGGAGAAGAAGGCCTGAAGTCGGTGCTACCCCTGCTGTCTTCATCAACAAAAGCCGACGCTACAACCGTCGTGCGGAGATCGATGCTACCCCCGCCGTCTTCACCAACAAAGCCGACGCTACAACCGTCGTGCGGAGATCGGTGCTACCCCCGTCGTCTTCACCAACAAAGCCGACGCTACAACCGTCGTGCGGAGATCGGTGCTACCCCCACCGTCTTCACCAACAAAGCCGACGCTACAATCGTCGTGCGGAGATCGGT
The DNA here is from genome assembly GCA_947650365.1 of Chamaelirium japonicum. Taxonomy (NCBI): domain Eukaryota; kingdom Viridiplantae; phylum Streptophyta; class Magnoliopsida; order Liliales; family Melanthiaceae; genus Chamaelirium; species Chamaelirium japonicum. The sequence goes on along the minus strand of OX393553.1, from coordinate 39,200,394 downwards.
GCTACCCCCGCCGTCTTCACCAACAAAGCCGACGTTACAACCGTCGCACGGAAGCCGGTGCTACCCCTGCCGTCTTCGTCAATAAAAGCCGACGCTACAACCGTCGTGCCGAAGCCGGTGCTACACCCGCCGTCTTCATCAACAAAAGCCGACGCTACAACTATCGCACGAAGATCGGTGCTACCTCCGCCGAAAAGCCAATACCGATGCCACAACCGTCGAGGAAGCCGGAAGAATAAAGAAGCCTTGAAGAAGTAATGCCAGTCGTTCGAGAAAAAGATCGAGTCAAAGCTAAAGTCAAAGCCGACGCAAGAAGCCAAAGCAAACGCACCGGTAAAGCCCGCGCTAAAGCAACGCACGTGCCAAAGCCAAGCAACTACGACGGTCACGAGCAAAGCACCGCACGTTTTAGCCGATACGACGCGAAGTCCGGAAGAACTAAAGCATCGCAAGTCTCTACCCGCCTACGTTCAAGCGCAAGCACCAAAGCAAAGCAAACGCTAGAGCCACGCCAAAGCTACGCCAAAGCCGAAAGCTAAAGCCAAAGCTGACGCCAAAAACACGATCGACGCCGCGAACCGACGATCAAGGACGCCGAGGTCGAGCAAGGATCGAGGAAGACACGAAGACCGAGGAACAAAGCCCAAAGCCTCCCTAGCCGAGAAAGCGCGAAGCACGGACGGGACAAAATCAACGGCGGAAACTCCTTAGCCTCTCAAAAACCCTCACCCTGTAAAGACCTCTGTCCTGGGCAACCCCTTTAGAGCTCTCGCATGAATACCACGTGGAGACGCGGATCAAAGGGACCCTCCAGAGGATCTCTCCCACAATCTCCTGATCAAAAATTTGTAATCTCGTGTGACCCGCAATAAAGACGACCCGAATCTTTTTCCGCGCTCACAGATTTCTGGCACGCCCGGTGGGACCTCCTCTCCTTTCATCCGTACGTTTGAAGGAGTTGCTTCAAGTTCGCCATGGCCGGAACGAACGACGATACGTTTGCTCCAATAAGCCTCTCACCTATCGCCGAGTCTCCACTACTCCGACGCGGCGATCCAGAAAACCCGGTGGATAACGTTCCCCCGGTAGTACGCGTCTACACTCGGCGTACTCAAACTCTAGCGGACTTCTTCACGCCAGAAACTACTACCGAAGATGCTCGCCAAAGCGCCAATGAGGCCTTGGTGCATGAAGAAATGAGCCTCGATCCTGGAACATCTGTCCAGAAATTTGGGGAGGACCAGCCCCAACCCCGAGCCCGTTCGGGTTCTCCAGCGGACTTTGCACCTCCTTTGCCGGGGGCAAACGTCCGTCATCAAGCAGAAGCAAGTCGGCGCAACTACGTCTCCGACGAGGATGGCGACGATGCAGGCATGCAACATCGAGACGTCCTGCGTCATCATCCTCCGTCCGCTCTCCAACTCCAAGTCATGCAAATGGGTGAACACATGGCGCAAATCACTCGACTAATGGAGGAGAAGGATCGTCACATCAACACTCTGCTTGAAAGGCTAGATGTCAGGGATGCTGCGGCATTCAGTCAACCTCCTGCTTCTCTAGTAGCCGCTCCAGCTCCGTCTCCAACTCCCGCTCCTGCAGAAGTTGTTTCGACGATTCTAGCGACTACTCCTGTACTCTCCTCGGCTCCCGTGCCAGCAAAAGTCGTCCCTCCAGTGCCAGTCTCAGTGGCCACACAACCTCCGACTGCAGCAACGATGACTGTCCAGCAAATACAAGCGTTGGTGGCCGACATGGTGCGCTCCCACGGCGGCAGTCTACCTTCAATCACAGCGGCATACTCAAAGCCTTACACCATAAGGATCCAACACCTGCGCTTCCCTACCGGGTTCCAGCCACCAAAATTCTAGCACTTCGACAGAAAGGGCAATCCAAGGCAACACATTGCTCACTTCATCGAAACTTGCAACAACGCCGGCACATATGGCGACGAGCTGGTGAAGCAGCTCGTTCGCACCCTCAAAGGTAATGCTTTTGACTGGTATGTTGATCTTCCTCCAGGATCCATTGACAGCTGGGATCAAATGGAGAGGGAGTTCCTCAACCGCTTCTACAGCACTCGGTGCATCGTCAGCATGACCGAGCTTACAGCCACCAAGCAAAGGAAGGATGAGCCGGTGATCGACTACATCGATCGCTGGAGAAACCTTGCGCTAAACTCGCGAGATCGCTTGTCTGAAGACTCGGCTATCGAGTTGTGCACCCAAGGCATGCACTGGGGCTTGCTCTACATCCTCAAAGGGATCAAGCCTTGGTCCTTCGAAGAACTGGCGACTCGGGCTCACGACATGGAGCTCAGCTTAGTAAATCGCGGGGACTCAAAGGCCATAGCCTTCCAGAAGGTGGAAGAGGAGGACGAACCGACGGCATCAAAGCAAGTCAATATCACCGACCTCGCTTCGACTTCCGAACCACTCAAGATCGGTGACAAGTTGGACAAAGGCAAAGGAGTCGCCATACCACCTCCTCAGCCTCAACGGCCACCAAGGATGACTCTCGAGGAGCTTGAAGCTAAGGAGTATCCCTTCCCAGACTCGGAAGTTTCCTCCATGTTCGATCAGTTGATGCAAGAAAAGATGATCGAACTTTCGCCACCAAAAAGGTCAGAACAAGCACATCGAGTCAACGATCCGCTCTTCTGTAAGTACCACCGGATGGTCAACCATCCCATCGAGAAGTGCTTTGTCTTCAAAGATAAGATCATGGCACTCGCCAAGCAAGGGATGATCGAGATCGACTCTGGTGATATCGTTGAGTCAAATATGACGTCAATCACCTTCGATTCCTTCCCTCCAGCACTGACTGCTCCACGACGCACTTCAGCAAGGCTGCGCATCGTCTGTCAAAGATCGATGACGAAACCAGCTCCAAGAAGACGACGACGGTATGCTCCTGCAGTGCCCAGGGCCAAATCCTCACTGCCTTGGGGGCAACCGCCTCTCGCGCAAACACTCCCTCTTCCAAACAAAGCTACACCCAGCATGTGCTCAAAGCAAGAAACGAGCAAAGAGACCCTGAAGTCAGCCTGCTAGGCCAGCCATCAGGTAAGTTCGACTTCTACGTCTTCTACTCCAAACCTCCTTCGATCCCAATGAAAGAAATCAAGCCAACCGGCTGGGGATCAGAAGATGAGTTGGTAGAGCCTCCAGAAGAGCAAGTCCTTCAGATCAAAGAAGAGCCTTTGATTACAGCACCAATTCTTCACCCTGGCGAGGAAGATCTTCTTGATAAAAACGCATGGGCTATGACGCCTCGAAGGAGAAGGCCACGACAGTCAAGCTACATGATAGCATGTCTAGCCAACCACGAGCAAGATCGGACGACAAGAAAACTCCCCGAAAGAAAGACCTTCAAGGAAAAGAGTGAAGCTCCAGAAAGAAAGACGTCCAAAGTACCTCCAGCAAGTCTGAAAAATCTTCTCCAACAAACTTGCCCAGAGCTGGCGACACTCCAGGAGTTTTTCCCCAGCCGCTTCCTTGAAGTTGATCAAAACCTCAAGGTCTCCGGTTGCATGAGGGAAGTTCACCAAGTGCTCAATGAAGAAAGCGGCACCAATATCGAAAGCATGGGGAGAACCATCGTCGCCAACGGCAAGCACTGCAACGAGGCTGAATCACACCTTGCTGACGTAGAGTTCCACCAGGTCAAAGACCCCATTGCAGAAGTTCCTCCAGTAAAAGCTCCACGATCCCAGAAAGTCAAAGCAGCTGCGAGAGACAAAACCTCTCCACTTGCAAAACTAGCGACATTCTCCAGCCAGACGGTGCACAAAGTCAAAGGAGCGCCAGCATCAAGACGAAAAATCCATATCAACTCCAAATCAAGCTCAACGCCACACGTTCCGTTGCCTGCTCAAGATGCGACAGTCCTGTGGCTCGCACCTCAATGGCTTCACAAGCCAGGACGATCGCCTTCCACCCCAGCAAAGGAACTATCGTCACAATTCTCCAAGGCCAACTTCATCACTTTGCAAGAGATGGCACTACCGTTACATGGTCTGTTGCATGTCTCGAGCTCAACCGAGTCTTCCGAGTACACCAGCTCCGAGTAACTCGCAATCAAGCTAGGAAACACTCGGGGGCAAAACTCCACCGAGCTGATGTTCAAATCCAGCCGCAACAAAGAAAGCACAGTGCATATGAGTTCACTACCCTCAGTTGCAATACCACATCGCCTGACAAAGACTCAAACCCGCCTCTTCAAAAGCGGCGAACAAATCCTTCCAAATCGCCGAGGCATCGGCTCCAGTCAAACTCCAGCAATCACCAAAACTCCAGGCAAGAAGATCTTCACTTCTAATTACATTGAAGCGAAGAAGGCGGATGACAACTGCAAACCAGCAGCGACTCTGCCTACCAGCGGCAAGTCCCTCAAAAGGTACTTTGCCTAGCGCATGGTTACCCCCCTTGCCCCCCCCAAAAAAAAAAAAAAAAAAAAAAAGGGAATAAAGGAACTACGTGTGACTTGATCCCTCTCAGTAGGGTACGTAGGCAGCCTGTAAAGGTTCAGTCCAAACAAAAAAAGTAAACCACCATTCCAGAAAAATAAGCCCAGAAAAGACGCAAGTCCAACTCCGTGGGATGAGAAGCCGTCAGCCTCTGTCAAACCACCAGCCAGCGCTGCCACAGCTCATCTCTCGAGGCACCCACGCGGTGCAACTCCGAAAGGCGAGAAACCACCAGCTCTCGGCGATTCATAAGATCCTCCCGCTACTTTGCAAGCTCCGTTGCAAAAGTCTTCTCGGTTGCTCGAGCTTTCTCCAAACGGGACTCCAGCTTCTGAAGTGACGCATGAGTAGCAAGTCAAAGTCCTAGAGGCGCCGAAGCGGCTTGCCTCCCGCAGTTTACACGCGCTACAACTCCAGGGGTAGAGAAGCCGTCAGCTTCCGACGCATCGCCAGCTCTGCACGCTGCTTCACAAGGTTCGCTCCGGAAGCCTTCTCGATCGCCCTACCAGCTCAACACATCGCCAGCTTTGCACGCTGCTTTGCAAGGAGGGATTCCAGCTTCTGAAGCAACGCACGAGTATTCTCCACCTTCTTCTACACCCGAACCAAGTCTGCAGTAGCAAACGTATGAAGCCTCTCCGGTCGATGTTCCTCTTCCTCGGTATTTGCCAACACTAAGGAAGCGTCCTCCTCTAGTGAAGCCCGTTGCAAGTAATGAGCCTAGCTATCCGCCAAAAGGGTGCACATATGCTCCTCAAACAAAGAGCCATCCACCGGGAAACCCACCAGCTACTCAAAGCGTCAAGACCCTCCTCCTGGAAGGGTGCAAGTATCGCCTGGATAAACTTCCAGCACACCTCTCCAAAAGAAGCTTAGAAAGAAGGCTCTGCGATCTACACTTTTGTTGGCAAGCCTCTAAGTGCTGAGATAAGGCGCGATCCTGTCCTGAAGACCCAAGCACGGGAACCGCCTCCTGAACCATCGCCGTGACGGCTGTCAAAGACGCCACAGGAACTGACAAAGAAGCTGCGGCCAAAACATCCGTTGGAACTGACTCCTGAATGGCAACTCCGGACTCAACCGAACGATCTGCCGTGAAGATCCCTCATCGGTGAGAATGAGCTCGTCCAACTTCGACACACGCTTCCTGCTTCGAAGTACGGCGGCCGAAGACTTGCGCAAAAAGGAAACGAAGATGCGTACTCCCATGGGAGACCGCATCGACGATCCATCCAGACGACGAAAAGCTCTCATAACGGCGGACCCTGAAGAAAGAAAGGGAGAAAAGCACAAATCAGTCACGCATACGGGCACAAACCAATCAAGTCAAGGCAAAAAAAAAAGGAGAAGAAAAGGGCACCGAGCCAAGGACCGCATCCTCCGCAACCTCCATAAAGCCAAAAAGATTGTTGGAGCAGTCACCGAGGTCAAGATCGGCAAGCAAAAGACGACCAAAGCAGGCTGCTCCTTGTCAACGCTAGTGGCTTTGTCTTGCTCCTCGTCGAACTCCAGAACGCCCGTCTCGACGACCTTCAAGCTGATGTCACCACCAGGAAAGCTCTCTCCATAGGCCTCCAGCAACCCATGGTCGTCTAGAGGAAGATCCAGTCCACCTCACTCAGCCTGCCCAGGTGCAACCTCGCTAGTCGCTCTGCTCCCGCGATAGGCCTCCTCAATGATCCAGCCGGCCTTTAGAAAGTATTCGAGTGGACGAGTCCTGCAAGGAGACAAAAAATGCAAGTCAAATCAAGATGCACAATCAGTTCCAAAAGAAAAGACAGATCAAGTCCAGAAGTCAAAAAAAAAAAAAGGGTTAAATCCGAAGAGAAAAAGGCAGTCAAAATCTGGGAAGAAAAGTCAAGAAAAAAAAAAAAGGGGTCCAAAGATCGAGAAGAAAAAGCGAGCCAACTCCAGAGGGGATCATCAGTCAAGACCAAAAAAAAAAAAAAAAAAGAGAAGAAGAAGAAGAAATAAGGCCACAGCCTCGTAAACACGTGGAAACGGCGGGCCACAGCCACAATTTCCTCAAAAAGGCCAGCACCCCCTTCTCTGAAAAAAAAAAAAAAAGTCCTTATTTGCAAAAAGGGAAACTAAGAGGGGGGCCACAGCAAAAAGCCGCAGCACCCCCTCTCTCCTGCTAAAACCCGGGGCTGCTGGCCTCCGCTGCGCCGGTCACCACACCCCGCGCGCCGCCAGCCTGCGCCCGCGCTCCGCCGTCCGCGTCGGCCTGCCGCCCCCACGTGCCGCGCGTTGTGCCACCTGCGCAGCATCGCCGGCCTCCATGCCTAAGCACCGCCGTCCGCGTCGGCCTGCCGGCGGCGCGTGGCGCCGTTGTGCCACCTGCGCACCACCACCGGCCTCCATGCCTAATCTCGCGCCCGGCTGGACCCAACGCCACCAGCCACGCCTCGTTGGAGCCATCAGCGCCGCAGCCACTTGTCGCACCTCGCCCAAGCCATCTGCACCCGTAGCCGCGCCAGACGCCGCGCCGCCTGCCACGCCTCACCAGACCGGCGGTCACACCCCACAATCACCACCGCTCTGGCCCGCATCCCGAGCCAGCACCGCAGCCCGGGCCCGGCCTCGACCACCCGACCTCCGGCCGGCCACCACGTCGCCTAGCGCTCGGCCGCCACCTGTCGCGCCTCGCCGGAGCCATCAGCTCCCGGCCACCTGCGCGCCCTGCACCGCCGCCGCTGTTCTCCCGAGCCTCAAAAAAAAAAAAAAAAAAAAAAAGCAGCCCTCTACGTTAAAGACCCCACAGCCCCAAAGGGGTGGAACCCAGCCTTAAGTGGGCCACCAGCCCCTTTTGTTAAAAACCCCGCAGCCCCCAAAGTGGGCTGCTGCTGCTCCATGCCCGTGTGAGCCAAAGCCCACTGCCCCATACGGGGCTGGAGCCCGTACGACGGCCGCCTACGCCAGCCCGCGCGCCGGCCGCGCCAGTGCCCGTCGCGCCCACACCCGCCTCCAGCCCGCGCGCCGGCCGCCACCGCAGCCCGCCTGCGTCCGGCGCTTTGCCGCCACCCGCCAGCCTGCGCCCCGAGCCCCGCACCACCTCAGCCCGCCCGCGCCGGCCTGAGCACGCCGCAGCCCACCTCCGTTCGCGCCTGCGCCGCTGACCCCGCAGACCCGACGGCAAAAAAGAAGAAAAAAAAAAAACCCGGAGGCTGTTGGTGAAAATTTTCATTTAACCCCCTATATATATGCATAATCGGTTATTGGGATAGAGACGGGATTAATTTCCTATCCCATGAATCTAGGGGGTGGGCCTCCGTATCCGAAGCAACCGACGTTTCATAACAGAAACCAGAGAAGAAAAAAAAAAAAAAAAAAAAAAAAAGAAAAAGAAAAAGAGAAAGAAAATAAGAAGGATGAAGAAGGAGGGGACCTACGGCGTCTTCAACCACTCTGCCTCCTCCGCTCGATGCGTCATCTGCTTCGTCACCACCATCGGCCGTGACAATCGGCTTCCATCATCGCGCTCCCGTCGCCTTGCTGCCCTGGGACTCCGCGCAGCGGCCGCCATCAACGTTCGCGCCATTCTCAAAGCAAAGGAAGTCCGTGACAACAAGGAAGATGAACAAAACCTAGAAGAGGTCTTCGTCTCCAAGCCGCCAAAGCCCTTCATCTCCCGCATTAGCAAAACGATGGGGGAAACGAAATGGCAAGGGTCCTCGTAAAGACCCAAATTCCGAGCAAAAAATGCAAGTCAAGTCCAAGCGCTTCGCGTTTCCCGCGGGCGCACTCAACCTTGAGGGGGCATTTGTGGGCACCGAAATTAGCCCACGGATTGGACCCGACCCGTATGCGAAACCTGGCCCGCACACAACGGCCCGCATGCGAAACTTGGCCTGCACACAACGGCCCGCATGCGAAACCAGGCCCGCACACAACGGCCCGCATGCGAAACTCGGCCCACACACAACGGTCCGTATGCGAACTCGGCCCGCATGCGAAACTTGGCCCGCACACAACGGCCTGCATGCGAAACCAGGCCCGCACACAACGGCCCGCATGCGAAACTCGGCCCGCATGCGAACTCAATTCGTGTGCAATGGCCCGACTCAAAGCAAACGGGTCCCACTGGACCCGCTACCCGAACCCAAAAAGGGGGCCCACCGGCCCCCCCTCTTGAAAACCGTGCCCCCCTCCTCATGGAGAGGTGGGGCCGGCCCTAAAAGAAAGGGAAAAAGAGAAAGAAAAAGAAAAGAAAAAGAAAAAGAAATCAAAACCGCCTCGATGCGGGGGGAGGTGGCGTGGACGTCTACGCAGCCGTAGATCCGCGACGATCCCTCGATCCAACGGACAAGATGACGTTGTGTCGCCATCCGATCCAAAAGTGCAACAAAAATAACAACTCAATCTTTAAAGGATCGAGTCACATCTGGCCCGTAACCACCCCAACTAAAAATGAGGGGATCAGGTTTGTTTCCTTGGATAAAGGAACAATATCTTGATGGTTATGGGGGGAGATATCGGATGAAACAAAAAAGATTTCAGCCATATCTCCCCCAACCGCCCCCCTTTGCCTATAAATAGAGGGGGTGGGGGAAGGCACAAAGGGTCGAAAGCTGAAGAGGAAAAGGCTCTGCAAAGACGAGCTCCAACGCTTGAAGACCGAAGGCTTCGCGAGGCATGGCAAGCGCGTCCTACGGGAACACTTAGCCCATCAAGTCCTCATCAAAGCGAAGACCTTGCACTCGAAGATCAAAGCTTCGACTCCTCGCACGAAGAAGGAATCTTGGAGAAGAAGACCCGGAGTCGTCGCCACCCCGACTTCTCCAACGATCTTCATCAACTCCGAAGACGCCATAAGCAAAGGCCGGAGAAGAAGATCGAAGTCGACAACACCCCGTCGTCTTCAACAAAGGCGTCGACTCCTCGCACGAAGAAGAAAGCTTGGAGAAGAAGGCCTGAAGTCGGTGCTACCCCTGCCGTCTTCATCAACAAAAGCCGACGCTACAACCGTCGTGCGGAGATCGATGCTACCCCCGCCGTCTTCACCAACAAAGCCGACGCTACAACCGTCGTGCGGAGATCGGTGCTACCCCCGCCGTCTTCACCAACAAAGCCGACGCTACAACCGTCGTGCGGAGATCGGTGCTACCCCCGCCGTCTTCACCAACAAAGCCGACGCTACAATCGTCGTGCGGAGATCGGTGCTACCCCCGCCGTCTTCACCAACAAAGCCGACGTTACAACCGTCGCACGGAAGCCGGTGCTACCCCTGCCGTCTTCGTCAATAAAAGCCGACGCTACAACCGTCGTACCGAAGCCGGTGCTACACCCGCCGTCTTCATCAACAAAAGCCGACGCTACAACTATCGCACGAAGATCGGTGCTACCTCCGCCGAAAAGCCAATACCGATGCCACAACCGTCGAGGAAGCCGGAAGAATAAAGAAGCCTTGAAGAAGTAACGCCAGTCGTTCGAGAAGAAGATCGAGTCAAAGCTAAAGTCAAAGCCGACGCAAGAAGCCAAAGCAAACGCACCGGTAAAGCCCGCGCTAAAGCAACGCACGTGCCAAAGCCAAGCAACTACGACGGTCACGAGCAAAGCACCGCACGTTCTAGCCGATACGACGCGAAGTCCGGAAGAACTAAAGCATCGCAAGTCTCTACCCGCCTACGTTCAAGCGCAAGCACCAAAGCAAAGCAAACGCCAGAGCCACGCCAAAGCTACGCCAAAGCCGAAAGCTAAAGCCAAAGCTGACGCCAAAAACACGATCGACGCCGCGAACCGACGATCAAGGACGCCGAGGTCGAGCAAGGATCGAGGAAGACACGAAGACCGAGGAACGAAGCCCAAAGCCTCCCTAGCCGAGAAAGCGCGAAGCACGGATGGGACAAAATCAACGGCGGAAACTCCTTAGCCTCTCAAAAACCCTCACCCTGTAAAGACCTCTGTCCTGGGCAACCCCTTTAGAGCTCTCGCACGAATACCACGTGGAGACGCGGATCAAAGGGACCCTCCAGAGGATCTCTCCCACAATCTCCTGATCAAAAATTTGTAATCTCGTGTGACCAGCAATAAAGACGACCCGAATCTTTTTCCGCGCTCACAAGCGTCAATCCGCTTACACGGGCCTTTTCCTTGACCCTATCCAAATCTGCCAACTAAGGGCTGTGATGGACCATGGTTATCTTTCGGTCAGTACCACGTGATCACCGTTGTCTTCGCAACGAATACCTCACGTGTACTTAGGATGCTAACCCACGAGCCTAAGCAATTACGACACGGGAGTTCATGCGGCCCCCACTAGGGTGGGATGAAAAGCCCTTCTCTCCTGGCCTCGTAATCGTCATATCCTCAGGGAGGTCATTAAGTAATTTGGCATGAAAACACACAGCTCCCACCCTAGGGGGTGTGAAGTTATGCATCCCCACCCAAACACAAAACGACTGGCCGTGGAGGCCAAAGGATCTTATAAAAGTCCTCTCTTGCATCCCTTATTATTCTGAGGGTTATTTTGCGAGTATGATTTTATGCAAATGCAAAGGTAGCGACCTCCTAAATACTAGACCCTGGTCACACCATGCTCCCACTAGCGTTCAAGCCCTTCGCCTAGCATTAATCATTCTCGGAATATCATAGTCCCTGCCTCAAGTGGATTTCTCCATTCAAGGGTCACATTACATATTCCGAGAATATCGATGCTTTGCAAAATTGGTTATCACACTAATGCTCTGGAGCTAATCCTAGAGTCAGACTCACTGGAAAGGACTCCCACTAGTCATGGCGCCTCGCTTATAGATTTGACAATTGATGTTCAATAGATCTCCATCTCATCTTTGATTTCGATGCTGACCAAATAGGCACACCCGACTAATCGGGTGCTAACCTAATGGTGGCATAACCATATGTGATGGGATCCCACTAACATCAAAAGTCAACTAAATAATAGGCGTCATCTAGCAGGATCCTAACCTCAAACAGTCGCTTGGACCGGAGGGGAAAGGCATCCCTCTGAAAACTGATAATCACATTATCTCACCGAGGTTCGATATGAAGCATAAAGAACTAATTAAAGAAAGCAAGCATTAAAACTGAATTAAGTTCAGGGTCCGACCCCTGAACCTAATTAGCACAGCGCAGGCCTCTAGCTCTCTTCGCAAGGTTCCTCGGTCCGGCTTCTTTGTCGCGCTTGCGAACACTTTGCCGGATCGTCTTCATCCTCCAGGGTTCCGCTTCCGCTCCCGATGGTGGATTTCTTTGGCACAATTTTCTTCTCGATTTGTAACCGAAAAAGTCTAGTACGCTTCGAGCAAGTGCTCGCTCGTACACAATTTCCTAGAAAGAAAAGAAAACACACCTAGGAAAAGGCCATGGGAAACCGAGGATGGTCAACCCCCATCACTCGCCCAATCTACGGCTCAATTACATATCCACACACAGAAAGCAAAATCCAGACATTTGCTAACTCGGGGTCCGACCCCCGGTAGCAAGCACAAAGCATAGATCTAGATTTTTATAGCGGCGCCCTGCAAGAATGATTAATAGAACAAGCACAATCTATACATATGCATGATCTAAGCGTAAGAACCCCGATGATCTCACGCATTCATCATGCGCACACATGTTGGTTTCATGAAAAAACGTGAAATGCACACCACTAATGCGGCTCTGATACCAATTGTTGGAAGTTAATCCGGGTCAGAGGCTCGCAGCGGAAGCGATTTGGCGATCGAAAGACCGTTCATGGTGCACGTTACACTATTTTACTTTTTCATAGAAACTAATCTACATATGTGTGCATGTGTATGCACGAGAATCGAAAACCTCTAACGGCAATCTAGCGTAATGATTAACTAGCATGGATGCAAATCATAATGCTCGCTAGATCTACATGTTAGATTACACATACCTTTCGTACGGATCTTTTAACCGCGGAGAATTGTCTTCTTTGTCGATAGAGACGGAAGATCGTTCGCGAAGATGCCGATGGTACGAATAGAGATGTTACCTTTTTTGTTTACCCGATCTCACACGATGCACGGAACGTCGCTCTCGGATCTCTGAGTGCCTCCGAAGCACGACCCTTCTCCTTCTTCAGAACTCCACGCGAGGAAGACGAAGTAGCAAGCGAAAAACGGAGAGAGATTAGGGAGAGAACTAGAGAGATGAGAGAGGAGGGGGTTCGGTTTTTCTGGCACATGGGGCCGGCGCCCGTAGGTCCTTTTATAGGGCCGGCCAACCCCCTTGGATAAGGATCCAAGGGGATAATGACCCCCCCTCATTATCTCTCCATTATCTCCTTTTTATCTCTCGTTGTATTTATCCGTTTTCCCACTTTTTAGGGCTCGATCTTAATCGTTTTATCGCCCTATCCCTATCTATATGGCCGGCCCTATAGATGAGGGATTCTTATCCCTACATCATAGGGCCGGCCCTAGCAAGGTGTCTCACTACTAGGGTCGGCCAACAGTGAGGTCCGGCAGAGTGAGATTTTTACCAAAACGCCCCGATGCCTCATTTTGACCATTTCTAGCGTGCGATACCTAGCGGCCACTTCTTAAGTGATCTTTACTAGTTACCTACTATTAACTGAGGCCACCGGAGGGTGCCTCTAGCAAAGTCAACTAGTCAACTCGCAATATACCCCGGTGCATCGCACCTATGCAGCGAAGTTCACTTATGGCTAGGGATTACTACATGCGACTCTGCACTAGTCTCGGGCTCAACCCTTAGTACTCGTATGTAGTTACGCATCTACCATGCTCTAGTGTCAAGCACACACGGAGCGTATACTTCTTTCTTCCTCATGCTTATGGTGTTCCGAGGAGACGGTTCAAGAACCGTACATAATGTTGATAAGGTGGAACCATCAGGGACCGGGGTTCATGGCTTCCAACTCAAGCTCGATCGACACACTACCCGAGTGTACCATCGATCCTCTGAGCTCGAGTTAACCTGCGTAGCCACCCATAGTGCGACGCAGGCTGCACTCCAATTCACCCAGACCTACTATGTTCTCCATCATACCCCTGCTCTCCGCTTAGTAGTGGTAAACCCGATGTCCCTCTACTTGATGCCATGATTCACTTCGAGCGGTGAAGACTACCGTCAGACTCGAATGATCATATGACTTGGTTCCTTCCAGGTTGACCTATACATCGTACCTCTGATTACCCCGTCGAGTAATCGAACCTGGTCAACAGTTAAACTGGTGACCACCAGGCCTGGGTTTGGTACAGTGTAAGTCACACCAAGGAACACACCTCCCTTCAGGGGTGTGGATGGCCTGCAGGAGTGACACGCTAATGCAACGCCAGCCGGGTAACCCAGTACACCGTGGTTTTGGATCACTGCATATGGATCCTCACACATTGGTGCGCCAAAGCACCACGCAACTGGTTAGTCCATCAGACGTGGTTCCTCAGGGTTTAGGACCGTTTTACCATAAGCAGAAACACGGCTTAGTGTACCAGTGTCTGCTCACTGATCTGTACACCGTGTTAGTTCCGTTCAGCCATAGACACTGTGCCTGGTGATGACCATGGTGAAGACATCCCATGAACTGTCATCGCCAACAGCTTATCATGATGAGGCGACCAACCTGATCATAGCTGCGAACTTATTTAGATTATATGGGACCAATCCACTCAGTCTTCAACTCAGTGGACTACCATATAACCATGGCTCTCTGTTCTTAAAAGAACACGTAACTATGTTACGCACCTATATGCATCTCATATATTAATAACTATCAATCTTTATTAGACCAAAACATAAAGTTTTACAAGCTTAGAACACATCAATCCTAACAATCTCCCACTTGGTCTAGCGAAGCAAAACGGTTTTGACTCCCATCGCGTCCACATGTCGCTCGAATGCCTTGGTAGGTATTGCCTTTGTGAAAGGATCAGCAATATTATCTGTAGATGCAATCTGTGTCACCGCTACTCGCCCTTGCTTTTGAAACTGCCGAATCAAGTGGAACTTGCGCTCGATGTGCTTCCCCTTTTGGTGATGTCTTGGCTCCTTTGCTTGTGCTACCGCCCCACTATTGTCGCAGTAAAGCACAATAGGTAACTGGGCCTCTGGTACGCACCCCAAATCCGTAAGGAATTTCTTGAGCCATACCGCCTCTTTGGCTGCCTCGCACGCTGCAACGTACTCAGCCTCTGTGGTAGAGTCCGCGATGCATTTCTGCTTCACACTCTGCCAACTAACCGCTGCTCCTCCTAGCATAAACACAAAACCTGATGTCGACTTCCTGGATTCCAAATCTGACATAAAGTCAGAATCTGTATATCCAATCGGCGTCAGTTCTTGTCCAGTGTAAACCAACTCATAGTCCCTTGTTCTACGAAGGTACTTGAGTATACACTTCACAGCTGTCCAGTGATCTGGACCCGGATTCGACTGAAACCGACCCATCATTCCTACTGCGAAACAGATATCAGGCCTTGTACAATGCATAGCATACATTAGACTACCTAATGCCGAAGCATAAGGTATCTTCTGCATTTCTGCTCTCTCCTCAGGTGTCTTAGGATATTGATCCTTAGACAGTTTTACGCCATGTCTAAATGGCACAAAACCCTTCTTGGAGTTTTGCATGTCAAATCTAGCCATAACCTTATCTATATACGCAGCCTGTGATAGCGAGAGAATCCTATTTTGGCGATCACGTGTTACCTTGATCCCCAAAACATAACTCGCTTCACCTAGGTCTTTCATATCGAACTGTGTTGACAACCAGACCTTTACCGTTGACAATGTTCCTACATCATTCCCAATGAGTAGAATATCGTCTACGTAAAGTATCAAATATATCACTGTAGTCTTATCACTCCTCTTGTATACACATGGTTCATCCTCGTTTTGAGTAAATCCATATGACTAGATTGCCTGATCAAAACGGATGTTCCAACTTCTAGATGCTTGCTTTAGTCCATAAATGGACTTCTGCAACTTACAAACTAGATGTTCCTGACCCTCTGACTCAAAACCTGGTGGCTACATCATATAAATGTCTTCTTCCAAATTCCCGTTAAGGAATGCTGTCTTGACATCCATTTGCCAGATCTCCCAGTCATAATGGGCTGCAATGGATAGGAGGATCCGAATATACTTTATCATAGCTACCGGTGAGAAGGTTTCGTCAAAGTCGATTCCTTCTCTCTGGGTATAACCCTTGGCAACTAATCTAGCTTTATAAGTCTCTATTGTTCCATAAGATCCTCTCTTCCTTTTATACACCCACTTACACCCAATAGGTTTAATATTGGATGATGGTGTAACAAGAGTCCAGACAGCGTTATGGGACATTGATGCAATTTCTGCCTCCATAGCCTTTTGCCAGTCAGAGCTGTCAGAAGCTCCCATTGCCTCATCGTAGCTCAGTGGGTCATCCTCCTGACCCTCTGGATCAACCAATAAGGTTTCTCCATAGTATCTGTCAGGAGCTCTGATGTTTCTCCCACTGCGACGAGGTGGTGGTGATGTTACAGGATTAATAGGTTCTACAGTATCTGGTTAATTATTATCTGTCATGTCAGCTCCCACTATGCTTTCGGATGCGCTATCTGTACTAGTACCCAGCAGTTCATCCAGAACTACTTTACTAGTAGGCTTGTGGTCCACAATATAATCATGTTCTAGAAAATAGGCGTTCGTAGAAATGATCACCTTCTTTTCCTCAGGATCATAAAATAGACCACCTTTGGTCTCCTTAGAATACCCTACAAATAAGCATACTCTGGTTTTAGATTCCATCTTTTCCCTCTTATCCCTTCGCACATGTGCAGGGCATCCCCATATTCTGAAATGCTGTAGCAATGGCTTTCGCTTTGACCACAGTTCTCTAGGGGTCTGAGGCACTGACTTAGACGGAACGTGATTCAGAATATAAACTACTGTTTGTAGGGCATATCCCCAAAAGGTCATTGGTAAACTGGCGTAACTCATCATGCTACGAACCATGTCCAACAAGGTTCGATTCCTTCTCTCGGAAACTCCATTCTGTTGTGGGGTACCTGGAGTAGTTAACTGGGATTTTATCCCATGCTCCACCAAATACCCTAGGAACTCGTTAGATACGTATTCACCTCCTCGATCAGATCGAAGGTTTTTTATATATTTACCTGTCTGCTTTTCTACTTCAGCCCTGAACTCTTTGAACATGTCAAAGGATTCCGACTTCCGATGCATCAGGTAAATGTAACCATATCTTGAGTAATCATCAATGAAAGTGATGAAGTACTCATGGCCTCCTATCGCCTTGACGTTTATGGGTCCACACACATCTGAATGGATTAACTCTAATACCTCAGTAGCTCTTACTCCTTTGCCTTTAAAGGACCTCTTGGTCATCTTGTCTTCCAGGCAAGATTCACAGGTGGGAAGGATCTCCGTAGGATCTGTTTCCAGAAGCCCGGCCTTCACCATTCTATGGATCCTGTCTAAGGCAATATGCCCAAGTAGTAAGTGCCATAGGTGGGTTAAATTTTACGAATGATTCTTACGCTTAGATGAATTAACATTAAATGCTGAAGTTACTATGTTATCTTTTTCAAATTTAGGACTTACAACATAGAGATGATTCTGAACCATTCCTCTTATTATAAAAGTTCCATTCAGTTTAAACGACACACCAGAAGCATCAAAATAAACTGAATAACCTTCATTAACTAAAGAAGAAACAGAAATTAAGTTACGTCGCAAGGACGGTACATAAAAGACATCTCTAAGAGTCAAAGTCTTATTATTCGAAAAACTAAGATTAACGTCTCCAATAGCTTCAGCAGCAGCCACGGCCTCAGTTCCCATGCTCAAGGTCACCTCTCCATCAAGCAATCTTCTGCTTTCCCGAAACCCCTGAAGAGAGTTACAGGCATGGTTAGTGGATCCAGAATCCACAATCCAACTAGCAAAAGTACTATTACTTGAAAGAAATGATTCAACAACTAAGAGTTGTAGATTACCTTCACCAGCATTCTGAGGCTTCGTGCAGTCCTTCTTCCAATGACCCTTTTGGCCACACCGGAAGCACTTCGTGCCCGGTTTCTTTGATTCTCCAGACCCAGAGGCCTCAGCAGAGTCCTGCACAGGCAGTGACTTAGGTTTCCTTTTATGTTTCTTGCCTTGAGGTTTACCAGGCTTCTTGAAGGATCTGCGTTGCACGTGAAGTGCTTCGCCCTTCTGCTTGAAGCCATCCTCAGCTACCTGGAGAGCTCCCAGAAGCTCTGCATTTGTCATAGCCAACTTGTTCAAATTAAAGTTGGTGACAAAGCCTTCAAAGGCTCCAGACAGTGACGAGAGGAAGATGTCTGTCATCACCTCGCCTTCTAGCACAATATCCATGGTAGCTAGTTCGTTCTGGAACCCAAACATTTTCATCATGTGTTCCCGAACCAGCGTCCCATTGGACATCTTAGTGCCGACGAGTTTCTTGATGGTAAGGTATCGCGTAACGCGATTGTGACCTTCAAACATCTCCTTCAAATACAACATCATGTCAGAAGCGTCGGGCATCTCCTCGACTTGCTTCTGCAGAGTTGTTTGCAAGGATGCTATAATATAGCATTTACATATTTCATTAGATTCCTTCCAGTCAGTGAATGCCTTTAACTGTGCCTCTGTGGTATTGGGTCCTAGCAAATCAGGCTCAGGGTCATTAAGGGCTGTCATATGTTTACCAATCCTTAGGACCAGGTATAGGTTGCGCTTCCAGTCCTCATAGTTGAGACCGGTAAGTTTGTGGTCATTAAGGATAGCGGACAGGGGGTCTAACTTAGTCATCTGAAAATAAAGATTGAATAATGAGTATGCATGGAAAAACTTATTTTATGGATTTTTAAAACAAGCTAACTATATCCATATGTCAACGCTACCCTCAAGCGAAGTCATTACCATGGATTAATTAACCATGTATGTAAGTTCTCGGAATCGACTGTACCTGCCCTAGGGGGCATCATACAGCGTCAATCCGCTTACACGGGCCTTTTCCTTGACCCTATCCAAATCTGCCAACTAAGGGCTGTGATGGACCATGGTTATCTTTCGGTCAGTACCACGTGATCACCGTTGTCTTCGCAACGAATACCTCACGTGTACTTAGGATGCTAATCCACGAGCCTAAGCAATTACGACACGGGAGTTCATGCGGCCCCCACTAGGGTGGGATGAAAAGCCCTTCTCTCCTGGCCTCGTAATCGTCATATCCTCAGGGAGGTCATTAAGTAATTTGGCATGAAAACACACAGCTCCCACCCTAGGGGGTGTGAAGTTATGCATCCCCACCCAAACACAAAACGACTGGCCGTGGAGGCCAAAGGATCTTATAAAAGTCCTCTCTTGCATCCCTTATTATTCTGAGGGTTATTTTGCGAGTATGATTTTATGCAAATGCAAAGGTAGCGACCTCCTAAATACTAGACCCTGGTCACACCATGCTCCCACTAGCGTTCAAGCCCTTCGCCTAGCATTAATCATTCTCGGAATATCATGGTCCCTGCCTCAAGTGGATTTCTCCATTCAAGGGTCACATTACATATTCCGAGAATATCGATGCTTTGCAAAATTGGTTATCACACTAATGCTCTGGAGCTAATCCTAGAGTCAGACTCACTGGAAAGGACTCCTACTAGTCATGGCGCCTCGCTTATAGATTTAACAATTGATGTTCAATAGATCTCCATCTCATCTTTGATTTCGATGCTGACCAAATAGGCACACCCGACTAATCGGGTGCTAACCTAATGGTGGCATAACCATATGTGATGGGATCCCACTAATATCAAAAGTCAACTAAATAATAGGCGTCATCTAGCAGGATCCTAACCTCAAACAGTCGCTTGGACCGGAGGGGAAAGGCATCCCTCTGAAAACTGATAATCACATTATCTCATCGAGGTTCGATATGAAGCATAAAGAACTAATTAAAGAAAGCAAGCATTAAAACTGAATTAAGTTCAGGGTCCGACCCCTGAACCTAATTAGCACAGCGCAGGCCTCTAGCTCTCTTCGCAAGGTTCCTCGGTCCGGCTTCTTTGTCGCGCTTGCGAACACTTTGCCGGATCGTCTTCATCCTCCAGGGTTCCGCTTCCGCTCCCGATGGTGGATTTCTTTGGCATAATTTTCTTCTCGATCTGTAACCGAAAAAGTCTAGTACGCTTCGAGCAAGTGCTCGCTCGTACACAATTTCCTAGAAAGGAAAGAAAACACACCTAGGAAAAGGCCATGGGAAACCGAGGATGGTCAACCCCCATCACTCGCCCAATCTACGGCTCAATTACATATCCACACACAGAAAGCAAATCCAGACATTTGCTAACTCGGGGTCCGACCCCCGGTAGCAAGCACAAAGCATAGATCTAGATTTTTATAGCGGCGCCCTGCAAGAATGATTAATAGAACAAGCACAATCTATACATATGCATGATCTAAGCGTAAGAACCCCGATGATCTCACGCATTCATCATGCGCACACATGTTGGTTTCATGAAAAAACGTGAAATGCACACCACTAATGCGGCTCTGATACCAATTGTTGGAAGTTAATCCGGGTCAGAGGCTCGCAGCGGAAGCGATTTGGCGATCGAAAGACCGTTCATGGTGCACGTTACACTATTTTACTTTTTCATAGAAACTAATCTACATATGTGTGCATGTGTATGCACGAGAATCGAAAACCCCTAACGGCAATCTAGCGTAATGATTAACTAGCATGGATGCAAATCATAATGCTCGCTAGATCTACATGTTAGATTACACATACCTTTCGTACGGATCTTTTAACCGCGGAGAATTGTCTTCTTTGTCGATGGAGACGGAAGATCGTTCGCGAAGATGTCGATGGTACGAATGGAGATGTTACCTTTTTTGTTTACCCGATCTCACACGATGCACGGAACATCGCTCTCGGATCTCTGAGTGCCTCCGAAGAACGACCCTTCTCCTTCTTCAGAACTCCACTCGAGGAAGACGAAGTAGCAAGCGAAAAACGGAGAGAGATTAGGGAGAGAACTAGAGAGATGAGAGAGGAGGGGGTTCGGTTTTTCTGGCACATGGGGCCGGCGCCCATAGGTCCTTTTATAGGGCCGGCCAATCTGACCCCCCCTCATTATCTCTCCATTATCTCCTTTTTATCTCTCGTTGTATTTATCCGTTTTCCCACTTTTTAGGGCTCGATCTTAACCGTTTTATCGCCCTATCCCTATCTATATGGCCGGCCCTATAGATGAGGGATTCTTATCCCTACATCATAGGGCCGGCCCTAGCAAGGTGTCTCACTACTAGGGTCGGCCAACAGTGAGGTCCGGCAGAGTGAGATTTTTACCAAAACGCCCCGACGCCTCATTTTGACCATTTCTAGTGTGCGATACCTAGCGGCCACTTCTTAAGTGATCTTTACTAGTTACCTACTATTAACTGAGGCCACCGGAGGGTGCCTCTAGCAAAGTCAACTAGTCAACTCGCAACATACCCCGGTGCATCGCACCTATGCAGCGAAGTTCACTTATGGCTAGGGATTACTACATGCGACTCTGCACTAGTCTCGGGCTCAACCCTTAGTACTCGTATGTAGTTACGCATCTACCGTGCTCTAGTGCCAAGCACACACGGAGCGTATACTTCTTTCTTCCTCATGCTTATGGTGTTCCGAGGAGACGGTTCAAGAACCGTACATAATGTTGATAAGGTGGAACCATCAGGGACCGGGGTTCATGGCTTCCAACTCAAGCTCGATCGACACACTACCCGAGTGTACCATCGATCCTCTGAGCTCGAGTTAACCTGCGTAGACACCCATAGTGCGACGCAGGCTGCACTCCAATTCACCCAGACTTACTATGTTCTCTATCATACCCCTGCTCTCCGCTTAGTAGTGGTAAACCCGATGTCCCTCCACTTGATGCCATGATTCACTTCGAGCGGTGAAGACTACCGTCAGACTCGAATGATCATATGACTTGGTTCCTTCCAGGTTGACCTATACATCGTACCTCTGATTACCCCGTCGAGTAATCGAACCCGGTCAACAGTTAAACTGGTGACCACCAGGCCTGGGTTTGGTACAGTGTAAGTCACACCAAGGAATGCACCTCCCTTCAGGGGT
Organism: Chamaelirium japonicum; assembly: GCA_947650365.1. Lineage (NCBI taxonomy): Eukaryota > Viridiplantae > Streptophyta > Magnoliopsida > Liliales > Melanthiaceae > Chamaelirium > Chamaelirium japonicum. The sequence continues at coordinate 39,178,864 of OX393553.1, read as the reverse complement.
GTGGATGGCCTGCAGGAGTGACACGCTAATGCAACGCCAGCCGGGTAACCCAGTACACCGTGGTTTTGGATCACTGCATATGGATCCTCACACATTGGTGCGCCAAAGCACCACGCAACTGGTTAGTCCATCAGACATGGTTCCTCAGGGTTTAGGACCGTTTTACCATAAGCAGAAACACGGCTTAGTATACCAGTGTCTGCTCACTGATCTGTACACCGTGTTAGTTCCGTTCAGCCATAGACACTGTGCCTGGTGATGACCATGGTGAAGACATCCCATGAACTGTCATCGCCAACAGCTTATCATGATGAGGCGACCAACCTGATCATAGCTGCGAACTTATTTAGATTATATGGGACCAATCCACTCAGTCTTCAACTCAGTGGACTACCATATAACCATGGCTCTCTGTTCTTAAAAGAACACGTAACTATGTTACGCACCTATATGCATCTCATATATTAATAACTATCAATCTTTATTAGACCAAAACATAAAGTTTTACAAGCTTAGAACACATCAATCCTAACAGATTTCACTATAGATGCTACAATGATTTCAATCGGTACTCAAATATGCAAAATGATACATAGGGCTACAGTGATTTAACTATAGTAGTCACAACGAAATCTCTGTAGCAACCACGTTGAAATCATTGTAGTTGCTACAGTGAAATCACTGTAAGAACCCGTGCCACTATAGCATCTAATGTGAATTAATTAATTATTGTAGCAACACATGCATGTTACTATAGCAACTACTATGAATTAACATAGGAGGATCTCATGAGTGTTTTTGGTATTTTAAAAAAACACGTAATTCAAAACGGTTATAAAAGACTCTCTTACAAGTAAAATACATGGGAGATTATCACTTTTATAATGAACTGTAGCATGTGGACCTATTGTAAACAAACAAATAAAACTGTTCTCTTAATCAAATGGAGATGTTACTATGGATCAACAATTAATTTTTGCCAACATTGGATGATTAGATGACATTCATCCAGAAGTTGAGAGGATTTGAGTTGATGACGCATGTATTCTCCATATCTAGCTAGAGCAATGTTTTAAAAATCGGACCGGATCGCACAATTCGACCGGTTTGGATCAGAATCGGAGCATGTTTCAGTTCAGTCTATGAATAAACCGTTTCACTTGTAAAATTCTATTAAAAAATAAACTATATATTATTTTTGGGGAAAACTGGATGGTCTTTTTAACACATGGCGCAATGTTAAAAAACCTTTAAATATATACCTTTTTAACCAATAATCGTATTTTTTTATTTAAATATTTATTAAGTATTTATTTTAAAATATATATTGCTTAAGCGGTTCAAACGGTTGAACCAGTTTAGATCGGACCGGATGCCTTTTCGGTTTGCCTTCTTGAAAACATTGAGCAAGAGTGCCACTCTCATGTAACATGAGTCGGTTTATTGAGGGCACCATCCGATGTAATGAAATGGAGCCAACAACCATTGTACCTTATATTAAACAAACCGAACATCGTTTCTAAAGACCTGATCACAGTTGTTCCTTTGTCTGGGCAAGGTCTTACTGCATAATGTACGCTAGGGTTGACTCCTCTTCACTGATGATTGTCTCCCCTATTGGCACTAGCTATTTGGGAAGTGGCAGGTGACGATCCAAAAATCAAAGGCCACGATCTATAACCATGGGATGAACCCAAGGGGAGATACCACCACCTTGGTCGCTGCTTGCCACTGTCCCCGCCAACCCCCGCCATTGGCCACCACCAATTAACCACCCGCCGCCTCCCCGCAGGGAAGGGCGGAGGTCGACAACGATGGAGGCGACCGTAAGGGATGATGGCTGGCGGCGACGGAGAGGTAGTGACAGGTGGTTGGCAGCAACTGGGGGTGGCAGCATCCCCCCTTGGGTTCATCACATGGCCATAAATCATGGCTGTTGGTTATCGTACTGCCACCTGTCGCTCCTGACTTCGTCAACGATCGATAGGGGAGACATTATTAGTGGAGAGGAGTCGAACCCTAACACTAAGGGTATGCCTATCACCCTATGCGGCAAGGCCTCCCATCGAAGGGGAAGTTGCCCTCCTTTGCTTGCGGTCAGTGGTCCGGGCTGAGTGTGATTCACCGGTGAGAGCTCGATAGACGGACAACTGTGATTGTGCCACGTCAGAACTGACAAAAGCAAGTCGGCAAAACATTTGGCCGGGCAGCTGGCGGAGGTTTCATCATTCGTGATAATGTTGAGTTAATACTGTTGGCCGGGTGTTTTCCTTCTTTCTCTCCTCCGGTCCCAATTGCAAAATCGTTGGCTCTGCTTCGTGGACTGCAAACATTCATCAAATACTTCCCTCGTCACCCAGTCTGGATTAAAGATGACTCACTGTTGGTTGTGCAAAGTTTGCATCGGTGGAATTATGTTGATCCATTTTCCAGAAAACGCCAGGACTTATTGAGTCGTATTTCGGGGGCTCGATGGTCTCACATTTTCAGGGAGGTGAATGGGGCAGCTGATTGGTTGGCGTAAATGGGTAATCAGGTCGAAGGGCTTCTTCTTCTCTTGCAGGATTTCCCTCGTCCCCTTCGGGAGATTGTTATACAGGATGCACAACTAATGTATTATCCTCATTTTATCTTTGATCATAGCTAATCGGTTCGTAAGTTTTTTTTTTGTGTGGTTTCTGCTTTTATATCTTCCTTTAGTTACTAGTTTGTAGTCAGATGTATACTTACAAAAAATAAAAAACATTTGGTCCGGTAGCCAACCTTTTCTTTTTAAAACAGGCGCACTGCACCGGAGCTTTGTGTCATGTTGGATGTGGACTCCACGGCCATACATGGGCTCACTGAAAGGGAAAGCCAAAGCTCCGGAGCTTTGTGTCATGTGGTAGCGACAGGTGGTTGACGGCAACCGGGGGTGGCAACATCCCCCCTTGGGTTCATTACATGGCCATAAATCATGGTCGTTGGTTATCGTACCACCACCTGTCGTTCCTGATCACTTCATCAACGATAGATAGGGGAGATGATTATCAGTGGAGAGGAGTCGAACCGTAACGCTAAGGGTATGCCTATCGCCCAATGCGGCAAGGCCTCCCATCGAAGGGGAAGTTGCCCTCCTTTGCTTGCGGTCCGCTGTCCAGGCTGAGTGTGATTCACCGGTGAGAGCTCGATAGACGGACGGCTATGATTGTGCCACGTCAGAACTGACAAAAGCAAGTCGGCAAAACATTTGACCGGGCAGCTGACAGAGATTTCATCATTCGTGATAATGCTGGGTTAATACTGTTGGCCGGGTGTTTTCCTTCTTTCTCTCCTTCGGTCCCAATTGCAAAATCGTTGGCTCTGCTTCGTGGACTGCAAACATTCATCAAATACTTCCCTCGTCGCCCAGTCTGGATTGAAGGTGACTCGCTGTTGGTTTTGCAACATTTGCATCGGCGGAATTATGTTGATCCATTTTTCAGGAAATGCCAGGACTTATTGAGTCGGCCTTTCGGGGGCTCGATGGTCTCACATTTTCAGGAAGGCGAATGTAGCAGCTGATTGGTTGGCGCGAATGGATAATCAGGTCGAAGGGCTTCTTCTTCTCTTGCAGGATTTCCCTCGTCCCCTTCGGGAGATTGTTATACAGGATGCACAACTAATGTATTATCCTCGTCTTATCTTTGATCATGGCTAATCGGTTCGTAAGTTTTTTTTTGTTTTATGGTTCTGCTTTTATATCTTCCTTTAGTTACTATTTTGTAGTCAGATGTTTACTTACCAAAAAAATATATATATTTTTTGCCGGGTAGCCACCTTTTTTTTTAAAAACAGGCGCACTACACCGGAACTTTGTGTCATCTTGGATGTGAACTCCACGGCCATACATGGGCTCACTGAAAGGGAGAGCCAAAGCTCCCGTCGCACCAACGCTTTTATGTGGAATGACGTCTGATTTCCGTTCCCTACTTACCTTGTTTGATTCCAGATGAAGTGATCATCAATACCTTCACAAAAAATAAAAAAAAGGAGTCATCATCAATTCTCTCTGTCAAACAAGGCCACTAATCCATGCCAATTCACCAAGCAAGATATTTGCTTTTCTCATCACCAAACTGATCAAGTCAATACAATTACCTAATCCTTTTGTATTTTTCTAAAAAAACCCAAACCAACGGGTTTGTTTGACTACTGATCCGTCAAACTGTTTGTTTGCGAATAATAAATGGGAGACTTAGTCAAAAGTATTTTTTGTGGAAATGCTTTCGGGCTACAGTCCCGACAACAAGATCATTTGAGCAACAGTCCATCGCGAAAAGATACTGTTTACCTCAAATCACCCGGCCACTTGCAATTACAAGTGACAAAAAATATCCTCCACTAAAATACCACATCAATCTGGTTGGAAGTATCTATTCGGCTGCTATAGTGGTTTGGAATATCAATTCGATTGCTACAGTGATTTCACTATAGCAGTAGGAAAATCACATTCAATCAAATTGTCGCTATTGCAATGAAGTCATTGTAGCAATTTGGAGTATCAATTGGGGCAGTAGAGTAACAATTTGGTTGCTACAATGATTTCACCATAGCTATATTAAATTTACGTTAGTCCAAATTGATACTTATTACTGGATTTTACCCTACCTTGCCGAATTGTTACTCAGGGATAAAATCCAGCACAATAAAATAAATGAATAAATATTTGAGGGGTAAAATTGATATTTAAAAAAGGGCAGTGGTGAAGCCGCAGAGGGACTTAATGCTAAACACAACGGACCCAAGGGTTCATCGTAGGGGCTATCAATAGGGATGGCAACAATGTGGTTTTGGATAAAACCGAAACCGCACCTCAACATCGAACCGCCACACCGAAGTCTCACCGCACCGCAATAGTGTACCATTATGTAAACCGAAGCCGCACCATGTAGTGCGGTGTGGTACAGTGCATCGCGGTTTCTCATTATAATAGTATGAACAATGCAGTTTTATGCGGTTTTGGTCAAAACCGAAACCACACCGTTACATCGAAACCGCACCGCAACTGTTTAATAATTTGGCAAGCTAAAACCGTACCATACGGTGCGGTTTACCATGGTTTTCGGTTTTAAACCGCACCATTGTCATCCCTAGTTATTAACGTTAGCTCCTTAAAAAGGTTTCCGTTTAAAGTTTGAACTTAAGACTTTGGCTAACGCGAGCTCCTTCTCCCGCGCATGTAATAACAACAAATTTTAAATGGCAATTTAACCCCTACAAATAAAGTGTAACAATCATAGCAAAAAAGTAACAATTGGTAAAGAGCAAAAATCCATTAGTTTTCGGCTAACACAAGCTCCTTCAGCCGCACTCATATAATAACAAAAATTTTAAAATGATAATTTTAGCCCTACATATAAAGTGTAACAATCCATAGCAACAAAGTAACAATCGGTAAAGAGTCACAATCCGTTAACAAAGAGTAACAATTTGATATGGTAAAATATCTTAATTGTCGATTGATTGTAGCAGTATTTTTGCTTATCTGATCATAATATGATTTTTTTGTGACAAAAAATATATTTAACTATGCGAATCCAAACTGATTTTTTCTCGCACATAAGAAATAACAATTAGGTAAAAAAGAGTAACTATTTGGTCGGTTAACAATATTTTTTTTTGATGAAATATATATATATATATATATATATATATATATATATATATATATATATATATATATTGTGGTTTTAAATCGATAATCTGAAATGATTTCAATTGTTTTTCATGCAAAAAAATGATTCGTGCTAAGTTGATGATAGGAAATATAAATTTAATAAAATTCGGCGGGTTATTATTGTCCATTTTCTCTATTTGATTCGGCAGGATTTCGAAAGGGAGCTATTGCAATACAGGACTTGCAGAAGGATTTATTGCCAGTTGATTCTTTTGTTAGGGAGCTATCACTAAGTCTCCTTATATTGTAATATAGGTTAGTTAGAAGGGCCCAAAGACTAATAACAGCTAGGTCCGCATAAGAAAAAACAATGCATTCGTCCGCATACGAATTTTACTCCCGTTGGTATCACGTCCCTCCAAATGCTTCAACCCGGAGATTTTCCCTCCTCGTCAGTAGGGCCTTAACTCGTCCTGGCGCACCCACAACGAGAGAAAGGAAGTAAACAAGCACAACAAACCAGCGTACTGCAGACCCAACAGTAGAGACCCGATCATTCTTTGATTCTCTCTCTTCTCCCTCTCTCTCTCTCTCTCTCTCTAGAAGGAAAACGAAGCATCCATGGCGTCCGCAGCTGACGGTCATCAAACCAGCAGCAGCAGGGGTTTGAGACGGCTTCTGCACTGGGAGGCGCGGAAGGCCACGGAGCGGAGCCCTCTCATCTCCGATCCCATTCCCTCCTCCCCCCCTCCCGCCGGCAGGAAGAAGGGCTTCGCGCTGGCGGGGTTCCGCGGGCTGGGATGCGCCTCCTCCTCCTCGTCCCAGGCCTTCGCCCCTGCGGCGGCCGCCGTCCGCTCCTCCGCCGACTGGCAGGGGAAGCGATCCCGGCGGAGGCGGGCCAAGCAGCGGAAGAAGAAGGAGAGCAGGAGCTCCGCCGCCGACGTCTGGTGCGCCCCGGGGATCGCCTTTGTGTCCGACGTCCCAGTGGACTGCGTCGTGTCCCACCACCAGATGTCGGGACGAGGGAGGCCGGATCGCGAAAGGGTTGAGAGAGAGGTGTTTTTTTCCCCCCCTTGTTTTTATCTCTATAGGAATTACTTCCATTTGGGGGAATTTCACTCCTTAGAATATTTTTTTGTTGGCAGCGGAATTGGGATACTGGGTGGGGCGGCAACCAAGAACACATGGCTTCCTTCATGGATTCTCCCTCCACTCTCGATGCATCGCTGTTTGGATCCGATCTCCTACGCTCCGGGCATCTTCGTCGGATGCGGGGATATCGCCGCTCTCCGGGTCTTGACGAGGTGGGAAATCTATAAAACGATAGTTCACCTACTTTTCTTTTATGACCCTTAATTTTACTTCTTAACTAAAAAATTTTGCATTTTGTTTTTTTTTTAATTTCAATCTCTAGAATATTTTATTAACACCATCTTATTTGTTCGCTCATTTGATCATCAAGATCTTGAGCTTCCATGCTTTTCACAAATCCATAATTCAAAGTAAATAAGCGTACCTTGATCCATTGTAATCGTTAGGTGTTGAAAATGAACTCTTTGATGCTTTCTTGACAAGTAGGAAAATCGATCTCTCTCTCTCAGCCCATTTGCACGTTAGAAACTATACAAGTGCTATAAACTTTATTAGTGCTTTTCAGGCCTCATTAATGCATTCAAATGATGGGATTCATGCACTATTATGTGTAGGGAGTGGACCGGTTTCCAAGTCCGTTATACCCCACATGCCCATCAAAGGAGTTAGGAAACTACTACTTCTTGATCAACAATACATGAGTCCTCGATGGATTGATATACACTCAGCAGAAAATTGACAACTACCCACATTTTTATGGAAAAAGCTGAAAAACTAAGTGATGTCATGTGCCACATGGGCCATGACATGTGGGTCACAAAAACTAATGGGGTGTTTGGCATCATTCCCTAGGATCATTCCAATGTTCATGCCTATACATTTTCTCTATAAAATGCATAGGCAAGAATAATGAACGATACTTGGGAACGATGCCAAACACCCCCTAACATTGTCCCACTTAGCTCATATGACATGCTTTGAGAAAACATGTATACTTGGTAAATGCTTAATTTTACAAAATGACTCACTCCGAGCTTAACAAAAAAATTACTGTCATTCAATCGCGATTTTAAAAATACATCAATCTATCTTTTGAATATCTAGTGTGTTACTTCTAGTTTATTGCCATTACGATGGTTAAACAACCTGTTTTTGCAATCATGGCAGTCGTATGTCAATAATGTGATACAATCTGTATTGTGAACCATAACACTAGCTTGGTGTAGTCAAGCTGGCTAGGTCGTGCCTAGGTATTTTGGCTTGTCTAGGTGAAGCGACACTTAGACAGGCTGAGGAGGAGGAGAAGACCTAGAATAACATTGTTGGAAGTTTTTAGAAAACACAACTTTCATTGGCAATAGATATAGTCCTAAATAAAAATGAATGAAGAAAAGGATTCATAAAGTCGACAACAAACAAATGGGATATGGCTTGGGTTTATGGCATGGTTATGGGTTCTTATGATAGTGTCATAGGGACTACCCTATGGCATATATTGATTTCACAACAAATTGCACTTAGAATGTGTTGATTTTTTAGGAGGATAATCACCTTAGCTTAGATAGAACATAAAAAAAAAAAGAGCACATTCTAAAACTTCTAGGAACATCAAATATACTTTTTAAATTACAGGTTAAAATAATTGGTCGATAAAGCTTTTTGCATTTGTTGCCCGTGGAAGTTTTAGAATGTGCTGATTTTTTGTGGATGTTCTATTCAAGGTAAGGTGATTATCCTCATAAAAATCAGTACATTCTAAATTCTAGTGTCACGAATTCACCATATGATAGTCCCTATGACACAGTAATAGGAGTCCAACCCCCCTATATATATATATATATATATATATATATATATATATATATATATATATATATATATATATATATATATATATATATATATATATATATATATATATATATATATATATATATAAGTTTTTCTATATGTAAAATTGTAGTTTATCTTATTCTTCATACATATAAATATTTAAAAGACAATGGATATAAAATGATATTTTTTAAGTACTCAAGAAGATGAAATTGTTAAATATTCAATTTCGGATCAAAATAAAAGTTGTCAATTTAAGTAAGTTTATTCGCTTGGCAACAAATAAAACACCACAGAATCAAGAAGAGCTCATAACTAATCAAGACATCAAATATTATCACCACCATTTCCACGAAGGTCTATTTCATTTGAAACACAACTATCCCAATCAGAATCACCACCAACTTCAGCATATTCTTTTTCATCTGAATCTTGGAAGTCGTCTAAAAATTGTTCGTCATCGACTCATCATCAATTGTTTGTGCTTCTTCTTTCTCTTTGCATTTGAACTTCATTTGTTTCAGTACCCTCAACAACAATGTCTCAAGTTAAACCATCGTCATAAGCAAATATAGTAAGAGAAGGAAACTTATTGAATCTTGTAATACTTAAAATTATATCAGAATCACTATCAAATTTAACTCAAAACAACTGATACAATCCTGCTGAAGAACGATTGCAAATAATTTTGAATGTAGACAATATCCAATCAATGTGCCAAAGCAATCACTCAACCTTATTTGTTTTACATAACCGTGCGCTTTTAACACAAGTGAGCATCTTGATTTTATTCACCTTGGTTGGTCCTCGTTTCTTACAATTTTCGGGCTTTCTCCCTTTTTTTCCGGTTACATGAGTTAAGAGATGAATTGAATGAGATCCTTGTTACTTAAGCCTTTCCTCTTTTTTACAATCATATTGGTTAATTAATTCACATTCCATTTATCCTTAATAGTGTTGTAATGGATCGAGAATGGACCATATTGAGGAGGCAAGAATGTCAAAAGGAATTGCCAATAAATTACACACCCTGGTTTGTCCCTAAAGACTTCAGTTTAGGAGCTATTTTTGTTATTACAAGGATTTGTCCCAAATCAGGCCATACGGGAACCACCAAACCAATACATGAATTTCGACAATTATTCACCTTGTTCGACAGATCGTGATGATAATGATCGCTCTTATATAACATATTAGCATGGTTTTATTATGTTCAATCATTAAATCATGAAGACCTTGAACTGTCATGATTTTCACAGATCAATGAAGCAAAATCAGCTATATGACAGAGTCATGCTTCTGCAGAAACAAAAGAGATCCACAGACAAATCAACATAATTGGACAAAACAGTCAAACAATGGTCTGATTGCAATACAAAAATCCAAATCAAACCATATGGGAACCACCAAGCCAGTACCTGAATTTCCAAACGGTAAATTATTCACCTTATTCGACAAATCGTGACAATAATGATGGCTCTCATTTCACATATTCACATGGTTTTGTTATGTTCAATCATTAAATAAAAAAAAACCTTGAACTGTCATGATTTTCACAATCAATGATGTGAAAATTAATAAGCAATATCAGTATGCATTGATCCATTATTGGAATCATTAAGTGTTGAAATATAACTTTTTGATGCTGTCTACACTTTTGGAAAACCGTTCTCTCTCTCTCTCTCTCTCTCTCTCTCTCTCTCTCTCTCTCTCTCTCTCTCTCTCTCTCTCTCTCTCTCTCTCTCTCTCTCTCTCTCTCTCTCTCTCTCTCTCTCTCTCTCTCTCTTGCCCTTTTGCATGTTAGAAACTTTATACGTGTTTCTCATTAGTATATGCAAGATATGGGATTCGCGTAGAGAGAGAACCTGTTTCCAAGTCCATTATAAATTTATACCCCACTCAGCCATCAAAGGAGTTCGGAAACTATCTAGCAGAAAATGGATAACTACCACCACATTTTTAGCAGAAACTGAAAAACAAAGTGGTGTGCGACATAAACCATGTGATGTAGATATCTGTCAAAAAACTAACGTATTTCCGTTGGTCTTTCTGTAGTTTGAACATGTTTCTTTACTGCACGTGTATTTAGTTGCATTGGTTGATATCCATGTCTATATAATGTAAAGATGTCTATTATACAGGAAATCTTTCGGAAACATGGATTTTGCATTATATAATGTTCATACTTCCCTGGTCTACTCTTGATGTTTTCTATATCCATTAAATAATTCTGCAATGAAGGCTGCATTAGTTCCTGGGTGGGATTGATATTTTTTTCTCGTCTTCTGCCTCATCTTGACATTTCTTTCTTGTTATAATGAATTGCTCCCAATGGGATTTTTCATTCCTTAAGTGTATTTTGTTGGCAGCGTCCTTGCAATACTAGGAGGGACGGAAACCTTCAAAACATCTCCTCGTTCATGGATTCTCCCTCCACTCCTGAGGCACTCTTTGGATCAGATCTTCTATCACCCGGGCATCTTCGTCGTCTACGAGGATTTCGCCGCTCTCCGGGCGGTCTTGAAGAGGTGTTGAACCAATAAAACTATCCTTCACCTACATGCTTTATGAGCCAATTTATCTTGTTAACTAGAATGCTATGCAGTTTCTCTTTTGTTTCAATCTTTGAAATACTTTTCTTGGTATTTCCATATTTAAACATGTTTTGTAACTGAAGGATTTGTGTATGTTTGGTTTGATAGATATCCATATCTATATAAAGTATTGGTGCTTTTTAAATAGAAAATATTAGTAAGAATGGATTTTGGATTACATTATGTCTGCTGATTCGTGGTCTACCCATAGGTCATGGGTTGATTATTTACTAAGGCCATTAGGTTCTCGTATAATCAAGGCTGCATCAGTTCCTGGATTCGATTTGATATTTCTTGGATTTATTTATTTGTATCTTTACCGTTTCAATATTCAGTAGTATCATTGCAGTTCGATGCTTATCTTTAACTATTTGTCATCTCAATCGATTTTGTCCACTTTTTAATTGTAAATGTTATTCGTGATTTGATCAATGTCTGGCCGACTATGTTATTTATTCACTATCTGCATTTGACAAAAGTGGACATGATAAGAGCAACTAGCTAAGTTACTCTTTTATATGAAGATTTTTCTTGACTGATATTTTGCTGTCTCAAGGGATGTCTTGCATTGAGCGAACTTGATAGAATGGGTATTATTGCAGTTTGCAAAGACTTGGTTGCTACTCTCTAAACATTTGTATTTTGTTATAAGCAGTTTTATGTCCTCGAGAAGCTTGAAAATATTTGCACTGGTAAAGATACAAAATGAAATAATAAATAATCATTGATGATAGCATGCCTGCATAATATTCACTTTATCAACTAATACACAAGTATATGAGTTTTGGTATATTTCAATGAACTGTAAGAAAGGATTAAATCGGTATCAGTCCATAATAACATTTATGACAAGAGTGATGATAAATATTATACCATTTCCTATCAGCCTAGTAAGCCTACAAATAGTGCGAGCTCAAGTCATAATACCAGTGCATGCCGAAGACCTGTGTGCCTTCAATGCCAAACATGACTATTGAGATTGATATTTGATTACAATTATAGTTTTATATGAGACATAACTTTTTTTGCTATTGATAAGCTAGCTTCTTATTGTCCTTGTCGTTTTTTATGAATTAATCGGTGTTAAGCTTGATACCTCTAAAGCTTGTAATGTGTTGTATTGGATCCACAAGCCAGCTGTTAACCACATACCTTAAGTTTTATGCTGTTGTTGGTGGGAGCCTCAGTTCTTCTAGATCTTGGCAACATGCAAATCATTACCTACTTAGCAATCTTTCATGGCCATTCGCCCCCCTACTCCTAACCCATTTTCTAGGTTGCCATTGTTTAATTTATTGATTGTATGTTCAGTCAATCTTTTCTTCCTCATGTCATTTTCAAGTGCATGTTTATGCTGGTAAATGGGGCAAAGGACGTTGATGATCCTAAGAACTCTGTTTCAATTTGACTACTGGGGTTGTGACACATGCCTTAGAAATGAATGCATTCCCCTATGTCTAACCTTGCCTTTTTTTCCCTTGTCTCTTTCCAAGTCTAGGGGAACCTTGTGTTGCCCTTTATTGCAAGAACTTAAACTACGTAACCTGTGTCTTTCCTACCAATTGGTTTTCTTGGTTATAATACAGGATTCGCTCTTGTCCAGTGATTTCCCTTGGCTACTAATTCAAAATCGATCCAGAAAGTTGATGTGATGCTGCAAGTCATGAAATAAAAGATTTTAAAACCCCCAGATAATTTTACTTTGATACTAAGCCTTAAGACAGATAAGGCTTGCTGGTTGAATGACATGACTGATTGTCATTTGTGCAAAAACACTCTGTCTTACCATGTTTTGGTCACGCTTCCCTTCAATTGATTATGTCCTGCAAAAGTTTAAAAAAAATCATTAGTTTTTCTCTTTAGCGAAATTTCAGTTATTATTGTGATAGCTTGAAAAGTTGTCTTTGAGGTATTAACAGAAGGCGCTGGGTAACAAAAGGAATGGGTAAAAAAAGACCACATTTCGCCTTGAGGCCTTATGTTGGGGCATATCTCCAGGCATACACTACAAATGCCCTGAATGCACGCGTTGTTTCAACTTTCAAGCCATTCACCTTTAAGTCCATAAGGTACAACACATAAGTTTTCAAAGTGACAATGGTAGTTATGTATTTAAAATATTAAAAGTGGAATTTGCATAAAAATATTAAAGCCCATTTAATCTCTCCCTCCCCCCCCCCCCCCCTCCCTCCCGCTCTCCAATCTTAGCTACAGCCAGTCGATATTGGTTCTTAACAACATGCACTACATATAGTTACAAAATTCTCCTCGATTCCCATTAGTATTGCTCCCTAATTAGGATTAGTATTATTATTCCACTCTCAAGTAATATTCCTCTCCAATAGGGAGATGATGAGCTTGAATACAAAGCATAGGGGTCAATTAAATAGTCTTCCTTCCGTCATTGTCCATTAGTATTCCTCTCCATTCAGGGCTTGGCCAGCTAGAATAGGCAAGAAAGAGGACCGGTTTTGATGAGGTGTCCACTCTAGTAGTCTAGTGTCCCATAATACTCATTAGACCAATGTACTACAAAACTAGGGTTCTTTTAAACACTTCTTTACTGAAGGACCCTTAAATTCAATTTGAGAAAATGAAAAATATGCTCAAAAATCAATATTAAAACAGAAATAAAAACCAAAAAATTACTCTTAAGAAACTTTTGTAATTTAGTGGCTTAATCAGGGAACCTTTCTTATATAGGAACCCTAATTTGAATAGAAATCTAATTCTTCAAGGAACGTACATTGATTACTATCATAACTAATAAAAAAGAATCATATTGTAAGTTCTATTTTGTGCAAGAATTGTATTTGAGTTAGAAATCCTAGAAAATCTAGAAAACTTCATCTTACTCCTTGATTTGAATCACTTCCTTTCCGACTATGCTGACTATCAAGATCAAGGTTGTCAAGGCGGCGAGGCAAGGTGCATAAGGCTCGCCTAGGCGTCACCTTGTGATTTGAAGCTTAGCAAGTCTGCGAGTTCAAATGGGGTTACAGTTCATGTCAGATTGGGTTTGAGTGGAGTAACGGGTTCAATCCATTAAATCGGATCGGGTTTTTTTTTTCAATGTTCTTATTCGTAACAGAGAAGCAGGAAGTAGGGATAAAATCCTACCCTCACCCCCTTCCCCGTTTGGCCCCACCACGCGACATCCCTGAATACCCCTAAGGCGACCGAAGATGCTGTCGCAGTCACCCCGCGCCTCCGGTGGGCCGTGGCAACACAGCCGACCGCGGAGGCTAGACCACAGGAAGGAGGAGAGAGGAAGTTGGGGGGCCAGTGTCGAATCTGTGTTCGCGCTGCTGATCGGACAGGATATGAGATTGGGGAGAGAGGAAGAGAAGAATAGGGGAGGAAAGAGGGAGGAGGGAGGACCCGAAGGAGAAACTGACTTGCTCACGCCGCCGATCGGTGGTTCTGCCTCCTTGCTCGTGTGGCTGCTCCCAAAGGCTTTGTTCCAAGGCACGGGATCCTCTGAGGTTATAAGTTATAACCTTAGAGAATCACATAGGTTAAAGCCAAAACTGAATCGCAACTATCTGTTACACCTAGTCCGACTTGTGAATTGCACTCAACCCAAAATATTAAAGAAAGAACGAAATCCAAACTAGAAATTCATATCGGCACCCAACCCTAATATAAGGTGTGCGCCTAATACTACGCGCCTAGGCGGAATAGGCGAGCGCCTTATATTTCGCGTCTAGGCGGATGTCACCTAGCTGTTCCTTGAACGCATTGTCGCCTAGACGCGTGCCTTGATAACACTGATCAAAATAAGGTTGCAAAGGGTTGAGGCTGGGTTGGGAATTTGTTTGGTTCTAATTCGACCGCATTCAAATAGCCCAAAAGTTAAGCAATTTATTTGCAAGTGTTGGGTCGGATCAAGTTAAATTGTTTTGTAGATTCAATGGGATTATGGGGATATTGGGGTGGGATTGGCTTGATCCAAATCCAACCACATGTATTTGGACTTCGGGGTCGAGTTTATGTAGGGTAAGTTCTACAAAGGGAATGCCTCTTGAAAGTTTAATGGTACCATCAAAAAGAAATTTGAACGGGTTAATGGGGTGGGAATATAACCCACTCGTGTGTGATGTAATGATCTAAGACAATTGCAATTTTGGCAGTTTGTGTTAAAAATGCCATGTATCGTGGCACGGTTGTGCAATTGCTACTGCTGCAATTACTCTTTTGTTTTTGGTCGGTGATTGGGTTGACTTCCACTAGTTTTATGAGCTCGTAGAAAGGTAATCAATATATTAATACATGTATAGACATACACAAGCACATAAGCATACATTTGTGGTTTGGGTTTTATATGGTCGGGTTGCTACCTAATTACATAACCCATATTACTTTTATCGAATGTTTGATTGGGTCATGGTTAGGTCAAATCACCATGATCTATAAGCAATTTCAAATAGAACTTGTCTAGATTTGAACCTGACTTAATCCAAAAGTCTAATGGGTATGGGTTATGTTCGGGATGGGTACTATGGTGATCCAATCTGGTTACATCCCTTCACCTAGGTTTTCTATTTTAATCATTGATGGCCAAAAAGTACAACAATGTGATTGCTTTTGGTATCTTGGGTCCATGATACAAAAGAATGGAGAGAAAGGTGATGATATATCCAATAGGATTGAGCTAGTTGAATGAAGTGGAGAGGGGCCTCGAGAGTCGAGAGTGCTACGTGATTAACATATACCTTTAAGGTTAAGGGTAAATTTTACAAGACAACAATAAGAACTGCAATGCTATATGGTTCAGAATGTTGGCTCTTAAAGAAAACTCAAGCTCATAAGGTAAGTGTGGCAGAAGTGAGGATGCTGAGGTGGATGTGCGGAAGAACAAGGAGTGATAAGAGTGAGGAATGAGTTTATTAGAGAAAATGTTGGAGTGACACCAATTGAGGACAAGATAATGGAGAATATGTTAAGATAGTTTGGACATGCACAACGTAGAGCAGAGGCGGCCCCGGTAAAGAGTGGGTCTTATATTAGTGTGGAAGGTCCAAGGAAGAGGGTAGACCTAGATTAAAATTGATGGAAGTTGTTAGAAAAGACAGGAAAAAACTTTTGTTGACAACAAATATAGCCCTAAATAAGAATTAATGATGAAGAAGGATTCATAAAGCCGACCCCAAGTAGATGGGAGTATGAGACATGGCTCAGGTTATGGTTATGGTAATCTTAGGTGGCCTGAGGCTCGTCCATATGCTATGCTTGGAGAGCCGGACCAGTCTGCTGGCCGTCCTTGGCACAAAGGTACCCCAATGATGAGCTGGAGTAATGTAAAAGTCGTGCCTGCCAAATTATTCATGGAAATAGATGTTGTGAGTTTCCAATCTCCACTGCATTTATGTTTACTAGTTGATAAATGGACTAACAAGAGATCCATGTTATGAATCGAATCAAATTAGACTGTGTTCTTTTCCTGCGAGTCGGAACTCCCAGGAAATGAGCCCATTCCCACTTAGTTTTCATAACACAGCTTGTATGTTTGCTTCTTCCCCAGGAAATGAAAGCCCGCTTTTTGTAGCATTTCATTTCTCAATCAGAACCTAAGACTCCATCCTTATGGTTAATACGTGCACCCTACCCAGGGATGGGGAGATGTTGAAAGCAATGACTACATAGATGAAGCATAGGTGGTTTTATGGGAAGAGCATGATGATGGGCCCATTTCCTGGGAGTCCCAAATCTCAGAAAAAGAACACAACCGTAAAGAATTGCTGGTTTTTTAGCAGTTAGATCTGTCTGCACACATGTTGATGATTGACTCATTGACTTAGCTAATAGCAGATATTATCACAGCTCGAGGCAAACAAGAAAACAGAGAGAGTCAACTGCTGGTTAATTAGAATTGCATGCATGTTTGAGATGAGAAAATTAATTTATTGATCATGGCATTTCATCCTACAGATGTAGATGGAAGAGTCACTAAATGGTTGGTATTTTCTTTACTGATCTTGATGCATCTCCCACAGTTGCTCTCCTACCGGTAGATGTTAGGCGACTTAACTTGCCTTTGGTTTATTGCAGTTAGTGATGTTTCAAACAAGACTTCTGTTCGGGGCAATGGATGTGCAGGACCAATACGGGGAAATGCGGCTTGATGTTGATAGTATGTCGTATGAGGTGCTTTATATCCTTCTATCTTGGCTTTCCTCTTTATGTCCTATTATATGGGCTTGTGTATCAGATGATCACATGTCAATCAGAAATCCATTCCCCCTTCCTGGACAGGAATTGCTCGAGCTGGGCGATAGGATTGGGTACGTGAGCACCGGGCTGAGAGAAGAAGAGATATTCCGCTGTCTCAGTAAAACAAAACTCGTGTTCTTTAACGCATCACCGTTCAGCTTCTCCGAAATCGAGCGGAAATGTAGCATCTGTCAGGTGGGGCTCCTCGGCTTCTCTCTGGTCTTGAATTAACAGTTTAAAATTTGGGATTTTTGCATATATACCCCTAAAAAGTTTGATATTACAAGAAAAAAAACCTATGTTGTACAAAATTATCTGGGCACCCTTCACATATCTCGATTTTTGGAAAAATATGATTAACTATTTTTTGACCGTTTAACCACCCTTGGACCACTTGGTGCTTGGGTACACGCCTACAACGGTGCTGTGCAAGGGTAAAATGGTCATGAAGTTGACCATATAAGGCTTTTTTTTTTTGCAAAAATCGAGATATGTAGAGTTTACGTAAAACATAGGGGATTTTTTTTGTAATATCATAATTTTGAGGGGGCATATAAGCAAATATCCCCTAAAATTTATCACCGGAGCTAATTGAGCGCTGCTATTTTAACATGCAACGGGGCATAATGTTGACGTGGGGTTCGGCCGGCGCAGCAACTCAACCCCACATCAGCACTATGCCCCATTTTATGTTCAAATAACATTTTGCATGCTAATTATCTGAACTGCCGCTGTTTGCTGCAGGAGGAGTTTGAAGTGAATGATGAAATGTCCAGGCTGGAGTGTGGACATAGCTACCACCTGTACTGTATCACTCAGTGGCTGCTTCAGAAGAATGCTTGCCCTGTGTGCAAGACTGCCGTGACTCAAAGCTAGAGCAGGCTGCTGTATAGCCTGTATGCTGTTGCTGCTGCTGCAGTAGATCATGACCCCTTCATTCTCTTTTTATTTTCCTCTGTGTATATCTTTTGAACCCCCCCTCCCCCCAAAGATAAGCACTGAATCCATTCTTTTCCCTTCTGTGATCTGTTTGGGTGTTGATATTAAACAGCCACACACGCAGCTGAGTGCGATCATCACAGGGTGTGGATGGTGTCGACAAATGACGTTGAATACAAGTATTGCTCAGTTGAGCTGAGCTGAGTTGGCTGGCTTCAAGATGGTGGGCCCTGCATGTTCTTTTCTCTGCTAGCTATCTTGTAATTCAGGTAATATTAGCGTCTTAAATCGATAAAAAAAATTTTATTTGCCATGTAATTAGTAGTAGTTGGCTGTTGTTGCCGTTAAAGTTGATTTACCATATATTGTTCACCTTGTATAGGTTATTTGAAACTCCTTTTCCCTTTATATCCAATTTTCTGTGGACAAATAAGGTTTTGTAGAAAATAATAATTGTTTTAAAGATTGATATTTCTTCAGCAACTTTTTTTTTTAAAAAAAAAAATTTGAAGTATTTAGGTTAAAGCCGGCAAAATTTGGAGCACACAAGGTGATATTTCCTTCTTGGCTGGGTGAAACAAAACACAAAGAGAACTTTGCTTGCTGCAAAACGAGCATCTAATAGAGAATCCCGTACCTCACAATCTTGTAAGTGGGGGTGTAATTCTAGCCCGGCGGACCGATGGAACCTGGCCCGGTCAACGATGTGTTTCGGTGTCCTGGAAAGAGGTGCATATTAGAATCCTTTTGTGTGCAATCTAATCTAATAGTTTAATACTAAAATGGAAGCTCTCTCCTGTGTTGTGACACGTGGATGTCTTTTGAAGAGTCTGAATTCTTCTTGTGTGTGAATGTAGATCTTTTTTATATCTTATTAAAAACCTGCTATAAAGATGATTAATACTCATTCAATGATATTCAATGATCATATGATGTTAATATCTCTCTCTCTCTCTCTAACAAGTGAATCACACTCTCTTCAGATTTCACACTTCTTCAGATAGTTGTAATGTTATCTGTGCCAAATGGTATGTATCAAGCACATCCGGTCATTGTCTGGGTTTCTTACTATTGTTTTATTATTATTTGAGGATCAAAATCTAAATTGGGTGTTCGAACCAGACCAAACCCGGCCCAAAATTTTGCGCAAAAACCCAATCATAAAAAACGGGGCCTGTCGGGGCTCCTCTCTGCCTGACTAAGGGTAGCAATGGGTCGGGTTCTTTCGGCTCGTGTCCAAAACCCCTCGACCCGGATCCGACCCGTTTAACTAATTGTGTCTAGATCCTAAACCGGTACCTGACCCGCTTATAAACGGGTAGACCCAATAAGACCCGTTTACCACACGGGTCTATTCAGCTGACCCGATCCGACTTGACCCGATAGACCCGCTGGTGCTATATATTACAGTATCTTATTACAGGTAGACCCGACCCGACACAACATGTTGAATTTTAAACGGGTCTGACGTGTCCAGACCCTAAACCCGGACCCGATCCGTTTATTAAACAGGTCTATCATGTCGATCCGTTTACGACCCGAACCCGTTTAACCCAGACCCAGACCCTCTATCGTGCCGGGTCTGCCGTGTCGGGTCCAAAATTGCCAGCCGTAACCTGACGCATTTTGAGTCGGAACTGGCCCGTTTTACACCCCCTGGCCTGCTTGAAAGAGGTGTCAATTGCGTGCGTCAACCACTAGCCTCAGAAGGGGAAAATTTTCAGCATATCCTGCCTACCATACAACCGTGGGGCCCACTGCCCCCAGAGCCTATCAGCGCGCTCTGGGTTTTGGGAAGCCCATGTGCTGGGGTTTGCTGTCTCATGTCTTTAAAACCGTAGTGGGCCCCACGGTCGTATGGTAAGCAGGATGTGCCAAAAATTTCTCCCCTCGGAAGCGTCTCATCAAATGAGAAAAAAGTTTGATGACCGTTAACTTGACGGACCAGTGGTACTGTGCCATATAAAGGTAAGAAGGTAATTTGAAGAGCCTAAGATGGTCATTTCCATGAGTTGGGCTATTGACACACCAAGGAGTCCTTTTCAAACACCAAATACTTTCACACACCATCCAATTTTAAAATTTTTATATATTTACCCATTGCACACCTCTAATTTAAAAAAATCCTATACTACCCTTCTTTTTCAAATTACTCCACACACATACACACCAAAACCCTAACACCCTACCTCCATCATTAACTGTTCCGACGAGCTCGTCTTCGCTCTTCTCCCCTCACCGAGCTTCCCCGCCCCTCCCCAGGCTTACTCCCTGAGCTCACATCCTCCCCAAGCTTCCCCATCCAGATGACAAGCTCCTCTTTTCATCGTCATCTATCGGCATTCAAACCTTACGTTCGGCCGACCAGAGCCGAACATTATACAGTACGTTCGGCCACCCAACATGGTGCAGTATGTTCGACCGTGGTCAACCGAACATGTCTCGAACAGAATAAAAAAAAGAACTGATCGTTTTGATCATTTTACTTGGGGGTAATTTTATAATAAAAAAAACTTTCAAATGGTGTTTGGAGAGCAAATATTGGTGTGCCAATAGCTCCGCTCCATTTTTATTGGGGGTTCAAATTACCTCCTTACCCTTATGTGGCGTATGTGATGCAATGCCATGGCCAGTCATAGTTTTTTTAAAAAAAAAATTATCAAGGGGTGATTAAACAATTCTTGATTGGGGAGGAATCCATCCTTCATTTTGGAGAACGATTTTGTTCCAACCTCCTTAAAGAGGTTGGAGCATCCCGCTCTCTCTCATTGGTCCATCTTAATGATTTTTGATCATTTTACCATGATAAACAGTATGAAATGACAAACATATCATTGGAATGGACAAATGAGAGAGAGCAGGATGCTCCAACCTCTTTAAGGAGTTTGGAACAAATTCGTAGTCATTTTGGCTCGTATATTGGAATGCAACAAATATTCCTCTAATTATTATCATAAAATTTTTGAAAAAAAGGTTTTCAAAACACTGCTTTCATCTATATTCAGACCCACTTAGCAATAAATATATAATTATTATAATCAATTTTAATTGTCACCCTCATCATCCTCGTGACTCAAATCAACGTTGACGTCATTCCATATCATGATGCAGAGCCTTTCTTTGCATGCATGGCCACGTGAACAGATGCATCAACTTGTGCAAGCTAGTTAAAGGGACCGGCAGCAATTTGCCATCGCCATTACTACCAGCTAAAAAGAAACCCTAATAAAGTATACTAAAGCATACATATAATTAAAAGGGAGAGAGAGAGTAATGCTATTTAATCAACGCCATAGCCATCCCCATCACCAATCTGCATAGGTGGTATCTCCTGTTTGGCAAAACTATGGGCCATGAGATGAACCCTAGGGGATGCCATCGCCATCGCCATCGCCATCGCCAGCCACCACCCAGGGAAGAGGTAGGCGAGGCCTGGCTGGCAACCGATGGTGGTGGGACCCCCCTAGGATACAACTCATGATTCTGCCAATCAAGAAATGCCACCTATAAAGATTGGTGATGGGGTTAGCTATATGGTGTTGATTAAATAGCATTACTCGATCATAAAAGAGAGTGATGAAACCAACACGAACATCCAAAATTCCATGGCCGATTGAAGATCTACGTGACATAAAGCTGCATGCATGATCACATCATACTCACGTGCATGCAAAAAGATTGGCCGGCGCGGCGCCCCCATCACTGATAGAGGCCGGCCGGCATCCGATCGAGTACTGAATCCATGCTCATCACAATCCTTTTTTTTTTCTTCTTTCATTTAATCGTGGGGGGTATCTCCAACCGACTCCTTCCCAAGTGGGGTCAACTTTAGCTTACGTCATCCTCCCATCTGCCACATAGGATAGGAGTTGGTGAGAAAAAAACCTCCTCCAACCGAGTTTTTCCCAAGTGGGGGTCAACATGATCCTTTACTATGAAACAGTTGTAGAATCATCTCCAACCGTTTATCTTTTGTCACATGGCCGGGCCCCACATAGAAACACCTTTTTGCCTCTCAGTAGATCCAAGCCGTTTTCGGCTCCTACCGCCACATAGGATGGGTAGGAGCCAGTTGGAGAGGATTTTTTTCACTACAGGACAAAACTG